>OY728167.1:493079702-494279702 GCA_963277665.1 Viscum album
AAGTGATAAGTTACCATTAAATATAATTTGGTCACTTTTATGTTAGGAATTTTGAAAATTCGACATACATGGTTCTCTTCAAGATGATTTTTGGAGTCTAATGAAACAAAAATAATTTTTGGTGAATAGTAATGTACCCTTAGGAATAGTAACATACCCTTATGAATAGTTATATGACCCTTATGAATATTAAATCATCCAACATAAGAGTAACATTACCTATGAATAATAAAATAAAATTTAGACATCATTGAAAGTGACAATTTGACCTCAGTAAACATTTTAGTATTTTGTAAGTCATAAATAATTAATTATAATTAATTAATTAATTTAAAAGAATATTTATTTCCCTAAAATGTATTCATAAATTATTGAATCAATTTCTTATAGTTTTTATATAACTTTATAAGACCCTACGTAATTTTTGAAAGCACTATAAATCAGTTTTAATCTTAAAAACTGTTTTTTTAAGTAAATTTTGATTTTAATTAAATATTAAATTAATAATATTTATAATATTATTTTTGAAAATTTTAATTCATTTTTGGATTTTACACATTGAAAAATGGTAGGGGTAAATTTTTGGGTCTTTTCTGAAATACTTCAGTTTTCGAGTGAATAGTAAAAAAATACAGTTTTTCGCATAATCGGTGTATACTAAATTGCATCATTAATGATGTAATGATGGCATAAAAATTCTAGAACTTTAGTTTCGTCCAAATTATATTAAATCTCATAAATTTTTCCTTAAAATACAATAAATCCAATTCTCAAACCTAAAAATAACTTTCCAAAGTCTAAAGTCAAAAGGTGATTTCTTAAAGTGTCTTTTTCTCTTTCTTTCACATTCCTTTTAATAAATTAATGAATTCGGATTATAAAGAATAATTAAAGCATAAAATAAATTATATTATATTCATATATGATTTAGGATGTCAAAAAACTAATATTACAAGTCTAACTCTTGATATATTATTTTATTTAATATTTTATACCAAAAACACCTCCCTTCTCATGTATAAATAAGCCCTCCCCCTCCTATTGCCAAACCACACCTATCAAGCTTAAATAATTGTATAATATCTTTCCAATAATCTCCCCTATCCCTCCCCCACATCCAAGAGCTTCTGGTCTCATCAAAAGACCAAGATTAGTCCCTTAAGGAGGTTCTCAAGGAAGGATTTAAGAGGTAATCCCCCCCCCCCTCTTCTCCTTTATTTTCCTTTCAAGTTCAAGTTCATTTCTTGATCTCTCCCCACCTCTTTTCATCTAAACTATATTTTAAATCCAGTATTATACATATACTGGAATTTTATGATGCTAATGGGATATTATATCACCCCACCCCCCTTTTCCTCTTCCTTTTGTTTTATTAAAGAGAACGTTGTTCATGAGGTGTTAATTTATCACCTTCAAAAACGACATGCTCTCTTCTTCCATTTCTACCTTCAAATCTGGTCATGAAACCGTTTTTATAGTTGAAACAGAATATTTTATATGTATTATGATCTATTTTAAGTTCTGGAAATAACCTATTTCCATATTACTAAGTGAAAAGTTAAAACAAGTTCATTGTGATCAAAAAACCGCTCAAATTAACCCAAATAATCATCAATTAATTATTATCTAATGATTCACCCACATGGATCTAATATAATTCATTATAAAATCATTCAAGATCCTGTAATATCACTAATAACATTTAATATCATTTCTGGATGTTTACCCATGATCTACCTGAACTTCAATTTTAGAATACAAGTGAACCACCCAAGAAAAACCATAACAATGAACATCCCCGAACAAAGTTTTTTAAACTCTATATATCATCCAAAATAAGATAATATAACATAATGAAACCAGAATGAACCCTATTAATGTACACATGGTTATGGATTTCTAATTAATTAATATAATGTCATTATTCAGGACATTAAAGGGAAGGAAGCATTCGGGTACAAGGTAAGGGGAAATCTCGAACCCAATTTTCTTCCTTCAGGTTCTCCCTCTTTCACTCCATTTTTGATATGGTTACTCCTTAAAGATCATTTTTTCTTCATTTTATTTACTTTTCTGGGATATACATGTTTTTCACTGGTTTTTATGTCCAAAATTTTTTTTCCAAAAGAACTCTTCCTTTAAGAACACCCCCTTTACTTCTCACTCAAAGTGGATGGTTCTTGTAACATGTTTGTTGTTCCATATTTCTTTTGGGAACCCAAAGTTTATGAAAGTGTTTTTATGAGATGAAAACCATTCCTTTTCATGGGTTATTTATTTTCATTTATGTTATATGTTCATTGTGTCATGCATGATAAATGATAATGTTATGATGTGACGGGTGCGCCTGGAATTATATAGCGCAATATGAAAGTTTAAATGTGACGGGTGCGCCTGAGATTATATAGCTCTCCAATGCATTGGTTAAAGTGATGAATATCATGAGTAAATGTGAAATGATGTGTGAAAAATATTCTAGCTTGGTTCATAATTATGTTTGGTGTTTAAACACTAAGATATGATGTTTGATTTTTATGCATTACCACATTTCAAGTCTTTGATTTATGCTCCTCTCATGTTCATGATCTTTTTCCTATGTTATGATTATGCTCACCCCATGCTATATTGTTCTTACCTATCCTCTTACTGGGCTTCTAGCTCACTCCTTTTGATGTATGTCCTCAGGTGGCTACATGTACTAAGGAGAGGACAAGTTCCAATAAGAATCTAGAGAAGAATAAATTAAATAAATGTTTATGCTTGATGTTGTATTTGTTATGTGTGGTCCTAGTTTTCCCAAGACACTAAACCTTTGGATCATCTATGTAATACTATTATGTTTTTTATCTTTGAAATGATGTAATAGTAATGTAAGAAAAGGCCGGGATGCTATATTGATACCCTGGAAGGGACCCAGGTCTCCCTCCACATGAATTTACCTATGAAGGGATTCAGGGACATGGTGCATATCGCCTTCCGGGATGGAGAATCTCACACATCGGGATCCTGAACCAAACTCTAATGTAGAGAATCAGGTTGAAGGCTCCATCATTTAGTCACATTATACTTATGAATCTAAGAAGCGGACTATATTAATAATGGCCTAGCAATTCTTGGAGTTCTTTATTTGTCGTTGATAGTTCACCCTTCATCCCTGGGACAACTCTTTAGGGAACAGAAGTGTTTCGATATGAGGAGTAAATTCATGTTGGTTGATTCTGGATTGGGGAGGACCTCTGCTTAATCTAGATGTAATATGGGTAGGAACTCTGTATTGGTTACTATCAGAGTGGGGAGGGACTTTTTTGGGACTGCTTTGAGAGTGGGGAGGACCTCCACTCTACATACTGACATTGCAGGGAGGACCTCTTCTTGGGTCACCAAGAACATGGGGGAGGTCCTCCATACTAGTTGTGAGAGTGAATAGGACCTCCTCTTTGGTGAGATGAGGTGTGAGGATCACCTGGGAATATGTCAAATGGAACATGGGAAGGACCTATGTGTTGGTGAACATGAGTATGGAAAGGACCTTCATATTGGTTTCTAGACATGTGGGGAGGATCTCCATGTTGATGGGTGTTGGAGTGGAGAGGAACTCCAATGGATTTTATGGAAACATGGGGAGGACCTCCATGTTGGATGTATGTGGCATGGGGAGGATCTCTGTGTTGGTTGTAAATGGTAGCATGAGGAGGAAATTATTACTGATCAAAGTGGACATGGGGAGGACCTTCATGTTGACTTTCGATGAATTAGGGAGGACCTCTATTTTGATGATTGTCGGAGTCGGGAGGACCTCCGCTGGAGCTGGTGAGAACATGGGGAGGACCGCCATGCTGACGGGTGATGGAGCGAGGAGGAACTTCACTCTGCTCAATGTTGTCATGGGGAGTTCCACCGCTTGAATTGGGAATGATGCGAAGAGTACCTTAACATTGATGTTTTGTGACATGGGGAGGACCTCTGTATCAAGAACCATAGGCATGGGGAGGACCTTCATTCTATATTTCAACAATACAGGTAGGAACTTGGCTTGAACAGATGCTGGGGAAATGGGGGGGACCTCCATGTTGGGTGTGAGAGTGGGGAGGGCCTCCACTCTGACTAGAAATGGTATTGGGATGACCTTTTTACTGGATACCATCATCACGAGTTGGCTCGTGATGACTATTGGTTGCACCCATGACCGAAAGAGTCAACATAACCTACCTACAATGTGGATGAGGTCTCGATTATGATCAATCATAGATGAATCCATTTTCTACAGTGGCAGGTACTTGGTGGAATGCACCAAGGGTGGAATGGTCCACTAAAGCTGTGGAAGATGATGTCCCTAATGGGAATCCTCCTAAGATTGCTCCCAATGTTGGCGTCGGGTAATCCGGTCCGGGGATTGAAGATCGGGGGTGTAAACCACCTGATCTTCAGCTATAGGGACCATTCATTGGTGGAATTGATGTGGCCTAGTGGGATCCCTCCTTGGAAGCTCCCGGGAAGTAGTCATAATTGAGTTTACCCAAACATCCCTTACCTCATCGGCATAGTGGAGTGAGTCATAATAACATTCTGGTGAGATGATCCTGAAGTGGTTGGATGTTAGAGTGGGGAGTAGTGGCTCCCTGTGCAGCCCTTGGAGGTGGTGGTGACAGTGAGGTACAGAAGCCTCCAGGTCCTGCCAGGCCATGTCCCTCATGGGACTGACTCCCTTCTGCTCATATTATAGTATGAGAGGATCTATCACCCTCCTCTGCACAGTCTCCAAGGGTTATATGGGGCGTGGGTGCCTATTATTCATGGTTGTGGATGAAGTTATAGTGGAGGTGGAATCATGTGGGATTTTCGCATTGTTGTTCCTCCTACCCCTACGTCTGTGGGCAGAGGGCGATTGAATTATTATGGATTGGGTCCTACAAAGCAATAATATTTAACCATCAGTATAGATAATAGGAAATAAATTCCCAATTACCTAGCATCATTCAATCTTCCATGGTTAGGAAGATAGATCCATGGTGATGATGCCACAAACCAGAATTCCCAATGATTAGCTACCCTAATTTTCAGTGAGTTACACTCCAGACCCACTATTTTCTTGGCGGGAACTAGTTCCAGATAGATAGATCTAGTGGCGCTCTTTTCTACTGATGTCTCTAGTGCTACTAATCCCAATATCGAGGATAAAAGTTCACGTAGGTTTCACCATTTCTATTTCCAATACTTCCACCAGGGCGTGGTACCTCACATGTTATCATATGCTAGAATGCATATCTTGACCACATTATTGCTTTCCAAATGTGGGTGGATTTCATAACTTTCTTAGCAATGTCTGCTCCTTGATCAAAATGGGATGATGGGATGTGAGTTCCTCCTTCTGTGGATTCCTCTTCAGAATTCTTCACCTAGTACAGGTCTCCCTCATAAATTAAGAGGTTTTTCGTGAAACTTATTCTTGGTTCCATCTCTTTATGGATTCTAGTTAATTACACCACTTCTGTCTGGACATTCCAAGGGGTCTAATCAAGGCAGAAACCTTTGGTGAGGAGAGTAGTCACGTTGGGCCTCAGTGTCATGTTTGGATGTTGGAACAATGGTCACATGTATTACTAATCATAAGAGGGATTCTCAAGGGCATGTGACCCGAGGCATCCCACATCAATAGCGGGGTATCTTATTCCATAGGCATGTCTTTTGAGGTTTTCCTTAGGCATACCATGTTTAACATAGGGTAGGTCGTGAGTTTAAAATATTGCAGAGATGGAGTGGAATGATCAAATTGCTGCTGAGGGTAGATTAGAGAGGGTGAACCCCTAGGAGGGAACACCTGAAAGGTTTAACAAATTGGTGTATCTTAATGCCTAATGAGAGAGAACCCAGGATGGTGTGTCCCATAAAGGTAAGGTTTTGTGCCACAAAGTTTGATTAGGACACCACCGAGGATGAATTAGAGAGGGTGAACCCCTAGGAGGGAGACACCAAGGTTTACCATTGGTTGGGATTGAACATCATTGAGGCGTCCTACATACCCTATTTAGAAGACAAGGATCAAAACCCACGTAGTTAGAGAGGGTATGGTGTGGGTCTTACACATGGTTATTTTCCCCTCACAAGAGGATTTATCTTGGTTGGATGATGAATGGGGTGGGGCTTATGCATGGTTAGCTACCTGGATGCTGCTAGGAGCAGTGATGATGTGGACAAGTATTACTTGTAGGAATGGCCCATATGGATAGTGTGACCTCACTGAGATAAGAGTGAGGTGATGGAGAATATTATAGGGGATTATGAATGATAGATTCACGTATGGATGGATTTATATCACTAGTATGTGGTGGATCAGGTAAGAATTGGGATGGATGTGAATGAAGGGTGAAATGGATGGAATGGATAGAGTGGTAAAGGCATTGGGCTTGAACCTCAGGGAGGTTTCCTACGTATACCAGTTAGTTGGGAATCAAAGTCCACATAGTTATAAATGGGGGAATTGGTACTTATACTTGAGTAGGAGTACCAAGCATGTGGTGTGGTGGCTTATGCATGAAATTTTCTCAGGGGGTGAAGGTGATGTGACTTCTGGATGGGGAATGATCCTCCTAGGACATGGTGACTCGAGGGAAAGACTGGGATGGAAGTGTATGATGATGGATAGTGAGATCCAGGAGGTTCACTTCTAGGAGGAGGTCACCTAGGTTTACCATTAGTCAATATTGATCCTCATAGAGGCATCCTACATACCCTTTTTAAAAGACAAGGATTAAAACTCATGTAGTTCAGAATGACTGGGGATTATGCATGGTTACTGGCCCAAGAAGGTTGAATCTGGGGCTTACCCCAGGAGGTATTATTGTATGGAGGAGGGTTTCATGGTCACTACTATCCTCTAATACCATGTGAGTCATACTCAGTGTGAGAAAAAATAGGAAGTAGTAGACCAGATCGTGAAATATGTGTCAATGAGAGATGGTGCAAGGCTTATTCATTAAAGCGTACCTGGGAGGATCTCATTTTGTGTGAAGAGGATCTCATTCCATGTGTGTGGGGATTTCGTAGGGTTAGCATCCCATGGAGAAAAATCCCAAAGGGATAGGGATGAGGTGATGAGAGTCCTCAATGTGCATCCCCTCTCTGGTCCTTATGTCCGGAGGAAGAAAGTAGGAGAAAGAGTGCTACCTCCCATAATAATGTCTAGGGGATTACCATATGAGGAGGGTCCTTCCCCGTGGGGAGAATTTTGTTCCACTTGAGGAGGATCTCATTCCATGTGAGGAAGATCTCACTCCCATGGAAACGAGTGGGTGTGAAAAATTCCAGATATGGGGAACCCCATGTTCATTGCATGGGGTGTGACCAAAGCTTAACATCATGTGCTGAGGACAATGGAGATGGACAGTTTAACGTCCTTCAGCATGAAGATGAGGACTCACTCCTCACCCCTTGGACTTACATAATTGATACCCACCCACACTTGGTGAAGGGAAGACATCGACAATGCCCAATAAGAGTGGTGTAGAGTATTGGTTGATATTGGGGTCCATGTTATCATAGATATGTGAAAAAAAATATCCATTAGCATACCTATTTGAAAAATAAATAGGCAGGGAAACACAACATGGGACACCACACGAGAGACTAGGAAATCACTATGCACAAGCCCGAAGGGCCTCATGGAGGAGGTACACACAAGATGTGAGAGTTGCATGTAATAGGGGCTCAAACATGGTTATTTAGAGTAAAGAAAAACCATGGAGCCAGGGTCGGCCCTAGGGCAAGCCCAAAGAGCCCATGGGCTATGTCAATACATAAGAAAGAAAAAAAAATACAAAGAAAGGGGCATCAATTTTATTAGTTACTATACCTCTCAATGTATTTAGGGAAAAAAATTAATGTTGGTCTGGGGAAATGGAATTCTCCGAGCCGTCATCCTAATGGAAGGGGTGAATGCAATATTGGAGGCTTGTGCGCAAAAGGAAGGGTTTGAGCGAAATAGGTGATGTGCACGTTCACGTTTTTCATGCAAGATGGGTCTTTTGCATGCAATTGCCTTAGGCTGAAAGGAAATGGGAGAGGGTCAAACCATTGTGGGACCACGTGAAGGGGGACCCTTAGGGGACCTGTTGTGAGAGATCTTATACCTTAAGGGATCCATGGATTCGGTGCTATTGTGGAAGAGGTGGTCTTTTGCACATGAGAGAAATAATTCAACTTCCAAATACTTTTTGGGAAGAAAGGGTGTGTCCTTATATATATAGGAAAAATCATTGGTGGTGATGTGTAAGAATCACATTGTGGAAGTGGGAGTTTGAAATCACATTGGGCATGCAAGAAACTTACGTGCATGCCATCCTTTTACATGCCAACCACTCCAATTTCACTCCTTTTCCTAGGCGATTTTCGGGTGACTGGGGTGAAAGATGTCCTTTTAACATGTCATTGGGTGAATAAGGCTCTTGTGTGAAAATTTTGGTCTGACACGCATCCCTTGAATCTTGTGTGCAGCTCCCTTGTCTTTCTTGGAATTTCCCATTAAGTCAAAGGTTATCTTTAGTTTTCTTAATGATGACTGTTTGTGGCCTCAAGCAGAATTCGGTGCCAACAAATAGCCTACAACATCCCACTATAGAAGCCAAAATATTTTAAGGTAGCCCAAATATTATTGTGTGTGGTTAAGAATATTAATCCATATAGTTCAAAAGTGACTTGATTCAATATAGGTGGTATTACTTCAAGGAATTGGAATCTCATTCTCTTTTAAAAACATGCATCAGGTGATCTTTCTTGGTACCTAGTCGATGCAAGGATAACAAGTCTAAGGTCATACCCTTACTCATGATTTCTTTGATAATAAGAATGAGGTTTTGAACATGGGATAATAACCATGATGTTTTAGGGAGGTGTTCATCCTTATGGAGGAAAACATCATAAACAGACCATGGTGTTCTTATTTTATTGTTTTCTTATTCTATATCTATATATATACCGACCAAATGAGAGATATAGAGAAAGAGAGAGTCGATCACTGAATAATTGAAGAGTCTAAAAGGGGATAAAAATTTTAAATTGGATTAAAACTATACCAAGACTAAATTAACCCCATCTCAATGTTTGACACATCCCTGTATGAGGATAATAATTGATATCAGATTCGTTCACAAATATATTTGGAATATCATGCTTGGTTTTTTAAAAGGATTAAATTTCTCTCTGTAAAAGCCTTATGAAGGAAATATTTGAAGAAGTTTTTGAATCCCCTATTAAAGGAACCATGGAATAATTGTTTACTAAGAAACTAAATAATATTAATAAAAGATAAGGAAAGAAGATGAGAAAGGCCACATCTAAGAAATGAGAGAATAACTATTATCTACTAATTGAAGGTAATCAAAGTAGAGTTTATTATAATATTTCTATCAATAATATATCTTTTTAGTAAACTTATGATGAAAATGCATCCCTCTTAAGTAAAGAGGAATAAAAATATGTTTTCCCATGTAGTAATACTAATGAATAAAAATTAGGAATGGTAGAAGATGGTATGGTGGTAGAATTAACTACCAAAGATATGGACAACTATTCTGACCCATGTAGTTCATCATCTTCATAAGTAGTAACCAAAATAACTTATCAAAACATTCCCCTAAATAAACCAAGATTCAGTGGGAAAGATAAAAATTATAAGGATTTATAAGATGAATCAATAGGTTCTTTTAAAGAAATCTTATATAACCACCCTAGATAAATAGTCTCATATATTTGTGGCATTTTTATAAATAAGAAAGATGAGATCACCCACTTAGAATATGAGAATGAAAGGAGGGAGAATGATTTGAATGAGATAATACAAACCTTAATTAATATCTCCATACATGTGGGAGCCCAAAATTCCATAAATGAGTATCTTGAAGAAATATTCTACAAAATTTAAAATGAATGTATCACTACAATTCATGATAAAGAAGAATCCAAGAAATGATTGGAAAAAAGGAACCACAAATTTGAAGAAGAAACTATTGTCAAAAATTATAAATTAGAGGAAAAGGAAAAGTGGATTTAATAGCTTAACCATCAGTTGAAATCAAAGAGAGAAATACATGAAGATCAAGATGAAGAGAAGATAAATTCATGTGAAGAAAAATTGAAATTAGTGTAGGATAAGAAAAACATCCTCAATATAAAATTCCTATAGCTTTCAATTAGGTTGAAGAATCAGGAAACAATATAAGATATATATTCGAAATAAAATTAGAGAAGATATTCTACCACACAAACATCCAAGAAGGATTATTATACAGAAATAACTCTATCTGGTGGAAAAAATATCATGTGATCATCTGTAGATAAAAATATATTATCCTTAAAAGGAAAGGTATCATCCATCTCTAAAAATAATATTTTTTATAATCTATTTATTCATAAAATGAATGGTTAAACTAAAAACTTCTATAAAATGGATGAATAAAAATGGTGAGGATTCTACCACTACATATAGGGTGGTTAGAGGTATGAGTAGAATCTGTTTTACCCAAAGGATCTCATTCAGTGATTAAAAATACATATAAATGACTTGAAAGTAGATATGGATATATTAGAGATCAAAATAAGAAGATAATATTTTTGGGTTTTTATTGGTGCTGTAAAAGATTTGGGTATATGGCTTCTAAATGTTGTCATAATGTGTCAAACTATTTAATAAAAGGAGATATTTCATCAAGGGGGTGCAAGGTCAAATTGAGGCAAAGCTCGCCTAAGGATGAGAAAAATTTATTCTTCTTAGACAGATTTAATATCGTTGAAGTTCTTCATGAAGATTTTAATCCTGGTGGTCATAGGGGTAGAGAATTCCTATCAAAACAAACAAGGAAATATTAAAGATTAATTCAATTTAAAATACCACAAAAACATGTGAAAGGAAATAATACAACCTTGGGAAAGTAAATTAATAAGGTTAAAAATCAGAATACTCCTAAGAAGATAAAAAAGAAGTATGGTGAGTAAGACTTTGGTAATAAGTAGGATAAAAGTTCTATTTAAACTAAGCCCAGGAATTAAAATAAGAATAACACACCAAGGAGTGTTAGTTTATTTTATTATATAATAATAGGATATGTCAATGATATATACAAACAATACATGTAGTGTATATTAAAAAAAATTAATCTTACACGAAATGGAAAATTTGTCCAAGCTAAAAAAAAGGAATGGTTTGGTGAAGAGTTATAATGAGATTCCATGTGAAAGAACCAAATATGCTGAGAACACTCTCATAGAATGCTTAATCATCTAGCCAACTGATTTGGATAAAGAAAAATAAAAATGGAGAGTACATGGGAAAGAAAAAAAGTTAAATAAAAGTTTCCATATAAAGAAGAATACAAATTTCATGAGATGTTGTCAAAAAATGATTTCTAAAAGGATTTATAGTCATTGGGTGGGTGGTGTGAGTTGGTCGGACACTACTCAAAGGATTTATTAATAATTACACCATTCCAAGAATAAAATTTTAAGAATATAAAGATTAAACTAGGTGATGCATGTGCACCAATAGCTCATGTTAAAAGGAAGATCTCACACAAATAATAAAGAAAATAATCCATACTATTGAGGACTTATAAGAAATCTAGAAATGTAATCATAGATATTGATGCTAAAAAGAAAATAGTTTCATTGTTGAGAATAGATTATCATCCTTATTTCTCACATTATTAATAAAAATGAATACCATATTATTCCTTTATATTTTTTGTTGTATTTTATTGCTAACCATGATGGGAATTGAAAGTTAAGGTAATTCTCAAGAGAAGAGATAAAGAAAAAATTTGAGATATAGAAAAATAGACCAAAAAATAAAGTAATGTCAGATAGAATAAATATTCTAGATTCGAATAATTCACCATCTTGTTATAAATTAAAAAAATTTATTCTAAATTACATCTAAATAAAAGTTATACCCGGATGATGTGAAGGAGGATATCATCCCATGAGTGGGTGAGTTTCTTGGGAAGTTACAAAAAACTCATAATTCATACAAATATAAATTTTGTAATATAATTGAAAAACTATCATTGAAAAGGTATGTATGCATACTCTCTTATACTTGGGTTCTCAGGAAACAATTCTGATATTAAGGGGGGAACTAATTTAATCAATTAATAAAATAAAGAACATTGAGGAGTTCTAGGGTTAGTCACATAATCCAACACCTACTATATGTACTTGAAGGTTTCTAACTTGTGGGTTGAGATGGGGGAAATATATCTGGTATTTAGTTAAGAGTTAAATAAATCTAACAATTGGTGTCACTCAATTTCAGCTTGAGGAAATGTGAATATCCTCTGAATGAGTTAAGGTAATGTGTATTAGTTGGTATCAAATTATTTGTATTAAGGACAACTTTATTGAATATTTCAAACTCTCATATTTCTACATTGTGCGTGGATCATCTATACATTGATTGGAATTATTAATAGTGAATTTCTTAAGAATGAATTAATATTATCCTCTCTCATGTGCTTTATAATTATATTCAATAATGGATATAGAGAATAAAATGATATTTTCTATTGACAACAAATACAAAAGGTGAGATTGATGTACCCACATTATGTACGCTATATTTTTTATCAATGAAGGAAGAAATATACATGATGAGGTGATTTGAGGTAGTTTAAAGTCCCCAAGAATATTGGTTAGATGAATCATGGTGTTCCCAATTCATGTGTGTTAAAGAGGAATACCATGAATTTTGGAATTTGTACTATCATTGGGTTGATAATGATACAATCACTTGGTGGTAAATGAATATATGAGATTATACCATGTATTATGGTAATTAATAATGTATATGGAATTTATTCCAATAAATATATCTTGAATATTCATAAATATGTTGGAAACAATTGATGGAAATTGAGATGATACTTTGAAGAGAATGTATAGATAAATTCAAGGAGGCATCCACTAAGTGTGAAAATTGTTGAACTACTCTTAATGAAAATGTTACTTTCTAAACAAATATATAGAAATAGAAGTTTACTAGGATGTGGAGAATATTTAATGATATTTTGAGATGTTTTGAAATTTTTGGAGAAGAGTTTGGAAATGTTGTGTCGAAGAGAGAAAAGGGGAAATCCCTTGGATGTGTATGTGTCCTTAAGCATCAACATATAATTCATTTTATAACTATGTATCTATTATTGAAGATTTTTGTATGTTTTTTCCAAGAGCTATATATGTGTGATATGATGTTGTGTAAAGGTAATCTATAAATTTCACTATATACATAAAGGTAAAACTAGATTTTTATGACATGTGTATAGCTAATCCAAGAGTTGTTTGAAGGTAAACTAGATCTATGTTTTCTAAAATTAAGATGTATAAAGTTCATGGTGGTATCTAAATAAATGTAACCTTAGTGTGCAATGATATGTGTAAGGGTAAGCTTAAATGATATCTTATGAGTTTTTAGAATATGAATGATTTTAAAGAATGATATTTAAATATGATGATGAAAATGTTGTGTGATCAAGGTGGAAATATCTTGATGATAATTATCCATGATTTATACTGAAATAAATTCAGTGGTGGAGAATGAATATGGAATATAAACCAGCTAGAGCTGGTATGGTAGCCTATGGAGAGACCATACTTAAGGAGATGAGACCATGTTGTGGAGAAGTTCATGGTCATTGTAAAACAAGAATAAGTTTGTCACTATGTCATGGTAAGAAGTATTTCATGTGAGTTACTTCCTGATGAAAAATGGTGAGACTTGTCTGAGTCATCATATCTATAAAATGGGGAGAGATAGATGAACACACCATAGTGGAAACCATGGTGAGAAAAGGGTGTTTTCAAAATGGGAACAAAATGGAGACCAAGTTATTGTGGTTGAACATTTCATGAAACATATTTTCCATTAATAAATCATAAAACTAAACCATGTTGTGGTGTCTAAAAAATAGCGAGAGAGTGATAACCACACCATGGTGATGACCATTGTGAGATTAAAACCCTCCTATGAGAAATAGGGAGACTAAAACATGTTGTTTTCAATGCCATAATGATGTCAAGAGATTCACGGAGATTTTTTCATTATAAATAAAGGATCCATGACCATAATTGTTGATGCATTCACTTGTGTAAGTTATAAAAATATTATTTTATGCCAACCCTATGTGGATTTAAACAAAGTTTTTAACGATTACATTTTTGAAAGATTAAAGACCATGATTTATAGAAATTAAATGAAGTAGAATTATAGAAACTGATTAATAAGTGTTTTGAAAATAAAATAAAAAATATATTTAAAAAATGGAATATTTAAGTTTAAAGAGTTGATATTTAAGGAAGAATCAAAGAGGGAGATTTATGGAATCTTGAATTAAAGAATAATGGAGTATAACCAACACTACCAACCACCTATAAAAATTTTTATAAGTTGAAGAAAAAATTTGGTATAATATTGATTGTGTGTCTGTACTGAAACTATTCTATATGTTTAAAGATAAATAAAAATTAAGAGACCTAATACAACATTTTTCGCAGACCTTGAAGTATCTAAGAGAAAGAAAAATGGAACCAGTGATTCATGAAAAGGATTCATCTTATGCATTGAATAAGAAGAAGAAATGGAATAAGAAGATAAATTTAGTGTCATTTATTAGTTGATCATATTCAAGTTGTGAATTTAAGATTGAACCAGCCTACAATATACTTGTATAAAAAGTTTAATGATTTTGAGGTTTCTTGGAGATTGATACAAGTGAGGAAGTAGATCAATCCATATTTTCCAAGAAGGAATCGATCAAAAATAGTTGATATTGCTTCAAGGAAGTGTAATACCATTCTATTGTACAACGAGGTGAAAAGTGAGATTTCTTTTTTACATTTTTTGTGTCAAGAAAATGATTCTAAGTCCATACCCTTTCAAATTCTTTCATTGATAATAAGAATTAAGTTGTACATGTGGGATAATAACCATGATTTTCTAGGGTTGTAGTAATCCTTAAGTATGAAAACCTCATCAAAAAATATGGTGTTCTTATCATGTTTATTTTTTATTCCATATCTCCATACATACTAAAAAATGAAAGATAGAGAGAAATATAAAATCACTAACTAAATAAGTGAATAAGTGAAAAAGGGATAAAAAAATTGGATTAAAAGTATAATAACACTAATTCACCCCCCCCCCAGTGTTGGAAACATATCCATGTGATCCTAACACCATAGTTTTAAAACATGTATCACTTCAATATCAAATGAGATCAAATTATCACATTTATTCATCAATAAGAACTTTTTATGATTGTGAAGCACAATTTAATATACAAATGGATCTTTGTGGATTGTATACATTTTTGGAATCCTTATATATCAAAAAACCATTTGGTTGTATCATATAAAATTATTTAACCAATTTCCCATCCTAGAAGGTGGTTTCTATATCTATATTCCAAATATCATAATCATAGAAAGGTGTTATATCAAGTATAATTCTAATAAAGTTAAGCATCATGACTGCTGATAATATTTAGTCATAGTAAATTCCTTAACATTTTCTATAACCCTTAGAAACCAATCATATTTTATATTAATTTATATTACTAACCATGTATAACTTATTTTAGAATACTAATTTACATATGATGGGTTTTATATCATTTTTTTGGTCTATAAAATTCTAAACTTGATTTTGGTATATGGGGTCCATTTAATAATTCATGGACTCTTTCAACTTGAGATATTTTCTACAAATACTTCTTCATTATATAAAATGGGTTTAGTATCCTCAAGAAATAATGTGTCACCTGATTTAGTGATAAGAAAATCACATGAATTTTATTTTATAACCTTCCTAGTTAACCTACAAAATACTTATGTCCTAAGAACATCTTTTATTGAATCTTGTAGAGTTTGTTCCCATTCCAACTCTCTTGAATATTCCACTTTAAATTTAAAAAAATTTAACTTTCTAACACTATTTTTAGATGAAATATTCTCATTTTATAGAAATATAGTAGGAATTTACATAATTACCTTTATATCTAAAGGGTTATATAGGTAATATCTTTTAGTTTTCTTAGGATATCATATAAAGATTCACATTGTGTCCCATGATTCTAATTTTTCATTGGGAATGGTCTAGGAAAATTATTTACATTCCCATAAATTTATATGTGATATTAAAAGATTATTTTTATATCATAACTCATATATAATCCCATAAGGTATTTTAGTTGGCACTTAGTTGAGTATATATGATATTTTTTGTAATACATATACTAAAAAGGATAATTGAGGGGTTTCATGACTCATCATCGATCTCACCATTTAAAGAAAGTTGTAATTCTTGTAACTAACCATGAATATCAAGGTATGAAATCAATTTAGTTTAATCATTTAAAGTGTATTTTGGAATATTATAACTATGAGTGTGGTTGATAGTGGTTGAGAACTGAAAAATGAGAAAATGGGAAAGTATGAAAAAAATATTAAAAAGTAAAAGATGGATGCCAGAAACCTAGTGTAAGGCCACCAGACTACTAATGGTCTTGGTAGGGGTTCACCCACACACCATAGAGGGTTAATTAGGACCATACAAATTCCATTGGGACCTCCACCCACTATTTTAATTGGGGGAGATGTTATTTTTTGATATTTTTGGGTTCTAAAACCCATTTCAATGCCTTATTTTCTCCTCCTTTGTACATTGTACCCAGTAGCTTGACCCCACCCCCATTATTACTCCTTTATTTTTGATCCTCCTCCATCATTTAAGCATGAAAAAACTTTTCATTTATATTTTTAGTCATTTTTTAGTAATACCTACTTCTCTTAACCTTGGATTCATCATTTCTAACGTTGATTCCTTATGTTTCATTCTAAATACCTAAGTTAGTGGATTTTTGTTTTCTTTTATAATTTTAATTGATTGAATTTGATTCATCCATATGAAATTCTTATAAGTGTGTGATAGGGTGTCTCTATATTTCCCTCATGTTTTATATGATTTCCTTGAATTGTTTGATATTTTTGTATTGTTGAGCAGGTGAAAACGACTAAAAATGGACTCGAATTTTATTTTATAGTTTTTTGAGTAGTGAGTGATGACCATTAGACTTATAATAGACCCTAAAGATTGTGATTTGATCACTTAGTTACCAATATACATTTAATTTATGGAAAGGGTTGTGAAATCATGTTATTGGAACACATGAATAATATCTTTTCATATTAATTGGGTTATTAGACATTAAAAGGATTATTTGAGTATTTATCCAAAAATAAAAATGCCTCCTTTAAAATAGGATAGGGATTAACATGGCCTCTATGGTGGATTTGGGTTGGTAAGTGGATATTATGCATTGATTTTGATGTGATGAGTGATTACATGGTGTTGATATCTACGTCATGGGTGGCCAGTCTTAACTGAGTTGTCTTTCTCATGAAAAATTGGTGAAGAGTGTTAGTTCTTGTGACATGGGTAGTGAAAAAAATTTATCTTAGGATATTTATATATATGAAAGCCTAACATTTTTAGAGCTGATGAGTATCATAGGATGGATGGATGTTGTAATGACCCGCTAAATATCATTGTCTTGAGAGTATAGCGAGTCATTACTTGGCCTTAAGTGACATCCCCAAGATTCCAAAGGCTGGAAATAAATGGAAAAGGGTTTCAAATAAAAGTGGGGAACAATTTAACCTTTAATAAATAGGAAAATAAACCAAAAACCCATAACCAAACCATTCACTAAATGATGCATGAACAAAATAAAGATAACTAAACAACTTCATGTATCTCAATACCACATCAGAGTGTGCTACAATGGAAGAACAAAAAAGTATCAAAGTAAATAGTGGATAAGCCACTAAAGACTCTTAAGAGACCACAAGACTCCATGCTCCACCAGATCCAATCTTCACAATCACTGAACATCCCAAGTATCACGAGGTAGTGCTAAAAATGTGTGAAATGTTACCTTTTCCCCTATCCCAAAAGATCGCATCTTCAAAAGCCCCAAAGTTCCAAAGTAGGGGTGAGTATAAAACTCAGTATGTTTTCCCCCAATGACTTCACTACTCACACCACTAGGATAGAACAGTTAGAACATTATATAAAATAGTTTATATAAATCAATTTACCAAAATAGTTTATAACCAAATATAAACAATTTCGAAAACCAATTATAACCAAGTGAAAACAAAAGTAAATGAAACCAAATTCCAGAAAGTTATTTTCCAAAAAATAACTAATCAAAGCTTAAAACGAATTCTTATTATCATTTGGAATAACCATTCCATAGTTCACAACTCAACCACACATGCATGCTTTGTTTGATAGTTCCATACTCATGAGTGGTCTCTCGTCTAATTACCTTATGTCCCAATTAAACACACCCCCAATCCAGGGTCATTCACCCTGTACCCCAATGGTACTTGTCCCTTATTAAGGGCCCATTAATCATGAACTCACACCAACACAATTTATTCCAAATGTTTCCATTACAAAAATAAACCACTTCAATAAAACTAAACTTTTATTGAAAACCAAAGCACAACCAATTTAAAAGAAACATTTCATTTCAATAAAACTTTCCATTTTATTGAAAACATCTAATACTATTTATGTGCCAATAATCCAAAAAAATCCCTTTATTAAAACCCATGTTTTTAAACCAATAACCAAAGCACTCATTTAAAATCCCCAATTTTCTAGATTTCACAACCGTCACTCAAGAAGGATTCCAACAAGTGTTAAACAACCAAATCACAATCAATTCAGAAGAATAAATTCAATTTGAAATCATTACAATTGATTCTATTAAAAGGATTCAAGAGTGCAGCCTCCTACCTCGAAGGTTTTGATGAAAACTGCAACAAACGAAGAACGAACAAAACAACTGTGTTGATTCTCCAGGAACCCACCTTAGATCTATTCTCATAGAAAGATAAAGACAAAAACTCATCATATTTGGAATCAAAAAACCTAGATCTACCCATAACAGGCATATATATGAGAAACCAATAGAATAGGAGAAGTATATCTAAGTAAGTCTAGGAAACTAATCGAGAACGGTGAAGAATGATCACATACCTCAAGAATCCATCTTCGATTCACCAAACAAAGCCATCAGATTGACTCCAAAATGTTTGGGAGAGGTTCTCCTACTTTCAATTGAGAGTAATATTGAATTAGGTATGTTTAGGGGTAAAAAAGAGTGAGTTATGGAAAAAACAAGTGAGATCCTATTTTTAAGGATCTCATTCTGACTCCATGCACGGTTTGACCGCACGATTAGGCAAATCGTGCGTTAACCGTGCGGTATCCATTGCCCGAATGGATTCCCCTTTCACGGTCTCCCAAACCATGATCCAATAATGTTGGAGATACTACCTCAAAAGGAATTATTCACACGGTTTGGCCGCACAGTTAGGCAAACTGTGTGTTGCTCATGCGACCTTCACTTAGCCCCAAAAACTCTTCCAAAGTTCTCCCAACTCTCCCAACCTCCACCCTTACACTTTATAACCATAAAAGGCATAATGTAAGGGTTAACTACCAGAAATAGGGGGTAATACATTCTCCCCACCATTGTTCTTTTCATCCTTGGAAAGTAGAAAACCCTCACCCATCTGAAAGAGTTTCGGTCACTGCTCTTTCATCTCCTTCTTGTGTTCTCAAGTCTCTTCCTGAATCTGACCATGCTGCCAGAAAACCCACACTAGACCGATGTTTTTTCCATTCAAGACTTTCTATTTTCTATCCACAATCCATACTAGGATATGTATCAATGAAACATCAGGTTCTAGGTCAATGTGATCTCATCTGATCATAAGGTCGGGATCAGGCTGATACTTTTTCAAATGAAATACATGGAACACATTATACACCAAACTGAACCATGGTGGTAATGAAAACCGATATTCCACATCTCCAACCCATTAAAGTATATCGAAAGGGCCAATGTATCTATGAGATAAATTTCCCTACTTTCTGAATCAATGATGTCCAAGTCTTGGAGATATCCTCAAGAAAACATGATCACTCACGGCAAATGACAACGGCCTTCTACAGTGATCCGCATAATATTTCTGATGACTCTGATCCATCTCCATCCTATTTCTAATCAATTGGATCTTCTCTGTTGTTTCTTGAAAAAGGCTCGGCCCAACTATTGACGTTTCACCTATTTCCACCCAGCATAGTGGAGAACAATAAGGACTCCCATACAATGCTTCAAAGGGAGCCATATGTATCGAGGCCAGATAGCTGTTATTATATGAGAACTCCATAAAGGGTATATGCTCTTCCCATGAGCCACCAAAATCCATTACAAAAGCCCACAACATGTCTTCTAACATTTGTATAGTCCTCTCAAACTGGTCGTTTGTATGAGGATGATACGTTGTGCTCATAGTCAAATGAGTCCCAAGGGATTTCTGTATGGATTTCTAGAAATGAGATGTGAACCTTGGATATCTGTCTGAGACTATTGAAACTAGTAATCCATGTATCTTTACCACATCTTGGATATAGATTTTTGACAGATCCTCCACCATATGAGTTTCACAAATTGGAATGAAATGGGATGATTTGGTAAGACGATCCACTGTCACCCATATGGAATCGTGTTTCCAAACCGTTCTTGGAAGACCTGTAAAAAAATACATCTTTATCTTCTCTAATTTCCACTCTAGAATAGGTAAATACTGCAACATACCCATTGGTCTCTAATGCTCTTCCTTAACTTTCTAACATGTTAATCACTTAGAAATGAACTCAGACACTTTCCTTTTCATGAATATCCACCAAAAATGTTCCTTAAATGCCTTATACATCTTCTGTGTACCTAGATGTACAGCCCATATTGAATGGTGGTAAGCATAAAGGAGTTGTTCCTGACAATCCATAAGTATAACCATCTGATCTCTGAAGCAAAAAAATGAACTCCCATCAAGTTTCCATCCCTCAATAGTCTCCCCACCAATGAGTTTTGAACTCATAACCAGACATTATGCATTAGATGTTTGTTTCACTTTGACCATATTTACCAAATTAGGAAAAGGCGTAGAAGAAAAGAAAACCACAACATCACCTCGGTCTTCACATTCCACATTCGTGTAGGCTAGGACCGACATCAACTTCCATTCATATGAAGCTTCTTTAGCCAACTGAGCATATGAATTTCTACTCAATGCATCCTCCACTGAATTCCCTTTTCCTGGTGTATACATCAAGTCAAATTCAAACATCTGGAGATACTCCATCCATCTCCTTTGCCTCAAGTTCAAATTTCACTGTGAAAAAATGTGTTTCAAACTTTTTTGGTCTGTGAACATAGTAAATTTCTCACCAAAGAGATAATGTCTCCATGTTTTCAAAGCATAGACGACTGCAACTAACTCAAAATCTTGTGTTGTGTAATTATTCTCATGCACCCTCAAATGCCTTAAACCATAGGAAACCACATGGTCTCCTTGTATGAGAACACAGCCCAACCATGATCCTGAAGCATCACAATTCACCACATACCCCTGTCCTAATTCTGGAAAAATCAACATAGGTGTCGATGTAAGCCTAAATTTCAACTCCTAAAAAGAATTATAGTGTTCCTCTATCCATTGGAATGGATCATTCTTCTTTTTCAGAGCTTTAATTGGTGAATATAGTCATGATAAATCATGAAAAAAGCATTGGTAGTAACCAGCAAGACCAAGAAAACTTCGTATCTCGAAGACATTCTTCGGTTTTTTCCATGAGATAACATCTTTTATATTTTCAGGATCAACAAAAATGCCTTTCTTATAAATGACATGGCCAAGAAAATGTACTTCCTGTATCCAAAAATCACACTTTGATAATTTGGCATAAAAATGGAGATCTCTCAATATTTGTAACACTGTTTCTAGGTGTTCCTTATGGTCATACCTTGTCTTTGAATACACCAAGATGTCATCCAAAAACACCACAAAAAACAAGTCCAGATATCACTAAAATATTTGATTCATCAAATCCATGAAGACCACTGGTGCATTCATTAGACCTAAAGGCATGACTACATATTTATAGTGGCCATATCTGCTTATGAAAGTTGTCTTTGGAATATCTTCCTTCCAAAATCACAATTGGTGATATCCTGATCGCAATTTAATCTTGGAGAACCACTATATCCCCTTAATTGATCAAACATATCATTAATGCATGGAATTGGATATCTGTTTTTTATTGTAACTTGGTTTAGCTTATGATAATCAACGCACAGTCGAAGAGGTCCATCTGCTTTCTTCACGAAAAAGACTGGTGCTTCCCATAGAGATGTACTTGGATGAATGAAACCCTTTCTTTCCAGCTCCTCCAACTACACTTTCAATTCTCATAACTCTGTTGGTTCCATCCTATAATACAGAAGAGAAAAAGGACTGGTCCTCGGAATGAGGTCAATCATAAACTCCACTTCACTTATAGGTGGTAACACTGAGAAGTTATTAGGAAATACATCTGGAAATTGATTTACAACTGCTAGAAAACTATCTTCCTCTATATCTTCCATTGATTCAAAAGTCAACTCCATAAACTGGTAAGGGATTGTTCCCACCATTGGTTCCAACAAGCTCTTTTCACCTTTCTTTATCATCTTATCTCCTCTAAAGATATTCTCGATGTCATCCTCAATCATGAAACTAACTGAAACTAATTTTTCTCCTATAATAGTCAATGTGAACCTTGAATGTTGTCAACTAATCCATACCCAGGATTATATCATAGAAATCCATGTCTAACATCAAGAAGTCCCATTTTAGATGAGCTCCATCAACAGTTATAGCACATGTTCTACTCACAAAGGCTTGAAATTCTCTTTCCCCGAGAGGAGTTTATAGTTTTAAAACAGAAGGCATCATTTAAAACTTTAAACATAGGAAAATAATAGGATGAGAAGAAATGAAATAATGCGATGTACCAGTATCGAAGAGAACTTGCACAAGGGTAGAATTCAAAAGAATCGTACCACTACTGGAAATGTTGTTTTTCCCAACAGGTTTTTACCAACGGTTTTCTAAAACCGTTGGGCTTGAAGGATTAAGAAAGCCTTTCCCAATGGTTCATTGAAACCGTTGGGAAAAGCCACCCCTTTTCCAACGGTTTGAAGAAACCGTTGGTAAAGGGGTGTGTTAATCACCTTTTTTCAACGGTTAAAAAGAACCGTTGGGAAAGGGTCACCCCTTTGCCAAAGGTTTCCTCAAACCGTTGGCAAAGGGGTCCTTAGCATCTCTTTCCCAACGGTTCTTTAAAACCGTTGGGAATTATTTCCCCCAAATCCAGCCGTGAGGCTGCTCTCCCCCATTCACACATAACCTAATTTCATCCGCTCCACCGCTCTCCTCTCGCGAAATACCCTATCCAAAGAGGTGAAAACCATCTTAAATCAGGTATCTTTTCATTTATACACATATACTTCCTTATTTTTATTGTTATTGCTTTAGTATTTTAGTTTTAAGTTATCAATCCACCTCCAGCTCTCTACTTCTCTCCAAATCCCCCATCCGAATAGGTGAAAACCCATTTGAATCATCTCAAATCAAGTAATTTTTTCTTTATACACATATGGTACCCTGTTTTTATTGTTATTGATCTAATATTTTAGTTTTAAGTTTGGATTTTGATTTGATTTCACCGTGTAAAATAGGGAAATGAATAAATATTTTGTTAATTAATTAGTTTCCCCTGGAATATCAGTTGTGTTATAATGTCCATGCTAAATAAAGGGGTAATGTAATAAAAGACCTTGAATAAATAAATTGTGGAAGTTGGGATATGTTTCCTCTATGAGAGGTTTTTTGTTGTGTTTCATTGTATATTGTAGGCTTTTTTATGGGGATTGAGGTGACCAGTTGGGCTTTGTGATATGTGGGGTTGTAATGTGATGGTTAGTGGGCATGGATGTGTCATGTGAAGTTGTATGATAGTGATGATGTGTGGTGGTGTTGTGTCGTGTGGAGGTGTTGTGTGATGAAGTTGTGGTGTATAATGTGGTGAGGTGGTTTTGGTTGTGCGGTGGTTTGTGATGTGAAATATTTTTATTGTGATATGTGGTTGTTTTGGTGAGATGGTTGGTCGATGTAACATGGTGTCGATGGTTATTGTGAGATGGTGAGTTGTTGTGTGGTGGTTTTATTAGTTTCCTGGTTATCTATGGAATAAATTATGCTGTTAAAACAAAAAAACAAGATATTAAATAAATGAGATGGAATAGAAATGGATGTGTGGTAAATGGATTTAATTAATTTAACATTAAATGAATGGACAATGTAAGTGTGAATGAAGTGGCTTATAAATGAATGTGAGAAATGATATGCGTCTTGTGTGGTGGTGGTGTGGTTTATGTGTTTTATGGTAGTAGTGAAGTGTGTGATTATGTAGTTAATGTGAACCCATAGGTTGAGTATTTTGTGCTATCTATATATCATGTATTTTTATGTTATTTCTACACATTCCAGGGGGGTGGTATGTCTAGGTGGTGGTGGTGGGGTTGCAGGGGAGGGGGGTGTAGGCTGTTTGGGAGGGTGGGCGGGGCTATCCAGGGGGGGTACGGGGTGTCCAGGGGGGTACGGGGGTGGGCGGGCTGTCCACAAGGGTGGACGGGCTGTCCACGGGGGTGGTCGGGCTGTCAAGGAGGGGTGGGCGGGCTGTCCAGGGGGGTGGGTGGGCTGGCCACGGGGGGTAGGGGTGTCCAGGGGGGGTGGACGGGCTATCCAAGGGGGTGGGGGGTTGTCCATAGGGATAAGGGGTGTCGAGGGGGGTGGGTGGGCTGTCCACGGGGGTGTTTGGGCTGTCTAGGGGGTAGGGGGTGTCCACGGGGGTGGGCGGGGCTGTCCAGGGGGTGTGGGCTGTCCTGGGGGTCTGGGTGGGGTGTCCTGGTGGGGGAGGGGTGTGTGGGGTGTCCAGGTGGGGTGGTATGTCTAGGTGGTGGTGGTGGGGTTGCAGGGAAGGGAGGTGTGGGCTGTTTGGGAGGGTGGGCGGGGATATCCAGGGGGGTACGGGGTGTCCAGGGGGGTACGGGGGTGGGCGGGCTGTCCACAAGGGTGGACGGGCTGTCCACGGGGGTGGTCGGGCTATCAATGAGGGGTGGGCGGGCTGTCCAGGGGGGGTGGGTGGGCTGGCCATGGGAGGTAGGGGTGTCCAGGGGGGTGGGCGGGCTATCCAAGGGGGTGGGGGCTGTCCATAGGGAGACGGGGTGTCGAGGGGGGGTGGGTGGGCTGTCCACGGGGGTGGTTGGGCTGTCTAGGGGGTAGGGGGCGTCCACGGGGTGGGTGGGTTGTCCACGGGGGTGGGCGGAGCTGTCCACGGGGGTGGGAAAGGCTGTCCACGGGGGTGGGCGGGGCTGTCCAGGGGGTGTGGGCTGTCCTGGGGGTCTGGGTGGGGTGTCCTGGTGGGGGAGGGGTGTGTGGGGTGTCCAGGAGGGTTGGTATGTCTAGGTGGTGGTGGTGGGGTTGCAGGGGAGGGGGGTGTGGGCTGTTTGGGAGGGTGGGCGGGGCTATCCCGGGGGGGGGTACGGGGTGTCCAGGGGGGTACGGGGGTGGGCGGGCTGTCCACAAGGGTGGACGGGCTGTCCACGGGGGTGGTCGGGCTGTCAAGGAGGGGTGGGCGGGCTGTCCAGGGGGGGTGGGTGGGCTGGCCACAGGGGGTAGGGGTGTCCAGGGTTGTGGGTGTGCTATCCAAGGGGGTGGGGGGCTGTCCATAGAGAGAAGGGGTGTCGAGGGGGGTGGGTGGGCTGTCCACGGGGGTGGTTGGGCTGTCTAGGGGGTAGGGGGTGTCCACGGGGGTGGGTGGGTTGTCCACGGGGGTGGGCGGGGCTGTCCATGAGGGTACCCTACTAATATGGTTATGGTATGAGGCATGCTCTGATGTGATAACACATTAAGTTCTTGTTGGTTTTACATTTTTTCAATAACACATTAGTATGTTTTTTTCACATGTCTAGTTGATACCATGATTATTTTCTTCCTTTATCATTTACTTAAATGTATTTTCTATTAAATTTCAATCCTATTGAATTGTTTATGACAAAATGACTTATATGAATTTTTTTACAGAATGGACAGAAGTTGGATGTATGAAACCGATCGTATCTCAAGCGATTTTCAAAACAATTTGGAGAGCTTTATAGATTTTGCATTTCACAATGCTTCAGATAGTGGTCGCATACACTGCCCATGTTCCAATTGTGTTGGTAGACCTTGGTTGAGTCGTGAAGAAGTCAGCTACCACATAACCAAAAATGGTTTTCAAGAAAACTACTTTGTGTGGTATCACAATGGGGAGAAAATGAAATCTCAAATTGGTGATGATCGAAATGAAAGGACTGGAATGGAGAATTTGTTAGATGATCGGTTTCCGTTTATTCATCATCATGAAAAAGAAAGGATTTCGACTCAAGAATACGTCGATATGAGGACAACTGATGTATCTAGTGAAAATGATGATATTGATAGGGTGAAAAAATTGAATGATGTTGCCACAACTCCAGTATATCGAAAATGCGATAAAATGAAAAAGCTGGAATTTTTAATCCAATTGTTTCATGGAAAAACTATGTATGGGATTTCTAATACAGCAATCGATTACATTCTTACCCTCTTGAAGGATTTACTTCCAGATGATGCAGATATTCCCTCAAACCACTATATGGCATGGAAGTTAGTTTAAGAACTTGGATTTTCCAGAAACAAAATTCATGCTTGCCCGAAAGATTGCAGTTTATTCTGGGAAGAAACCGCTGAACGAAATGAATGTATAAAATGTGGCACATCCCGCTGGAAGTCAAAATCTGATGGAACACCATCCCGCATTCCACAAAAAGTAATGTGGAACTTTCCATTGATCCCCAGACTCCAGAATCTTTTTATATCTGATGACATATCAATAAAAATGAGATGGCATGATACCGAGAGAAAGAAGACTAATGATGAGTTGGTTCATCCTGCAGATGGATTTGCATGGCAGAGATTTGATGCTCGACATCCTGATTTTGCAGCTGATGTGCGTAATGTGAGGCTGGGTCTTTCATGCGACGGTTTTAATCTGTTTGGGCAGATGCTTACTTCGCACAGCACATGGCCAGTTTTTATACACATTTATAATCTTCCCCCATGGTTGTGTATGAAAAAATCTTTCACTTTCATGAGTATACTCATATCTGGTCTTTCTGATCCCGACATTGATATTGATGTATACATGCAACCTTTAATAAAATATTTGAAACTTCTTTGGGATGTGGGTGTGCACACATATGATGCATGTTCGAGAGACATATTTCAGATGTGTGCTGCGCTTATGTGGACGATCAATGATTTTCCGGCTTATGCAATGATGTCTGGATGGAGCACGAAGGGAAAACTGTCATGTCCAGTTTGTATGAAGAATACACGATCCAGAAGACTGAAACATCGTTGTAGTTTCAGTTTTATGGGACATCGACGATTTTTGCCAAAGGATCATCCATATAGAATGAATCGTCGAAGATTTGATAATACTATAGAGACCGATGATCCACCTCAGCGTATGTTTGGAACTGATGTGCTTAATGAATTGAAAGATTTCAGTTTTTCATTCAGGAAGGGTCAAATGAAATCTGGAAAGAGAAAGAATGTTTCCACAGAAACCTGTTACAATTGGAGGAAGAGGAGTATCTTTTTTGATTTGCCTTATTGGTCAACCAATTTGCTACGTCATTGCTTAGACGTAATGCATATTGAAAAGAATATATGTGAAATGTTGCTTTCAGTTCTTCTAAATGTCAAGGGGAAGACAAAAGATGATTTACGATCTCGACGTGACTTGGTGGATTGGGGCATCAGACCAGAATTGCATCCTGTGCGTATCAGTGAAAATAAATGGCAACTTACATGTGCTTCTTATGTGATGACACCTACTGAAAAAAAAACAATTTTTGTAAGTATTAGAGACTATTAGAGTTCCTGATGGCTATTCAAGCAACATATCTAAACGGGTCAACAGAAGAGAGTTGAAGCTAAAATCTTTGAAGACTCATGATTATCACGTTCTACTGCATGAGTTACTTCCAATAGAAATCCGTCATCTTTTGTCCAATAATGTAAGGGTGGGTGTTATTCGGTTGTGCCATTTGTTTAGATATCTTTGTGCTAAGAAGTTGTCCAAGTCTTTCTTGAAAAAAATGTTGACAGATGCCCCATTAATTTTGTGTGAGTTGGAGAAAATATTTCCCCCATCATTTTTCACATGCATGCTGCATCTGACTGTCCATATTCCAACTGAAATACTTCTCGGAGGACCTGTTTCTTTTCGTTGGATGTATCCAACTGAAAGAAATATGTTCACATTAAAGTCTTATGTTCGAAACAAGAATCATCCCGAAGGTTCTATCGTGAACGGTTACTTAGCTCAAGAATGTATGGATTTCTGTTCAATGTATTTGTCTGATCTTACTACAAGAATAAACAGACCAATGAGAAATGAAGAAGAACAATATGATCAAATTGAACCCAGTTTTCCATCACTTCCTCAAACAGGAGGAATTCCTGGATCATATACATTGAAGACATTAAGCCATGAAGAGCGGGAGATGGCACATCGTACAGTTTTGTTCAACTGTGATTTGTTCGATGACTATATCAGGTAAAAAAATTGAATATGTATATCTTACATATATATTTGTTAAAATATTCATATTTTTTTATCTACAGGGAACATAAAACAATGATAAATAGGAAGAATCGTTCTTTATCTTTGAGAAGGAGAGAGACTTTGCATAGCAAAGAGTTTTCTGCTTGGTTAAAATTGAAGGTAAAAATATTACTGTTTAAATTAATTATTTCAATATTTACTTAAGTTTAACTGTCATTTATATTGCAGGTATTGAGTTTGTCTACTGACTCTGTCTCTGAGGAAATAAGAGCTTTGGCTTTTGGTCCTAATACCGTGGTTCGTGACTGTAAATCAATTGTTATCAATGGGTACAGATTTATTGTCACTGAACAAGCCAAAAACATGAGAACACAACATGATGGTATTATGGTTACTGCCACAACAGATTGTTATGCCAGTGCATCAGATAGTAGACCGCGACTTGAAAATGTGGGTTATTATGGAGTCGTTGAGAAAATAATAATATTGGATTATTACTCTCATGGACGAGTCACAATGATGAAATGCCATTGGTTTGATTCGATGACGAGACATGGCACATTTATTGATGATTGTGGATTTAGAGTAATTAATATGACCCGCACTCTTGCAACTAAAGAACCATATGTGTTGGCATCAATGGCTAAACAAGTTTTTTATGTCAAAGATCAACTTCAACCTGAATTTGGTGTCATAGTTGAAGTAATTCCAAGACATATTTTTGATGATGCTGATGATGGAATTGACACTGTCCCTATTGCCATTGGAACCAATCCATTTATTTCTTTTGATGACTCCAATAGCTCAATTGTCAGAGTTGATTGTGAACCTGAAGTTGTGGTTGGAAATATATAGAATCATTCATCCATGTTCTCAATTCTTTTGGTTTACCTCGATTTGGGTTGTTAAGGTTGGTAATATTCATATTTATTTAGTATTGATCACAAATATGTTTTAGCTGACTTGACCGTTATGTGAATTTTCAATGTTTATTGGTTGCTGTTTTATTTGAATTGCATTTTCTAATTTGGAATTGAACTGTATTCAAACCAAATCAAACAATATTTCTAACTTGGTGAACATTACAACTTGTATGTTTTATTAAATTCATTCAAGCTCTTCTAAAACAATTGATAGCTAAATTACCAATGAATCCCCTCATTCCCTCATATATTTAGTTTTTTGGTTTACACATTAATTTTCTTTTTCTAATTAATTACATATTTGTTTTCCAATGCAGGAAATGCAGCCAATTGAAGAGAGACGAAGAAAAAAAATGGTGGAGAACAATCGTCGGATGGAGGAGATGGGCATTCCACCATTAGTGCCTACAGTGAGTACTTTATTTCATATATATATATATATATATATATATATATATATATATATATATACAGAATATATAATGTCATGTGATTAATTTTTTTTGTAAACTTTTTTGTAGGATCCACCATTACGTCGACAGTTATTCGACGAGGAGCCTAGTACTGGTCCTAGTACTCAGGCCGGTGGTACGAGGAGGGTTCGTACCAGAGGTGGACGTCGAGCTGCGCGTGCCCGACTAGACCCTGCCCCTCCCACTGACATTTCAGCCTTCCCACATTCTGATCTCGGTGTGTCGTTAGGGACACACGGGATATTTAGACCTCCCATGTTTTCGCTACCTTCTGCATCTTCTACCCCATCATTTTCACATCCCATGATGATTCCCACTCCCCAGTCAGCATCAGGTCATACATCTTTACCATCTTCTTTTCCTTCTACTTCTGTCTCTCCGAGATTTTATATTCCATCGTCTTCGACTCCTGTTCCACCAGAGGGTGTTCCATCAGGTTCTGTGGATCCGGCACCACTCATTGATCAGACTAGCGCAGGTATATTTATAAAACCCTAACAAATTTTTATAGCAATATTTATTTTCATTATAACATGTTTTGATAAAATATTTGTTTTTCTTTCATGACAGATACATCTACTGACAGGAGGCGGAGGCGGGGCCGTACACGCATGCGTTCGGTGTGGAACCGTCGCACACAGGTTATGGTGGAATATAATGAAGACAATCAGATGGTTGAGAAAACAGGGCAGCAATGTCGGAGTTTTATGGCGACGCTTGCCAAATACTCTGACATCATTCCCGTCAGCCCGCTGTCGTGGAGACATTTGCCACATGAGGTCAAAGATAGAGCTTGGGCAGAGATATGGGTAAAAAAATCTGTTTTATTTAATTCCATGAATTATTTTTGTATTTATATGAATTAATATTTTGATTTCAGCTTTGATTTAATTTTCCTGATGGTGAGGGTGCACGACTGGAACGTTTAAAGGATTTAGGCGAGCTTTGGAGAGCCTACAAGCATGAGCTGTATATTGGCTGGCGTGCTAGAGTTGGCACTGAGTTAGAGGCGGTACCAGTCGTGGATGATTGTCCTATAGAGCAGTATCGTCAGATGATTACTCATTGGACGAGTACCCAGTTTAAGGTATGAATTACATTTGAGGTATTTAAATAATAACTTTCAAGTTTTTCATTAATATTATCCTTTGCATTATTGAATTTTATTTAGGAATCATCTGGAAAAAATAAAAAAACATTGATGCAAAAAAATACCTCCATACACTAGGACGCACGACGATGCCGGATCATGAGAGGCAGCAGGTATGAAAATTGTTTATAAGTTTTCTTTACGACTTACATTTTCTTTTATTTCCTCAATTATTTAATTATTTGCTAAAGTTTTTATATAACTTTTTTTTTCAATTTCATTGTAGAGGCAAGTACAAAATATTGAAGGACGTGTGCCTCGAGCAAAACTGTTTTGCTCGAGTAGAAGAAAAAAGGATGGAAGTGCTGTCAACGAAGCGACTCAGCAGCAGATTGTAAGTTTAAATATGTTGATTTTATATTTTAATATCTATTTTATAACTTAATAATATATTTATATTTGTAACAGGATGCTTTAGAGGCCCTTGATGCCCAAGAAGCATACAATTTTGGGCCATCTGATCACTTACATCAGGTGTTGGGAGAGGATCATTCTGGCAGAGTACGCTGTCGACCTAGGATAGCCCCGACGAGGTATTGGCCTGCCTCAGGTACGAGTTGTAGTGCCACCGAGCTGCAGAAAGTTAGGGAACAGGCAGAACAAGCTGAGAAAAGGGCCACAGAGATGGCAGAACAGTCTGCTAGGGCAAACAGTGCATTTATGAAATTTATTGAAGTTCTACGTCCAACACTTCCAGCAGAGGCCAGCCCAGTGATTGATGAATACATATCGTCGATACATTCTATATATGGTGCACCAGGTGGCAGTTCCAGTGGTGGTCAGGCCGATGTCCAGCTTGAAGATGATGATGGCGAGGAGTCTGATGTGGAAGAGGATGGAGATGAGGAGGGCGAGGAGGAGGGCGAAGGCGAGGAGGAAGGCGCTGTGGAGGGTGAGGACGATGAGGAGGACGATGACGAGGGCGATGATGATGATGATGGTGGTGATGGTGATGTTGATGTGGGACATATTGATCCGTTACATTTTTGACTTATATTACTGAGATTTGATGTTTAATCTATTCTAGTTGTTGGTTTTATCTAGACTCATAGTATAGTATTGGAGTTGAGTTATTTTTATATATTGTCTGTTTTTATGGATGTTGTTGTCTTTTAGTGGTTGTGTGTTTGTGAACTCCCTGGACAACCCCCCTCATTCTTGGACCCTGGACAACCCCGCCTCCCCCTTGGACCCCGAACACCCCCCAAACACCCCCCGGACAGCCCCGCGGACAGCCCCGTGGACAGCCCCCCGTACAGCCCCCAACCCTCCACCCTGGACCTCGGACAGCCCCCCGGACATCCCCTCGGACAACCCCCCCACCCTCCCCCTTGGACCCCGGACAACCCCCCAAACACCCCCCGGACAGCCCCCTGAACAACCCCAGACAACCCCCTGAACAACCCCTGAACAACCCCCTGAACAACCCCCGGACAGCCCCCTGAACAACCCCAAACAACCCCCTGAACAACCCCTAACAACCCCCTGAACAACCCCCAAACACCCCCCGGACAGACCCCGCACAGCCCCCCCACCCTCCTCCTTGGTACCCGGACAGCCCCCCGGACACCCACCGGACAGCCCCCCCGGACAGCCCCCGCGGACAGCCCCCTGGACAGCCCCCCGTACAGCCCCCAACCCTCCACCCTGGACCCCGGATAGCCCCCCGGACAGCCCCCCGGACAGCCCCCCGAACAACCCCCCACCCTCCCCCTTGGACCCCGGACAACCCCCCAAACACCCCCCGGACAGCCCCCTGAACAACCCCGGACAACCCCCCTGAACAACCCCTGAACAACCCCTGAACAACCCCTAAACAACCCCCTGAACAACCCCCGGACAGCCCCCTGAACAACCCCGAACAACCCCCTGAACAACCCCCAAACACCCCCCGGACAGACCCCGCACAGCCCCCCCACCCTCCTCCTTGGTCCCCGGACAGCCCCCCGGACAGCCCCCCGGACACCCACCGGACAGCCCCCCCGGATAGCCCCCCGGACAGCCCCCCGGACAGCCCCTCCACCTTCCTTAATTTCATTAGCTCTGAAATGTTTCATAGCACGATCAACTAAAATCTAATCCATACTAAATATGATATAAAAATATTCTATATGAATTTCCATAAAATTTTAAGTGAAAACAAAAAGTGACATACGAAAAACTGACCAAACGCATTCTAAATGTGTTGATGCTTTAGGACAATGATCCATGGGTCATATGTGACGTGTACGAATCAACCCCGCCTCAATCCGAGGCGCGGTGCGGTCGGAACAACTCAAAGTGTATGTCTTTTGTTTCAAAAGGACATCATTTTAAGTGAAAAACATCAACTGGCATACGGAAAACCGGCCAAACGCATTCGGATTGTGTTGATACTTTAAGACAACGATCCATGGGTCATTTGAAAAGTGTACGAGTCAACTCCGCCTAAATCCGAGATGCGGTGTGGTCGGGACCACTCTAGTGACTTTCTTTTGTTTAAAATGGACAGTATTTTAAGTACATACGGAAAACCAACCAAACGCATTCGGTTTCTGTTGAAACTTTAGTAGAACGATCCATGGGTCATATGGGACATGTACGAGTCAACTCCACCTCAATCCGAGGTGCGGTGTGGCCGACACCACTCAAAGTGTCTCTATTTTGTTTAAAATGGACTTCATTTTTAGTGAAAACAAAAAATGACATACGGAAAACCGACCAAACGCATTCGTTTTCTGTTGAAACTTTAAGAGAACGATCCATGGGTCATATGTGATGTGTACGAGTCAACGCCACCTCAATCCGAGGTGCGGTGTGGCCAAAACCACTCAAAGTGTCTCTATTTTGTTTAAAATGGACTTCATTTTTAGTGAAAACAAAAAATGACATACGGAAAACCGACCAAACGCATTCGGTTTCTGTTGAAACTTTAGGAGAATGATCCATGGGTCATATGTGACATGTAAGAGTCAACGCCACCTCAATCCGAGATGCGGTGTGGCCGACACCACTCAAAGTGTCTCTATTTTGTTTAAAATGGACAGTATTTTGGTCGTTTATGACACCAGAACTGCGTTGTCAGTCACCGCGGGCACACGGCACGTCCGATTGACGTGCCTTCTGCTCGACCACTTCAGAAATCACTATCCCGTATTTGTCGTCTGATTTCAGGCCATTCCGACTTCGTTCGGCCCGTTTGGACCCCCCTCACGCGCGTTTACGAAGCGCGCGCATCACTTAAAACACGAATATTGAGTCGTACCACGCAAACCGCACGTCCGATTGACGTTCTGTCTACACGTACATGTCACGAATAATAATTAGAATGTTTCAAGGTGGTTTCAGGTCATTATGAGGTCGTCTTCTATGAATTTGACCGTTTGACGCCCGTTTTGGCCGTTTATGACACCAGAACTGCGTTGTCGGTCACCGCGGGCACATGGCACGTCCGATTGACGTGACGTCTGCTCGACCACTTCATAAATCACTCACCCATATTTTTCGTCTGATTTCAGGCCTTTCCGAAATCGTTCGGCCCGTTTGGACCACCCTCACGCGCGTTTACGAAGCGCGCGCATCACTTAAAACACGAATATTGAGCCGTACCGCGCAAACCGCACGTCCGATTGATGTGCCGTCTGCGCGTACACGTCACGAATAATAATTAGAATGTTTCACGGTGGTTTCAGCTCAATATGAGGTCGCCCGCTATGAATTTGACCGTTGGATGCCCGTTTTGGCCGTTTATGACACCAGAACTGCGTTGTCGGTCACCGCGGGCACACGGCACGTCCGATTGACGTGCCGTCTGCTCGACCACTTCAGAAATCACTGTCCCGTATTTGTCGTCTGATTTCAGGCCATTCCGACTTCGTTCGGCCCGTTTGGACCCCCCTCACGCGCGTTTACGAAGCGCGCGCATCACTTAAAACACGGATATTGAGCCGTACCGCGCAAACCGCACGTCCGATTGACGTTCCGTATGCGCGTACACATTACGGATAATAATTAGAATGTTTCACGATGGTTTCAGGTCAATCCGAGGTTGTCCGCTATGAATTTGACCGTTTGACGCCCGTTTTGGCCGTTTATGACAGCAGAACTGCGTTGTCAGTCATCGCGGGCACACGGCACGTCCGATTGACGTGCCGTCTGCTCGACCGCTTGATAAATCACTCACCCGTATTTGTCGTCTGATTTCAGGACATTCCGAAATCGTTCGGCCCGTTTGGACCACCCTCACGCGCGTTTACGAAGCGCGCACATCACTTAAAACACAAATATTGAGCCGTACCGCGCAAACCGCACGTCCGATTGATGTGGAGTCTACGCGTACACATCACGAATAATAATTAGAATGTTTCATGGTGGTTTCAGCTCAATCTGAGGTCGTCCGCTATGAATTTGACCGTTGGACGCCCGTTTTGGCCGTTTATGACACCAGAACTGCATTGTCGGTCACCGCGGGCACACGGCACGTCCGATTGACGTGCCGTCTGCTCGACCACTTCAGAAATCACTGTCCTGTATTTGTCGTCTGATTTCAGGCCATTCCGACTTTGTTCGGCCCATTTGGACCCCCTCACGCGCGTTTACGAAGCGCGCGCATCTCTTAAAACACGAATATTGAGCTGTACCACGCAAACCGCACGTCCGATTGACGTTCCGTCTGTGCGTACACATCACGAATAATAATTAGAATGTTGCACGATGGTTTCAGGTCAATCAGAGGTTGTCCGCTATGAATTTGACCATTTGACGCCCGTTTTGGCCGTTTATGACACCAGAACTGCGTTGTCGGTCACCGCAGGCACACGGCACGTCCGATTTATGTGCCGTCTGCTTGACCACTTCATAAATCACTCACCTGTATTTTTCGCCTGATTTCAGGCCATTCCGAAATCATCTGGCCCGTTTGGACCACCCTCACGCGCGTTTACGAAGCGCACGCATCACTTAAAACACGATTATTGAGCCGTACCGCGCAAACCGCACGTCCGATTGATGTGTCGTCTGCGCGTACACGTCACGAATAATAATTAGAATGTTTCACGGTGGTTTCAGCCCAATCTGAGGTCGTCCGCTATGAATCTGACCGTTTGACGCCCGTTTTGGCCGTTTATGACACCAGAACTTCGTTGTCGGTCACCGCGGGCACACGGCACGTCCAATTGACGTGCCGTCTGCTCGACCACTTTATAAATCACTGTCCCGTATTTGTCGTCTGATTTCAGGTCATTCCGACTTCGTTCGGCCCGTTTGGACCCCCCCCCCTCACGCGCGTTTATGAAGCGCGTGCATCACTTAAAATACGAATATTGAGCCGTACCGCGCAAACCGCATGTCCGATTGACGTGCCGTCTGCCCGTACACATCACAAATAATAATTAGAATGTTTCACGGTGGTTTCATCTCAATCTGAGGTCGTCCGCTATGAATTTGACCATTGGACGCCCGTTTTGGCCGTTTATGACACCAGAACTGCGTTGTCGGTCACCGTGGGCACACGGCACGTCCGATTGACGTATCGTCTACTATACCACTTCATAAATCACTCAACCGTATTTGTCGTCTGATTTCAGGCCATTCCGACTTCGTTCGGCCCGTTTGGACCCCCCTCACGCGCGTTTACGAAGCGCGCGCATCACTTAAAACACGAATATTGAGCCGTACCGCGCAAACCGCACGTCTGATTGGTGTGTCGTCTACGCGTACACATCACGAATAATAATTATAATGTTTCACGGTGTTTTCAGGTCAATCTGAGGTCATCCGCTATGAATTTGACCGTTTGACGCCCGTTTTGGCCGTTTGTGACACCAGAACTGCGTTGTCGGTCACCGCGGGCACACGGCACGTCCGATTAACGTGACGTCTGCTCGACCACTTTATAAATTACTCACCCTTATTTTTCGTCTGATTTCAGGCCATTCCGAAATCGTTCGGCCCGTTTGGACCACCCTCACGCGCGTTTACGAAGCGCGCACATCACTTAAAACACGAATATTGACCCGTACCGTGCAAACCGCACGTCCGATTGACGTGCCATCTGCGCGTACACATCACTAATAATAATTAGAATGTTGCATGGTGGTTTCAGCTCAATCTGAGGTCGTCCTCTATGAATTTGACCGTTGGACGCCCGTTTTGGCCGTTTATGACACCAGAACTGCGTTGTCGGTCACCGCGGGCACACGGCACGTCCGATTGACGTGCCGTCTGCTCGACCACTTCAGAAATCACTCACCTGTATTTTTCGTCTGATTTCAGGCCATTCCGATTTCGTTCGGCTCGTTTGGACCCCCCTCACGCGCATTTACAAAGCGCGCGCATCACTTAAAACACGAATATTGAGCCGTACCGCGCAAACCGCACGTACGATTGACATGCCGTCTACGCGTACACATCACGAATAATAATTAGAATGTTGCACGGTGGTTTCATCTCAATCCGGAGACGTGGTGTGTCCGGAACCACTCAAAGTGTCCGTCTTTTGTTTCAAAAGGACGTCATTTTAAGTGAAAAGCATCAACTGACATACGGAAAACCGACCAAACACATTCCAAATCTGTTGATAATTTATCCCAACAATCCATGGGTCATATGTGACGTGTACGAGCCAACCCGGGATGAATCTGAGTTGCGGTGTGTCCAGGATAAGTCTAAGTGACTCTCTTTTGTTTAAAATGGACACCATTTTAAGTACATACGGAAAAACGACCAAACGGATTTGGTTTCTGTTGAAACTTTAGGAGAACGATCCATGGGTCATATGTGACGTGTACGAATCATCCCCGCTTCAATCCGACATGCGGTGCGGCTGACACCACTCAAAGTGTCCGTCTTTTGTTTCAAAAGGACGCCATTTTAAGTGAAAGGCATCAACTGACATACGGAAGAACGACCAAACGCATTCGGATTCTATCGATACTTTAGAACAACGATCCATGAGTCATATGTGACGTGTACAAGTTAACCCCATCTTATTCCGAGACGCGGTGTGGCCGACACCGCTCTAACTCTGTCTCTTTTGTTTAAAATGGACATGATTATAAATGAAAAGAACAACTGACATACGCAAAACTGACCAAACGCATTCGTAATCTTTTGATAATTTATCACAATGATCCATGGGTCATATGTGACATGTACAAGCCAACCCGGGATGAATCTGAGTCGCAGTGTGGTCAGGATTAGTCTAAGTATCACTCTTTTGTTTAAAATGGACAACATTGTAAGTACATACGGAAAACCGACCAAACGCATTCGGTTTCTATTTAAACTTTAGGAGAACGATCCATGGGTCATATGTGACGTGTACAAATCAACCCCGACTCAATTGGAGACGCGGTGTGGTCGGCACCACTCATAGTGTCCGTCTTTTGTTTCAAAAGGACGTCATTTTATGTGAAAAACATCTACTGGCATACGGAAAACCGACCAAACGTATTCGGATTGTGTCGATACGTTAGGAAAATGATCCATGGGTCATTTGAGACGTGTAAGAGTCAACCCCGTCTAAATCCGAGACGTGGTGTGGCCGGTACCACTCTGACTGTGTCTCTTTTGTTTAAAATGGACAAGATTATAAGTGAAATAAACAACTGACATATGAAAAACTGACCAAACGCATTCGGAATCTGTTTAAAATTTAGGACAACGATTCATGGGTCATATGTTATGTGTACGAGTCAACCGCGCCTCAATCCGAGTCACGGTTTGGCCGAGACCACTCTAAGTGTATCTCTTTTCTTTAAAATGGACTACATTTTAAATTCATATGGAAAACCAACCAAACGCATTCTGATTGTGTTTATATTTTAGCACAACAATCCATGGGTCATTTGTGATGTGTACGAGTTAACCCCGCTTCAATACGAGATGCGGTGTGGCCGACACCATTCAAAGTGTCTCTCTTTTATTTAAAAAACACTTCATTTTAAGTGAAAACAACAACTGACATACGGAAAACCGACCAAACGATTTCGGAATATGTTGATACTTTAGGACAACGATCAATGATTCATTTGTGACGTGTACGAGTTAACCTCGCCTCAATCCGAGGCACGGTGTGACCGGTATCATTCCAGATGTATGTATTTTGTTTAAAATGGATATCATTTCTATTAAAAATATATGGTATATGAAAAACCAATCAAATTATGAATTGAATTCCGGATTCCACATATGATTGTCATATAAATTTTAAAATGAATTCTAAATGAATTATGTATGTTTATAATTATGTTATGAATTCTACTTTAATTATGGATGAGTATATTTTCAGGATGCATTATATGTGTTGGTTGGTTGGTTTTCATTATTTGTATGTGTTGGTTTGTATGCATTATATGTGTTACAGGTACAATAATTGGATTGAAAAATGAATTGAAAACGAGGGCATAATTGGATTGAAAATTGAATTGAAACCTAGGGTGAATGCCCAAAAATCTGCTGTGAAAATTGCAGAGCAGGCTGCTGTGCAATTTGCACAGCAAAGGCTATTCCAACGGTTTGAAAACCATTGGCATAGGCTCTATGTAGGTGTTTTTACCAACGGTTCCTTGAACTGTTGGTAAAAACACCATATCCCAATGGTTTGAAACCGTTGGGATACTTTGTTGAATGTTGTTTTTACCAACGGTTCATGGAACCGTTGGTAAAAACCTTTCCCAACGGTTTGTAAACCATTGGGAAAGAAAATGCTTTGTTGATTTCCCAACGGGCCAAACCGTTGGGATAGGTTGATTTTTTCTAACCTATCCCAACGGTTCTGTGTAAACCGTTGGGAAAATACTTTCCCAACGGCTTACTTCCCCACGGTTTGCGGAACCGTTGGTATAACATATACCAACGGTTCTGCAGCCTTTCCCAACGGTTCTAAGCCGTTGGGAAATGCTGGATTTCCAGTAGTGTACCTCTCATCGTAGATGGTCCAGCCTGATCATCAAAAATAATCTTCTCAGCTCCATATAATTTCTTTTTCATTGCACTTTTCTCCTTATTTCCTTCCCAATATTTTCCTAGTTTAGGAGTCGTGGTATTTCTAGAATCACCATGGGTAGCTCTGCTCTGCTGTCGAGACTGATTCGGTTGTCCTCGCCCTATCGAATCATATGATGCTTACGACGCCTGAGAAGTGTCTCGAGCACCTGACCTTGGAGAACTGCAATAATAGTGCTGAATATGACCCATCTGTTTATAGTTATGGAGTGCTCTAGGTTGTGTCGTACACACTCATTTGATGTGTTCAAGCGAACCACATTTAAAACAACCTGCTTTTCTCTTGGGTTGTGGAGGAAGGTTCATTGATCCAACCGTCTGATTCTGATTTCCACTCCCACCTTAGAAATAGGTGTCCCTTTTCAACTTTCTCCCAGCATTCAAGTTACCATTATTCCTTATAGGTATCATCATACCTCCTCCCATAGATCCCAAGATATCACATTTAGAAACTGTTTCTCTATTCACCATCCCTATATAATCCATAATAAAAAGCACCGAAATCTTCGATCAAATCTCCTTCCTTAGCATGATTATAAGATGTGTCCCTTAAAGGATTCACTTGCCACAACTTCTGGTGAAAAGTGCACTAAATTCATGAATTTAGCTGCATACTCTGTGATAAAGACACTCTCTTGTTTCAAGCTTAAGAAGTCTGTAGTTTTCTGGATCTTGAACGTGTGGATAGAAATGTTTGTTGAACAATTATTCAAAATCCTCCTATGTATGGCCTTCATCCAATTTATCCTACACCGTTAAATCCCACCATTGTCATGCAAGATCCTCGAGCATATACGTCGCCAACTTGACCTTTAGCTCCACTGGTGTGTAGATGAACTCGAAGATACGATTCATCCTATTGAGCCACACCTCCACCTTCTTGAGTTCCGCATCACCCTATAAATTAGGTGGATTCTTCTTCATTAAATGAATTGTATGATCTGCATTCCTTGGCTCATTCCTCTGGTTCGTCGTATCCATAACTTGAAAATCCTGGACAATACTATGAACCAGATCTTGGTTCACCCGTGGTTCAGGTGAAACCACATTATCCACAGCATCTTTAGGTTGGTTTTGAAAACGTCTATCAGGTGCCATTTTCTAAACCAACAACAAAATTCATCACTCTCACTCTCTAGTAACTGATGGCTTGGAATTTCAAATTCTATCATAGCAACTATCACAACATTGTTTTCCCAAAAAAAGCTTTTTCCATTTCCACCATTTTTGAAAAATCTTATTCCTATTTTTGAAAATCAAACCATTTTCAAAATATATCAACCATGATTTTTCAAAGTCTTTCATTTGAAACCAATTTCATACTTTTTAAAAAATAAACACTTTATACACAACCTGGATAATTACTAAAAATGATGTATGAATTCATAGTGGGAAGTCATTCATCTACAATGCATGGCATGCTTGTCTCATTGGCTAAACCCATGACAATAATATTTTCAACATTCTAGAAGTGTCTCCAAAATACTTATGTACCCAAATCTCTGGTATCTTGAATTTCAGCATAAAAGGGTTAGCTACGTCCTTTTATGCTATACATTTCAAGTTATGACAATCCTAATCCTTTCTAAGATTGCAACCCAAAGAATAGACAATAAATAATTCCAACTCCAAGAATAAGAACATTGATGAATACTTGTTAGTCAAGGACCAAACAAGCTGATAACATTTTTACCACAAAGGAATTAGCAGACTGATACCATTTGTAATGACCCGCTAAATATCATTGGCTTAAGAGTACAACGAGTCATTACTTGGCCTTAAGATACATCCCCAAGATGAAAAAGGATGGAAATAAATGCTGAAGGGTTTCAAATAAAAGTGGGGTATGATTTACCCTTTAAGAAATAAACTAATAAACCAACAACCCATAACCAAACCATTCACTAAATGATGCATGAACAAAAGAAAGACAACTAAAAAACTTCATGTATCTCAAAACTACATCAGAGTGTGATAAAATGGAAGAACAAACAAGTATCAAAGTACACAGTGGATAAACCGCTAAAGAATCTCAAGATACCACAAGACTCCATGCTCCACCAGCTCTAATCTCCACAATCACCGAAAAGCCCAAGTATCGCGAGGTAGTGCTAAAAACGTGGGAAACGTTACCTTTACCCCTATCCCAGAATATATCATCTTCAAAAGCACCAAATTTCCAAAGCATGGGTGAGTATAAAACTTAGTAGGTTTTCCCCAATGACTTCCCTACTCACACCACTAGGATAGAATGGTTAACACATTATATAAAATATTTTATATAAAGTAATTTACCAAAGTAGTTTATAACCAAATATAAACAAGATCGAAAACCAATTATAACCAAGTGAAAATAAAAGTAAATGAAACCAAATTCCAGAAATTTATTTTCCAGAAAATAACTAATCAAATCTTAAAATAATTTCTTATTATCATTTGTCATAATCATTCCATAGTTCACAACTCACCCATACATGCATGCTTTGTTTGACAGTTCCATACTCATGGGCGGTCTCTCGTCCAATTACCTTGTGTCCCAATGACACATGCCCTCAATCCAGGGTCACGCACCATATACCCCAATGGTACTCATCCTTTATTAGGGTCCCGTTAATCATGAACTCACACCAACACCATTTATGCCAAATATTTCCATTACCAAAATAAACCACTTCAATAAAACTGAACTTTTATTGAAAACCAAAGAACAACCAATTTCAAAGAAATATTTCATTTCAATAAAACTTTACCTTTTATTGAAAACATATAATCCCGTTTATGTGCCAATAATCCATAAAAATCCCCTTATTAAAACCCATGTTTTAAAACCAAGAACCAATGAACTCATTTAAAATCCCAAATTTTCTAGATTTCACAAGCGTCACTCAAGAAGGTTTCCAATAAGTGTTCAATAACAAAATCACAATCAATTTATCAAAATAAATTCAATTTGAAATCATTCCAATCAGTTCTACTAAGAGGATTTGGGAGTGAAGCCTCCTGCCTTAATGGTTTTGATGAAAACTACAATGAACGAAGAACGTACAAGAAAACCGGGTTGATTCTCTAAGAACCCACCTCAGATCTCTTCTCCTAGAAAGATCAAAACCAAAACTCATCATATTTAGAATCCACCAACCTAGATCTACCAATAATAGTCATAGATCTGAGAAACCAAGAGAAGAGGAGAAGTAGATCTAAGTAGATCTAGGAAACCAATCAAGAACGGTGAAGAACGGTCACATACCTCAAGAATCCAGCTTCGATTCACCAAATAAAGTCTTTAGATCGACTCCAAAACATTTGGGAGAGGTTCTCCTACCTTCAATGGAGAGTAATATCGAATTAGGGCCGTTTAGGGGAAAAAACGAGGGAGTTATGGAAAAAAAGTGAGATCCTATTTTTAAGGATCTCATTATGACTCCACACATGGTTTGACTGCACAGTTAGACAAATCATGCGCTAATCATGTGGTATCCAATGCCCGCACAACTTACCTTTGAACGGTCTCCCAAACCATGCTCCAACTGTGCTGGAGATACTGCCTCAAGAGGACCACTGCGCACGGTTTGGCCGTACAGTTAGGCAAACTATGTGCTGCCCGTGCGACCTTCACTTATCCCCAAAAACTCTTCCAAAGCTCTCCCAACTCTCCCAAACTCCACCATTACACTTTATAACCATAAAAAGCATCATGTAAGGGTTACATACCAGAAATAGAGGGTAATACACATGCCAACCTAGGCTCTCGATGTCACGACTCGCCCTCGGGGTCCATGCCGTGACTACCCCAAGCCCGCCTTCCAAAGGCCAGGGGCTGGCGACTAGCACCAAGGCGTAAATCCCGGTAAAAAGGGAAGGCATTGCCTTTGTAAAGTAAACAAACACCACAGAGTAAGCAAGCGGAAAGTAAACACTAAACAAAAGCAGAGTACAACTGAAAGTGCGGAAAAGTAAATGGGCCAGTATACAAACCCAAACTGAAAGTAAAGTACAACTCGAAAGGGAAAACAGCAACTGAAAAGTAAAAGCCGCTACACCGAGCTGTCCACTGGAAATCCCACCTGAAGGGTGGGTACAGATAGCTCCTCTGCTCCACGGGTCCCGTCGTCCGCTCCGTGCACGTCCCGCCCAGTGGTCCACCTCCGGGTACCGTCCCGCTCTGCAAGCCTCAGCTAAGGTCAACGCTGTCCGTCGTCTGCAACCAACACAACGTAGTGCGGGCAAAGCCCGTGCAGGGGTGAGTATAAGCTACTCAGTAGGGACCCCGAGACCCCTGAAGGTCTCTCAAATCCACAAAGGATAAACCACGAAGAAAGGTACAATCACGAAGTAACAACCGACACTGCTTAGGTATATGCCCATACATATACCTAAGTCATCAATTTCAAATACGCTCCAACCTCCGAGCCCAAGTACAACTCAGTCCACACAGGAAAGTAAACGTATTCCACACAGGAAAGCAAAACGTAATCCACACAGGATAGCACAACACAATCCACACAGGAAAGCAACAGGATTCAGCTCACACAGGTCTACTTCTTCGAAAGACGATAAAGATGATCTCTGATCCATCTAAGTCGTCGGACCCACGAAGGATCGATAGGTAACTAACCCCCGCAAAGACCCACACAGGATCGGGCCCACACAGGACATGTAGGCGCTGGTTCACACAGGACCGCTGAGCGCAAAGACCCTCACAGGATCGGACCCACACAGGATCGGGCCCACACAGGACCTGTAGTACTGATCCACGTAGGATCGCTGAGTGTTGTAGTCATCGTCGTCGAATCCACACAGGATCTCTGTACTGTCATCGTCGCAGTCACAGTAGCAGTAGTAGCAGTAGTAGTCACAGTAACAGTCGCAGCCAGCACTAGGGTTCCCGCACACAGTAAGCTCGTTCGGAGGGTCCGCTCCACGAGCCGAGAGGCTGATACATCAACTGTCACAAAGACCAGAGTTGATGTATCCAAAAGTTTCGTATCGTCAACAGGAACTCAACGCAACAGACGGCGCGTCGATCGGACGCCCGGTCTGAGAGTTATTGGCATTTTCGTCCCCGGGGCCCGGTTGGTTTTTAAGGCAAAACCAACCCGACCGTACTCCACCTGCGTCCAAACCTCGGGCGGAGTATGCCAAAAGATCCGTCTCACTAAGAGGAACACAACACAGCTGACGGCACGTCAATCGGACGTCCGTAGCTTAAGATATGAGTGTTTCCGCTCCGAAGGCCCGGTTGGTTTCGTGAACGAACCAACCCGGCCGAACTCAAAGTAATCCGAAACCTTGAGTGCGATAAACCGAAACGACCGTCTCGATCCAAGGATCGCGTTGCCGCATACGGTTCGTCAATCGGAGGTCCGTGGCTCAAGTTATGGCCAAAAGACCAAAACTGATTCGAAACGGGGGGGTCCGGGTCCGGGCCGACCCGGCCCGACCCCCCCCCCCCCCCCTGGGTCGGCCCGAACCGGGTCGACCCGACCCAGGTCCGACCCGGCCCGGCGGCCGGCGGCGTGGCGGCCGCGGCGGCCTGGCGCCGCACGGAGGCAGCGCGCGGGGGGGGGGGGGGGGGGGGGCAAAGCCCCCCGCTTGATTGGGATGGCGGCGCGGCCTTGTGCCGCGCCCTTTGAAAAGAAAACGGCCCCCCACGTGGGGGGCCTGCTTGAGCGGAAACCGGGGGGCCGCCTGCCCCCCCTCAAGGAACCGCCTCCCCCAATTAAATGGGGGGTGCTTTATTGTTGGCCGGGGGATTAATTCCCCCCGGATTTGACCATCAGGTCGGCCAGCTGGCCGGCCAGTTTTCTCCAACGGGACCGAAAAATCCGGTCCCCTTTCCGGCTTCTGACGCTGGCGGCCCGGCCTCCGGTCTTCTCGTCCCGCCGTGGCCCGGAACCGGCCGCGGTGTTCGTCGTCCGGCGCGGTGCGACGGCACCGCGTCCCTCCGCCGTGCCTTTGATTTCCTTCAACGCGGCGTGACGGCGTCGCGTTCTTGATGATTCTTCCAAGGTGCGCGCGCGACGGCGTCGCGTAATATAATCGCACGATTAACCGCGTGGTGCGACGGCACCACGCCACCTTGTTTCCACCCGCAAGGTAAATCAACAAGAACGATGGAGGGGGTTCGGCCGTGTTCATGCGGTCCGGCCCCCCTCACGTTAAATGATAACACAACTTAAAATCCTTACGTTAATCATGAATGAACCACGAACAAGGATAAATAAATAAACAAAATACAACAACCCCTACCTTGGGTATAGATTCGAAGATTTGTCAACGTCCCGCGGAAGACAACGTCGCGGAGGTCGGGCGTCGCGGTAGTCGTTCGTCAAATCCGATGACGAAGAGGTACGTCCGAAGAGATACGTCGTTGGTGAATCTTCGTATGCCGACGAAGGAAGTCCGAGGATGAAGCGGCGTTCCCTCTCGTTGACACGGAAGACGTAGAAGAGAGGAGCGGCGTTCTTCGTCGGAGTTTGAACGTTCTTCGTCGGAGCTTGAGCGTTCTTCGTCAAGGTTGAAGAAGGAGGAGGAGGAGCTCTCAAAAATCCTCACAAGTTGGTTAAACAAAACTAACCAAATAAAATAAGGTTCCTCCTTATTTTATTTACCAAGCCAAGGAATTCAAAACTTCAAATTCAAAAACATAACACTTAATTAATTATACATGTCATGTGTAATTAATTAGATGTTAAGTTAACAAACATTTAAGAGGGAGAGAGGGGAGTTTAAGGGGGAAGATGAGAGGTTTAGGTTCGTGTGGGTCCCACCACACTTAATCCTCTCAAGGGAGGTTAAGTGGGTGTGGGTCCCACCCCTAACTCCCTTTGAGAGGAGTTAACCTACAAAAGTAAAATAAAAAGAATTCCACATTTTTTTATTCAACTTTTTATAATTCTCCCAAAAACAAACTTCCGTCCCGCAACAAACGCAAATTCCGAAAAGGTCTCTTTAAGTGAATATCGGCGCTTCGAGTTCATCGGTGCCCTCGGATTTCAATTCCGAGCACCGGATCAAAAGTTAGGAATTCCCGCTCGTTCGTTCACTGAACGTACCCGAGCCAAACTTCGGAAATTGATTCCGGGCACTCCGGGCCTCGGAATCAGGTGTCGTCTGAAACCGCGCTCTTGTAAAATTCTAAAGAAAATTAAGAAAAAATTTCCCTTGAATTTTAAGGGTCTTTACATTACTCCCACCTCAGGGCTTTACGTCCCCGTAAAGATACATCAAAAACTAGGGAAACAAATGAGGGTACTGAGCACGCATCTGAGCCTCCCGCTCCCATGTGCTCTCCTGGAGATTCCCGTGCTGCCATCTGATGCGCACAAGAGGAATCGATCGCCCACGCAGGACCCGCTCCTGTCGATCCTCTATCTCCACCGGGACCTCCGTAAAAGTCGACCCATCGTCAACGTCAAGCTCCCCATGGTCAATGATGTGCGTCGGGTTGTGGACGTATCTCCTCAGCTGAGACACGTGGAAGACGTCGTGCACCCGGTGCAACTGAGGTGGTAGAGCCAGGCGATAAGCCACCTCACCAATCCTGCTGAGGACCTGGAAGGGTCCGATGAAGCGCGGAGATAACTTGCCGCCTCAGCCAAATCTCCGAATACCACGTCGAGGTGAGACCCGCAAGAAGACGTGGTCGCCAACCTCGAACTTCAGTGGCCTCCGCCTCCTGTCAGCGTATGACTTCTGCCGGCTCTGAGCTGTCCTCATCTGCTCCTGGATGACCTGGACCTTCTCTGTCGTGGCCTGGACCATCTCCGGTCCCACGAGTGCTGACTCTCCAGGGTCTGTCCAGCACAAAGGAGATCTACAAGGTTGGTCGTACAACGCCTCGTACGGTGCCATCCCGATAGTGGAGTGGTAGCTGTTGTTGTACGCAAACTCCACCAAGGGTAGGTGGTCCTCCCAGCTACGACCAAAGTCGAGAACACATGCACGGAGCATGTCCTCGAGAGTCTGAATGGTCCTCTCCATATGACCATCCGTCTGAGGGAGAAAGGTTGTGCTCAGACGTAGCTGCGTCCCGAACGCCTCCTGTAACCCCTTCCAAAGTCGGGAAGTAAAGCGAGCATCTCGATCGGAGACGATAGATGATGGCACACCGTGGAGCCGCACAATCTCCTGAACGTAGAGACGTCCCAAGCTCTCCACTGAGCCCTGCTCTCTGATGGGTAAGAAGTGTGCCGACTTGGTGAGTCGGTCAACAATCACCCATATGGAGTCGTGACCTCTGGAAGTGCGTGGAAGTCCAGTCACGAAGTCCATAGATATGCCGTCCCACTTCCACTCCGGAACCTCCAAGGGCTGTACCAAGCCTGCTGGTACCTGATGCTCTGCCTTCACCTGCTGACAGGTGAGGCATCGAGAAACGAACTCTGCTACTGCCTTCTTCATGCCCGGCCACCAGTGCTGTCGTCTGAGGTCCTAGTACATCTTCGCCACTCCAGGATGTACCGCCAAAGGAGAAGTGTGAAACTCTCTCAGCACTTCCTCTCGAAAAGCGACTGGTACCATGGTACGTCCTCTGAAAAGGATGTCGTGCTCTGCTCCAAGGGAGAAACCATCAGGTGTCTGTCCCGAGGATATCTGTGCACGCCGTGTCTCATAGTCAGCGTCCCCACGCTGTGCCTCCCTGACTCGCTGCAGTAGTGGAGGAGTGACTGTGAGAGACTGAAGGAAGGTTGCTCCATCTCTATCCACGAAGGATATCTGCAAAGAGGCTAGCTGCTCTGTCGCCTCCTCAAGTAGTTGAATGCCTGTCCTCCTGCTAAGGGCATCGGCTACTACGTTCCCCTTCCCAGGAGTATAGACTATCTCAAAGTCATAGTCCTGGAGGAACTCGAGCCATCGCCACTGTCTCAGGTTCAGGTCCTTCTGAGAGAAGATATACCTGAGACTCTGATGATCAGAAAAGACTGTAAAGCGCTCGCCCATCAGATAGTGTCTCCATGTCTTCAGAGCGAAGACCACTGCTGCTAACTCCAGGTCATGGGTAGCGTAGTTCTGCTCATGCGGCCTCAACTGACGTGATTCATAGGCGATCACTGCCCGCTCCTGCATCAGAACACATCCGAGTCCGGTCCCTGATGCATCGCAGTAGACTACGTACCCTACTCCCTCCTCGGGCAACCTCAAGATAGGTGCGCTAGTCAATCTCTGTCTCAGCTCCTGGAAGCTCTGCTGACATCTGTCTGACCACACGAAGGGTTTCCCCTTCTTCGTCAAAGCTGTGAGTGATGCCTCAACTCTAGAGAAGTCTGGCACGAATCTCCGATAGTATCCAGCTAGTCCCAAGAAACTCCGAACCTCAGTCACGCTCCTGGGTGGCTCCCAAGCTAACACAGCCTCAATCTTCGCGGGATCCACTGCAACTCCCACCTCATAGATAACGTGTCCCAAGAAGTGGACCTCACGTATCCAGAACTGGAACTTCGAGAGCTTACCATAAAGCTGGTGCTCTCAGAGTGTGTCTAGTACAACTCACAAGTGATAGGCGTGCTCTTCCTCTGTCGTAGAGTAAATCAGAATGTCGTCGATGAAGACAACGACAAACCGATCGAGGTATGGCTGAAAGATCCTGTTCATGAGAGCCATGAACACTGCTGGAGCATTGGTTACACCGAAAGGCATAACCAAGAACTCATAGTGGCCATACCGACATCTGAAGGCTGTCTTCTGCACATCCTCGTCTCTGACTCTGAGCTGATGATAGCCTGACCTGAGGTCTATCTTCGAGAACCACCGTGCTACCTTGAGCTGATCAAAGAGGTCATCAATCCTCGGTAGTGGATACTTGTTCCTCACTGTCACCTGGTTCAGGTGACGATAGTCAACACAAAGTCGCAAGCTCCCGTCCGCCTTCTTGGCGAACAAAATCGGGGAAGCCCAGGGTGAAACACTGGGTCGGATGAACCCCTTGCCCTGCAAGTCCTCCAACTGTACCCGTAGCTCTCGAAGCTCGGCGGGGGCCATCCGATATGCTGGAGTGGATATCGGGGCTGTACCGGGGTATAAGTCAATATAAAAGTCTACCTCTCTGCGAGGAGGTAGCCCTGGAACATCGTCGGGAAAAACGTCCGCAAATTGATCCACCACTACAGGAAAACCAGGACTCTGCACGTCAACTGCTCCAAGGATAAGGCTAGCCAATTGATGAGTGATGGGCTGTCCTCTCCTCCGCGGAAGTCCATCCTGTGCTGCTAAGGCTCCCTTCTCACCGGTGAAGGTGAACCTGCTCCCGTCGGTGCGTACACATCGCACCTTACGCCTAAAACAGTCAATCTGTGCATGGACCGTAGATAGCCAATCCATGCCCAAGATGACGTCGTAAGGCCTCGACGCTACTACAAGAAGATCCCAGCCGAAGCTCTCGCCTCCTAGAGTAAGCTCACACTGCCGGCACCAGTGCGTAATCGTCGAGTCTGCTCCCGTAGGAGTCTCTAGCCGTAAGGATCGAGCAAACGGCTCTGTCGGAATCTCCGAGCTCCGAACAAGGGCAGCGGCAATGAAAGAGTGACTCGCTCCTGTGTCTATAAGAACTGCAGCAAGGGTGGAGTAGACATAGATAGTACCTCGAATCATCTCGGGTGCGCCGTGGTCGTAGGCCTCTGCTGCCTGGAGCTGTGCCTGTCTCTGCCCGCCAGCTCCCTGTGGTCGGGGTGGACCTCCTGGTGGTGGTGGTGGCAGAGCCTCAAAGCGTCTCCCACCACCGGCTGCTCGTCCAGCTCCTCTGCCTCGTCCGCCTCCTCCCTGCGGACCGCCACAGTCGACCCTCTGCCTCTGCCTCGGTGGTCCCTCAACCGTCTACTGCTCCTCGGCACGGCGGGTCGGGCAGTCACGAGCCATGTGGCCCTGCCCGCCGCACGAGTAGCACTGTCTGCCTCTCGAAAGACTGGCTCCTCACTGTGTGCCCCGCACTGCTGAGCCAGTGTCCTGAGGTCGTCTGCCCGAAGGTCTGGTCTGCCTGGACCCCTGAGTCATCCGCCGACTGCCTGCTGCAGATGACTCTGCCACGTGCCGCCCTACGGTGGGTCTCTGTGCTGGTGTAGACTCAGCAAGGAAGCTCTCGATCAGAAGGGCCCGCTCCAGTACTCCTGTCTGAGTTGGTATGCTGAGGGAGATCAGCGATGCCCTGATCTCGTGTCTCAAACCCTGCTCGAAGGTCCGGGCCCGGAAGAATGGGTCCCGTACCATGTTGGTCGAGTAGCGCGAGAGATCGGTAAATCTCGCCGAGTACTGAGCGACCGTCATGCTGCCCTGCCGCAGCTATAGAAGCTCCTGGATACGCACCGCATGAAGAGTGGCTGGGACGAACTCCGAGCGGAAGAGGCTCTCAAAGTCCGTCCAAAGAAGAGATGCCTCATCGTGCACCTAGAGCATCAAGCTCCACCATCGTCCTGCTGCTGCGTGTAGTAGGCTCGCAGCGAGGATCACCATGAGGTCTGCTGGTGTCCTCACTAGCCTAAACACTCGAACCACTGCCTCCAGCCAGTCCTCTGCTGCCTGGGGATTCGTCTCCCCGCGAAACCTGGGCGGTCGCTGGCGCTGAAACTCATGCAGTGCGCTGAGGCGACGTGCATCGTCAGCGGCTGCTGCTGGAAGCATCGGGGGCTCGGCGGGTAAAGCTACCGCCGGTGCCACTGCTGGCAAAGGGCCCTGCACCGAGGCCTCGTCGCTCGGTGGGCTGTCGTCACGCTCGACTCTCGGAACCCTAGTTGGCTGCCGTCGTGGGGCCATCCTGAAAAGGAAACAGGTGTGCCACGGTCAGAACAGTATACCTGGTGAGCTGATATAAGTAATCACAAAGAAAACTTTGAAACACACACGCAATCAATGTTTTCGTGCATTAAGTCGGAAATCAGAAGTCAGGGTCCTGGTGTACGGATACGTCGGCCGCCGCACCAACACTGGACTCCCTGGACTGATAATCACACTCAATACGCTAAACATTATTGCTTCACATAGAAAAGATCAGAGTTCGCGGTAGAACCGAACTCCTTTGATACCAATTTGTCACGACCCGCCCTCGGGGTCCGTGCCGTGACTACCCCAAGTCCGCCTTCCAAAGGCCAGGGGCTGGCGACTAGCACCAAGGCGTAAATCCCGGTAAAAAGGGAAGGCATTGCCTTTGTAAAGTAAACAAACACCACAGAGTAAGCAAGCGGAAAGTAAACACTAAACAAAAGCAGAGTACAACTGAAAGTGCGGAAAAGTAAATGGGCTAGTATACAAACCCAAATTGAAAGTAAAGTACAACTCGAAAGGGAAAACAGCAACTGAAAAGTAAAAGCCGCTACACCGAGCTGTCCACTGGAAATCCCACCTGAAGGGTGGGTACAGATAGCTCCTCTGCTCCACGGGTCCCGCCGTCCGCTCCGTGCACGTCCCGCCCAGTGGTCCACCTCCGAGTACCGTCCCGCTCTGCAAGCCTCAGCTAAGGTCAACGCTGTCCGTCGTCTGCAACCAACACAACGTAGTGCGGGAAAAGCCCGTGCAGGGGTGAGTATAAGCTACTCAGTAGGGACCCCGAGACCCCTGAAGGTCTCTCAAATCCACAAAGGATAAACCACGAAGAAAGGTACAATCACGAAGTAACAACCGACACTGCTTAGGTATATGCCCATACATATACCTAAGTCATCAATTTCAAATACGCTCCAACCTCCGAGCCCAAGTACAACTCAGTCCACACAGGAAAGTAAACGTATTCCACACAGGAAAGCAAAACGTAATCCACACAGGATAGCACAACACAATCCACACAGGAAAGCAACAGGATTCAGCTCACACAGGTCTACTTCTTCGAAAGACGATAAAGATGATCTCTGATCCATCTAAGTCGTCGGACCCACAAAGGATCGATAGGTAACTAACCCCCGCAAAGACCCACACAGGATCGGGCCCACACAGGACCTGTAGGCGCTGGTTCACACAGGACCGCTGAGCGCAAAGACCCTCATAGGATCGGACCCACACAGGATCGGGCCCACACAGGACCTGTAGTACTGATCCACGTAGGATCGCTGAGTGCTGTAGTCGTCGTCGTCGAATCCACACAGGATCTCTGTACTGTCGTCGTCGCAGTCACAGTAGCAGTAGTAGCAGTAGTAGTCACAGTAACAGTCGCAGCCAGCACTAGGGTTCCCGCACACAGCAAGCTCGTTCGGAGGGTCCGCTCCACGAGCCGAGAGGCTGATACATCAACTGTCACAAAGACCAGAGTTGATGTATCCAAAAGTTCCGTATCGTCAACAGGAACTCAACGCAACAGACGGCGCGTCGATTGGACGCCCGGTCTGAGAGTTATTGGCATTTTCGTCCCCGGGGCCCGGTTGGTTTTTAAGGCAAAACCAACCCGACCGTACTCCACCTGTGTCCAAACCTCGGGCGGAGTATGCCAAAAGATCCGTCTCACTAAGAGGAACACAACACAGCTGACGGCACGTCAATCGGACGTCTGTAGCTTAAGATATGAGTGTTTCCGCTCCGAAGGCCCGGTTGGTTTCGTGAACGAACCAACCCGGCCGAACTCAAAGTAATCCGAAACCTTGAGTGCGATAAACTGAAACGACCGTCTCGATCCAAGGATCGTGTTGCCGCAGACGGTTCGTCAATCGGAGGTCTGTGGCTCATGTTATGGCCAAAAGACCGAAACTGATTCGAAACGGGGGGGTCCAGGTCCGGGCCGACCCGGCCCGACCCCCCCCCCCCCCCCCTGGGTCGGCCCGAACCGGGTCGGCCCGAACCGGGTCGACCCGACCCGGGTCCGACCCATCCCGGCGGCCTGGCGCCGCACGGAGGCAGCACGCGGGGGGGGGGGGGGGGGGGGGCAAAGCCCCCCGCTTGATTGGGATGGCGGCGTGGCCTTCTACCGCGCCCTTTGAAAAGAAAACGACCCCCCATGTGGGGGGCCTGCTTGAGCGGAAACCGGGGGGGCCACCTGCCCCCCCTCAAGGAACCGCCTCCCCCAATTAAATGGGGGGGGCTTTATTGCTGGCCGGGGGATTAATTTCCCCCGGATTTGACCATCCGGCCGGCCAGCTGGCCGGCCGGTTTCCTCCAACGGGACCGGAAAATCTGGTCCCCTTTCCGGCTTCCGACGCCGGCGGCCCGGCCGCCGGTCTTCTCGTCCCGCCGCGGCCCGGAACCGGCCACGGTGTTCGTCGTCCGGCGCGGTGCGACGGCACCGCGTCCCTCCGCCGTGCCTTTGATTTCCTTCAACGCGGCACGACGGCGTCGCGTTCTTGATGATTCTTCCAAGGCGCGCGCGCGACGGCGTCGCGTAATATAATCGCACGATTAACCGCATGGTGCGACGGCACCACGCCACCTTGTTTCCACCCGCAAGGTAAATCAACAAGAACGATGGAGGGGGTTCGGCCGTGTTCATGCGGTCCGGCCCCCCTCACGTTAAATGATAACACAACTTAAAATCCTTACGTTAATCATGCATGAACCACGAACAAGGATAAATAAATAAACAAAATACAACAACCCCTACCTTGGGTATAGGTTCGAAGATTTGTCAATGTCCCGCGGAAGACAACGTCGCGGAGGTCGGGCGTCGCGGTAGTCGTTCGTCAAATCCGATGACGAAGAGGTACGTCCGAAGAGATACGTCGTTGGCGAATCTTCGTATGCCGACGAAGGAAGTCCGAGGAGGAAGCGGTGTTCCCTCTCGTTGACACGGAAGACGTAGAAGAGAGGAGCGGCGTTCTTCGTCGGAGTTTGAACGTTCTTCGTCGGAGCTTGAGCGTTCTTCGTCAAGGTTGAAGAAGAAGGAGGAGGAGCTCTCAAAAATCCTCACAAGTTGGCTAAACAAAACTAACCAAATAAAATAAGGTTCCTCCTTATTTTATTTACCAAGCCAATGAATTCAAAACTTCAAATTCAAAAACATAACACTTAATTAATTATACATGTCATGTGTAATTAATTAGATGTTAAGTTAACAAACATTTAAGAGGGAGAGAGGGGAGTTTAAGGGGGAAGATGAGAGGTTTAGGTTCGTGTGGGTCCCACCACACTTAATCCTCTCAAGGGAGGTTAAGTGGGTGTGGGACCCACCCCAAACTCCCTTTGAGAGGAGTTAACCTACAAAAGTAAAATAAAAAGAATTCCACATTTTTTTATTCAACTTTTTATAATTCTCCCAAAAACAAACTTTCGTCCCGCAACAAACGCAACTTCCGAAAAGGTCTCTTTAAGCGAATATCAGCGCTGCGAGTTCATCGGTGCCCTCGGATTTCAATTCCGAGCACCGGATCAAAATTTAGGAATTCCCGCTCGTTCGTTCACTGAACGTACCCGAGCCAAACTTCGGAAATTGATTCCGGGCACTCCGGGCCTCGGAATCAGGTGTCGTCTGAAACCGCGCTCTTGTAAAATTCTAAAGAAAATTAAGAAAAAATTTCCCTTGAATTTTACGGGTCCTTACACTCTAGTATAAGTTATATTGTTAAGTGGGATATTGTTTTCCCATATTGAGATAGTTGAGTAAGTAAAAAGGGATATGAATTGACTAGATTAAAATTTAAAAAGAAAAATATATAGTTAAATTATAAAAAAGTGGAATTTTAGTGAAAAATAAATACAGAACAAAAATAATTTTTATAGTAGTTTGGATAAAAAGGATCCCACATCTACTCTACACTTCTATATAATCCTTGAAAGAAATGGTATTAATTAGATATTGACTTTCTTATGAGAGTCATAATTAAAATTACAACATACCTTTTTTAATTGAGGTATAAGTAAAAAAAGAACTCACTTTTATGGAAGTCACAACCAAATACAACTAAATTTTACAAGTGTAAGAATAACCACACACATAAATATACCTTTTATAGTCGACGTATTACTAAAAAAAGACATGATTTTGTGAGGTAAATGGATAAACTAGTTACAAATTTAATTTAGGGAAAAATATAAAGAAATATTTCTCAATAAAAAATTACTAGAATAGCTAAAAATTTGAATAGATGTTGTATCTTAATCACTTTAGTAATGAGTTTCAACACAATGAATATTTTGAGTAGATTGTTGACATTCATGATCATAGTTCAAAAAATGGTTTAGTTAGTGCTATTTATTCAGTTACTTTGATCATTTTTTATTGATAAATTCACCAATGTTATTCTTATGATGTTTCTAAATTCATGTTTAATGGTTATGTTAGTCATCATTTCCAAAATATGATATATCCATTGGTTCTCAACTTTACCAAATAAAATTCATAGTACATTTAATCTCACATGTAATCATGTGAAAAAACTTAATAATACATCAGTAATAATTTTAAGGTTCCATTGATACCTAGTAATGTGTCAGCATGTCAATATAGCTTGTATCCATGTTTTATAAAGCATTCTCTTCTTTTTCATAACCTCGGGTGCTTCTTGTTAGTATGTCGCACACCATCATACCCTTGGTTAACTTCTAAATGATATGTTTTCTAAAACATAATACTAACCTTCAAAAAATAACATTCAAAATTTTTCTCCTACAACATTATCAATCCTATACAAAAACACTTTAAAAAAACTTTGAATATAATTATTATAAATAATAATAATTTACAAAATGATAAGATAGAGATAACAAGCCATAGTTTTTTTGTCTCATAATTTCAATTTCAATCTTGAGAGTAAGTTCTTCTCAAATAAAAATCTTAAGTAAAAAACTTAAGAGTAAGTTCCAAAATCATAAGGGTCATAGAAGAAAAAAATAAGAGTAAAATATTTTGTAGACGTTCCATCACTTTCAAAATGTAATAATTTCATTTTCATAAGACTATTCATTTCATAAGAGTCTTCATCAATTCTGTAATACTTCTATCAGTTTCATAATACTTCCATGAATCTTGAAAAAAAATCATCAATTTTGTAAGACTTCCATTTATTTTGTAAGACTTTATCCATGATCGTAAGACCCTATCCTTTTTCAAAAATCAAAACATCCAAAAACATAAGACATTCAAAAACATAATAAGAGTTCTACATAATATATTTATCTATAAATGTAAGATATAAGACTTATGAAAAAGACTAAAAACTTAAATACATAATATAATTTAAGAATTATTCAAAATATGTAACTTGTTTTACTTTTTCAAATATCATGATACATAATATATTTAAACAAAAGAACCACAATACATAATATAATTTCCATGATGCATAATATAAATGAATTTGACAAATATGCATGATATTTAGAACAAGAATAGACAACACGTGATATATTACACTTTGCAAAAAAAATTCTATATGCAAGAAGATAGTTCATACATAATATGTTATACTTGGATATTTTTTTGATTCCCAACATACATAATATATTTAAATAATTATGATATTTAACTTTGAGAAAATATTGATAAATGATATATTTTTAACAGATAAACCAATATGTAAGATGTTTCACTTAGGAAAATTCTACAATGTTGAATATGAAAAGTAGAATAATAATAATAATAACAATAATAATAAAAGAATAAACAATAATAATAAACTCTGAATTTAAAATCCATCAGAGCCAAAATCATTGTAAAATATAAAATTCAGTAAGTATAAACACAAAAGAAAAATATTTAAAATTATCAAAACAAAAGGGTAATGGGGAAAGGAACCACTCCAATAAGATCCCCCTTTTTATAAATATAAAACAAAACATTAAAATAAAAATATCCACCTTTTTAATATTAAAAAAGTAAAAAAAAAACAGAACATGCATAAACTATGATAAAACTATAATTGGTCAACATGATTAAATATAGTAAAATGAATCAAATCTTGCTTAAAGTGAAATAAATCAAACATGATAATTCCACCTAAATTAATGTACACTTTAAAAAGAATAAAAAAATTCAAGAAATACATGAATATTAAGAGAGTGAAAACTTCCCAAAAATTTCACCTTTCTCTTTCTAAAATAGATATGACACACAACATCCAAAATTTTCAATTTATCCAATAAAATGATAAAAATAGGATAAAAATAGCCATGAATATAGTTAATAATGATATAAAATAAAAGATAATAGTAAATACTTAATACTCATGTACACATGCCAAGTCCAAAACTTAAACTTTTATTATTCTATGTTCATAATTAATCTTCACAAACTTCAATTCATCCAAATGATTAGTAAAAATATCTTCCAACTAATCATCCATAGAAACATATTTCAAACTGGTATCTCCTTTCTATACAATTCCTTGAATAGAATAATATCTCACCTCAATATACATTGTTCTATAATACTAAAATGGATTCGTAGAAATAGAAATAGAAGAAAAATTATCAATAGAATTTGTATTCTTTCAAAATGAATATCAAATTCTAATAAAGTTTATAAAATCAATATGGATTGAGTACAACAGCTAGAAATACAATGTATTATACTTCAACTGTATACAAGGAAACTAATAATTATTTCTTTGAAATCCATGAAATTAAACCTTTACTGATAAAATGACATACACTAGATATACATTTTTTTCAATTCTGAATCCTCTGAAATCATAATATGAATAACACATTAAATCAAAAAGTGGTATTTTACAGATAAAAAAGACCATGATTTATTATACCTTTAACATATATTATAATTATCTTTACATCTTTTATGTGACTTTCCTTTAGATCAGCTTAATGTCTAGCACACATGCAGACAATAAACATAAGACCATGTATACTAATAATTAGATACTACAGTCTACCAATCATCCTTTGAAAACATTAATATCAACTGATTTAGGGTCCATGTGCATCTGGGCCTACGGTCCATGTAAGGTTCCCCCTCAACCATTGAAAGGGGATTATCCTATAATTAAAAAAAATTCAAGGCCTTCGGGCTTTCGGGTAATTGATTTACCCGGAACACCATCATCTAATATACAAGTAGTACTCATATAATTACTTAAAATTTCACTTGAATTAGGACCAAATCTCTTAACTAACTCCTTATCATACATACATTTCTGAAGAAAATTTTCATCATCTCTTTGATAAATCCAAAGTCCTAAAAAGAATTTTAATTCTCCCCTAAAACTCATTTCAAAATCACAAGTCATTAAATATGAAAATTCCTTACGCAGTAATTCACTAGATGGTATAAAAATTTTAACATCAACATAAAACCAAATAATTGATATCTTATTAGAATAATTATTAATGAACAAAGGATGATCTACTTTACCTTTCACAAAAATATTATTCCAAAGAAATTGAGATAATATTTCATCCCATGATTGAGGGACTTGCTTTGGTCCTTGTAAAACTTTTGAAAGTTTTAAAGCATGATCACAATACTTTTCATGTTTAAAATTAGGTGGGTGGTTAACATAAATATCTTCAAAAATCAGTCCATTAAAAAAATCAATTTTTAAATCCATTTGAAAAAGTTTAAGCCACTGATGTGAAATATAATCTAATAAAATCTGAATATATTCTAGTTTACTGATAGGTGAAAAATTCTCAACATAATCAATTCCTTCTTCTTGAAAAAATACTTGTGTAACCAATCTAGCTTTATTCCTTATAATCAATGCAAATTTATCTAGTTTATTTCTTTAAATCCATTAAGTTTCAAGAATCAATTGAACTTTAGGTGGTTCAACCAATGTACAAAAATAATTTCTATAAAACTAATTAAAATCATATTGTATTTCTAAATTTTAATTAGGATCTTTTAAAGATTCTAAAAAATCATTTGGTAAAAAAGTTGAAATAAAAGCTGAGTGAGCACAGAAATTTTTTAAAGAATTTTTTGTCTGGATTCTAGAGTCAACATCTCCAACAAATCTATCTAGAGGGTGATCTCTATGAGTTTTCCATGATATTTGATGAGGTTGATTCTACCCCTCAACATGTGAATATTTATCTTGAGTTTCATCCTATCAAAAATTAAATCCTCCAAAATTTTCTTCAATTTGTTCTAAATTAGAATTCTTCTTCTTCAAGTCATTCTCATAAAATTTAACATAAAATAATTCTTTAACAACCATAGTTATTTTACTATAAACAATATAATATTTACTAATATTAAAATAATCCAAAAATATACCTTCATCAAATTTACTATCAAACTTATCTAATGAATCCTTAGTATGAAGAATAAAAACTTTATATCCAACAAACTATGAAATATCTAACTTTTGTTTACTTATCTTTCCATAATTTTTGGAAAATATTGACTTTATTCTTTAGGTGAAAAAAATACAAATACCTTCACCAAATATTTTAAGAGGTCTGAAAACAATTCTTTCCTTTCTGCAATTCATAAAGTATTTTCATTAAAATCAATCTAATAAAAAATTAGATAGAAATATAACATGCAATATTCACAGCGTTTTCCCATAAATACTTAGGTAGATTGAATTAATTCAACACAGTTCTATCTATTTATTTAATAGTTCCATTCTTTCATTCAACTACACCATTCCACTAGGGTTATCTAAGGGCTGAGAAATTATGAAAATAACAATTCTGTACACACACAAAATTCAAATTGCAAATTTTGAAATTCTCCTCCTCTCTCGATTCTAATAGAAATAATAAAATACACTTTATAATTTTTAACTAATTTATAATAATCAGAAAACATTGATAAAGCTTCAATTTTATGGGAGAAAATAAATCCATCTAAATATTCTGAAATCGTCAACAATAATAACATAAATTTTTTAATAATGAGACTAGCATTTTGAACAGGTCCAAATAAGTCTAAATGAACTAGCTGTAGAGGTCAGATGGTGTTCACCTCCATGATTGATTTGAAATATTCTTTATGAAACTTTCCCTTTATACATGAATCACATTTGTGTTTTTTGTTCACATTAAGTTTAGGAAACTGTAGAATTTGTTAATTCATTGACAATTTGTATAGTAATGAAAATTTTCATGATCGTGCTTCCTATACCATAAAATATAATTTGCCTATTCAAAATTAAGAAACTTTAAATTTTTATCTCTTAGCTTAGTAAAATTAATAGAATATATATTATCATTTCAATTAACATAAAAAAATATAGATTTTTTTTAAAACAAGGCATTTATCTTTTTGAAAATTTAAAAACATTTTTTCATCACATAATTGAGAAATACTAATCATATTATGTTTTAATCCTTCAACATATAAAGTTTAAAAACAATCAGAGTTAGAAATAAAAAAATGCACCAAAACATTTAACTTTTCCTTTAGAGTTATCTTCAAATGTCACAGTGCCTTTATCTCATCGATTTTATGATAATAAATTTGATGTATCTCTAATCCTGTTCCTACAATATTCACTATACATATATTATATGTCTTTATTGAGACTTCCACGGAATTTTTCTTGAAAAATCAAGTAGAATACATTTTTGGTACCCGTGCAACTTTGGGTGTAGTGAGATTAGTAAGTAGACTTCTTCTTAGTACCCAATTCTTCACATGAATACGAGTCCTCATTACAACTCTATCCAACTTCTAAATCTCTTTTCTCTTTATTCTTATACTTTTTATGCTTTATTTCATGCTTCAATCTTGGGAAGTTTGTCATAGTATGACCTTTTTATATATTAATAATTAGTTAGATTTGAATCATTATTGAAAGAAATAGAATTACCTAGTTTCCTTTTCAATCATCCTTTTGAAAATTTTCTTAAAAACTTCTTGAAAAGCCAATCTTCTTTTTCATGACCTTGTAGAAAACTTTTACTAGTTGTGCTACTTCATCTCTTTCACATCCCATGATTTCAAAATCAAAATAGTAATAAGTAACATTTATGTTTGATTTAAAAGTAACACCTTTCTTTTATGTAGTCTTATCATCAAAAATATTCATCAGCTCCGATTAATATTGTAGTAACGAACCAATGAGTTCATCAAATATATACTCATTGAAATTCTTTATTTAGTCAATGGAAACCTTAAATGTATTCCAGTTCATTGGTAGGGATCTAAGTAATCATTCAATTAGGGTAGTGTTGTCCAATGATTCACTAAGTTCACTCATTCCATTTATAATACACGAGTTTGTGGAACATATTATTAATATATTTTTCTTCTCCCATCTTGAAATCTATATGTTTAGCTCATAACATTCCACGTTTGATTCTCTTCATCTTACCTATTTTATAACGTGTAACTTATGAAATTATCTATATATCTTGAGTAGTTTTAAAAGTTGATATATGGCTAAAAACAATTCTACATATTACACAATATAAAATATTCATAACTTTATAATTCAACACATACTTTATTACTCCGTTACGAGTTAAGGAATTTATGCCAGACTCGGTTAGTTTGTATGGTTTAACCATGCTAGTCGGTGTTCAATGCTTGAGTTCTTAAGGTAAGCTTTCGTTCGAACTTTCCAATATCTATAATCATTACTGATGTGGCCTTAAAAACACATGTTTTGCCACATCATTTTAACTAATTTTTAATGATTTAATTGGTTATTCTTGTGCTTTATACTAAATATTACCACTTTTGTATTTTTTATAAATAAACATACCAATTAATCAATTTTTATAATTAATTGTGTGATTTAAGCATTAAAATATCTAATTTATATCTCACTTAAATTTTATAGTCTAATGATTATTTAATAGTTTAATGACTTTTCTGCTTTGTTAATAATTTAACATTAATTTGCTAATTAATTAATTCTGCATTTGCATTTAGATAATGAAGCTTTTATTTAACATTTCATGTACTAAATATTAATTAATATAACATAATCTATCTTTTTTTGTCATTTAACAATTCATTATTTATTAATTTAGTTTTATTAGTGTTCTACTCTTGTTTAATTTCATCAACTTAATTTATTATCATAAATTGATTAATAACATAATAAATTATCTGTCTACCTTAAATTAATTTAATTTGAAACAGTAGTCTTATATAAAAAAATTAAACTTTGTTTTTTATAATTGTTTTAATTTAATATTAACTTTTAATAATTTAATTGTTTCTAAATTCAATTTTTAGTATAGTAATAATTTAAGTTATGCGAATTGAAGTTATTAATGATTTAACTTAAGTTTAATAGGTTTCATAAAATTATTAAATTTTATGTTGTATTTAAATTTTCAATTATTTTAATTAAGTTTTATTTTCAATTGTTTATTTTGTTCATATTTTAATTTAAGTTTTAATTCAATTTATTTTTCTCTGTTTATTATGGAGTGGCACCGTAAACACTTAATACGGTCTCATCGGTTTGAGTCACGGTCTCACAGTGACACTCCTTCCACGGACGCATCGTTTCTCCATGCGCCGTGATCTCTTTACGGTCTCACCTGTCCCTCTTGCCACTGTATTCTTTTTACAGCCTCACCTCCTCAAACCTGTCTCACCGTTTTATTAACTGTGCCACCGTTTTATGTTTTTACAGTGGCACTGTTTCAATTTTTTGTTTACTGTATCACCGTCTCTACACTGCCACAGTAACTCTTCCTCAGACCGGTTCCATTCTAATCTCCTGTGACACAGTTATTTCACTCACCGTAAACCCCAGCTCCTGTATCACATTCTTCCACCGTAACTTGCAGCACTGGTTTCATCGTAACTCATGGTGCCACAACGATTCTCTATCCACTGTTTCATCCTCTTCCACTGCAATTTATCACTGCAGCGCATGTGGATGAGGCGATTGCCACCAGAGGAGTAGAACCCGAACTCGCTGCCACTGGAGAGAACCCACCACTGATACCTGAATCTGGAGAAACCGACCAAGCCTCTGCCGCATGAGTTGGGGTTTAGGAGTTCAACGCGCTGGATCGCAAGCCTCACAACTGATTAGCCGCTACCGAAGCCGAACAGGTTGTCGTCCGAGGTGAAGCCACTTGCAAGGAGATTAGAGGAGTTGGGTCGCCGTGGATCTTCTCGCCAGAAGAGGTCCATCGCTGTTTTTCCTGAAGGGGGGTGATGGATCTGAACCCCACTGTAACTGCTGGAAACCGCCTCCGCCGTGTCGCTGGGATGAGGAGGTTGAGCCGGCGCTGTTCGAGGGCGCTGTAAGCGCTGCTTCCAGATCCTAAGACTCCCCCTCCCTTGCGCAGCGCTGTATTTTGGGGGGGGGGGGGGCGGGGAAGAAGACTGAAATAAAAAAAAACAAAAACAAAGCAAACATAAAACAAATAATAATATTAAAATAAACTGTTATAATATACAGCTATTATAATATTAATAAATCGGTTAGTTATAAAATAAAATATAAGACAAGCTAATAAGGTTTTATAGAATTAAAATATAAACAATAATAATTCATAAAAAAAATTATTAATTACTAACTAGATTAAATATATTAACACTTTAGTTATAATTTCAATAGAATAAATATAATAATTAAATTAATTAAGCGATTGCTATTAATATAATCTAAGAATTTAATTAAGTCCTAACTAATTATTAATAATTCTTACACTAAATAAAAATAATAATTTGAAAACTTAATAAATTTATTTAATTAAATATTATATTAATTAATTAATAATCGTAATTATAATATTTACTTATAATTACCTTTTAATTATTTATTAATTAACGTTAGTTAACTTTTTAACAAGTAATATAACATTAAACTAAAAATTAACTGCTTTTCTTTCTTTGCGTATTCATTTATTTATTTTCTGTTTTAACATTGCAGGTTCATTCAAGGGGCTAATACATGTCTATATTCATCTAACTCATCGAGAGTTAGTTACAAGGGAATTTCTAGTGCGACGCGCTTGTCGCGAAAGAACGCACGTGTGCGGTGCACAACTGAGGGACTTTTGAAGTCGGTTGAATTGGTCGGTAACAAGCAGCAGATGACGGAGGACATAAAAACAGAGTAGCAGCAGAATTTTAAGGGACTCTCATTCACTCGAAAAAACACACCATTGGAGAGTAGAACGGGGACTCTCATTTTCCCATTCCACGAACACATCAATCCGAGAGCAGACTCCGAGGAGCAGTACTAGAGTCAAGCTGGAGACTAAGTTGGTCACACCTTACATTTCTGTAAACAAATTAATAGTTTCAAGTTTAATCGGCGAGATTGAACTTGATCATCGTCTTGGTGCTTAATATTAGTATACTGTATTTTTTCAAGTTTCTTTGTGGTACTTAGTATAAACTCTAGTTTCTTTGTTAAAAAATTATTGTTTCCTCATCCTGTTTCCATTTCATCAATAAAATAAAAAAAATATAAAAAGTAAGAAGATGTTTTCCCCACTGCTGACAACAAGTCGAGGTTTAAAATTCAAAAACCTTAGAAATCATTCATCTGTCTTCTCTGTGGATCGACCATGCACTGCTGTACTAATGTATGAGTAATAAATGTAATTTTGAGGACCGTGACTGCTGTACTAATGTAGGAGTAATAAATGTAATTTTGAGGGTCGTGACGACCTCCGACCCTGTTAATTACCATAAAAAATAAGGTGGTTTTTAATAAATATGACCATCATTAGAATTTAAACCTTCCTTTTCAACAATGATCTTTTCCCCAAAACTATAAGGTTTAGGATAAAGGTCGGTAACATAAAATATAAACCAGTCAACAGAGCATGATAATACATACATGGAATTGCTTTGATACCAATTGTTTTCACAAATTGAGATAGATGAGAAGCCCAGGTGGGAGTGAAATCACCAGATTAAAATTTAAAAATAAATTAAATCGGAGTTAAACTAAAATAAGTACAGGTGCAGCAGAAAATAAATAAACAAAAATAATTTTTATATTAGTTCAAATAAAAAAAAAATCTTATACTCTTCACTTTTATCTACTCCATGAGAGAAATGATATTCACTATAACCTCACTTTTGTATGAAATTCACAACTTGGGTTACCACATGCTTTTTCTAATAGAGGTATAACCCACTAATAGAGGTATAACCCAAACAAAATGAACTGAATTTTCTGGGAGTCAGAGCCCAACACAACTTTCCTTTTACAAGTGTAAGCACGCCCACACACACAAAAATCCCTTTTATAGTGGAGGTATAACAAAAGCAGCTGGCACAGTATATGAACGAACTATGTTGCCAAACAAAAGGTCTTGAAAAAGAACTATGCTCAAAATGATCAGATTCAACAAATGGTCTTCAAAGAAGTCCTCCTTACAAAACATGTTGCAGCCATATTAATCAGTCCCCATGCCTCGTTTCTGACCCAGAATTCCCACCACTCTTGCCACCCCGGCCGTCACTGGTCTCTGCTCGGGAACCAAAGCTGAAACGCCACAGCAAAGAAATAGTAAACCTTCTATTAGCCGTCCGCAGTGTCTGAGCATTTTCTTGAGACCCACCACCAGCCACAAAATTTGAACTCCCTGACCCCCTCACACCCTGCATTCGATTCTCATAATCAGAATCATCAGTACTCATGGCGACAAAGTGGGCACGAATTATGCAAGTGGAGCCAAGGAAGAAGACATTCAGAGTGGAATATGCGGCAGCAAGGCATTTGTTTAATTTTCATACCAAGACCAAACTCATCCATACAGACAGCACATTCAGACAAGTCAGAAACGAGCGATTCAGCCGTCACCGAAACATCAGGAAGCGCCTCGACGGCAGACTTGGACGCAGGCGGAGTGCCGTAGTGATTGGGATCATTCTCAGCCAGCTGCTGGATCAGCAGTTCAAGGCCGGGGCCAACGAAGTACAAACCCATGATAGCAGGGAGGCGGAATCCCTGATCGGAGGGATTGTTTTCGACCGCAAACTGAATGTTGGCACCACCAGCTCTAATCGCCTCAATGTAGTGGCGGAGGAAAGCGAAAGGATTGAAGGCGTTGGGATCCTGCGGATACCCACGGGCAAGCTCCATATCGGGCTCGACCGAGAAAAATCGCGACGAATTGCTAGGGCTTTGAGCATCCGGGGAGGGAGTAAACAACAGAAAGGGTAGGCCGCCGATCAAGGGAGAAAAGTGATCGGCGAAGCCGGAGAACGGATCGGCATCAAAATTTGGGATGGGGTTGGAGGCAGGGTTAGGGTTTTCGTACTCTTCGAGGAAGCCACCGTTGCAGTGAGGGCAGAGGAGGTCGGAGGACGGACAAGGAGTTATCGTAATGCTTCGCTCGCATTGGTAGCAGAAGTACCCACCGGCAAGCTCCATATCGGGCTCGACCGAGAAAAATCGCAACGAATTGCTAGGGTTTTGAGCATCGGGGGAGGGGGTGGACAACAGGGTAGGCCTCCGACCAAGGGAGAAAAGTGATCGGGGGAAGCCAGAGGAAACATTGGCTTTGGCCCAGCGTTGCTCAATATGGTTTAAAGTAACTCCTCTATTTATACTCAGGGTTAGGGTTTTCGTACACTTCGATGTGTTTCTCAACATGAATTCGACTAATCCCTACATACCACACATCATTTTATATCAAAGGTGGGTATTTTTCACTTCTAATACGGGATAATGTTATACATTCATTGGTGAATGAGATTTCTTGTTAGTTCCATTCAGACCTAACCATCCGTAGTTTGGTATGATTATCTCCCATTTTGTGAGAATCATCTCAGGGAATGAAGAAGACAATTAATAGTGTATTTTTTCACCTGTTATAGATTTATATCGGTATACATTTCACGTCGACTTATTGGGATTTCTATTTGAGATAGGAGTAAAGTTTACAATCAATATAGTGCTAGGTATGGATCTTATATAAATGTCAATATATAGGATGTCACTACCTTTGGGTGTCGGGTGAGATCTAAGGATGCTCCACAGATAAATTTCAGGAGAAGATTTGGCCTATATGGGTTTCATGTGATTTCACTCGGTCAAAAAAAATCCCCAGTTGTGTTCATAGACATGTTGAACGTGATCTTTCACTCATATCTTAATTCCTTTATGGTTTTTTTCAATGACATCCTAGTATATTACTTGTAGCAAGAGGATCACAAAAGACATATGTAGATAGTCATAGGAATAGTGAGAATCAGCTTTATGCAAAGCTCTCAAAGTGTCAGTTGGTTCCCTCGACCTTCCTCAATCACTCCCTGGTGGCTTGTTCTTGCTGGAATCACCCCTCAGTTGGTTCCCTCGACTAGTTCATCTCCCCCTCGTGGGATTTATTAGATCATGCAATCATTGACCTCCTAAACCCCTGATATCTCCTTATTTGTTTTAAGACAGAGGAAGATATGATCTCTACATAGTCCTCCACACTGTGTTTCTTTAATGACAACCTATTTTATCCCTTTCGGTGGTCCTTCAACTTTCATTTAAAGCAAGATCCTCAAAAATTACCTATTTGGATAATCTTTCCAGGGCTTCCATAATCGTTTCAAAATCCCTCTATCCTGGAAATGACATGCAATATGGTTGGTAGATTTCTGTGTTTTAATTGTAGGTCTCATGCTCTCTACCATCCCATTGTTCCTATAGTTTATGTTTAAACAAATGTACTGTAACCTTTGATGAATTTGGTGCGGATTGAGATAACAAATGAATATCTGATCAATAAAGCGGTGCATTTTAAATCTTGGGTGGACTTTACATCCAATAGGGTCACCTTCAACAGATCTATAGAAATGGATTAAAGGGACATAGGACCAGTCCCTCATCTCTAATATGTGAGAAATCTCGTAATTTTATTGATATTGGTGGGAGTGATGTTTTTTCTTCTCTTGTAGGTATCTAGGATCTTGATGACGCGACAACATAGCGGGAGGGAAACGTTGATAAAGCTACAAAGAACAGATTTTTTTAAGGCCTTGAGGAATAACACCCAGGTTATTGTGTCCACTCCAGGACCCTCTTCATAAGAGAATAGGTCTTATGAAAATGTTGTGGAAATACCCTCAATCAATAGGCAAGGTTTCATTGAACCTGATGCTCATGTATCTTGTAAGGATCAGGTGAATTCAAAATCTAGTGGCTAGCCCACACATGAAAACTGCCCCTAGGATGCCATATATTTAGAATACTCAAGAAGTTAGGTCTGTATAAAATATTTTTTTGGAAGGAAAGAAGGTAATATCTCAGTCTCTTAAACATCTGGTTTCTAATATTTTCCCCTTGATTCGTGAGGATTTAAGTCTTCCTCTGGTTCCCCTAGGAGCTCTATCAATCCATCCGACAATGCATGTTTCTAGTAGACAAGACACATTTTAATATTTTTATGGGAGGGGTTTGAGGGTGGTTTCAAGCGAGGATGGGAAGGTCCTTGGACCTTCCTTAATTGTGGAGGTTTTCATGTAGGGGTCTGGTTTAGGGTCTGTGGTGTAGAACAGATCCATCATTCTACATCCAGCGATTAACTCTCCTCGAATGGGTGCATCCACTACTTTGCTTAGAAAGTATTCCTCTCCTCCAATAATGCGGTGTTATAATGGATTTCATCTACTAAATATATTTTCCAAATTAGGATATGTGCCAATAGGTGTAGAAGATTTTAGGGGGGTGGAAAAAGGTATATCCTAGAAAGGTAAATATGGTTGGTGTACCTAAGGGGAGGTACCTTCAGAGAATGATTCAAGGATAGTCGACCCATCAAAGTCCTCATCAAAGAATGAAGAGGATAATCAACTTATATAATATTATCAAAATAAAAGTAAGAATAGAAACAAAGGGTTGTAAATATAGGTGATTATCCAGTCACTCAAGGGAAGAAAACTAAGTCTCATATGGACTATTCTTTTCTTTCAAAAAAATGGCAACAAGATCAAAAGTTAAGGGTATTACCATCAATAAACCTATCCAAATTTCTTTTAAGGGTTTTTATATGGTATGAATCCTATTCAATGCATTAGGGTAAAATACCTTTTAATGAATCATGAGCTACCTCCCCCACATGAGGTTTTCACAGGAAACCCATAGCTAGAAGAGAGTCTTATTTAGTATGAGAGCCCCTTGGAAGCCACCACATATCTGAATATGGAAGGTTCCATTGAGGATAATAAAATAAATTTTGATCAACTTGAGAGTAGAGAGACACTTGGATCATTGGAGGAACCAGCAGCTTCCAAAACTCCCACTATGATCCTCCTTATGCATTATTAAGAGAAAATGGTGGAACATGGTTTTACAATTCAATCATAAAAGGATGGAAAAATCTGGATGAAGGATAGAATTTTGAAAATTGGTACCAAGTAATAATCCTAATGGACTAATAATTAGACCCATATCCTACTTTAAGGATTTAATGAAATGAATATCAGTATAAAAGATTTCATTAAGAGATGGAGAATGATAGCATCTTTATTTGAGGAGTTGATACATAAGGATCCTAACTGGAATAAATTCCCTATCATTTTGAGTCTTCACTGGATGAAGTCTTCTAACAATTTAAGTTTTTAATGGGAAGAAAAAGTGTTTCCCATTATGTTTTAATCTTGAACTTGTCTGGTTTACCACTTTCCCTTAAAATTGGTTTTCATGAAAATTAATGAAAATTCAATTTTAAACTAAATTAAGACATGATTCATTTATTTTGTTTTTTTCAACACATAAATCATGTTAAAATTCAAGTGTTACATGGTGTTTCATTTTAAGTGAAGATAACTCTAAGGTTTTTGGGTGATTGAAATATCATAGATGAAATTTGGAAGAATTCTGAATGTTAATTATTTTTTGGAATTGAATGTTGATACCTAAAAGTTATATGCGCATAGAAAATGGATTTTTTTTATGAGTTCAGAAGATAAATTATTTAAAATATTAAGTTGCATGAGTTTATCCTAGAATGTGATTATAAGATGATAAATTACTCAAGTCCATATGATCATAAATTTAGGAGAGAAGAATTTAAAGAAATTCAGAAGTTTTGAAGTTAAGGAATATGGAAGTTAGAAGTTTGTAAAGAATTTTACAAAGTACTAAACATAATATTAAACTTTAAAGCTCACTATAATACGTGAGGATTTTATTCTTGATAAATAATATTTTTTATATGAGCTTTAAATTTAAAATTTCCTCAAAAAAGGATGGTACATATGTTATTTTATACATTATAAATTCTATATGTTAGATTTTATATCTCATGTGTAAGGTTTTTCCATATGTGATATTTTCATACGTAATTTTTTTGAGGTGCATATGGTTTTTTATACATAAGTTTTTTCCATATATAAGATATTTCATATGAAGGGTTTTTCTATCCATAAGATTTTTTTATATGTAATAATTTTCATACATAAAAAATGTATCTGATATATAATAATTTCATTTGGTGCACAATATTTTTTAATTTTTCAAATATGTGATATTTTTTGAAGTGAACATGGAGATTTAGAAGAGTTATTTATTGATATTAAGGAGAATTACGAAGTTAAAAATGATGATATTGAAGCTATGATTTTATGGATTAAATATTATTCATTCTAGGCAAAGTGGAAATGTGCATTGGCGGGTGACATATTAAAATTTATTTTAATAATCCTTGCCTGAAACCAAGAGAGATGATCTTGCACGTCAAATTTATAATTAATTTATTTAATATCTGAAGAAATAAATACTTGGGCTTTGGAACTTTCTTCGTTGATGATTGTTGATCGTCTGAAAACTTCCTTCCGGATTTCCTTTATTGTGATTGTGAGATCCAAGGGTAGAATCCCTCTAGCGGTGATCCACATGTGCTTCAATGGTCTCCGAGAAACACCACTCATTCTACGGGTTCTAGCACGACAAATCAAATGTCTTGTGTTGTTCGTTCTTGATCACTCGTTCTTCGGTCTTGAAGAAATGAGCTCTTGGATTTCTCGTTCTTGAGAGGGAAAGAGGAGGAGGAGTCGAGAGACAATTCATTGTGCACAACAATTTTCTATTCCCAAACTTGGAATTGGTTTTGAATGAACTACACAATAGATGTAGCCGTCTATTTATAGAGCTGGGATTTCAATTACAAAACCTAATTTCATAATATACATTAAATATAATTATAACAATTAATGAAATCCCATGCCACATAATAATAATAACAATATTATTATTTTGTGGTGCACCAACTTGCGCAAAATGAATAAATTTTTTTTACAGACTCGTAAATAATTATTTTATCACCAAACACGGTCTTGGTCTATTTGAACTCCTCTTGTATTTATTGAACACTTGAATAAATATTTTTATTCTCATAAATAAATATTTTATTCACAAACTAGTAAATAAATATTTATTAAATATTCAATAAAATAAATAAATATATTTTATTCACAATCCTGTGAATAAATGTTTCTTTAATTTATGAGATCAATATAACATAAATAAAATTATTCCTCAGTCTTGAGAATAATATTTATTCCATTAATTAAATTCAAATAGAATTTAATTGAGACCGCTAGAAACACTTAGTGCGTGACCCTCTAGGATTCTTTCCACAACTAGAAAATGAAGCTACTACCATGGACCTATAGCTACGGTTCTGTGGCTTATAGCCACAGTTTTAAAACCATGGAAATATGCCTGTTTTCTGTGGCCTATGGACACAATTTTCAAAATAATGGCTATAGGCCAATTTTTTCAAAGCCCTATAGCCACGGTTCTCCAAAACCGTGGCTATAGGGTTTTTGCACTTCTGCAGGAATAAAAATTGCCGCAAAAAAATTGGCAGCAAGCCCCACCTCCACAGTTTTGAGGTTGTTCCCATGGTTTTTATTAATATATATATCATTATATATATATATATATACACAAATTGTCATATAGTGTAGTGGTGAGTACGCTGGATTGCAAAGGGGAGGTGCAGGGTTCAAAACTCGCCGGTGACATTTTTTATTTAGGCTATTTCCACGGTTTACCGAGGCTATTGCCACAGTTTATATTGTGTCTATAGGTCAATGACCACAATGGCCAATTTCGAGGCCTATTTCCATGGTTAAAACCGTGGAAATAGGCCGAGACCTACTGCCACGACGATAACGGCCATGGTTTTGGGGCATATTGCCAGAGTTTTGAACCGTGGAAATAAACCTTTTTTCTAGTTGTGTTTCCATTAGCGTTAGGCGAGCTTACCTAAAGTCTAAGATTACTGTCTAGAAATATGTCAAGGAACCCAAGAGAAATAATTTAAAGTCACAATGATGACAACCACATATGAATTCTCACTGTGTAATATAATCCCTTTGTCACAATATCTCATCAAGAAAGTTTCATGATGGTGTCATCAACCTATATGCTTGATACATCATTCTTTGACTATCTGAAATAAACTTTTCATTACACCATGGCCATGGAATTTAGGGTGATGGTTATATTTCAATCAAAGGGTGTCACGACCCCCTTCCATCAAATATGCCCCTCCTGAGCTGGAAATGGTGAAAAGGAGATAATGACCCCCAAGTCCCGCCTCCAGTAGGCCCCGGGATGGCGACTAGCACCAAGTGTATGAAATTTTCACAATATGGGAGGCATTACCCTTTTATTATTTAATATCGAAAAAATAGGATGAGTCAAACACCAAAAGAAAAAGGAACAAGTAAATAAACCCAAACCAATCCCACATGCATGTTTAAACAATTCTAAACCAAGGTATAAGTACAAGAAAGCTCAAAAGTACAATACCAAAAGAAACAAGAGTACAAAAAACTGCAACAACTCCAAATATCTCGACTAGTAGGGTCCCGCATGGCCCTGGTAGTCCTCCTGGAAACCTGAAAGTAAACATAGGGTGAGCATACAAGTATACTCAGTAGGGAAACCTAATGCTCTCATGCACAGGTGGGGATACATCCTAATGTCCTGTGAAAACAATAGAAGAAACCAAAACCTAGCAAGGAATTCTATCCACCCAACCTCACCAGCCACACTCACCAAAACACAAAACAATAGGTAGTAGTATATAAGAACAAGTATTGGGTACCCCGCACCATTTCCCACTAGCTAGCTGCTCTTCTTAACAGCGAACGTCCTGACACTACCACACTCTTCCCGCCCACACACACCTGGGCCTCAAGAACCGCATATCCTACCCGCACACACCTGGGCCTCACAAACCACATATCCCGCCCACACACACCTGGGACTCAAAAACCACATATCTCGTCTGCACACACGTGGGCCTCACCACCACATATCCCACCCGTACACACCTAGGCCTCATCCTGAAGATTCTTGGGAATAGTACACCTGCCTGAAGAGTCTTAGGCTAAAACCACCCCAATCGAAACCTACCCGGAAGTCTCGGGTGTAAGGTCGCCTCAAGCCATCACAACCTATGGAAGAAGGAGCAGGAAGGAGCTAGTAACTAATGGGGAAACACCCTCTCCTATGAAATGGGAGTGTTCGGCACTAAGTGCTCAACATGGGTGGGGTGCGACAAAACACAAAGATACAAATATATATATATATATATATATGTATACCAAACACACAGCCCAACCTATGGCTTCTAAACAGAGAGACTGAGCACGTGCCTCAGCACTGATACCATGAAGCATGCATACAACGAACAACCCCAACCCCATTTAAGTTTTCATGTTTCAACAGAATTAGTTTATTAGTTCCTTAACTACTGGGCAATCAACCGCAACCAACCATATCAAACGTTCATAAAACACATCCCTGCCAACCACAAATCATGTTAGATAAGTCACAAGCAACACAAAACTAACCTTTTATTCATCAATCAAACCCCATTGATTGTTCCCGTGTTTAGTTCATTATCGTTCCCCCATAGTTCATTTATCAACTTTCCACTTCCTTTTAACAACAAAACCTATTACTACAGACCTGCTACCATTATAACCATATCTCTACACCGTAACACAAACAAGGCTCATGGCACATCATCTCCCCTTTAATACCATCATTTACCACAGCCCCGCTGCCCATTCTATCTGTAACAACCCAGGATTCACCCCCCTTTCACACACCACGTAACTAAGCCAACACCCACATGTTCATTATTCCATTTTGTTCAACCGGGGTGATCACACAAGGGTTCCATATTTTAAATCAGCCAACTTTACGTGATTAAAAAATTTCCACAAAGTTTACATCCGTAAACGGTCTAGAAAGATAGAGAAACATTTAATTGCGCAATCAAATGCCCCCAACAATCATGATTTTCAGTAGGCATAAGCCTATTCAATTCACAACATAACAATAGGATAAACAAAGATAAACATAACAAATTCCCCATCATCATTCTTTAATCAATTATTATATTTATTTATTGGTTCAACCGTATCTCACAAAAACAAGAGGATACCCACCCCGCATGATGCACAAAAAAGAGAGAGACGAAGGTAAGATCCCTACCTCCACAGGTTTGGATCACAACGCTCCCCCGGATCAACTTTAGAAGATGTTCGTCAGCGTCCGTCGCTTCTGTAAAATCCCAGAAAAACCTCCTCGGGTGGAAGATGAGAAGAAAAGGATAAAGGGAAGACAACAGATCCAAGCTCAGAAGTTTCGCCTCGTCGTTACGATCCTGTGGCCGCTGATGGATCATAAATCGGAGCTCGGACGAAGAAGTTATGGAAGAAAAGAGCCTTGGAGTATCTTGGGAGAGCTTAGCTCAAAATAATGGGGAGGAGAGAAGTGTTTTGAAAAGGAGGAGAGGCCCCCTCCTTTTATAGGCGAGAAAAAAAAAGTACACTGCATGTACTTTCTAGTACACGGCGTGTATTCAGCCATTTCACACGGTCTCCACGTAGCTTCCAACACGACCTTTAATGCGGAACACGGTCGTTGAATGGTCAACACATGGTTTGAGGGTGACGCATACACGAGGAGGGACTACACGATGTGTAGTATGGGCTACACGGAGTGTACTCATTTATTTCACACGGCAAGGACATGACTTCAACACGGCACACAACCGTTGACTGGTCAACACATGGTTTGATGGTAACGCGTACGCGGGGAGGGACTACACGACATGTAGGATGGGCTACATGGCATGTACTCATTTATTTCACACGGAAAGGACACGACTTCAACACGGGGTATACCCGGCAAGGTGGTACATGGCGTGTACTCACACTACACGACGTGTAGTTACAAAATTCTGAAAAGTGTGGGAAAGGTCCATTATACCCTCCAGAACACTTCATGACCCTCTTACCGACTAAGGAAAGGGCTGGAGAGGTCTGGGCCATTACATAAGATACCTCATAAAACATTCTCATCCCTGAGAATTCAAAAACCAACCCAGAGGAACCCAATAAGATACCTCTTAGGGCTCTTGTTATAACAGGAAGCCATCCAACAACCCTAATAATATGTGTTAGGAATTCCTTCTCCTATGTCGAGATATTATCCGCTTTAGGTGGCACTAACTCGCCTGCACGGGTTTAATCACACCCTCATTAATGCTTCTCGATTAAGAATTGGGTCTTCCCACTTCCATACATTAGGATTTTTCAACTCGCACTGCCCCCAACACCGTACAACCAACACACTACCTGAACACATGGTTTGGGGAAATTCATTCTCCTATGTCGAGATATTATCCACTTTAGGCAGCACTGACTCGCCCGCATGGGTTCAATCGCATCCGCATTAATGCATCTCGATTCAGGATCAGGTTTTCCCTTTACCCACACATCCGGACATGTTACACACTTCCAGAGAACAAGGAAACATAAAGTCACCCAACCGAAAATCCAATCATTCCATATATCAAAGGTATAGAGTAGAGCATAAAAAAAAGCTCAGAAGAAAAAACAAAACACAAGTCAAAACAACTCCGGGTACTGAGCGTGCATCTGGGCCTCCTGCTCCCAAGTGCTCTCCTCGAGGCCGCCATGCCTCCACAACACACAAACCAAGGCGACGGTTCGTCCATGGAGCACATTCTCTTTACGATCCTCGATTCTGACTTGTCGTTCCTCGAAGGTCGCATCGTCTCCCATATCTAACTCTCCCCAGTCGATAACGTGAGAGTCATCGTGTAAGTACCGACAAAGCTGGGAGACGTGGAAGACGTCATGAACCTTCTCCAACTGAGGTGGAAGGGCTAGCTAATATGCCACCTCTCCAACTTTCCTCAGCACCTCGAAAGGTCCGATGAACCTAGGGGAGAGATTACTCCCCTTCCCAAACCTCCACTGCCCCCGTTGAGGGGAAACCTTCAAGAACACATGATCTCCCACCTCGAACTCCAAGGGCCTCCTCCGACGATCAGCATAGGACTTCTGTCGGTCCTGAGCCACTTTCATCCTCTCACGCACAAGCTGGACTTTCTCTGTGGTGCTCTATACTACCTTTGGCCCAAGATCACCTGTCTCACCAACCTCTTCCCAAAAAATGGGTGAACGACATGATCTTCCATACAAAGCCTCAAACGATACCATGCTAATAGTAGAGTGGAAGCTGTTGTTGTAGGAAAACTCTACTAAAGGCAAGTGTCGCACCCATGATCCTCTGAAATCCATAACGCATGCTCACAGCATATCCTCCAACGTCTAGATAGTCCGCTCTGTCTACCCATCGGTCTGGGGGTGGAAAGCAGTGCTAAGGCGTAGCTGGGTGCTAAAAGCATGCTGTAACCCCTTCTAGACTCATGAGGTGAACCGAGTATCCCGATTTGAGATGATAGTCTTCGTAACTCCATGAAAAAACACCACCTCATCTACGTACCTCTATGCTAAGATACTCACCGGGTTTGACTCCTTAATTTCTAAGAAGTGAGCTGATTTCGTCAGTCGATCCACCACTACCCAGATAGCATCATAACCACCCTGAGCTCTGGGTAGTCCTGTGACGAAGTCCATTGATATGTCATCCCATTTCCACTCGGGGACATCTAAAGGATGAAACAAACCACTGGGAACACGATGTTCAGCCTTCACTTGCTGACACACTAGGCACTTAGCCACAAACTCTGCCACTGCCTGTTTCACCCCCGGCCACCAAAACTGTTCCCTCACGCCTTGGTACATTTTTGAAACCCCTGGATGTACCGCCAAGGCTGATCTATGGAACTCACGGAGAACTCCCTCACACATCGCCTCTGGGACAAACATCCTTCCATGAAAAAGAATCCGATGTCGGCTGTCCTCTGACCATCCTTATGGAGCGTTTCCCTGATCAATATGATTCCGCATTACTTCTGCCTTGGAGTCTCCCCACCGAGATCCACCTGCTGCAACAAGGAGGACTGCACCATCATCTGAAACAAACAGCCTCTAACACCCTCTACCCTTGCATCCAAGTGTAAGGCATCCAACTCTCCAATCACTCTCCAAGCATCAGCAGATTCCCAAACCACTTCCTTATACGACTTACTGCTCAGGGAATTAGCCACAACATTGCCCTTAACTTCAGTGTAAGAGATCTCGAAGTCATAGTCTTAGAGAAACTCGACTCATCTCTGCTGCCGTAAGTTCAGGTCACGCAGGGAGAAGATATAACGTAAGCTCTTGTGATATGAGAAGACCACAAAGCACTCCCCAAAGAGGTAATGTTGCCACAATTTTAGTGCGAACACTACTGCTGCAAGATCTAGGTCATGGGTGGCATAGTTACGCTTGTGAGGGTGCAACTGCCTAGACCCATAACAGATCACACCCTTCTTCTACATCAGTACACACCCCAAACCAAGGTCAGAAGCATCACAAAACACCTCGTATAACAACCCTTCCTCTAGAAAACTGAGTACGAGAGCACTGACCAACTTCTCCTTCAGGTAGTCGAAAGCTTTTTGGCACTGCTCGCTCTATAGGAAGACCTGGTTCTTCCTAGTCAAGGCTGTCAATGGAGCAGCAACTCAAGATAATTCTAAAACGAACCTCCAATAATAACCTACCAACCCCAGGAAACTACGAAATTCTGCCACGCTCTTGGGTGCCACCCAAGAAACAACTGCCTCCACCTTCGACGGGTCCACTGACACTCCATGCTGAGACACTACGTGCCCAAGGAAGTGCACTTCTTGTGTCAAGAACTTACACTTTGACAATTTCCCATAAAGCTGGTGGCGTCGAAGGACTTCCAAAACTGACCTAAGATGCTCAACGTGACCCTCCTCTGATCTTGAGTATATCAGGATGTCATCGATAAAAACAACAACGAACCGGTCCAGAAACTTTCATAAGACAAGGTTCATAAGTCCCATGAACACATATGGTGCATTTGTAACTCTGAACGACATCAATACAAACTCGAAGTGTCCATACCTGCACCTGAAATCCATCTTCGAGATGTCACTGTCCTTTACTCTCAGCTGATGATATCCAGATCATAGATCAATCTTAGAAAACCAACATGCTCCCCTCAGCTAGTCGAAGAGATCATCTATCCTTGGAAGGGGGTAACGGTTCTTGACTGTTACCTGATTCAACCTTCGGTAGTCTATGCATAACCTGAGACCACCATTTTCCTTCTTCACGAACAAAACTGGAGCACCCCATGGAGACACGTTGGGTCGAACAAAACCCTTCTCCATCAGATCGTCAATCTGAATCCGCAACTCCCGCAACTCCGAAGGTGCCATCCGATAAGGGGCAATCGAAATCGGACAAACATCAGGCTGTAAGTCTATCCCGAACTCAACGTCACGTCGGGGGGGGGGGGGGGGGTAGAGTCACAACTTCCTCGGGGAAAACATCGATGAACTCCCCAACAACCTCTGGGACATCCATAATCTCTGTATCAGCTGAAACTACTGATAACCCGCCTAACAAGGAAAGGAGAGGCTTCACATGCCGGCTTCCCACCTAATAGGTCCTCTTGCCAACAAAAGATACACGCTGCCCATCAACGTTGGAGAACACGACCCTTCTTCGGAAGCAGTCGATAACAGCACTAACAGAAAACAACTATTCGATGCCTAGTATGACATCATATGTCTGCATCTGTAGCAAAAGGAGGTCCCCACTAGATCGATGTGGTCCCAACATCATCCCACATCCCCGACAAACACAAGATACGTTGGTCTGGCCTCCAAATGGTGTACTCAGCAACAGGGGTACGAAAAGTCTCTCTACGTCTAGACCTAAAGCATGGGCTAGATCGGGTGCAACAAAGGAGTGCGAAGCTCCTGAATCGAACAAAGCAGAAATGAGAGTGCTAAACAAACAAATCATACCTTGCACCACCTCTGGTCCTGCTGGAGATCTCAACTCTACTGCGTGAAACTGTCCACGCCCAGCTCCTCTGCATCTCTAATGTCAACCACCTCCCGGACCACATCCTGGTCGAGGTCTCTGAGGAGCACCCTGAGGTTGGCCTCCTCCTGCAAAGTCTGCCCTCAGAGGATCAGGGTCCTGTTGCTGCTGGAAGGGCCTTGCCGACAACTGGTGCTACTGAGGCGGGCGCTGAACCTGCCCACCTACACCGTACTGATCTTGGGTCGGGCACCGACTCTGGATGTGCCCGAAACCTCCACAAGAGAAACACTTCGGTCCTGGGCTCGTGAAAAAGGGACGAGGACCCGAAGATCTGGACTGGAACTGCTAGGGCCTGCTCCCCACTGGCCTGAATCTGGAGGGTCCTATCACAGGAGACCTACTGCTAACTGCCTTACCCTTCGACGAACCCGGCTGGATCCCCTCTCATGGTGCACCTCCCTGAGAGTGCATCCTCTCTACAACCTCTGCCTTCTTCTGTACTGCCAAGTACGTAGGAAGAGTGAAGGGGATGATAGCATACTGGAGCGAAGGACGAAGTGACTCCTCCAAACGTCTCGCTCGAGACTCCTCATTCGGAAAGAGATCCAGATCAAAGAGTAGGAGATCCTTGAACTTGATCCCCAACTCTCGTACTGACATACTCCCCTGATGAAGGGAGAGTAACTCCAGCCGCTTCTCTGCCTTGATCATGGAAGAAAGGAATTCCTCTCGGAATTCCTTCTCAAAGTCAGCCCACAGAACCTCTACCTCTATCCTCTCTCTGAGGTAGAGCATCCACCACTGATGTGCTGCACTTCTCAGCTGACTGACTGCTAGGGGAACCCAGTACTCCCTTGGAGCACCGATCAAAGTAAAAGAAATACCTAGCTCTTCAAGACACCCCTCTGTCTCCATATCCGAAGTACTACCCTCTTACTTCTTGAGGGTTTGTTGCTGGAAAGAACAGAGAGTCTTCTACCACTGGCTATCTTCCTCCTCTCGGTCAATCCTCATCTGATCGACCGCCTGAATCTGCTGGGCCTCAGCTGTATGAGCCACCCGGGGATGACGTCCAGGTTCCATAGCTGTACGGTAAACAAAGTTCGCCTAAGCCCAAGTAGTAAGAAAATTCCTCAAGGTTTAATTTTATCATTTTAATCAATTTCCTTCCCAGAACACCCAAATCAAGTAAAACACAAACATGATGATGCATGTACCTTCCCTAGGGTCTCTACCCTGCAATTAATGTAGTCTCACTTGGTCGTTCGGTAGGCTCAGAGTCCTTGCATCGGATCACGGGGGGCCCTAAAATCCCGTGTCCTAGCCTGTCTTCCCTGGCCTATGCCACGTACCAAGATCAGACAACACTGTTTCCCTACCATCCCATGCAATTCTCACTATGCCTAACTCCAAACTCCATCCTATCTCTCAACCATCACCTTTGATACCATTCTGTCACGACCCCCTTCCATCAAAGATGCCCCTCCTGAGCTGGCAATGGTGAAAGGGAGATAATGACCCCCCGAGTCTCGCCCCCAGTAGGCCCCGGGGTGGCGACTAGCACCAAGGGTATGAATTTTTCAGAATATAGGAGAAATTACCCTTTTATTATTTAAGATCGGAAAAATAGGATGAGGCAAACACCAAAAGAAAAAAGAACAAGTAAATAAACCCAAACCAATCCCAAATGCATGTTTAAACAATTCTAAACCAAGGTACAAGTACAAGAAAGCTCAAAAGTACAATACCAAAAGAAACAAGAGTAAAAAAAACTGCAACAACTCCAACAGTCCCGACTAATAGGGTTCCGCACGGACCTGGTAGTCCTCCTGGAAACCTGAAAGTAAACGTAGGGTGAGCATACAAGTATACTCAGTAGGGAAACCTAAATCTCTCATGCACAGGTGGGGAGACATCCTAATGTCCCTTGAAAACAACAGAAGAAACCAAAACCCAGCAATGAATTCTATCCACCCAACCTCACCAGCCACGCTCACCAAAACACAAAACAACAAGTAGTAGTATATAAGAACAAGTATTGGGTACCCCAAACCATTTCCCACTAGCTAGCTGCTCTTCCTAACAGCGAACTTCCTGACACTACCACACTCTTCCCGCCCGCACACACCTCGGCCTCAAGAACCACATATCCCGCCCGCACACACCTGGGCCTCACAAACCACATATCCCGCCCGCACACACCTGGGCCTCACCATGACATATCCCGCCCGCACACACTTGGGCCACATCCTGAAGATTATTGGGAACAGTACACCTGCCCGAAGAGTCTTGGGATGGAACCACCCCAATCGAAACCTACCCGAGAGTCTTGGGTGTAAGGTCGCCTCAAGCCATCACAACCTATGGAAGAAGGAGCAGGAAGGATCTAGTAACTAAGGGGAAAACACCCTCTCCCATGAAATGGGAGTGTTCGGCACTAAGTGCTCAACATGGGTGGGGTGCAACAAAACACAAAGATACAGATATATATATATATATATGTATACCAAACACACAACCCAACCTATGGATTCTAAATAGAGAGACTGAGCACGTGCCTCAGCACTGCTACCACGAATCATGCATACAACGAACAACCCCAACCCCATTTAGGTTTTCATATTTCAGCATAATTAGTTTATTAGTTCCTTAACTATTGGGCAACCAACCACAACCAACCATATCAAAAGTTCATAAAACACATCCCTGCCAACCACAAATCAAGTTAGATAAGTCACAAGCAACACAAAACCAACCTTTTTATCATCAATCAAACCCCATTGATTGTTCCTGTGTTTAGTTCATTATCTTTCCCCCACAATTCATTTATCAACTATCCACTTCCTTTTAACAACACAACCTATTACTGCAGCCCTGATGCCATTATAACCATATATTTACACTGTAACACAAACAAGTCTCATGCCAAATCATCTCCCCTTTAATACCATCATTTACCGCAGCCCTGCTTCCCTTTCTATCTATAACAACCCAAGATTCACCCCCCTTTCACACACCACGTAACTAAGCCAACACCCACATGTTCATTATTCCATTTTGTTCAACCGGGGTGATCACACAAGGGTTCCAGATTTTAAATCAGCCAACTTTACGTGATTAACCAATTTCCACAAAGTTTCCATCCGTAAACGGTCTAGAAAGATAGGGCAACATTTAATTGCGCAAGAAAAGGCCCCCAACGACCGTGATTTTCAGTAGGCATAAGCCTATTCAATTCACAACATAACAATAGGATAAACAAAGATAAACATAACAAATTCTCCATCCCCGTTCTTTAACCAGTTATTATCTTTATTTATTGGTTCAACTGTATCTCACAAAAACAAGAGGATAACCACCCCTCATGATGCACAAAAGAGAGAGAGACGAAGGTAAGATCCCTACCTCCACAGGTTCTGATCACAATGCTCCCCCAGATCAACTTTAGAAGACGTTCTTCGTCGTCCGTCGCTTCTGTCAAATCCCGGAAAAACCTCCTCAGGTGGAAGCTAGGAAGAAAAGGCCAAATGGGAGACAATATATCCAAGCTTAGAAGTTCCGCCTCATTGTTATGATCCCACGGCCACTGAAAGATCGTAAATCAGAGCTCGGACGAAGAAGTTATGGAAGAAAAGAGCCTTGGAGTCTCTTGGGAGAGCTATGCTCAAAAGAATGGGGAGGAGAGGAGTGATTTGAAAAGAAGGATAGGCCCCCTCCTTTTATAGGCGAGAAAAACTAAAGTACACGGCGTGTACTTTCTAGTAAATGGTGTGTATTCAGCCATTTCACACGGTCTCCACGTGGCTTCCAACACGGCCTTTAACGCGGAACATGGTCGTTGACTGGTCAACACACAATTTGAGGGTAACTCGTACGCGGGGAGGGACTACACGGAGTGTAGTATGGGCTACACGGTGTGTACTCATTTATTTCACGCAGCAAGGACATTCCTTCAACAAGGAACACAACCGTTGACTGGTCAACACACGGTTTGAGGGTAATGCGTACGCGGGGAGGGACTACACGGCGTGTAGGATGGGCTACACGGCGTGTACTCATTTATTTCACACGACAAGGACACGGCTTCAACACGGGGTATACCAGGCAAGGTGGTACATGGAGTGTACTCACACTACACGGTGTGTAGTTACAAAATTCTGAAAAGTGTGGGAAATGTTCATTCTACCCTCCAGAACACTTCATGACCCTATTACCGAAAAAGGAAAGGGCCGGAGAGGTCCGGGACATTACAAAGGGCTGAGATATCAACTTCCATAAATATGGAAGGGAAAAATCCTTTATCAACTTATCCATTAGTAACATGTCATTCTTGACATAGCCAACATACCATACTTCCCGCCAACATATGGCGTGATAGTTTTCATCATCAAATCTAAGTGAACGAGTCATGACATGCATTAATGATAATCTTAAAGTCTAAGGACCATTACACATGCTCGCAGACAGGAATATCCAATGACACCAAAACATATGGAATTCCTACTGGTGGGTCTGTTCTCATAATCTCCCATCTTAGAGATTACCAAGTGAGAAATTCATGAAAATAAGTCTCATATGCTTACAAGTACTCGCACCGGACGGTCTATATAATATGTGTCTCATCATAGTATGTTATCCAACCGTAGAACTATATTAAGAATATTTTCACAGCACTTCAAGGTTCTCATCATAGCGGGGAACTACTATAAACTTATCAATGCGACAAATACTCTAGGTGGTAATGCGAAACGGGCGGGGAGAAGTTGGCCAATCCCGCATGGGTTTGATCCCACGTGGGTTTGTCCGCAAAAGCCCGCATATAATGCGAACAAAAAAAATCCAAGCCCGCCCCGCCCTGCATAATCCCGGGGGTTTCCCACGGGCTGCCCGCATTTTTAAAAAAAATACTATTTATAATCATTTAAATATTGTATTTTTTTCTCATTCTTAATTTTAGTTGTTGGTGGAATTATGAATTTACAATAGCTAGAGTTTTAAGAGATGTGATGGAACATTTTTCATTGGGTTAATGGTGTCATGAGTCGACGCTGATGTGGTGGTGAACTATTGCAATGCAAAGTAGGTAAGTGATCAATGATAGGATAAAAATGATGATGTTGATTGTGTGGCAATGCGAATGGCTAGACCTGTGAATGAATGATGAAACTTCAAGAAATGAATAGTTTCAGAGGAGGATATTAGGGTATCATGAGGTCCTTTCATGTTTTCTTAACAACAAAATAAAATTAAGTAATAACAAAATTAAATTGGTCCAAAAATATATTATAATTATAATAACTCTTTTAGAATTGAAACCAAGTACAAGAGAGATGATTTCCATTTTTTGAGAGGTGCGATGACACACCATGTGAATATGGTTAATAATTACTATATTAATATTATAATATCATATTAAAACAATAAATATTGACCTATTTAAAATTCAAATGTAAATGAATGGTGAATTTGTATGACCATTTCGGTGAGAAATCATATGTCATGGTTTAATCATGTTTAAAAAAAACTAAAATGACAAAGAATCATATATTGTACATAAAAAAATTAAATTAGGCTCGTGGGTCAGCCAGCACCTGCGTGGGCTCAACCTGCTTTTTCCTGCACCCACGCGGGCTCAACTCGAATTGACTCGCTCTCTTTACGGTCAAAATTTTTAGGCCTGCCCCACCCCGTATCCGCCCCATAACCGCAAAGACCACGGTCCATGGGCCTGTTTTGCATCACTAACTCTAGGACATTATTACATTATGGCCATGGAGAACAATGAATAATATGTAATATGATTTTTAATTTAATATTCAATACATAAAATATTCATGAAATCAAAGTACAAATAGTTCGTTCTAGGACACCAAATCTAACTAATATCATGAAGATAAATCATGATACTAGAATTTGGAGAATAATAATTTCATTGTGAAATGGTTTTCCACATCATAAAGGAAGAATAATTTTCTTTTTCACTTGAAGAATAAGGTATTAATGGGCATGTTGTCTCTATGTTTTAAAATATAGTCATGTCGTATTGAGAAGACCACCTCATTGCATGGTTTAAAGTGCAACTCATGGGATGGAATCACGTCATTATGTGAATCCATGATTATTATTGTCTATATTGTTTGGATTTTTTTTAAATTTATCATGAAATAATGGATGATGTCACACCATGATAAACTAGATAGATCCAGAAACATAAGAGGAAATAGGAGAATATGGAGAAGAAGTTAAATAGAATTTTAAATCAATTACTTGTATAAATATTGAATTTAAAATTCAAATATGTAGAGGCAAAAATTTATGTTTCTATTTAAGATAAAATTTGAACAAGGATCGGTTGTGGTATATTAAGGAGATATAGAATAATTGATTTGATTATTGAAGAGGGATTGTGTGTAAAAAAATAGTTTTTCATGAAGAGAGGAGGAAGAAGAATATTACTTTATATAATGTTAGTAAAATAATAAGAGAAAGGGTAAACAATTGGATTGTGTATGTGATCATTAAACCTATGTTTTGTGTTGTGGAATAATGAATAATTCAGACATATTATATAGTTTGAAGAAGTACTAGAGAACAATAAAATTATCAGGATACGATCACATGAGAAAGAAGGATAATCCCTACCTCATGAAAGTGCAAGACAACAACGAAACTTTTCAAGGGAAAACATTGTTAAAATTATTTTATTAGGAGTAAAGGACATACCTTGCTTGTTTTTATAGATATTATAGTATATTTTATAGTATCTTTTGATTTCAGACCATTCCAAGGATTAACTACTCATTTTTATTATTGAACCTTGTACATCTTTTGTCTTTATTTATTTCTTTCCACGGGGTGTGTGTGTGTGTGTGTTCACTAGTGAGATCATTCAAAATAATAATTAAAGAAGGTTGATTTTATAATATATCATAAAAGTAAAAAATAGAATATCTTTCCCTCATTCAACAACTCCCCCCTCTTAGTGAACCAACACCATGCCTAAGGCTATCAAAATGGTATTAGAGTATTCTAGGTTTCCTCTGAATAATTTTTTCCAAGTTTGGTGCCATAAAGGTTGTTAAACTTAGTTGTTATTTTAGTTTTTCTCCTTGTTTCATAAAAAAAGTAATTTTATTATATGGTTTAATATTTGGTCTCAAAATTTCTATTGTGAGCATGGAAAGCATAAATTTAGTGGACAACAAGGGGATTCCCATTTTTTATTGGAGAATTATTATATTTGGAAAGATAATATGATTCTATATCTTCTATCAACTATTATTAATGTATTGGAGGCTACCAGTAATTCTTTTATTCCTCTTATTACAGGTACTGTGATGAATTCGGTATATATGATGAATTTGGAGAATAATGGTTGTGATTTAAATTCTATCTAATAATCTCTCTGAAAGAAGGAATTTTTTAAGGTTAAAAGGATCAATACAGGAAATGACATTAGATATAAATTTGAAAATATAGATGAAGTTAATGTGAAATTGAAGAAAGAAAAGATAAAAATTTGGAGATTGAGATATGAATAAATTATGATGAATTTTGATGATATAGTGGATGAATTATTTATAGGGTTAATTAATTGGTGTGGACCATTAGAGATTTTGGGGAGAAGTTATAGGATTCTACAATTATTGAGAAGATACTATGTATCATTCTAGATGGATTTAATATAATGGTTTTGAAACTCATAAAAAATGATCTGGGTATGGTTCCATTGGATGATCTTCAGAGAATTATTATTACTTCTAAAATGATAAAGGAAACAATCTATAAGAAGAAGAGCAAGGATAATAGGGAAATTTCCTTTATATAGATTTAATGAAACAAAAGAGTAAGAGAGTAGTTGATGATGAGGATGAATATATTGATGAAAAATATGTTGAAATGAAATTTGGAAAACTTATGTCACTCATTTCAAGAAGTTTGATAAAATGAAAATGAGAGTTTATAGGAAAGATTCTACTCAAATGTTTTGAGAGTGGATCTATTTTACATTTCACAAAAAACTTCAATAAATTGGAAGAATATAAATTTAGTGACGATGAGGGTGATAATTGAAGATTTTCCAAAAATAATAAAGAATCCAAATATTATTCAAATTTTAGAGTTAATAATTTATCTAAATTAAATAATATAAACTTCTTATCCATGTTTTATGATAATGATAGTATTGAGGATGATCAATAAGTAGATACACCCAACAATGTTGTTAAAAGGATGCTAATTAAAAAGGTGATTGGGGAAAAATCACAAGTGATGAGAGTATTAATGATGAAAGTGATGATGAAACTAAAATGGGGTTCATGATAAATTGGTAACTCAAATATATTAATCAATTGGAGAAATATAATAAAGGATAGAATATGGGTTTTCAATTATCTTTCAACAATGATAGCTTACATGCTAAAAAATATTCAATATTGACAAATGAAATTGATAAATTGAATAAGTTTATTAATGAAGAGGATAATAGAAATTTGGATATGTAAATTAAGGTAAAATAAAAGAATAAGGATCTTGATATTTTTTAATATAAATTTATTAAATTAGAAAAGGAATTGGGAAAGTAAAAATCCAAATTTTAGAATACTATTTAAGAATCTAGATAAAGATCAAAGAAGATGATTATGGAAAGGCTTTAAGTTCCTAATAATTGTGGAATTAAAGTAGGAAAAAATATCACATTCAAAGGTTCAAAAATATATTGTACTTATTGGTGAACATTTTGATTCAAATTCATAAGTGAAGAAAATAAAATTAATAGGAATAAAGGATGATTCTTAGATATTTTGAAATTTTGGGAACACTAATTTGAAATTGAAAACAATTAAAAATGGTGTCTTTATAAGGTATGGAAATATTTATAGATTGAGAAGGAATATTTTTGGAGTGTATTAAAATTTTTGTTCATTAAAAGGATAAAAAACCAATGATAAAAATATCAAAGAAGAGTAGGTGTCTACATCTGGACAATAATCTATTTTTAGATGCAAGTATGAATTTTATAGAAATAGATGGAATTATGGGGGATTTGGAAACTTAGTGAGGATATTTTTTTTAATTATAAATATTACTACGAGTCCATATATTTTGGGAAAAAAATTTGAGAGGTATTTATCCAATTCAATGAAGTAAATTTAAGAATTAATCAAAAAAAATATGGACTGAAGGTTTGTAAAAAGTTCCAACCATTGGAAGAGTTTTCTGGAAGATGTGACCAACTAATATGGAGTTAATTTCCCACATTACTATAATTATGTAAGTTTTTGTATTCAATTTTATAGATGGAGTTATAAAAATCAAATAAGTATATTTCAAAAATAATCATAAAAATATAGATAGAAGGTTGAGAATAAGTTCCAAACATTGGAAGAGTTTTGTGGAATATGTGACCAGTAGAGTCACTTTGCTAAATAATATTTCACAATTTTACCATCCCAGATGAGTATGAATTATAACACTCAATATTATCAACAGAATAAAGTGAAAAATAATTTAGAATGCATTGATTGTTGAAGTAGAACATAGATAATAACAAAATTAATATCCATGGATCTTAGATAGTAGATACTCCTCACATATGATAGGAGAATTAAATATTTTTAAGGATGTTCAAAAGTGAAAGAAAGGAATGGTGGCCTTTGGAAATGATGGGTCACTCAAAATTAGAGGTGTTTGTTTAACAATCATTAGAGAAGAAAATTTGGAATCAAATAACATAATTTTTATTGATGAGTTGAAACACAATTTACCGAGTGTGTCTCAACTTTATAATAAAGGTAATGAAGTATCATATCAGATGAATGATTTTTTTTGAATAAGTTAAAATATGGATATATTTTGATGAGAGGATATAGAACACACAATATCTTGTTTTAGGTTGGGGACATTATAGATTAATTATAGTTGAGCATGATGAATAAAAAAATTATGGCATAGAAAACTTTTCTTCCTGGGTCAAAATAAAATGAATAAGATGATCTAAGAATCATGGAGGATTATTGATAGTTATAATTTTAAAGTTTTAGAATACTCAAATAATTATTTTCCACATCAAAATTAAATTTACATATGTTAATATGATAAATATGAAGCTATTTTCAAGACATTGGAGATTGTTGACTCTAAAAAGGGTGACCAAACTAGTATAATTAAAAATAAGGTTTAAGAAGTGATCTAAATTAAAGTAGATAATAAAAGGATGGTTGATAAATGAGCTTTAATTTTTTTACATTATTTTCAAAGTTTTGAAAATGAAGAATTCAAGATAAGATAGAAGAAATAATCTTTGTCATGCCATATTGATAAAGTGGAGAAGTATACTAGATATCATAATAAAAAATGGGTGTTTAAGAAGAATTTAACTGATTAAAGTGGGTTTCAATCAATTAAGTAGTTGAATACCAATCCATAGAGGTTGAAGAAGAAATTTCATCATTCACCCATGTAAGGATAATTTATGATTAATCTTCCCCCACTCTCATTTGTTCTTTGGATATTTTTTTTAAAAGGGGTATAAATTAAACATAAATTCCTTTATCTTTTTTACTTAATGTATTTACAAATGGGAGAAAAAATATCAGAGGATAATCCAAAAGATCTATGTTTAACATAATGGGGGATATATCTCTTTTTTAGGGGATCATATATCTATATGGAGTTTCTAAAATGGGTAAGCTATGAAGTCAACATGGTTATATGAGTTATGAAATGTTAAAACATGTTTGGTGAGTATGTATATAGAACATATTATACAAAAGTTCAAGGAATATTTTTTTGTAAGTGTAAGAAAATTTACTCCAATAATTTGATAAATAGATGTTAGAAAATATTATGGAAATCATGGAATTATTGTTTAATGTTCCTTTTTTCCTTTACTAAGTTTACTCTCATAATATTGGAATTATTGAATGGTGATTCATTACTATGTGTTTTGAGTTTGAAAAGTGATTTATGTTCAATGGTTTCCAAAAAAATCTAGTGGGGGGATTTTTGTTCCCATGAATGAATAATATGGTGAAGATCAAGAGTGGTTGTGATCTTAGGGAGATTATTGAGTCACAGGGAGAGATTTTTCTATTTAGAGATAGGAGAAGAATACTTGGAGCAGAGAATAAGTGGATATTATTTTTGTGTCTTCTTTTGGTATCAACACATAAATTATGTTCAAACTCAATTTTTACATGGTATTTAATTTGACTTGAAGATAAATCTATGGTTTTTGAGTTGATTAAAATATCATGGAATAATTTTATATTTTTTTGGAAGAATTCCAGATGTTACTTATTTTTAGGAACTAGAAGCAGATATCAGGATGTTGGGTGAGTTCGAAAGATGGAATTTTATTGAGTTTTGAGGATAATGTATCTAGATGTTGAAGTTTCATGATTTAATCCTATAAGGTACATATAAGATGATAAATTACCTAAGTTTATTAAAATCTGGAGATAAAACAAGTTAAGGAAATTTAAAATTTCAAAATTCAAGGTATTCAAAATATTCTATATTTTGAATAATTTTATAAAGGATTGAATGTAAGAGTCAAATTTAAAGTTCATTTCAATTCATAAGAATTTTATCTTTTATATATAATATTTTTTATGTTATAAAAAAATTATAAAAGTCCTAAAACATGATTAATACCTATTTTTTTATACATAATAAATTCCATACATAAGATTTTATATATGATATGTTTGGATTTTCTGTATGTAAGATTTTGATATGTACATTTTTTTAATGTGTGTAAGTTTTTTTATACATATTGAATTTCCATATATAATATTTTTTATACACATGTTTTTTCACATGTAAGCTATTTTTCACACATAAGGATTTTCATACATAAAAAAATTTATTTGATACATAAGAATTTTCAATGATGCACTTTTTTTATTTTCAAAAAATGTGAGATTTATAAAAGTTAACAAGGAGTTTTGGAAGAATGATTTTTAGAAGTTAATGATAATTTGGGAGTTAAAATGGTGATGTAAAAACTATGATTTTATGTATTAAATTTCAAAAAGAGAATCTTGATACTAGAATTTAGAGAAGATTAATTTCACTATGAAAAGGTTTGTCATTTTTTAGAGGAGGAATAAGTTCCTTAATTAGTTAAGGAATAAGGGTTGTGTTGTGATGATGGATTTCAATTCATGATGAAATCCATGGAAATGAAAAAATTATTTTAGCTATGTTTGTGACACAATAGATTATAACACCATGTTGAGAAGGCCACATCATTACATGGAATGAAGTGTGTCTTACAAGATGAATTCATGCCATAATGTGAATCCATGGTAATTATTATCTATGATTTTTTATATGGTTAAATGTATTAGGAAACAATGAATGAAGTAATGTTATAATGAACTTGAAATATCCAAAAAAATGAAGAATATGCAGGAGAAGTTGACGGTAATTACTAGTTATAATTTCAAATTTCAAATTTTAAATTTGAATATGAAGATGGAAAAGGTACTGATGTCATATAAGATAAAATGTGAACAAGGATAAAACATGGTATTTTAAATAGAGATAGAATAATCTATAGGATTGTTCTAGCGATAGCTTGTGTGTAGAATAGTGTGCATAGAAAGAGAGTAAGAAGAATAAGATTACTTGATGTAGTGTAAGTAAAATAAGAGTAAGATAAATAATACATAGTTTATTGTATATGTGATCGTCACTCTTGTATTTTGTATTCTATAAGAAGTAGGAATTCACATTTGTTCTAAGTCATGAAAAAGTGTGGCAACACTATATAATTTTTGGGAGACAATCATATCATATGAATAATAATAATATTGTCACACCCGGACTATGCAATTTGGTAATGATTTTAATTTTAATTTTTATCTTATAATTTTATCTTCCTTTATAATTTTTTTGTTGACGTACGGGCCAGAACCTACTTGAGTTTAGAGATTTTTCTAATAAATCTATGTTTGGCTTGCTAGAGTCTGGTACACAGGCAGGGCACAGACGAATCCATGTGGCTTCACTGGGTTAATGTACTGCCTACCCGGTGCACAGGTAGTTAATTAACAAAGTTGAATAAGATTTTGAGTGCAAAATAAAAAGAGAAAAGAGTTAAATGAAAAAAAGTTGCTTTAATAATAATAATGGTAATATCATTTAATAATGTTATTATTATTTCTATTTTTATTAATATTGTAAGTGATTCTTTTATTAAAAACCAATAGTTTTATTATTATTAGTATTTATAATTTTTAAGTTGGTGTAAGTCTTTTCTTTTGGTTTTATTTATTTATTATTATTATTGTTATCTTTATTATCTTTTCTTTTTTTTTTCTTTATTCATTTTTTTACTCTCTACCTCACCTCTCTCCCATCGTGCTACCCCCTTCCCAAAACCCTACCTATGCCCACCTCTTTTACACCCTCCCTCCTTCGGTTGCTCTCCCTATCGATGTTGCCCTTCACTCCGGCCAGTGCCCATCCAGTGGCTGCACCTCCCTCCGGCTCACCATCGCTCGCCGCCCTAACTCTCTCCCAGACAACCGCCACACGCCCCTACTCCTATCAGCCGAACACCGTTGTGAATGACCTTTCCTTGGACTCTCCAGTGACACCCTCCCTCCTCCTTCGGCGAACCGGACCTGAACTTTCTTGTCTCGCCTCGCACTGCACATCTGCCACGCATAGTCGTCCGACTAGTTTTTTACCCTTCGCACAGCTGCGCACTGCTTCCATATTATTGTCGGACCTTTTTTTCCAGCACGACACGCCCCCAGCACATCCCCATCTCACACGGCCAGCCTCCCGTACCTTCTACACAGGTGAATTTCACTTCAGTTGTGTGTTTCTTCCATTGGGTATAATTTTAAGGTTAGGATTTCATTTTAATTTTAGTCCAATTGTGATACATTTGGTTCAATTATTGAATTAGGATATAACTGAAGTTGCTCGTGGTGCGATTGGTTCATGGTGTTCGTTTCGCACCGAAATTTTGAGTTTATCTACGCCGAGGTAGGTGGTTCCACGTCCAATTATTATTTGATTAGTTTATTTGAAAGTTTAATTAGGTTAGAGTGTTATTTAATTAATTTGTGTGGCGCGGAGTTGATTTTATTTTAAGTTTAATATGAATTGAGATTGTTTAGTAGTGTGTTGTCATAATATGTGTAATTTCTGTTGAAATCTCATCTCTGGTTAATTTTTAGTGTTTTTTTAAATGTTGAGGTTAGCTTACTAATTATTTTATTGGTGTGATTTAATTTTTACTTGAGGTTTAGTATGTTTTAATGTGTTTAATAGTGTGTTAATATGAAATGAGTATGTTGTTGTTGTGAAAACCCCTGTCGAACTGCTTGCTGGTGTTTCATAAGTGGTGCGGTTTATTTTGTTAGGATGTGAAAAGGGAGATAATGGTGTTTTGGTGTAGCGTCTATATGTGTTTTTTCATAAATGAATATTTGAGTGTGTTTTTGGTGTTTTAGTCATGCGGCGTATTTTTAAACGGGTTGGAAAGTTCTTCTGGCAGTTTTTTTAACTATAGTAATAGTCTTTTTAACTGTTTGTGTGGTTTCTTTAATCGCATGCATGATGTAGATTGTGTTCATGAGGTGGAGTTTTGTGTGTGTGGTCATATAAGGGGGTTTGGGTCAGTCTAGTGTGTAAAGCGGTGTTTTTCTCTTTAAAATTTATTTATGAAAATTTGAATTGATTTATTAAATAATTATTAAGGGTGAAAATTTGTTTTGGTTAAATTGTGTAAATGTTTTTGGTGTGTAAAGTCATGCGACACGTGTGTAAATTATTTAATAAATTCTTTTAATGATGTGTTTGATGTTAAAAGTTGTTTCTTTGACTGTGCAGTTGTTTTTATTGGTTGTGTAAGTGATGTAGATTTAGTTTTGGGATATTTTGGCGTGCATATTATTTTTAAATGGTTTTTGTGTGTGAGAGTGTAGTGTTGGGTATAGATAACACCTCATTTGTTTTGTTTCTTTATGTTTGGCATATGACATGAACTATAAACTACTTGAGCACAAATAGGAAGCATGGGTACTTGGTGGGCGGACTAGGACAAGTGCACTAGTGATACGAAAGTGGCATCATCCCGGTTTCACTTAGCTGGATTGACGACTACAACACTAACTAAATTTTTGGATGATGTTGGGAGACCAATAGGTTATGGATGTGTTAACCTACTAGTGGATCCTGCATGAGAATGTATATTGTTGTGTTTCTATACCATTGTTCACCGAGACACGATGTTCTAGGGTCCCACTTCTCACTAGTATCTTTAAGGCCTCTCCCATGTATTGTGCTCCTCTTCTTCTTTGCACTCACCGTCGGCACATGGTGTGACGTTGGGGTTACCATGAAAGTGTGTGTGTGTGTGTGTGTGTGTTTTAATTTATGTTGTTTTTCTTTAAAGTAGTTTTACTTAAAAAAAATTCTTTAAAATTGTTTAAGCATTTATTTATTTTTTGTCTGTTAAATTGTAAATGTATTTATCATTTAATATTTATGTGTGGAACCTTTTCTCGGTGGAATCCTACTAGGATTTTGGCTCACACCCTACATACACCCTTTGGTGTATGTAGAACCTATTTCTTTTGCTTTCCAGGTCAAGGCATCGAGCATAGCATGGGTGGTTCGGGTTGTTAGTGGCATCCTCAGGTTGGTTTAGTAAACATGGCAGGAGGTTGGTGCACCTCTTGTTGCTTGGAGGTTTGAGTTAGTGTTTTTATTTTCTCAATTATTATCGTTCCATTTGGGTTTTTGGTTTAAGTTGTAAACATTAATTTCGACCTTAGTTTAAGGGTCTGTTTGGTTGTCTAATTTTAGTTTTAATTTATTCAGATTACTATTTTTTTTATATTTTTTTATTCGGGTAAATCATTCCCAAGTTTTATTTTTGATACTCATGCACTTATGCCAGCCCGCGGGGATCGGGGATTCCCTTTGGGCCTTTCTGCGGACCGGGTCGGGCACCGGGTCGGATGGCGACCCAACCTGGTTCGTGAAAAATATCCACCTCATCAATGTAAAATACATTAGTGTAACTTATGGGGAGACTTATCAACAAAACAACATTTTTGAAATTCTTATATTATAAGTAAATGATATACCCTGCTCATTTGTATCTACTAGGGTGATTCTAGTGGATTGTATGGTCTTGGGTGATTTCGGGTCATGCTAAGGATTAATTACTCATTTTGAGTAGTGAACCTTTTACATCAAGTAATTTTTTTGTTTTCTTTCCCCGGTGTGTGTTTTTTTAGCAGTGATATCACTCACCCAATAAAGTGAAAAAGATTCATTTCACAAGAAATTATGAAAGGGTAAAATGGGCTATTATTTACTAATTCACCCCATATAAGTGAACCTACTCTATTTTTGGGACCATTATATAAGTAAGTAGTATAAGGTGAATTATGATGAATTAGAAGTTGGACTTGGTAGAGTTTTAAAATTGGATGGTTGGGTTATTTCTTATGGGTCCTAATAGTTTAGGTTTCATGAGAAATATTAACCAAATCACGATTTTAAACAAGATGTATTAGTTAATGTACTAGTGTTCTAGCATTATTATCTATTTTGTGTGAGGTTTTGGTTTTATATTGACTATAATATACCTTGATATAAATTCTCTTAGTGTGATAAAAACCACAAAGAGAGTAGAAAGTTATAGTTCCTATAACATTTTATCTTTGAGATAGTTTACACCCCTAATAAAGGGATTATAGTGGAAAATTATCTTAGTCAAAAGATGAAGGTGCAAGTTCTTCATGATGCTAGTGATGAGTGGTAGTTGATGAGCCTCTTTTTCAAGCTGTATTTAGACATTAAGGAGTATTAAGATAATAATACACTATATTCTATTAGCATCACTTCATCATTACTGGACAGGTTGAAGGAGATTCAGTAGACCAACTTGTATTTTTGGGTGACAAGTGATAACATATATAATAGGGAGCCACCTATAGATTGGAAATAGGATGATGATAGTGTTTTATATGTCTATGGTAGGGTGGTGGTCCCTATGAGTATGAGGAAAGATATGATACAATATTATCACACCACAAAGTGGGTGGTACACTTTGAGTCGACCAAGATATACCAATATATCTGAAGATAGTTTTGATGGCTTGGGATGAATAGGGAGATAATGGGTTTTGTTTCATATTGCCTAACATATGATCATGTGAAGGATGAGCACCAATTACTTTCTAGTCTTCTTTAGTGATTAACCATCCCAATATAGAAATTGGATAAGGCCACCATAAAATTTTGTATGGGTCTGTCGATTTCTCTCAGTGGTGGAGATATAGTGTGGGTTATCATTGATCAATTGATCAAGGTTTCATATTTCTTTCTTATCTGTGTGATGTTGTTGGTTGATGAGTCGAGGAAGTTTTACATGTAGGAGATGGTATGAATATATAGAGTTTCTTTTAATATCATGTCATACTAAGATGTGAGGTTTATTTCTTGTTTCTGAGATGGGATATGGTGAGCACTAAACACTCAGGCGATGCTTGGTACAATGTACCATCCTCAAACCAACAGGTTGTTAGAGTGTACAATTTGGGTTCTTAAAGACATTATTTGGGAACATTTCCTAAATTTAATGGGATATGTATATAATTATCATGAAAAATAATAGTTTACTTATAATAATAGTTACTAGGCATCGATTATGATAGAACACTATGAGTAATTGTATGGATGACCATTCTGATCTCCTCTATTGTGGATAGAGGTGAGAGAATTATTTTTGATTGGATTGAGTCTTGTATATGATTCCTTAAAGAGGATATATGTGATCAACAAGTGGTTGAAAACCACCCAGAGTTGGCACTGATCATATGATGATCGATGACAATGATCTATAAAGTTTGATATAAGTGATCATTTGTTTCTGAGATGTTTCCTTGGTTGGGACATTGGTATTTGATGAGGTAGGTGAAATTATCACCCCATTGGATGAGTCTATTTAATATTTTCATAATTATTAGTATATTGGAATACCAAATGTAACTTCCCCAAGGATACATTGCTCTATATTCTTAATATATTATACGTATCTCAAATTAAAAAAATATAATCCTTGTAACACCTAGAAATTCTAAAATATGGACATCGTATTTGACAACATATTCCACATGAAACACCAAGCTTAAACAACCCAAAAAATATATTTCTTTAAATTTAATCTCATCAATAGCTTTTGAAACACGCAACCCCAATTCTAAATGGACCGTAATATGGTATACCTCTATAACCTAGCCATTAAATTGATGAGTATGAATAATAATAAATACATTATGAAAAGTATATGGTTTTAACATGTAAAAAAAATCATTGGTTACAAATTTATTAGGAATAAAATAAGAATAATTTGGAAGAAAAAGTAATTTTTTTTGAAAAACTATTTTTTTCTTCTAAAAGACGGTTTAGTCGTACTCAGCACACATAATTTAAAATTATTTTTTTCCACGATTATTAAATTTATTTTTTAAAATTAAATTCATTTTTTAAATCAGAATATCTAAATTATCATAGGGTTATTTTTTTTGGTATTTTCTGAAAAGTTTCATTTTTTGATGAATAGTGAAAAATGCTGAATTTTAATTGAAAAATTCCTTTTCATTTTAATTGTTTATCAATTAAAATTATATTTAAAATTTGTTTTAAAGTAAAATTAGTTCAATTATATATTTATTAATCAAATTTATTTCATTGGAATCATTTTCATAATTAATTTTCATATAAAAAACATTGTAAACTTTTGAACATTTTTCTCTTTGATGACATGATTTCTTATCGCATCTATGCGATTAATTTTAAATTAAATTTTAAAAAATTTGTGAATAAAATTTTGAAAAATAGATTTAATATTTGGAATAAGAATAATTTATATTATATAATAATTTCAACTTATTTTTTGACAAAAATGTTGAAAAATGTAAAAATTAAATATCGTTGTTAAGGTAAAATTGGATTTACCAGGGGTTAAACTAAAAAAATAAGGGTTAAAATGACCTAAAAATTATCTAACATCTATTTTATGGTCATATTTAGACCCTATATTGTCTAATTAACTAGAATAATATATTTTTACCCTTTTTTCATGTGAAAATTGTTGTTAAAAATTTTTATTTTCAAAAAATAAAAGCGAGCCACTCACCTCACTTATAAAAGGTCACCCTTCTCCTCTCTTATTATCACATTAAAACCATTTTTTAGGCCAATAACTACCCAAATAACTTTCCAAATTCTATATTATCATTCTATAATCCTTATATTGGACATAAATCCCACCTATGATGGCCTTTGGTGCAAACCTAAGGAGGTTACGCGAAGAAGAGGTAACGTTCTTCAACGTGAATTTTTATTTTATTTCTTCTTACACCTCATTAAAATAGTTTTAAATTATTATTATATAATAACAACAATATATAAAATATTCTTAAATGTTATTATGTTATGTTAATTACCTATAACCATCCCCACTTCTATCAAATGTGTTATAACCATCCCCACTTCTATCATTCGTGCGTATAGCGGACTACCGCCTCGCAAACCGATGTCATTCATTTTTCCATTTCCATCTCACATGGTTGCGTATGATTATGGATATAATGTATATATAAGATTTTTATAAAATAATTATATATATTTAGTCATTATATCATATATACTATTTTACTTTACATTTCATAGGAGATAAGATAACGCCACTCGTGTGTGTGGCGGACTACCACCTCGCGAAATGTTGTGATTCATCTTTCACTAACGATTTATATGGAAGGTGATAAGGATAATGTTAATGATTATATATATGATATACATGAAATAATTATTAGATTCATGGCGTATTTATCAATATTAAAATATAATATATTAGTTTATTTCTTACCTTTTCACTCACTGAAAGATGATAATGTCATTCGTATACGTATAAACTTCCACCTTCACGAAGTGTTGTGACTCTATTTTCATCACAAAACCACATGGATAATATATATAATTATATTTAAAGAAATAATAGGGTATATATTATATAATTATCATTTTATAAAGATAAAATATCACTTACCTTTTTCCATAATGATCATTGAAAAATGGATACATTACTCATGCGTATATATATCCCACCGTCTCTATGATCGTAACATACTTCATTCCTCAAAACCATCATTCATGATTTTTATTAAAATTGTAATTGATGTATAAATATGATAATCATTTCCTGATTATTATTTTTTACATTATGTTACTATATAATATTCACAAGAACCAGAACATTCATAATAAATCACAAATGGGAAAACAAGGCAATTAACACCTAAAACAATGAAAATAATAAAATATTATAAAATAACTAGTGATAAGATGTCATAAAATGATCATATAGGGTATTATAAATATTAAAATGGTTGATTAATAAGTTAATAAAATGTTTAAAACCACTATAAAAGATGTAAATTAAAATTCAAGAAAAACAAAGTATGAGGTAAGGGACTTCATCTCAATTTCCCTTCATTGAGGCATATTTTAATGTTATGCTCTAAATTTATTTTATTTGTTTTATATAATTCCAATTTTACATGTTATATCTTTATTCATTCTTAATTCATGGTATTTTAAGTTTCAATTTGAATTATTTCATCCTATGGTATTTTACTTGACAATTACTAAGTGATACAAGTTATTGTGCAATCTCACATTATTTTTTGATTGTTAACTTTCTCTTGAAAAAATCAATTTATTGTGATAATTTTTCATTGGAAATTAAATTTCTCTTAAATATCCATATTAATGTATGATGGATATTATTATTTCATAAATTGTATACCATTTTTACATATAGTGTTTACTTTGAACATTATTTGATTAACTGGGAAAATATTGATAAATCTACATCCTTTAATCAATACAAATATTTGATGATAAGGAATATTGATTCATGAATTAAATAAATCATTAGATATGTAAGTTTTTGGACCTGTAGTGATGGGTGGGGCCTAGAATTATAGAGCCCCTCAATGCATCAGTAGGCCTCATTAGACAAATTAGTTTGCCAAATTAAATAAGTTTCTACCTGTATTTTTAAACCATCTTGTGAAAGGTCTTGAGGATAGAGGTATCATGATGCATAAAATCATGAATTCCAATAATTAAGAATTTAATTCAATAATAATTTAGTAATATTTATCTATGATATTTTCACAATGATATTATCTCTAGATGCATTTTATTATCTAATTATTAATTAAATGGCATGTGTGTTCAGTTATTTACCTAACCATATCGATTATTCCTTATCTTGTCAGGATAGTAATTTTTTTAAATGGAATGTTTTTTTTCAGTTATTTACCTTTCCATATAGATTATTATTATTCATTCATGATATCTTCCATTGTACATAACCCTTAATGATCATTTGGGCTCACCCTTAATAGGTTTTCTTTTCCCATGATATAAAGAATAAATCACTAAAAGAGATTTGAAGGATTTAATTAATTTTATTTTTTTATGTATTATGTTTTATTTTTTATTCCTGATGTGAAATGGGTATCATGTATATATCTGGTTCTCCAAAACTACTAAATTGACTGGTATTTCAAGGTTTTTCCATTTGTATCTATGTTACTAAAGCCGAGGTCGTTATAATTGGTATTAGAGGAAGTTTAGTAGAAACCTTGGGAACTAGATTTAGGAAAACATATATTAGGTAACACAAACCTATGATAAACTTTGAGGATAAGTATAAAATAACATCCTAAAGTTTAATTAAGGAAGATATTATGTGGGTTTTCCTAGAAGTATATCCCTATCTGGATACTATAGTGGACATCATTCTGACACAGATGTGTCTAGGGGTAATAACTCTGAAAAGGGAACATTAGGATTGACTCTATAGTCACAAGGTGCACAATAAATATCCTTAATATGCACCTGGTTTGACACTCCATGGGGATATTCTTAGGATAATTCACATTTTATTTACAAAACATTATGAAGGATTTGAAAATAGATATACCCCAACATAAACTATGTTTATGATTATGAGATTAGATATGGATAAAATTTTCAATTTATATTAAGTATTTCAATAGTTTTCAGATTATACATTATGTTTCATAATGATATAATATAATCTATTGTATGTCATCATTTAGAAATGGAACTTAGAAGAAGGAATAATTACCACATCAATGCATGTAATTAAATGAGTAAGAATGTTCGTTTATTTGATGGGCTTAATCCAATATTTCGAAGATAAGTTATCTCCCAAACATTCTCATCATATGAGGACATAGTATTATAGGTTAAAAAGACTGAGAAATAATTTTCTAAGTATTATGGTCTTGAATAGAAGAAAAAGAATAAGAAGATAGAAGGAAAAAATAAGGATAGAGGGAAGAAGGGAAAAAAAGATTTTACCACATATGATAATTATAGAAAGAAACACCCTGGTACTTACTTAAAGGGAATGTGAGTTTACAATAAGTGAGGAGAGAAATTCCACCATGCTCATGATTTCAAGGACAAGAATTTTTTTTCCAATGTTCAATGTTTCAACTGTAAGTAGATGGGGAACTACACAAAAAAATTCCCCAAGCATAAAAGGAATATACCACAAAAGAATCTAATAGGTAATGGTCAAGCTTATGGAATTACCACAGATGAAGTGGTATGATTAATGTGATTTTTATTTGATTCAAGAATTATGACATATGATAATTTTATCAATGATATCCTAGTTATAAGAATTATGAAATTTATAAGGATTGTACTACAATACTTTTTTATTAAGGATTTGAAAGCGTATGTTGAATAGTACCGATGACCATGAAAAATAATTCAGTATAAAGTTAAAGTTCTTTGAAAACACATGGTTGAGGGAAATATAACCCTTAATGTTTTCCTTATGTTGTGATATTGGTTTTGGGATAAAGAGAATATTGATATAGATAAAGTAAATTGGATAGTACTAGATACCTTGGAACTAATTAATGATTTGTTGAAAAAGTGATTTATGCTATCATTGATAGAGTTTAGAACATTTTTTGATTTAAGGAATATATCAAATAATATATTCTTTACTAAATGAATAAGAAATCATGAATTTTTTCAATAAGGTTTTATGGTAATTCAGATTATTTCCATGATTCAAGAGAATACATGATAAATGTATTCACATGTTTGGTATGTGATGATTAAAAGGTACTATATGTTTTTTGGAGGATTAATGATATGTTCATTTTAGAAATTCAGTGACCTTCTCCCTAAAGTTTTGGATCTTAATATTTTGGAAGGTTCATGTGTATAACCAATTATGTAATGGTTTAAGTTGAAATTTGGATGAGGTTTTAGAGATTAATATATTACTTCACTATATGGATATTTATGCATATCAGATAAATTGTGCTAACCATTTTATCATAACAAGAACTAGATATCGAAGGAATGACTTATCATTCAATTATGGATATTATGATAAATTAAAGGGAAATTTTATTGCTTCAGGAATAAAAAATTCATGTTTGGATATTCATTTCTTAGAGTAAGTGGTGAATTGGAAATTGATCAAAGCACAACCAAAGGATGAAACTGTGCTTATGAAATAGAAATGTTTTAAGTAATTATATTTCCTTATATTCTTAGAAAGTAAAATAATTATTCAAATTTTTAAAAAGGATCTTGAAACAAAAATGTTATCCTATAATCTTCATATCTAATAAATCATATGGTCTTTTAAATCATCATAGATTTATGGTTTTTATGTATTTAACTTTCTATTGATCATTTAATTTCTTCTGATCAATTACCTCTACCATTCTCTATAATTATTTACACTTTTCTTATATTTCCAGATCTTCACTTTCTAGAAATGTTATCCTACATAGAAACCTTGTTATGTGTTACTCAATATGACCTTTTTAATTCCATTTTTTCTCTTATTAAGAGGATATTTTATTAAAATTTTTACAATGTGGGTTTCCAACAAAAGAATTATCAAATATCAAAACCTTGATTTCTGAGCGCGAGATCAAATTGTGAGGATGGAATTTATTTAAAGTGGGGAGAATGTAACAACCAAAAATTATAAAATATGAACATTATATTCAATAGTGTATGTGATATGAAACACCAAGATTAGAAAACCCATGAAATATATTTATTTAAATTTAATCACTTTGATAGCTTGTGAAACACGCAACCCCGAGTCTAAATGATTCGTAATACGATATACCATTATAACTTAGTCGTTAAATTTATGGGTATGAATAACACTAAATAAATTATGAAAGTTATATGGATTAAAAATGTAAAAAAATTCATTATTTATCTATTTATTAGGAATAAAATAAGAATCATTTGAAATAAAAAAATGTTTTCAAATTTTTTCTTTCTAAAAGACGATTTATTCATGCTTTGTGCACATAATTTAAAATTAATTCTTTCCACCTTTAGAAAATTTATTTGATAAAATTAAATTAAGTTTTTATATCAGAATATCAAAATTATCTTAGCGTGAATTTTTAGGATTTTTCTGAAATGTTTTATTTTTCAATGAATAGTGAAAAATACTAAATTTTAATTGAAAAATACAATTTCATTTTAATTATTTATAATGTAAAATTATATTTTAAATTAGTTTTAAAGTAATATTAGTTTATTTTTATATATATTAATTCAATTTAGGTAATTTTAATAACTTTCATATTGAATTTTAATATTAAAACTTTGTAAACTTTTGAATATTTTCTCTTTGAAAACCCACTTTCTCGTCGTGTCTGCGAGATTAATTTTAAATTAAAATTTTCCAATTTTGTGAATTTTATTTTTAAAAATAGATTAAATATTTTTAATCATCATATTTTATATTATATAATAATTCCCTCTTGATTTTTGACCAAAATGAATAGTGAAAACAGTAAAAAATAATTATTGTGGTTAATGTAAAAATGGATTTACTGGGGGTTAAACTAAAATGATAAGGGTTAAAATGGCCTATAAACATGTATAAAATATATTGGATGTAAATATTTCAATCCTATAATGTATAATTATCTAGAATACTCTATTTTTTACCCTTGTTTCATGTGATAAACATGGGTACACCTTTTTTCCTTTAAAAAATTACAAGTGTGCCACTCACCTCACTTATAAAAGTCCACCCAGTATTCTATATTATTAAAACATTAAAACCATTTTTTTTCAGATAATACCTGACCAAGTCACTTCCTACCTTCCCTCCACTAATCTTAGAATCCTTATTTTGGGCAGAAAGCCAACCTAGGAAGGATTTTGGGGAAAACCTGTGGAGGTTACTTGAAGAAGAGGTAACATTATTTGGTGATATAGAAGAACCTCTCCCAGTTTTACATTGAGTGGGTTTGGGCCAATGACTTCCTACCTTTAGATCATGGGTATATTGGAAATTGTGCTTTTGGATGGCTTAAGGTCTCATCTAACAAGAGTGATTTATATAACACCCTATTATTAGAATAGTAGTCTAATAGTTGACTTCACTTCCTACATTCAGTCCTGTATTCTTACTTTGGCTTTGAATTCCCGATTCAGCGTATTCGCTACCTCGCTTCTTTCTTAGGGTGAGGAAATATCCTTTATATGGGTTTATGATAGGGACCGATACATATCGAGTACGTTCCTTCTTTCCTGCCTTACATCGCTTTTGGTCATGTATCTCTTTGTTTCCTTCTTTCGCTTTCAGCTTGCTCTTCTTCAACCAGGGGATATGTTTTATCTCATTAATGTAATTTATATTTTTGATGTTACGAGAATCAGTTCCTTATCCCTATCAGTTTAAGACAAAGGAAACGAATGGATATGTCTCTAGCTTAGGATACCAGATAATTCTCTACTTCAAGGAGAGAGACCACACAAAGGAAACAAATAGCAGGGTCGACAACGAGAGATTTTTGGGCATGTGTCTTAGATAGAAAGGCTTATCGGGCTAGGAATGGGGTTCCCTGGTACATGGAATACAGAGAATGAGGTGCTTTTGAGAAGTTGGTTGTTAATGTTATTGGCACCAGTGAGTCTTCCTCTTTTAGTTCCATCTATCGGTGATTTGAGAACAGATATTGTCTTTCCTGATTCCACTAAAGATTATAGAGTAAGGGTTTTCGATTCCGTGCTTGGGTTTCCTATACATAGGGGGAGTTAACTGTGCTAAATTAAACAAATGAGTATACTTGGCTAAGGTCTCTCATTTGGATAAGGTCACCTTGTTTCTCTAATCTCTTTTCCTAATGGGAAGAACTTCAAAGACCCAAGATACATGAAGTATCTGAGGTTCTTGAGGTAGCACAAGGTTTCAGTTCCTAACCAACAGAAAGAGATTGAGGTACTATCAGGGAATTAGGGGGGTATCTTGTTTATTTTCCTTCTTAGAGTGATTTATATAAGGTAAGGGCTTTCCATTCCTGTCCTTGCAAGGTCAGGGGAGGCTTTGTTTACTCAGATAGGTCAGCCTTAAATCAACGCTAAAGCTATATCACTGTGCATATACTTGTCTTTTGAGGTTCCAAATTGAGGGAATTTCCTGATACCAGACATGGACTTGAGTGCCTAGCTAACAATGTAAGGGTTTCCACAGGGCTTGAGGTTCTTTTGGTTCCAGATTCCAGGGTTCCTTCTTTCCCGGAGAACATCAAAGAAAAAGTCAACGCTAAAGTAGGTATCCCATATTTCATTAAGGGAGGGGAGTCGCGATAAAATCTCTTTGTTGTCCCAGTTTGGTACGTTAAAATCGATACTGATAGGGATAAAGAACTGATTAAGATTATAGGGTTAGGTTTTCTCTCTAAGTTAACACAAAGGTATTCTCAGACAAGTCTTTATTCGATTCTCTTGTCCCAGAGGTTCTTGTATTTATGTAGTGAAGGGTATTTTTGGTTCAATGAATGGATTTGTCTCGGGGATGTGGGTTAACACCAAAGAGTGGGTATCGGTCGGTAGCTCTCAGTTTTGTAAGAAATAAAGAGGTCCCTATTATTATGAAAAGGGGAAAGGGTGACTAATAAAGATCTTAGAAAAGAAAAAGATTAAGGCAAGTTGAAAAGGGAGGTTCCATAGGGTATATAAAGGTTCTTGGTGATAGAAGTGCCTTACATCGATTTCGGTGCTTTCAATAGGTTCCTTGTTTGCTAACATTGATTCCAGATCCTACCTAATAAGGGTAAATCCCAGAGTCTTTCTTTCGAACTGTTAATTTTTTATATTAGGGTGAGGGCATACTGTATTGGCTATCTGCATTCTAACATCAAAAGGAATGGCTTTTACTAAATGGTATAAGGCCTTAATTCAGAACATATAAATAAGTAGCAGAGATAACTTATTAGATGTTGCTTTTGGTCCTATGTCAAAGATTTACACAGGGGTGAAAGTCAAAGCAGTAGGAGGTTCTGCTACTTAATATATAAGGTTATATATAATTCTACTACTAGTTTATATATAAGTTTCTAAAGGGTTAGGAAAGAGATATGTTATGTATTTCTTCTCTTCCTAGAAAATATCGATGTGGCTTCTTTGCTACTAAAATCATTCGATACAATCCTTCTGTAGGGTTGAACAAGGGATTGACTTTCCTGATCTAGCTACTTTCGGTGCTAGGATTCTGGTATATGTTTTCACATGGTCCTGGCCAGTCACTGTAAATGAATATCAAATAACTATGACCATGTGAAAGCATATACCAGGTCTCCCTTGCACAGTATCTGGGTTATAAGTCAACTATTAGAATATAATAGCGGTAGTTGTGTCTTCAATCATAGAGGTTGACAAAAAGAGCTACTTGAAACATTAATTAAGACCTTAAACAAGAATAGTGTTTCAATTACAGTTAGATTTTGAGGAGAGTATTGGGTTCCCCCTGCTGTACTATCTCAACCAACGGGAATAGGGACAACCGGAGGGATTGACTAACTTGTTTCAGAGAGTTCATTTATTATAATATAAGGATTCAGTCAGTAAGTCTATAATCAGTAATCTTCTAATCTAATAGTGTTCCCTTCTTTTATTTTGACTCCCTAAAATGACTTTGGACAAGCAGAGACTTTACTTGGGTTACTCAATTATACCACTAAGGGGATACTTGTTTGAGAATAAGCCTAGTCCTTTCGAAAGTGTCTGAGAAGGAAGATCGATATTATATATGCTAGTTATTACCGATCTTGGGGCATTAAGATAAGAATGGAACGAGGGTCTTATCCTTGTTTCAGTTAAATGATTTACCTTTTATTGACTTCAAAACCTCGTTGGTTCCACAAAAGAAAGAGTCCCCACATCCTACTAGGCGTGCCTTATCCTAGTGCTACTGCTGCTACTAAATTCCTAACATTGGGGAATAGCGTTTTGACTATTTCCTTCCTTACTTGTTGATGTAATGACCGAACAGAGGCCTTACAAATGTTCTGGATCTATTAACTGCATGATAGGAATATGAAATAGACATTCAATCAATGGGAAGTTTCTGAATACCTTGGCTCTTAGGTCGGTGAAACTGTCCCTATAGCTAAAAAGTCAAGATGAGTTTGCGTTCTAGTTCTCTTTTTATAGACCGGATGGGACCTAACAAACTCTCTACGTTCGTACCTGCAACTAACAAGTCAGAAGTGTTCCCTGAGTTTGAGTTAGCTGTTCTAGTTTAGGACAGGACAATATGGTACCTCTTGCTTAGGGCTTTGGAAGCGGAAGCGAGAAACCATCGGAAGTTTCCTGTTTAACAAAGGTAGCATTAGCTAAGTAAGAGTAAGTAAACAGATCAAGTGTAGCGATAGAGCGGTTTCGTTTACGATTCTATTCAAACAAGCTATTGCGCCTAAGTCAATCCCTTGTATTGGCCGTCTGTCTTATGACGGGAGACACAACAAGTAGGTGTGAAGCCTTTAAAATCCAAAACAATATTTCTTCATTCGTACCTTTTAGCATCTATTACAGAAGTGGAAGTATTCGTTGGTAGTTTTCTATATTGATAGAGTAGGTATACGTGGATTCAAGTTTCCTAAGTATAAGGCATGGAACTAGTGATCCCCTTGTGATATTTTCTTCCTAATATAGATGGATCAGCGCACGGATCATGGTTTCTAACTTGCGGAATATAGTCTAATGCTATGCCTAAAAGTCATCATTAGATGGTCATTGAGAAGGAAGTCCAATTTTCTCCATCCTCTATTACAACATATTTGGAATTGGATATTTATATTCTTTCATTATAAGTGATCTTTTATAGTTCTTGAATACGACAGGGCCCTTGACTAGTAATTCTGACAGCATCGACTATGCTGCCTCTTATTCAATTTGTGATGAATTCTATTCCTATTCATTCACACTCAAGAGAGAGTATCTTCCTTTAGAGATGGGTAATAAAAAGTCAAAAGAGAAAATAGTGGTTATTCCGACATGCCGACAATTCCATGTTCTTCACTCGGAGTGCTTTTTGAACCCTTCCTAAACCAAGATCGGATAAGAGAAGAGCTGCAACTATAGGGGATTCACTAGAAAAGGTAGAAGGAGTCAATAAATTGGACAATAAGGTCAGATATTTTATTTGTAAATATCCACCATGGCTGGTATTATTGGGAGGACTCTTAGACATGGTAAGACTATTTTTAACTTCAAGACCTAGTACTTTTACTCTTAGACACCCTCTTGCTGTCTTTCCTGCTTTTCCATTTGACTTGTTTGCTAAAACTTATGGGGATTACCCTAAGACTACTCCCAGGGCTTAGGAATCTCGACCAAAAGAATACTGTAACTTAAAATATATATAATATTACCTATGGGATGGCAGGAAGAAGTCTTTTTCTACAATAGGTACTAGATTTTCCATTGCCTTACAGGAAACTAGCCCTACATTTACAAGGCTTACCAATGGGGAACTCCAGGTGAAGACCTTATTAAGCACTCCAATTGGGATTGCTTCCCAAATATCCTTATCCTTCTCCCAGGAGTGATACAATGGAAATAGGAGAAGAAATACCACTATTATGGCGGAAAGCTTCTTACCCAGAGACTGGAAAACCCTTATGTTATGAAAGCCCTTTTTGTTCATGAGAGAAAGTCCAATTGTTGGAATTGTGACTAAAACACCAGCAAAGTCAACTAGACTAGACTGCTCGTATGAAACCCATCTAAGGAAACTTCTACAATCCTGATAGCAAAGGGATCTCAAACCACTGGAAACTGAGAAGACCTTAGGACTTATCTTACCACTTTCACTACAGCTAAGCTTTCTCCCACTCAAATAGATGGAAAGAAAGAGAAATCCAAGGTTCTGATACTTATTTATATATAAGGTTATATATAAGTCTTCTACTTATTTATATATAAGTTTCAAAACCGAATAGGGTGAAGTAGACGAGTTCTAAAAGATTTTACCCGAATAGGGTGAGGTTCAAAGATCTTACCCTTTCTAAAGGGTAAGGAATTGAATGATTTTTTTCTGACAAATAGAAGGATAAATATGGACATTTAATTGGATCTTTAGGCTTTTCTTTCAAGAAATTAAGGGATGTAAGTGATTAGATTAGTCCTACAATACTATTAGAATATAATATTATGCCCTAGAAAGGGAAAAGGAACTTCAATTAGATCAACTGAAACTTATAGGGAAGCAATAAATCTACTCCAAGTAAACTGACTAGCCTACACTAAAGAACCTATTCTCTTTGATTTGTTCAAGTTACTTCGTCCCTCTAAACAAGGGAATTTGAACAATTTCATGTGAAGAGTAAAGGTCAAACTAGAGAGCCAACAATATATATAAGTAGTAGAACCTATTGGGAGTTCTACATTAAAGTAAAAGCTAGAAAAGCAAGTGGGATACCATGAGATGACCACCACAACTAGTTCCATTCTATATCTAGCCCTCCCCTTAGCATCTATTGATCACTATCCATTCTCCTTGCATCCATCTTGGTAGAAGAGTTGTACCAAAAAATATTGAGAATTCATATCAGTCTTCCATGTTCTCACCCTCCCTATTCCGATAGTGAAGTTTTGAGCCCTTATATACGTGAAGAATAGATCAAGCAATTGAGTCGCATGAGAAAAGATATATTCAAAATCTAATGAACATTCTCCATGATGACTCTGACTTCCAATTGATTCAGTCAAGCTCATCAAAGCACATAAAGAAGTGAGTTAGTCCATTCGTCGATCTGAATTTGGAAATCATCTCGTTTGGATCTAGAGAAAGCATTGTTCTATATCGATCGAGCCCTATCATGTAAGGGAAGTCTCTGGTATTTAATATGAATGAAAAGTTCCATCTCCTATTTAATTGATCCTCTACCGGTTTTCCGAAAAGGATAGTAGTGATAAATTCAAAGAGTCATCCCATAGTATAGCGAGACCCCACCCCTATCTATCCCATTGCCTCTACAGTCAACTGAGAAACCATTATTGAAATTGAAACTACTCTTGAATCACTCCATCTCATGAGACTTTAGCCTATTTTCTGATAGAATGGGACCTTCGAGCTGCAAGATATTCCTTAGTTGGGTAACTGGACGTGGGTTCCCAAGACCATGTCAATTATACACACTACTATCATGTCTTCCTGTGGGGTTGCTTAGAAGCCCCCGCCGATCATTCCAGTATAGTTCATTCCTTAGACTCCCTCATTCTCTTTTTTGGGTGTCGTTCCTCACCCTTTAGAAATGGTCATATCTTTTAGAACCTCAGAATCCATAACCCGAACATCATGCTAGGTCTCTTTCCTCTTACCGTTATCTAAAACCCTACGGGTCCCCTCCCTATTATGTATTTTTCTCCATGTCTTGGTTCTATTTGTGCATGTAACAGAGGCTTGTGGTTGAGTTCAGGAAGAATGCAGGCCTACCATCTCTTTTGTCAAACTATCCCCTTGGTCACACTATTATATTCTAATAGTTGACTGGGTCATTATTCCAACACTAAAAGACTCTTTTGGAAAAACTTACACTACCCAGATTCTCTCCGGTGAGACTTATATTATGAAAGAATATACCTGTACATCCTTGTTTCCCCTAATTTCTCCGTTAACACTGCTTATCCCGATATTCCTCATCCCTTCCATAACTGAATCCACATGATCTTCAGAGTTTGACAACTTTTGACCAACCCCGGCTCATCTCCATTCCTTTTATCTGGGAATCTAAACCACTCATTCCAATGCCCAATAGAGGCGAGGTGGGTACGACCTAGCTGGCCCAATAACAGATGGAAGGTGATACATCAGTCAAACTTTCCCAAGCGAGTGAAGCATTAGTGACTCTCCGTCGAGTGGATCCATAGTACCAGGACTGGATCTTCAAATCACGTCAAACCTTCCACCTGTCCCTGCTAACTCAAACCCATAGCAATGAGATGAATGAAGCGGTTCCCATTTTTATTCTCTTAATTTGGGTTTGGGCTCTCTTCCATACCGGTAATGGAGTAAGGTCTCCACCCTAGAAGTCGTTAGCAAGTTGATGCTCTTCTTTCGACTTTCTTTTGATCACCTCTCTATCCTCATCGAATGGATAGATCTCCCTTGTTTTTTGGTTATTCTCTACAGCCTTTATTGTTTGGTTGTTCTCCGAAGCATTCCTATGATTCTAGTGAGATCTTAGGTGTTAGCTAGTAGTCCCTTCTTTCTTTACTCTAACTGACCAGGAAATTTTCCATTGTTTGTTCCGGCAATATATATAAGTACCAGTGGGTCCCGAGTCCCCTGTTTCCACCCCTAGTCTAGGAACCTTCCTGAAGTATTATCTCATATCTCAAGACCTTAGAGACCCGAGAGTCTGAGAGCTTATGATTGGGAGGTTCAATGCCTTTCAAAATCCTCCTACTCATTTAGATTCATGCTTCTACATTGGGAGTTAGAGTATCAGTCCCTCCCTGTATGACTTGAAAGGTTGGACCCCTTAGGGATTTCATTCTTCTTGGTGGCTACCCCCTCAACGTTTTGAGTAGGCATTTGGGACTGGGGATTCTACTGAAGAAAGGGCTGGTACTTATATATATTTAATGATTTTTTAAAAATCCTGGTCTAGGTCAATATATATAAGTACCGTCTGGATCGCCTCTACAGGGTTAGTTCTGATAGCAACCTCCCATTCATAACAAAACACCACTAAACCAGTATCATCTCTATAACTATATATAAGAGTACCTATAGAAGAGTACTGAAGAATGACTCCTTCCTATAAAGGATTGCAAAAAACTATAATGAATTCAGTATACTACAGGAGCTTGCGCTCTTCTCTCATCCAGAAGAGAGGTCTTTTATTTTCATCAATAATAAAAATGTGATTTAATCTCAGAAGCATGAAACTCCTTCCTTGTTTGTGGCCCCCTTTTTTCTAAGAAGAGTTTCAAAGATTTAGAGGCTCCAAAACCCACTCATAGAGCCACTCCCCTATCATTGTGTGCGGTTCTCCGGGCAGCGCCCCCTCCCCCAACTCTCGGCTTATCCTGTCACTGTGCAGTTGACAAGAATTGGTATAATATAGGTAGTATAACATATCCCACAACAAGGCCTGTCTGAATAGGTAGTCATATTCAAGAAGAAGATGGTTGCCTTTCCAGTAAAGGACCCAGGGAGGGATGCAGTTAGGGGATCATGGACCAGGTCGACCCGAACTTTATAAGGAAAGGGGGGAAGGATGGCAAATCCAAAGACAAAGACCAATTATAATCACAACTTTCTTGGGTTTGGTAGAAAATATGGGGATTCAAGCTGAAACCGGAGTCACCCTGGTACTCTCTTACTACCTATGAACTGAAAAGGGGGAAGTCAGGAGCTTATACCATACTTATCTATCAACTATAAGATCACATAATGGCGTTGCAGTGACACTTATCGCTTTAAAAGCAAGAGGTCTGGCCATGTCTATCAAATTGCTGAGATAGATTGGCCCCCTGAATACTAATCAAGAACGCATAAGGTTTTTGAGAAGTCTTTAAGAGATAGGGGAAACCTCACGGTAAGAATGAAGTTCCAGAACTCGACGGGTCCATGCCAACTCATCTCGTGTCCAATGGACTGACTTTCTAGCCCTGGCGCAATCGCCAGAGCTTTCTCATCAACTCTGGATTTACGTAAGGTTCTACCAGAGATAGAGGAAAAATCCTCTCACTAGTCTGACCGGAATGAACCACGCTATGGAATTTGAAGATCTTCATGGATAGGAGCAGGATCCGAAGCAACCGGGCGAGGAGGATCACAACTGTACTACAGGACCCCTTCGGAGTCGGTATAATATAGGTAGAAATTGCCTAGATCGTAGAATCTGCTGCAAACCACTTTATCGCGAGAAGGGACGAAGGCGAATTACTAAGCGAAGATCTCATTAAGCGAAGAGGGCCACCAGTGTAGATAACACACCTATTTAAAAAACAAGTACACCAGTCAACTTACCGAAGATGTATAACTAAACTAGCAAACAAAAGTCGCCAAGTCCTTAAATGAAAGTTGAATCACCCAAGGTTTCATTTTCATTCATTCAAAAGTGCTTTCCTCTCCTTAAATGAAAGGTGACTCAAGGGAGGCATCACATACACTTACTAGTCTTTTCGATGAGAATAGAGGGTCTTTCGCTTTTTCAAAATTGCCCTTTTCCCTCTCGCTTCTTTATTAGGGTTCTCCTTTCTTCCTTTCCTTTCTGTTCTTCGAATCTGGTTGAGTCACTTCCTTCCACTCACCAACCAAGGACCTACGGAATCCTAGGGGAAATGAAGTTAGTGTTTGTGAACCCTCCCCTTGAGTCACCTTTGGAAGAGATAAGGTGAATTTCCGTATTATAGTGTTGAACACCTTCATCCATATTTCTTTTCCAACAAGCACCCCTATCACATAAAGGGAAACTAAAAATAAAATAAAAATATAATACCTTTTTTGCTGGCTTCTGACCTACCCTGTCACATATAGTTCAGGTTGTTTTGTTTGAAGGGTGATCAGTAGTATCAGTGGGATCCTGTTTTCTTTGTTTGTTAAGCCTCACATCTATAGTTTTGATTCTTTTTTCAAATCTTGAAGGCCAGCTGTGATTCTATCTCTTCCTTTAAGCCTTTTCCTATTATCACTTATCACTGACATTAAGGTTGACTCTATCTCCTTAAGTCGCAGAAAGAAAAAGGTCATGATGCACATATTTACCAACTTAAACAACAGATTGCCACCATGAAGCAGGGAGATAGAAGTGTCACTTATTTCTACACCTCTTTACGAACGTTTTGGGAAGAAATTTCATTCTATCAACCTCTTTCAACTTGTTCATGTGGGGTCATGCTCCTCTATTTTTAGAGGAAGTTGTCTTTATTTCAAATTTTGTCTTTTCTTTTGCAGAAATAGAGAAGGATAAAGTGTTTCATTTACTTTCTGGTCTTCGACATGAGTTCGAATATATTCAAATGGGGAATGATTCTCTGCGATCGATCAACAAAGTTCAACCCATCCTTCTCAATGGCTAGAAAGCTATGATTAATTTGGTAAATAGTGCATCAGATCATGCTGCTCTCAATGTATCATCTCGAGGGGGTTTTACCCACAGTACTGCCCTTATTGAATATGAGGGAAGAGGCAAAAGAGGAGGTAATAAGGGTGTTTGAAAATAGATCACTCTGCAGATAGATGCTTGATTCTTCATCCTCCGAACAAGTCTTCATCTACATCGGCCAATGCAGTATCTCATTCTGAAGATGGGAATCTTTCTGCTACTTAGTCAATCGGTCTATAGTATAGGCCTTCACCTACTGTCACACCATCAGTCAATGTACCTCTTGACATTATACATTAGACCTTGAACATGAATACCGGAGATTCAAATTATAGTAATATTTTAGCTCCTACTTCGAATGCTATAGGTATTTCTTTTAACAAGCTCCAAAGTCAATCTACTCTACCATGAATTATGGATTCTGGTGCCACTCATCATATGGCAGGATTGTCCAATTATTTTTCACCTTCCCTTAACTTCTATGGTAATTCTTTTTCCTTTCTTGTTGATGGATCTCCATTTCCTTCACTTCGGTATTGGAACCATGGATGAAGGGACCTTGGGGATAAGCAGTCCCGAGGATGATGCCTTTAGGTAGGGGTTTCCATCATTAGTTTCGAAACCCCCAGGATTTGACCAATAGATCGACCTTGCCTTATCTATGAAACCTAACTCACGATGACCCTGCTTCTGTTTCCCAATCAAATCCGCACGGGTTATTTGATATCCGACAGTAGGGAAAGAGACGGTCAATCCTTCCCATTACGTTTCTCCAGGATAAAGGCAAACCAAACAAGATTCTACTTTTCTCGAAGGACATCTGGAAAAAGTATTTCTCCTCAAGGTTCACAAAATACTGGAATTGGATGACTTGGGTGGATAACATACATAGTTGGGGGAACTACTCTTCTTCTTCTTCCCCTAGGGATTCATTGGCTAGCGAATGGGATCTTCTATCCCTTAGCCGCTTCCGCCTGTCCTAGATCCTCTATTTTTTAAAAGGGTTCCAACCCCTATTATTAGTAGGTTGAAATCACCCCCTACTATCCAGGACAAGTAATGAATCTAGGGTATCTCTCTTCCTTGGTTAGCTCTAGAAAGCTATTCGTTGGCTTAGCTTAACGTTACCACAGTCCCTATCGGAAGCACCTATCTATGGAACAAAAAGAACAGAAAGCTCTGTTTGCGATCAAGGAACCGAAAGAAGTGAAAGGAAACTTACTAACTCCTTTTCTGGGATAAGGTCTCTTAGACCATGTGCTAATGAAAAGAACCAATAGTCACTCTCTCTGAGATCGGAAATCCATATTCTCTCTTCGACAGAGACAAAGACCTAGACTCACACTAAACCCAATACAGGAACCAGAATCTGATTCTAACCCAAATCACCTCAATCTGTAACTTCAAGTACATCTCTAAGCTTTGAATTTTTAACATCAACCTTTTCTTATGCCTTGGATACTACCTATATTATACACCGATAAGGATAAAGAACTAATGGGCCCTATCAGAATCAACAGGAACCAAAAATCTCTCCCTTAAATCAGTAGTGGCCTGGAAGCGCACGGAAGAAGGAAGTAAAAGTCTAGATATTATATTATAATAGTTGACCAAGCATACTGTAGAAAGAACTGATAGCGATGTTCGCACAGTCATCTACTAAATTAGGAACTGGCACTCCTATGCCTTCGGTATAATATAGGTAGTAGACATATCTTTCTTGTGCCCGGAACCCTTTCAAAATAGGGAATTAACCCAAAACACTGACTTTCACCCCTCTCACCCCAAATCCGAAAGACTTTCATATCAAATTGAGTCTTTCTATACTTCTTTATTATCCCTGAATAGTCACTCGTGGACTATCAATCCCTTCCTTTTATCTAAGTTCAACTACTAGAATATAATAGTAGGTGATTGCTATGTTTTCTTGCAGTACGATAGAGAGAACCCTAAAAGCCATATGGAGCCCCTTCTCATCGTTGACATGCTCTCTTCTAGCTCCCACTTTTATCTTAATAGGTTGATCTCGTAAGCTCTATAAGCCTAGCTGCTGCTGCTTGAGTCACCGCTGCTGGGTGAACTCCTAATTAAGAAAAAAACTAGAGATAACTATCACTAGAATTCCGAACCTAGTCAATAAAATATTTTTTGTTTGATCTTGCTAACTTCTAACATAGTAGGTTGGTATTGTTACTAAATAGAGGACTGTTCCTAGTGGAATAAGTGCCTCTTTTCTCTGAGGGGTAAAAGAAAGAAGTTGGCTTCTACTGCGGCCAGACATAAATAGAGGGGGTGATTTCCTGCTTCTTCCTATGGATCCCCTACCCAAAGGGAAAGGGTACATGACATAGGTCCTAGAAGGAAGGCCTTTTTTTCCTTCTATCATGCCTATCTATGTGGCTCCTGACTCTAGTTCTATCATTTGAAGGTTCTTCTCGATCTGGCTAGATGCCCTTCCCTATAGAGTTTCTGTGTAGGATTTCAATCTGAGATTTAGATTGTGAAAACAAATCAGACTCTAGGTATAGCGTTGCATCTGCATCGTCTGACTTGTACTCTAAAATACATTTATTGAGCCCTACGAGGAGTCTCCCCCTATCTTATTCAACAACATATTCTTTAAAAACAGGGTTCTACAAAGATAGGTTGTGGAAAGGACTGAGCTTTAGTGCCTATGTACCGATTTCATAGGCAAGTACTTACTCTATATAGTTCAGAGTTAGTGGGGACTTTGACTTTCCTTTAGGCCCGCCCACTATCAACTATTATCCTCTTACGGGAAAGAAGCAGTTGTGGATACAGTCAACCTGCTATTAGGAGCGATGCCCATAGCCCAGTACTTAATAAAGGAAGGGAGAGGCATTCGAAAGTCCGAAAGAGCAGAAGATGTTCCACCGATAAAAAAGAAAGAGAATCATATGGCAGAATCATATGATACCTGAGACAGGTACTCTTCCTATATAGTCAGAGACCGAGGAAAGACAAATCCTGATAAGAGGGATGGTGTCCTCACTTTTGAATTTGTGCCTAGCTGTAGGAAGAGTCTATCGATCCATAACTCCTGTAGGCGAGGGGCAAACTCAAATGAGTCCTTCTATTTAGTTTAGCTTGGGAAATCAATGCCTTGGCCTTTTCCATCTTTGGGAGTGTTGTCTTTCTTGGCAAGCCCAAAATTCTTGATTGTCGGCTCACTTATTTGGTGGAGAAAATGAATGCGGAAGTGTCGATGGTGCACATGATACTTTCCGAGACTATCCTCTCTTTGTCTTATTGCTCAACCCGGAAGCATGGAACTTTCTTTGGATGTGTAGATTTGCTTCAGGTATGGATTTTGGAGCATCTTGATGACTTCCGAGTGGAAGGCTACTATCGCGAAGACTTGATCGAAAGCTTTAAGTTACGGAGAGAGGAAAGACGAGCTAAAGCCAAGCTCACCAAGTGTGTGTGACTCTTTCCTTTTGTGCATGTTCTAATTCCTAATATGAGAAGTACAAACTCTTAATACGAGCAGAAGCAAGTATGAGAGGGGCTAGTGACCTATGAGCTAGTGAGCAGTGAATAAAGCAGAAGAGGAGGGAATAGCCAGCTGGTACTTATATATATTGATAGAAGCTAGCGACGAGAGTCAGTATAATATAGGTAGTAGAGATGTTAGAAAGGGAAAATGAATTTGGCAAGCTGTTCAGTGCAGCCACTAAATCTTCTGTTTTTCTACCCCTTACAAAGACTGCTTCTCCCTTTCCTAATTTACCCTAGCCTAGGGGAAGTCCCAAGAAAACAATCTTGAGGCCTATCTCTCTATGACTTTTCATTTCATTCAACTAACACAGCCGTTAACAGAAACCTTTCGCTTTCATTTCTCCTTCCACTCTCGCTCTCTTCTTCTCGGTTGACTCTCCCGAACGTAGAAGAAGACACTTTGACTAATTCTAGAAGTAGGAAGTTCAATTGAATGAATTCGATCGCCTAGAAGATCAATTGTTTCCCATTGTGACTACTGGCAGTACCGATTTTTACTGATCGGGCTAGAATGACTGATTTCTTTTGGTTGGAAACTGCACCTGCAGAGATTGCGGAAAAAGCTGAATCTTTCTCTCCAGTGGTGTATAAACACAAGATATTGGGGAAGCAGCAAGATAATGGGAAAAACAAATAGGTGTTTCAGAGGCCGCCAAGGCAAGAATAGGATAATCCCACAGTTGGAGCCACCAAAGTAGCTTTTGCCGAAATTGTATCTCATGTTATTTATGTTGACTTAAATATTAAATTATTAGAATATAATAGAGTGAATTGGAAAAAATCAAATTACCTCTTTCTGACCCTTTTTAAAGGAAATGGTCAGTTACTTGACCCTATATAGTTCACCCTAAAGGTGCTACTTATCTATAAGGGTTTAGAACCTTTTTCAGGTAAAGGTTTTATTAAGAATTTCAGGTGGTCTAGTGGATGGATTAAGCCATTTATCATATCATAGGTTAAGGACGGAACGAAGAACCAACTAAACTATTAGAATATAGTAGTCCTCCTCTGTTCTCTACAAATATTGTAATAGATTCGTGCTTTCTCTTCCCCGAGGGAATGGAACTAGCACTAGAATTCTGAGACACCTAGTATGTGAGCGAGTCTGCCCTACGGATTCCCTTTGTTCAATGGGAGAGGGGTCATACCTTCCCCGCCCACTTAGTTTCATAAGTATAAGTGATTTGGGGCACAGAATCTGCCGTAGATGTGAAATTTTCTAATTTTCATTCTCATATTTCTCATCACATGAATGAGACATAACTGCTTATCATAAGAATAGTGAACTAGAAATCATGTTTTGATTGGTTTGAGGATTCCGAACTTGAACTAGAAGAGGTTCTGTTTTCTTTGGACAGGCAGAAAGATAGAAAGGGATGATGGGGACTTGAATAAGTAGAAATCAAATAAAATAGAAGAGTCATTCGTAGATCAATACAAAGCTATTGATTCAATCCGATCCAGAATCGAGTTCTTCTTCCGCACGAGAATCCCTCTCAAAGGGTCTGAAGGAGATTCGATCTCCGGGCTTATAACCAAACTATGAACAATGTACCGAAAGAGAGGGGACTACAAGCTGCCGTACGAGAATAGACAGATTGCGCCTATGGATTGGAGTCTCACATCAGCATCCGTTAATTCGAAAGTGCTTGATAGATTTCAATCAAATGCCTACTGAACTGAGAGATCTTGGTCATCTGTGTCTGTTGATGAGTCTGAGAGCCACTTTCTAGCCTTTTCTAGTCTCACGATTCTCGATTTCGAAATCTCATAACTTGTAAAATAAAAATAAAACCAATTGGATTGATCCGTGATAGGCTTTTTGAATGAAAAATCCCTACTTTCCTACCCGATTCCACTTTTGGAGGAGCTCTCCGGTTCGAACATCAATCAATAGAAGTGAAGTAGGAGCATCACGATTCAACCACCCTCCTGTTTGAAGCGAAAAACATCAACTTTCTCAAATCTTCTCGTTCAAATCTCACCAGAAAGTTCCCCTATTGGGCTGGAACTGGAAGGTGCCTCAAGGCAACTTACAACAGTATAAGTCAGAACAATTAGACTCACCTACATCCTCCGATCTAGGATCTAGCAGCTAGGAATCGCGCAACTGAGAAAGAAGCACCAACTATTAATATTAATAGTAAAAGTAAAGGTTTGGAACCCGTTTTCAATCGTGCACCCAAATGTCGCCGGAGATTTGGTAACCGTAGATCGCCTACGATCCTATCTGACTAGAGTGAATGGGATATTGGACTATGCTTTAATTTAAATAGTTCAAATCATGCTATTTTAGCAATATGTTTAACACATTGAATTCGTACTCGTCATTGAGTGACTTGTCACAGCCAAGAATCAACCCGTGCGCCGCTCACTGTCTTGCGAACCTTGCTTTGAAGTGGGCGGAGGGGAATATGCCTTTATGTATAGCCATTAATCTCTCTCTTTCATCCTACCTTTTTAAGAAAAATGAATGAATTACCCCTCGGGTCCCATACCGATGGTTCCCTTTGCTCATTGCTTAGTCCTAACAGGAAGAGTAAGATAGAATATCCAATAATTAGTATTAAGATTCAACTATACATAAACGATAGTCAGTATACTTGAAGACAAGATAAGAAGATGCAGACAATAAAAAAATCAAAAAATGTCCTCTGCTAAAGGATCGTCTTATCATCGGATAGGAAGATAGTCTTCAAAGGGATCAGAGTACTAGGATAGAGTAATGGCATTGACTCCTGGCTATAAGCGACACTTGTAAATCCTATAGAAAGGTCATGAGAGGGAATCTTTCATAAAGAAGAAAATTCATTTCATAGGTTAGATCAGTAAGCAAGCTACCTCCCAAAGTAGCCATTTTATTAGAAAAGAATGTAGAATCAGGCTGTTTTCTATAACTAATATCTGACCAAGTATCCCATCCCGAGTATCGCAGCCCGCCTAGCTTTGACTGGCATCTAAACCTACCTGGATCTATTGAATCACCACCCGAAAATCATAGATAACCTATCAGAAAGGGTATGTTTCATTCGATATAAAATCCATTTAATATTTCTGATCGCTCCGACCCAGGCTCAAGAGACCATAGCTCAATCAATCTCATTTGGTGGTAACTTGGGGTCCATCTCCTTTCTTTCTTCCTTATCTCCTTCCTTCCAGACTGTCTTATCATAAAGGCTAGTGAAAGGGGTTAGTACATAGGTTCAAAATTCTATGGCAAGGACATCTCGATGTGAGTATCATATGTATATAGAATGGATAGAGAGAGTATCACACTAACCAACCAACTAAGATCGATTCAACTGGTTGTTTGGGTGCCATAGATATGTGAGATCGTATGTGGGATTATTCCCCTTGTTGATGCATTGGCACCGTAGGAGTAGTAAACCCATTGGGATTGGAATTGGCATACCATAGAGAAACTTTTGGAAATTATTTTATTATTAACTAATACAATCCCTTTAATGTCTCTGAGAAGGGTCATACAACCATGGTTTCTAAAAAGAAAAACATTTCATGAAGTGAAATCCGATGGATTGGACCTTTGTATAGATCCCAACATAAGTGTCACATATTTGAACTCAAACCTCCTGTGAAAGGGTCATGGGTAGTGCCATTGTGAAGACCTGTTGAGCTCGCTATATCTGCTGCTATGTCATGGCTCCAATGAATGTATGATTCAGCATCTTGAGATGGATTTCTCATCTTCGTCCTCTATGTGCCCTGATTAGGAGAGAGAGGGGATTCAACAAACCCATCCAAATGATGTTTTTTACCATTTAAAAATGTGCAATGTTTAAAATCTATCCCAACCTAACATGGATTTTCTATTCCAAAGAGATACGAGTATCGGTTGTATGGCAAGGACCCTCAACCAATGTGGACGAGACACTGGCTGGATGATGACAGGTTAGCAGCAATGATCTCCTGGGAACTTACTAACTTACTTATGTGTCCTCCCTGTGAATTAGGTTCCTTTGATTAGGGGCCCCTGTAGCACACTATGTGTAGCTTTACTGATCTACGACCAACTGTAGGACCCCGGGACACCCTGAGAGGGGAGGGGTGAATCAGGGTGTCAACTTTTTCTTCTTAAAGTTGTGGATCTTGTTCCCACGTTGGTTGGAACTACTTAAACCTGTATGATGGACATGATCAGCAATGAAACATTCACATGCACAGAGATAACACAACAATTTTACTTGGTTCACCACAAAGGGCTACGTACAAGGAGCATACGCCGACAAGTTGCCGGTCGTACCAAATTCCACTAATCTTCACTAGCTGTGGATTATAGAGGTTCAGACACAGTCACTCTATCCCAGGCTCACTGCCTTTACAAAGGTTCAGGGATAGCTCACTGCTTCCCTCGGGTCACTCCCGTTGACTCCCCCTGGCTCACTGCCGTTGGTGAAGTCACACTCAGTTTATAGACGTGAAGGTCTCTTCAATAGATAGACATTAAGTTCTTTGTCTCCTGTTCATCATGAGACTTTGCTTACATCAGGGTTCAAAGTTGATGCTTTTTTTAGTTCAATCCTTCTTCTTTAGTGCAATGACTGAATGCACTAGATCCCCTTGTCTTCGTTTGCCTGAATCACAATCACTTGTGTGATTGCTCAATAAATGATGCTCTGTTGAAGTCCAAATTTCATCCACTGATGAATAACCCTTTTGCCCCTGTCCACTGGGCAAACAACCTTTGGAAAGGGCCTTCACAAAGTACCCTACTTCGCAAGGCTCCCAATTTTTCAAAGCTCAAACAAGGCTTCGCGGAGTCCCTGCCTTTTCGTGAAGCTCAATCGCGAATCACTCTCACGATGCACAAGCCTTCGAAATACTTGGCTGTCGTGGAGCTCCTGCCTCTTCGTGAAGCTCACTGAGCCAACGCGGGGCGCACGACTTTCACGGAGCTAGAATAGCTGCCGCGAAGCTCCTATTTTGCGAAGCACACTGCCTTCGCGAGTGACCTTTGCGAACTGAGAGCAAAGGATTTTCATTGAGAGCTCTCTCTTCTTCTCTCGAGGGGGTCGACCTGTATTTATAGGCAATTCCACTGACCCTCGAACTTTCCGCGCAAAGTCAATTCCACGTTAGCTCAAATCGCGAAGCTCTGAAGTTCCCGCCGGAATTCTCTCAAAATCGCGAAGCACTACGGAAATTTTCCATTCGCGGAGCTCATCGTAATTGTGGAGCATCCCGTAAATTACTTCTCACCTTCACCGCGAAGCTCCCTCGCAAATCCCTTCATTGCTGCGAAGCTCCCCTGCAAATCCCTTCATCACCGCGAAGCTCTCCAGCCTCTGCCGTTCGCGAAGCTTGACGTAATCGCGAAGAATCACCACCTCCTTTCTTCTGGTCTTTGAGAAATCCAATCCATGCATCCCATATTCGTGAAACTCATGCCTTTGCCATATTAAATTATGATCTTCATGGAAATCCACTTTTCGCGATGCTCACCAACCTCCAAATTTTGGACCCCAAAAATTTGGAAAACACTGAAAAACGGCGCCACCTTGTATCTTCTCTTTTTTTCCACCTCTAGATCATCCATTCCTTTGTCTATGTTCCTTGAATAAAACATGGATCATTATCCACAGTCCTCGAACTCGACATGCCACCATGGAATCTCCTTTGTCAACAAATTTGTATGTTGTCTGTTTTCTTTGTCAACAAGCACGATTACCTAAACAACACTTCTTGGTGATATGTATCCTTCAACAACTCTTCTGCTTTTATCACAAACTCCACTATTGTGATATGTATTCTTTGAAGGAATAGCTTCAGCATCATCATCTTCTATGATAATGTGATGTGCATGGCTATCGCAGAATCCCAATCATTGCACGACCTTCTTAGAATTCCAATCATTGGCACATTGTATTCTTCATCAACCGTCATGATCAACTTCATGCAAACCATGTGATTCTATTCATCAAGAAGTCTCTTGCATGGTTCTCATGCAATCATGAGTAATTGCATGGTCTTCATCAAAACCCATGGTTCTCATGAAATAATGAGGAATTGCATGGTCTTCTTCAAAACCCATGGTTCTCATGCAATAAGGAGGAATTGCATGAACTTCATCCAAAAACCCCATTCTTCTTTAATCATCCTCAGATGGATTACACCTCACATTCTTCATTGTTGTAAACAATGTATCACCTTTGACACATGTTCTTTGAACTTATGATCAGTACAACAATCATCTGAATCACCATTCCTCTACTTCATGATCTCCTTCATTTTGATCTTCCAATCCTCCTTTTCATTGGAGTACTTCTTGATCTCCTTCATTTTGATCTTTATTGACAACTATTGACAACAAATAAAAACTTATACACAAAGTGGTTCCAACAATCTCCCCCTTTGTATTTTGTTTTCAATACCTTATACGTCTTCTGAAATGAATTTGTCAACATCAAAATGAGAATATTCTCTTCAATGAACTTTTCTTTTCAAACATTTATTTCACTTTCTCTCCCCCTTATTGAAAAGAAATACAAAACGCATGGTAGGGAGGGTATCAATCCATACTTAAGAAATGTTTCATTAATCATTTCACTCTAAGTCTACTTGAGCAATGCTCGATGTAGAAAACAAGAGGATTTGATTAAGTCAACAAGGCTGTCCATTATTCACAGATCATGATACCAACATGAGATGAGAACTCATGTATTTTGTCTTCAAGGGTTTACCATTTTTATTTCAGGCATAAGAAATAAAATGTTATAGGGAATGATCAACCTGAAATTCCTGCACTTACATCATCAAACTGATAAAAAACATTCAAGTTCTATCTGCAGGATAAGTGACCTTAGGGCACATCCATTCTTCTTATGTCACTGATCAATTCAGTTACTCCCCCTTTGTAGAATGATATTTGATCTGAGTAACCAGGGGATAGAGATTGAGAAATGGCATACCTTCTCCATTGACATGTTCTTCATGAAATTCACAGAGTAACTGCTTTTGAGTCCAGCTGGAGTTGATATTGATTGACACAGTGATTATGGAAGCTTCTTTATTTTTCTCCCCCTCAAGGGAAACACTCCTCATCATCTTCATCAAGAGTGATCCTTCATCATCATAATCTTTGAATATCAATTGAAGAATCTACTAAGGATGGAAAATTCTTTAGATTGGCTATTAAGAGTTGACAGCATTCACTACTTCTCAGGTTCTCCCCCTGAGAGCACGCTTCACCTTCAATTCCCTGCATTATTAGCACAAATACAATACACAAATGAATAAGGGAATAAGGTGGTTCCTCCTTGCTTCATCAACAAGACCAGCATGGTTGAGGTTCTTTTCGTAACCAAGTTCCTCTGTTCACTACAGTCTTCATGCCTGCAAATTTGAACATATGTTCTGACATCTGTTGGTGTGGCATGGATTTCTTCACATTCTCTTTTACATTATGTGAGGAATTGTTCTGCTTAACAACCATCATGAATGATACATTCTTACTCCTCTTCTGCTTCTTGCTCTGGTATTAAGGTTAGGCAACCTTTTGCAGTGTGACCAAATTTCTTACATCTCTCACACAGAACTTCTTTGACATGTGTGTTTCTCTTTGTTTGCAATCTCTCATGAACTTTGTCTTCATCATGTGAAAATTTTCCTTTTCCTTTGTCACCAGCCTTAGCCTTTTCATCTTCAAGTTTCCTCATTCTTTTCAAATATTCTGGCCAGATGACCAATATGTCATTTGGAACTTTTGTGGCAGGTTTGGATCTTCCACATGGGTTCATCTGAGTATCATCCCACTTTGTTTTACTTTTGGATGAATGACCCATCAATTTCATGGATCTAAAATCCCGGGTCTCCTCAGATTCCCTACTTGAGATCTTCTTGGGGAAATGTGTGTTCAAAAAATTATTTTTATTTATTCCCAAGGTACTTTCTTCATGCTTAGCCGGCATCAGAGGTCTTCTTTTCTTATCAATAGTGAAATCATGTTGATATGGACATGTGCCTTCCTTGTGACCGCTGCCGCTGCATACATCACATATGTTATCAAGAATTCCAAATCTGTTTGTGGTAAACAGATGCTTCTGGACCTGCGGATGTTTCTTCTTCTTCTCTGGATTACTTCCCTTTGATATAGGCTTTCCCTGTGCTTTTCCATGTAAGGGATTATAAAAACAATCTAGTGCACAGTTCCCAAATCTGTTGCAGCACCAACATTGACCCACAAACCTTGCCTTCTTTTTATCTTCTATAAAAGGTAGTTGGGCCTTCTTCCAGATGTGTTTTTCTCCATCTGGGGAACCATATTCCAATTTTTTCTTCCTATCCACCCTAACCATGATGTTATGTTTCTTCTCCTCACCTTTCCTCATACATACTTGTTTAGAATTTTTCTTCCAACCTGAACTGATTGTGGGAATGTATTTAGAAATATGAGTACAAGATGGTTTGGATGGTACCTTCACTTTCTTAGTTGCTTGTGATAGATCAATGAGTGAAGTCATGATCTTCTTATCACATGTTGGAGGTATTTTGACAATAGAATCCTCCAGTGAGCATTGAGTACTAGCAGCAACTGATTCTTGAGGTGGACACTCAAGAGTTGTCATAGTCTTCTTGTCACATGTTGGAGGTACTTCAGCTTTAGTAGCCTCCAATGAACATTGAGTACCAGCATCTCCTGTTTCACTCTTTTGTGGAGTATCAATATGTGTCTTCTCAAGATTTGTCAATTGGGCTTCCAATTTTTGACTTTCATTATTGAGGATGATCTTCTGATCTTCAATCATGATCATCTTCTCTTCACAAGTCCTCTTCAATCTTTCAACCTCATCTTCATGCATCTTAACTTTATTTTGTAACAAAGAGTCAAGTTCCCCGAATTTCATGGAAGTTTCTTCCAAACACAAACTCTTGAATTCTTTTCTCTTTTTCAGCTCAGCTTCAAGTGCATGGATATTTTCTTTTAGAGTCTTATTGACTTCCTCTTTTTCTTCAAAGACTTTAACCTGTTTGGTGAGCTTCATACTTTCCAGATCTTTTCTTTCCAACCCCTTTTCCATATTGATTAGTCACTGAAAGTGGCTAATATTAATTGTTAATATCTTTATATTCATTTTTCCAAAGTCCATAAACATTGTTTTTAGTGCATTACATAAATATAACTTCATTTCTCATCTAAAATGCAATTCATGTTTAAAATGCAAATTTGGGCCCAATCATTTGTTTATGGACAACATTATATTCATTTTATTAATTTGAAATTTTGGGATATGATTTATCACTTTGTTTGGAACATTTTATCTTTTAGGTCTGATGGATGAATCCCAAAGGAAAATGGATAATTTTTCATCTGAAGACAGAAACTTGCTGGAAAAAGCATAATGGGCCTAAGGCCCATCAAACAAATGTGGGGCCTAGAAACCAATCCCAATGAAGCTAAAATTTATACAGTAGAAATATAAAAATATGAGGATCATTTTATTCAACTGTGGCCGGAGCTAATTCTGATGTTTTCATGATGATAAAGGGATCTGAAGTTGAGATTTAAATGGTGGACCCGACATTAATGCACATAAATCCGTCCCACCATTTCGACCATAAATTCCAAACGGCTGATCAAAATTTCCTGAAATTTTGAGAGATTCTAGAAGACACATGTAAGAATATATGTTCTATTTATGATACCTTCGGATTCTGCTATATGAAGTGTCAAACGCACACGTCAAAATGGAGGATGAATCTGGCTGGTTTTGTGGTCAACTTTGTAACGTTAATTTCCTTTTGATTCTTCACCCTCCTTTTGACTCTATTAATTGTTGGGGGGGTGAATTTATTGTTGGGGGTGGACATAAGGCTCCTAATATGCCTATATAAGGAGCTGGTGGTTAAGGGAATAATCATCTAACATTTTTCTTTGAATCCATGTTTTTCTTTCATCCATTGTATTTCTTTCAATTGTAATTTTCTGCTTTCAATTTGTAATCGCATCGTCAAGTTTTCCCATGTAAGTTTTTCTTTCACGTTTATTATTTTAATAAAATTTCTTCTTCTTCTTCACTTTTTATTTTCCTTTTCTTCACACGTTGATACCGTTGAATCATGGTGTGAAATTATTCACACCAACACTTGTGATTTCAATCACACAACGGTGGAGTGTTCGTTCTTTTAATAATTTTCTTCTTCTTCAATTCCGCCCCCGCAAGTCTACATCCCGCTTCCATTGGTAGAATAGCATCAATGGAGGGCTAAAATTTTATGGGTTGATCCTAGGGAGTTGCATGAGTTGTATTTAATGTTATTTGATGTTCTTAAATTCTTAAATTTGTTCTTTATTTTAAGAGTTCCTTTCTTTGATTTATCTTCTTCTTTGTCTTCACCGACTTTAACGATGACACATTTTGAGTGCTAGTACAATCCAATTCCTTGGAGTGCTCATTTAATTGATCCTCTAAGTGAATTGGTGATTAGCCTTTAAATTGTGTATGGATTAAATCGGATAATGATATTGAGGAATTATTTCATTTAATGGATACCTCTTGAACCGATGAACAGAAAATCAAATGAAAAACAAATACATCCAATCAAGACCAAGAGACAACCTAGGATCAACTCACCTTAATTAGTTGTTTTAATTAAAGTAATTTTATTGGTTTTGTTCTTTAAATTAAATAAATATTTCTTCAAATCAATCAACACCATAGTTGGCCACTTCATATCCAATCCTGCATCTAATCAAAGTGTCTCAAGGTTTCTTCTTCGGTACCTGTGGATTCAATCCCTACTTGTACTTCAACGACCGCTTTTCTCACCTCTATTTCTATTTTCTTTTCCCCTTTCTGTTTTTCCAAAAAAAAAATCCAAATCCAAATTTCATTAAACTCCAATGGAGTATCATCAACAATTTCATTTCATAAAATCGGGCTGGAATCGAATAGAAAATCAACATTGGGAATCCCCTCACATAGGAAATTACTTTGATCAACCTTTAAATGAATACCCCTCACCCGATAACATGAACGATCAATGGGATGCTGATTTTTTAAAGGATCAATTTCCATACCTCTCAAGGATGATTGAAGAGATCAAACTTAATGATGATGATGATGTAGAAACAATAATCAATCCTAATTCTAAAAAAATTCTTGAACATTTGTGTGAAAAAATGGTTAAAATGAATTCAGAAGTTTCATCACTGAGATTAGAAATAAAAAACATTGAGACTTATGAAGAACCCATTCCCACTCAGGATGTCCTTTCCACATCACTTATAGAAGAATCTTGTTTCCCACATAACTCATGTGAATTTAGTAAAGAACCCACTTTAAAATCTTGGAATACAGAGTTGGATAATGAAGAGATTTGGTCAGGTAATGTTGAAATTCAAGATAAAGAACATGAAGGAATTGTTAATGAGTATTTAAATCAGGATGAAATTGATTTCATGAATTCACAAGAGGGAAATTATTCTTCAAGGATTGAATGTCCAGAATATTGCACCAAAAATGATTTTTTAGAATCACCAATCATTGAACCATTGGGAGAGTTAACAAATATTGAGTCTATACCCACTCCCGACATTCAAAAGGAAAATTTTTGGGAGGAATCAAAATTTCAAAAGGAACCAATTATTTCTAAATTTCATGGAGAAGAAACTGTTTTTGATTCAAATTTCCATTCTTCTTTTGTAAATTTTTATCAACCTGAACTCAAAAATTTTCTCCCTTCTTCCCCACTCTTAAATGTGGATAACCAATACCATGAAATTTCAATTTATTATCCTCTTGAAACTAAAAAATTGGGAATGTTTATTGATGTATTAGGCAATACTAGATATTCAATTCAATCAACCATTTCTGATATTACATGGATTTTACCGCTCATTATAGAACAAAGGATTTCACATGAAACATATTTCAAACAAATAATCAATCTCAATCTTGTTTAAGTGGAGAAAGATGGGTTAATTAAAATTTTGAGAGTTGGAATTGGATAAGTTGGGGGGTTCAAGTCGAGCTAACGACGTTAAACAAAAGCGCTACATGGGAGGCAACCCATGGTTTTCATGTTTTCTAATCATTTTGAATCATTTTCTTTTTCATATAATAAATTACCATAGACTGTTGACCTGTTCTTCTTTTATGAGTAAGGATGGGTATGAAAGGGGAGCGCCATATTCATCTGTGTCACGTGGCGTGATCTCTGAGTAATACCTTACCCAGAAATTTAAAAAGAAGACAATGTATCATCAGTTTATTTTGTTTTGTTTATTATTATGTTTTTATAGGTTAAAAAAATAAAAGGACATGTTGTAAGTCATATGAAGAATCCATTCACCACCATCCAAGCCACTGAGACTCAAATCCAGGAGTAAAGGGAGACTGTGGCACGCACTATCATCATCAACCACCAGGTGACTTTATTTCATGATTATCATTTACTCTTTGAAATCCTCCACCCCCTTCTAACTTTTCTTTTCTTTAAACACTGGGGAAAGTGTCATTCTAAGTTGGGGGGAGATAAAAAATGTTTTTTTTCAATAAGAACATGCATGGAAAGAAAAAATTCCATTAACCTTGAACATGATAACACACATTGCAAACTCTGAAATTGGATATCGAAAAATTTGGATGCTTTGATTCTGATTTTAATGCAAGTTTAATTTCATGAGCATAGTTTTTGGAAAGTGCAGTTGTCTAATGTGATTTTTCAAAGTTTACATTTTCATCCTCTTAATAAAAATGTCACAATGCACGTCTTCTGGATTTTGGGTGTAAATTTGAGTTCTTGGGTCCCTTTCATTATAGAATAGGGTTCTGGGGTCACTTTTAGTTTAATTTGAGTATCCAAAAACAAAAAAAACAAAAAATAAAAAAAAACAAAAAAAAATTGAAAAAATAATGACCACATAGAGCAATGTTTTGTCCAAATGTGTGGCGTCCGGCACTTGGGGATCGTGACTCCATAGTTGTCTTGCCCAGAGTTAGGCTTTATATCTCTATTGTAGAGCATGAAATTGACAAAATAGGTGGCGTCCGGCACTTGGGGATCGTGACTCCATAGTTTTCTTGCCCAGAGTTAGTCTTTTCATATCTATTGTGAAAATGGATACTCATCTTAAGGTTTAATGTGATTCCCACCTAGCGCTTCCATTTTTTCCCCTTGAACAATAAAATGGGCCCCATATCTTTTATGATGCACAACACTTTATCATGCTTAATTGGAATTGGATGAAATGTGGCGATAAATTTGAACAAAGGAATGGGCTTGGGCTTGGGATATGCTTATGGACCTAGCTTGTTTTTAATGATTTTGATGGGTTTTCATAATTTTTTTGGTATTAGATATTTGGGTGAGCAATGTGTATTTAAATGTTTTTGGAAAAGGGGATTTGAATTTCATTTTTGTAATATATTTTGCTCTGGACTAGAAAAACTCAAGTTGGGGGTGTGATTAGTCACTGAAAGTGGCTAATATTAATTGTTAATATCTTTATATTCATTGTTCCAAAGTCCATAAACATTGTTTTTAGTGCATTACATAAATATAACTTCATTTCTCATCTAAAATGCAATTCATGTTTAAAATGAAAATTTGGGCCCAATCATTTGTTTATGGACAACATTATATTCATTTTATGAATTTGAAATTTTGGGATATGATTTATCACTTTGTTTGGAACATTTTATCTTTCAGGTCCGATGAATGAATCCCAAAGGAAGATGGATAATTTTGCGCCTGAAGACAGAAACTTGCTGGAAAAAGCATAATGGGCCTAAGGCCCATCAAACAAATGTGGGGCCTATAAACCAAGCCCAATGAAGCTCAAATTTATAAAGTAGAAATATAAAAATATTAGGATCATTTTATTCAACTGTGGCCAGAGCTAATTATGATGTTTTCATGATGATAAAGGGATCTGAAGTTGAGATTTAAATGGTGGACCCGACATTAATGCACAGAAATCCGTCCCACCATTTCGACCATAACTTCCAAACGGGTGATCCAAATTTCCTGAAATTTTGAGAGATTCTATAAGACACATGGAAGAAGATATGTTCTATTTATTACACCTTCGGATTCGGCCATATGAAGTGTCAAACGCACACGTCAAAATGGAGGATGAATCTGGATGGTTTTGTGGTCAACTTTGTAACGTTAATTTCCTTTTGATTCTTCACCCTCCTTTTGACTCTCTTAATTGTTGGGGGGTGAATTTATTGTTGGGGGTGGACATAAAGATTCTAATATGCCTATATAAGGAGTTTGTGGTGAAGGGAATAATCATCTAACATTTTTCTTTGAATCCATGTTTTTCTTTCATCCATTGTATTTCTTTCAATTGTAATTTTCTGCTTTCAATTTGTAATTGCATCGTCAAGTTTTCCCATGTAAGTTTTTCTTTCACGTTTATTATTTTAATAAAATTTCTTCTTCTTCTTCACTTTTTATTTTCCTTTTCTTCACACATTTATACCATTGAATCCTGGTGTGAAATTATTCACACCAACACTTGTGATTTCAATCACACAACGGTGGAGTGTTCGTTCTTTTAATAATTTTCTTCTTCTTCAATTCCGCCCCCGTAAGTCTACATCCCGCTTCCATTGGTAGAATAGCATCAATGGAAGGCTAACCTCTTAAGGGTTTATCCAAGGGAGTAGCAATGTCATGTATTGAATGTTATTTCATGTACTTAATATTTAAATCTATTCGTTATTTTAGGATTTCCATTTGATGAGTTACATTCTTTCTCATCTTTGCCAACTTTAACGATGACACATTTTGAGTGCTAGTACGATCTATTTCCTTTGAGTGCTCATTAAAGTGATCCTCAAAGTGAATTAGTTATTGGCCTTGTAATTGTGTAGGGATTAAATTGGTGAATGATTTGGAAGAATTATCTCATTGTTTGGATATGTCTTGAATTAATGACATGAAATTTTCTAAGAAAAGAAATCCATCCAATCCACCCCAAGCAAAACCCTAAGATCAACCCACCATCAATAATTGTTTAGTTCACATCATTTTTTATTATATCTTATTTAAATTATATCTTTAGTTCTTCAATTAAAATCTACCTCAAAGTTGGCCACTTCATAGCCAATCCATCAATAAATCATAGCGTCTCAAGGTTACTTCTTCGGTCCCTGTGGATTCGATCCCTACTTGTACTTCAATGACCGCTTTTACCAGTAGGGTAAATTTGGGATCAACCACATATTGTCAGCTTCCCTTTCTAATCGAGTGATCTCAACCTACATAGATTGGAATAGGCTACAAATAATAACAACCCTTTCTTCAGGAATATCATGCAGATATGTTTTGAGTTTTTTCTGAAAGCTTGAATTAGGGGTGTCATCCTTTCCTCTGGAAGAATCCTGAGCCACCTGCTCGATACTTTCCAATCCTGATATTTCTTCATTATTGGAATGGCATGGAGAACAAGACATTGCATCTTCTTTGGATATGAGGGACTTCTTCAACTGCTTCTTCTCTTTCTTTTTCCTGTTCGTCACGGTCTTGGTGGATGTAGGCTTCTGCTCAGAAATGATTGACCCTTCCTCAAGATTGCACTTCATTTTTTTTGACTTTAGGAAAGAAACTCAAATCCTCTTCTGAATAGAATTACTGTAGACTATCCAACATACGTGAACCTCCCTTTGACACCACTTGTAGGACCCCGGGACACCCTGAGAGGGGAGGGGTGGATCAGGGTGTCAAATTTTTCTTCTTAAAGTTGTGGATCTTATTCCCACGTTGGTAGGAACTACTTAAACCTATATGATGGACATGATCAGCAATGAAACATTCACATGCACAGAGATAACACAACAATTTTACTTAGTTCACCACAAAGGGCTAAGTCCAAGGAGCATACGCCGAAAAGTTGGCGGTCGTACCAAATTCCACTAATCTTCACTAGCTGTGGATTATAGAGGTTCAAGCACAGTCACTCTATCCCAGGCTCACTGCCTTTACAAAGGTTCAGGAATAGCTCACTGCTTCCCTCGGGTCACTCCCGTTGACTCCCCCTGGCTCACTACCGTTGGTGAAGTCACACTCAGTTTATAGACGTGAAGGTCTCTTCAATAGATAGACATTAAGTTCTTTGTCTCCAATTCAACATGAGACTTTGCTTGCATCAGGGTTCAGAGTTGATGCTCTTTTTAGTTCAATCCTTATTCTTTAGTGCAATGACTGAATGCACTAAATCCCCCTGTCTTCGTTTGCCTGAATCACAATCACTTGTGTGATTTCTCAATAAATGATGCTCTGTTGAAGTCCAAATTTCATCCACTGATGAATACCCCTTTTTCCCCTGTCCACTGGGCGATCAACCTTTGGAAAGGGCCTTCACAAAGTACCCTACTTCTCAAGGTTCCCAATTTTTCAAAGCTCAAACAAGGCTTCGCGGAGTCCCTGCCTTTTCGCGAAGCTCAATCGCGAAGCACTCTTGCGATGCACAAGCCTTCGCAATGTTTGGCTGTCGTGGAGCTCCTTCCTCTTCATGAATCTCACTGAGCCAACACGGGGCGCATGAATTTCGCGGAGCTAGAATATCCGCCGTGAAGCTCCTATTTCGCGAAGCACATTGCCTTCGAGAGTGACCTTTGCGAACCGAGAGAAAGGATTTTCGTTGAGAGCTCTCTCTTCTTCTCTCGAGGGGGTCGAATTGTATTTATAGGCAATTCCATTGACCCTCGAACTTTCCGCACGAATTCAATGCCACGTCATCTCAAATAGAAAAGCTCTGAAGTTCCCGCCGGAATTCTCTCAAAATCGCGAGGCACTACAGAAATTTTCCATTCGCAGAGCTCGTCGTAATTGTGGAGCATCCCGTCAATTACTTCGCACCTTCTCCGCAAAGCTCCCTCTCAAATCCCTTCATTGCCGCAAAGCTCCCCTGCAAAGCCCTTCATCGCCGCGAAGCTCTCCAGCCTCTGCCGTTCACAAAGCTTGACGTAATCACGAAGAATCACCGCCTCCATTCTTCTGGTCTTCACGAAATCCAATCCATGTATCCCATATTCGCGAAACTCATGCCTTTGCCATATTAAATTATGATCTTCATGGAAATCCACTTTTCACGATGCTCACCAACCTCCAAATTTTGGACCCCAAAAATTTGGAAAACACTGGAAAAAGGCGCCACCTTGTATATGCTCTTTTTTTCCACCTCCAGATCATCCATTTTTTTATCGATGTTCCTTGAATAAAACATGGATCATTATCCACAGTCCTCGAACTCTACATGCCACCATGGAATCTCTTTTGTCAACAAATTTGTATGTCATCTGTTTGCTTTGTCAACAAGCACGATTACCTCAACAACACTTCTTCTTGGTGATATGTATCCTTCAACAACTCTTCTTCTTTTATCACAAACTCCACTATTGTGATATGTATTCTTTGAAGGCATAGATTCAACATCATCATCTTCTATGAAAATGTGATGTGCATGGCTATCGCAGAATTCCAATCATTGCACGACCTTCTTAGAATTCCAATCATTGGCACAATGTCTTCTTCATCAACCGTCATGATCAACTTCATGCAAACCATGTGATTCTATTCATCAAGAAGTCTCTTGCATGGTTCTCATGAAATCATGAGTAATTTCATGGTCTTCATCAAAACCCATGGTTCTCATGAAATAATGAGGAATTGCATGGTCTTCATCAAAACCCATGGTTCTCATGTAATAAGGAGGAATTTCATGGACTTCATCCAAAAACCCTATTCTTCTTTAATCATCCTCAGATGGATTACACCTCACATTCTTCATTGTTGTAAAAAATGTATCACCTTTGACACATGTTCTTTGAACTTACGATCAGTACAACAATCGTCTGAATCACCATTCCTCTACTTCAGCGGAGTAATTCATGATCTCCTTCATTTTGATCTTCCAATCCTCCTTTTCATTGGATTACTTCTTGATCTCCTTCATTTTTATCTTCATTGACAACTATTGACAACAAATACAAACTTATACACAAAGTGGTTCCAACACCAACCTCATCCTCATTACCTATATGGTGCCTTCAATTAGAACAACTCTACATTGTACTAACTGCTGAATACTCCTTCCTCCTCTAGGTCTTGTGGATTAGTCCTCTATTCTAATATGTGTGAAATCAATCAGTCAGTAACCAGTACTTCCAGGACAACTCCTTTGTATCATATGTGGGGAATCAATCGATTACTAATCGGTGCCACTCTACCCCCACTCTCCATTGAAGTCATCCATTTCCACTGTTGTGAACCCGTCCCATGGCCCCATCTGTATCTCATCTTGAGACACAATTCCTTGGGTGGGGTCTTGGAACATCTGCAAATCAAAAAAATAATTTCAATTAAATTCATAGGGGGAATGGAGCATGGTTGAGGTCGCAGGTTCACTATTAGAGTAAAGTACTGAACTGAAGTACCCTTATCCCACTGGCATCAGTACTCTACTCTACAGTACTCTTATATATAGTTATAGAAGAGTACCTGCATCAAAACTGGAAAAAGAAGCTGTCAGATGATCAGCAATCGGGAGCATCCATGAGACCGTCAGTCCGGGATCGGAAGCACCAAACTATTAGAGTAAATTACTGAATGGTATAGTTTGGAATTGGGGGTTGTGGTCGGAACGAATCAAATGCCAATTCAAGTCCAACCATATCAGAAGGTCGTGTTGGTCCAATGGGAATCGTACGACTCTATGATACCATTAGTGGTGTGACTGACTTCTACCTCAAATCCATTCAATACTAGAAGCTCAGTATTCTACTCTAGAAGTGCCAGATATCGGAAGGATGATACGCTCCGACTTCCCCGTGGGTGCCAATCGACTCCTTCCGTGCTACCTTTTTCAGGTACCCCTTATCCCGCTATTCAGCCTAGCCCCCGCCTTGTATTGACAATATTAGAGTAGAGTACTGAGGTCGTACATTTCCTCACACTAAAGACCTTTCCAGCCAGAACAACAGTTCTCAAGTTCACTATCGAATAAATCACTAGGCTTTCCGCTCTCGATTGGCATTTCACTCTGTACCGACTTATATATATTGATAGACAATTGTGGGTCACCCTAAGACCTCAATGCTAGTCAACCCCTCCCCAATGCGTACAAAAAACTACCTCCATTCCGGTTCGATGAAAGAAACTCGAAAACCTGATGGTCTCGAACGTTTCCGTTGTGTAAAGCCACTATGGTACCGATAATCCAAGGGGAATGGGGGTGGTATGGTACATGGGAAATGACTGAGAACACCATCTCAAAACAACAATGTGCCTATGGGAGTGGGGGTGCATACCTGTTGGTATTGATAGATGGGGGAAGCGATCGATGGTCCAATGGAATGTGGCAGTGGTACATCATTGAGTAGCCAGAACGGAAAGGAGGGTAGCAAAACCTAGCCAAGAAAGAGCAATTGCAACTCTGGAACCTCTATTCCAATCCAGTCGATACCGCCACTCGCTCATTGCAGCTAGACAACTGATGTCCTGTTTCACCCAACCCCACTATATATCTATGCTCTATTGGAATGGAATTGGCCACTGTGCAGTCTACTACCACCGAGAATGCCATCGCTGTTGCATTTTGGGTTTGGCCTCGACAAAACCGGTACCCCCCTTCCTTTTCGGTATAATATAGGTAGTGGAGTATCACCCTGGCATTTCACTCTTCCCAATCAATTTTCTACCACTGATCACACCCAAATACCATTGTGATCACTGCAATTCACAAGACCCATAAACCCCCAACACCAATAGTAGCAGCATCCCAAAGACCCTATACGGAACAATGGTGCAGATACATTGTTGACCATTCACACCACCGGTGTGAGACGAAGGTCATCAAGGCGCATCTGAGTACTCTACTCTAATAGTGTTCCACCATCCACTCTCAGTACTCTAATCTAATAGTATGGGCTCGGGAAGCACATATTGTCCCCATGAAATTCCAGAACACAATGGGCAGTAGGATGCCTCTCTTGATGCCAAAGAGAACCTGATTTCACTCATATGGCATCAGAGGTGCGCCATAGGGGTTGATGTAATGGGCGGAGGTGGTTGCTATCTGATTGCCGCAGAACTAGATATCGCATATGCCAAAAAGAGTGGATCGATAAGCTATCCATGACCTCTGCATTTGGATCCTATGGTGGGTGAAACAAGGCCATATCCATTTACAAGAGTGGGGAGGTCCAACTGCTAGGGATCGATGAACGCAGTGCTGCCATGGGATCGGCAGAACGTCAGTCAGTGCACAATGAATGTCCAGAAGTACGGAATGGTTATACTCCATTGGGTGTTGGGACATGTCGGTTGAGTAGTTACTTATCCCTATCAGTTCTTAAAAAGGGAATTGAGACTCTATTAGATAGAGTACTGAGTATCATCTCTATTTGGTGTCCATATTAAGCCCCTCTGAAATGGTTATTTCAAGCCCTTCTCAAAGGAAAAACAAGGTCCATACAGAAGTGCACTCCATTTCACCATGTATCCCATCAACTCCATACCATTTGGACAGTCTCGGTGACCACTATTAATAGACAATATAGCCAAAACCACCATAGAACACTATTATAAGAGTACTGAGAACAACCGTGCGGATCACCGTGCTATTCTCTAATAGTTGAATCTTTTGGCCATCCATTCCCCTGGTACTTATATATATTGAAAGGGATCAGGGGGAAGGAAAATCCACTGTTATGCTTTTGGATTTGAGATGGTCCTAGCTTCAAGTAGAGCTGGGAGTTTGCCTTTCAGATATTCCATGATCTGCTCCGCCCAAAGGCAATTAGACAATAATGGTGGTCAATAGAATGGAGTTGGTTCATTCCCAAAGGCATTCAAGTGTCCCCCTGTGAGTGTCATGTGGACTGGCAACCATGACTCCTTCGGAATGGCATTACTGAACCACGATTCTCGGAGTGCTGTATCTCATTGACCGCACCATGTACTATAAAGAAAGAAAGAAAGAAAGAAAGAAAGAAATAAATAAAGAAATAAAGAGAAAAAAGAGAAAGATGTGCGCTTGACAGGCGTTATGTTATGTGATATCAAGGTGAAAGATAATGGTCAAAGTCAACCTTGTGAAACTACTCATATGGGAGATTTAGTGGTAGCATTTCGTCCTGTCCACAGGTGCTTGAGCAGTAAGATCAAAGAAGCTATCCGACGATCAAGGTGCTAGCAGTCACATATCTTTTTTATACTAAGGGTGACAAAGGTTATAAACCCTTATATATTAAGTATCACCTTTCTAAAGGGTTGGTAAATTGAAATGAAATTAATTTTAGTAAGGCCATATAAATGATTAGGTCATAGAGATCATAGTTTACCAGATCCTTACCCCTCAGCTTGAAAGCAAGGAAAGTCGGAAAGAAAGGATACGAGAGGAAGAGTACCATTTCCCAGGGGATAGAAAAGGTCATCTTTGAGCAACTAGAAAGATTTATTACTGATTAAAGGAAGGCATATAGAAGGTCGGACAAGCTTCCAGAACAAATAAAGAAAGAGGAGAGCGAAGAGAAGCTATCGAATGACTCGAATGGGCACACAACGGATAGGCAAGAGACCTTTTTTTTTTCTGTTTTTGGTTTGAGAGATCAGGTGTAATAGGGAGAGATGAGATCGGATATCCAAATATCTTTCTTAAATGAAGGGATCTGATCCTTATAGTATTCCTCTTTCGATTGGTTGGTTCGGTCCGAATAAGGTCTTCCGAAAGCGTGGGAAGAGATCGTTCTCCAAGTCCCTTTCTAAACAGGTTTAGGGAAGGCCATTACGTAATAGGGGACTCTGGGAAGCAAGACGAGAGGAGTTAAAGGGATAGGGATCAGAGGAAGAAAGCGCCATTTTATGTCCAAAATCAGACAAGGTCTGTGTTTCATAGCTAATAAGATTAAATCTTTCTTTCCGGGATCGATGTGTCATAGCCGAGGAAAGATGCTGATGTGAACTGAACTGAATATTCTTAAGCAAGTGAATCATGGATAGATTTCATTGAAGTTATAGGTTCAAATCTAATCCCTGAGATTGCTGGGTCAAAGTGGAAGGAGAAGTATAGGATTTCCGAAACGGAAACTGAAATACCCATTATTCCATTTTCAACTTCCAACCGCACAAGCAGAGGTTTTTATCCCTGTTGAGGGAGGAATAAAAACCTTTCTTAGACAATTAGGTGTGGAATAAGATGTGCAACTGCTCCTTCTCTTGTTAATTCACTCTGGGAGAGAATCCATTTTTGTACTAATACAAGAACCACCTATTTTCTTACACAATAATTTCTGTACTAAAGCGGTCATGGATAAAGAGCGCATTCTATTTCTTCTATTGAGAGGTCCCATTATTCGACTAGGGAAGGCCTTATGCTTGATCTGATCTTTCTCGAGGAATAGGATATTTAAACTAGTGAGACCTTAGCCCTTGCCGGGAACAAACTCAATACCTAGCCTTGAAAGGATATGTAAGAAGGAATCTAATTGTTTTAAGCTCCTCAGCTCTTCGCCTATTGGAAATAATTCATCTGGTTATGCCTAGTCCTCTCAACATACTATATATCCATTCTCGGGTCTGACCACACTCCAATGGGGTGGATGTCACGAACCTGGAAGTTGAAGGCCTTCACACTATTAGAAGAGTACTGAGGACCCACCCACTCCAAAACACAACCCCCAACTACCATCTCAATCACAACACCACTACCTACTTATTTTCTACTGGACCACCTTCCAAAAGGTGATAATGGATACATGGTGGCATCACACTTGCTTGGAACAGATAAGCGGGGAGTCTGCCCAGCTAAGGTAGCACCAGACCCATTCCATTCATTCCCAATACCACAACCAGTGTCCAGGAATTCAAGTCTACTACATATATTACACTGACATCCAAACCCCCACTCCTTAAAAGAGATCTGCTATCTATTATGTGATTCACCACTATTAGAGTAGAGTACTGAGGCATGGTAGACAAGTTTATCAAACCACTCCTTACTCTATATAGTAGGGTGCAGGTTGTCGTTCAAGTACCGAAGTTGAGTTGTTTGGCTATTCCCATCACCGAATACCATTATACTTATATATATTGTCATGATATGGAATCAATCGTACCGCTTTGTGATTTGTGATATAGTAGGGAAAGTCCTTAATATATATAAGTACCAGGTGGGTTACGGAATTGATTTTCCACTAAATGAGGCTAATATTCATTGTTAATATATATAATTTTCATGTTCCTTATTATCTATAAACACCATTTTAGTTCATTTTACACTTTGAACACCATTTTACATTATGATTGTAATACCTTCTTAAAATGCACTATTATGTGGTACATTTTTTAACATCATTTAAAGTATCCAATGATTTATCTGATTTTAAGGAATATAATTATACATATTTTAATTTGATATTTTGGGAAATTTATCTACACTTAAATATGAACATGTTTTATTCAGGGATCAATGGAGAATTCATGGAAGAAGATGGGGATATTTTGTGATGAAAGGAAACAATTCTGGAGAAGTCAGATTGGACACCATCCCACTGATGAGACTGTGGGGCCCAACATAAAATCCCAATTAATCCAAAATTTCATGGGATGATAGAAGGCATGTATAATAACAAATCACTATACAGTATCCAATGCTAATTCGTCCTCCATGGTGTCCATTTAGGTGGCCCACATTAGAGATAAAATTCTGGGCCAGATTCTGTGGCACAGAAAAACATTCCACTAATATAATTATATCTCCTAATCCACAACTCCGAATGGGCCCCAATTTTGTAGTCGGGTAGGAGATATCCGGGGATCCATTTTATTCTTCTATGGACCACTCTGATTCTTCCATATAGAAGGACTTACAAGCGCGTCTGTTCGGTGGAAGAAAGTTGGCTGCCACCTCAGGTCAAGGGTGGAAAAGTCTCCTCTCCCTTACTTTCCACCACCCTAGGCCAACCATACTCAAGTGGGATCTTTTTTACTGTTGGAGGCTCGACCCAAGTCTCCCAAAATGCCTATTTAAGGAAGTGGTGGTGAAGGAGTTTCTCATCTTGGATGCTTTGTTCAATTGTAATGTTATGCTGCAATTTTGTTGTCTCAAATTTGTCTTTCATATGTAAGTTGTTCAATTCACTTTAGTTTCTTAATAAAAGTTCTTCTTCTATTCTTATTCTGTTATTATTCATATAACTTTGATACCGTTGGATCAAGGTGTGAATTTATTCACACCAAACCTTGTGAAATTATTCACACAACGGTGGAGTGGTCATTTTATTTTTGTTGTTTTCTTTACTTCTCCATTTCCTCCCTCATGAGTCTACTTTCCGCTTCCATAGAAACCATGAGATCAATGGAGGGATAACCCAGTTATGGATTGATCCAAGGGAGTAGCAAGGGGCTGGATTGGATGTTATTTATCACCTCATTAATGTATAATCACTTCTTTAATTGAGATTTTTATTTGATGATTTTTAAACTCCATCGTTCTTGTTGAATTTAAGGACACACACTTCAAGTGCTAATACGAAACTTTACCTTGAAGTGATCAAAACATTGATCCTTCAAGTGTATAGGAGATTAGTATTAAAGGATGTAGGCATTAAACTAGTAAGTGATGATGTTGTTTTATCTCCTTAAATGAACCCATCTCAAATATAAGAAATTGAAATCATTAAAAAGGAAATACGTCCAATCCACCCTGAGCGATAACCTAGGATCAACTCATTCTTTTAAATTGAATTCACTTAAGCCCATTAGAGTTTCTTTCAAACCCATATAAAATCAATCCAAGTTGGCCACTTCATATCCAAAAACAGTCCATAGAATATACGTGTCTATAGGTTACTTCTTAGGTCTCTGAGGATTCGACAACCCAAGCTAAACTACAATGACCGTCCTACCTACTTCTCTTGGGTAAATTTGAGTGAGAATAAAATTTTGGCGCTATTTTCGGGGACCTAAGTAAGTTATCTTAGACACTATCATATATTTTTTCATCACTCTTCTCTGTTCTCACCCCCTCACTCTTATGGAAATCAATTTTGAAAAAGCCCAAACATGGGAAACCTATCCCTACTTTGATCACCCAACCCCATGTGTGATGTACAATGACCATCCTAATTTCTAAATGTGGGATCATCAACAACCTAATGAACCACATTGTTTTTACCCCTATGATCCACAAAATATCCCAATATATAATGAGTTTCAATCCCCACAAAGCCAATCTGAACACTCTCCTGTGCAATTTCAACAACTTAATTATCCACCTAGAATAGACCATTCGGATCAACCCCTTATCCATACTAATCCACATCCATTACTTGAAAAAATATGTCAACAAATGGAGATAATGAATTTTGAGGTTTCATCATTGAGGTTAGAACTACAAAGCATTAAAATTTTTGAGGAACCCATCCCTACACAAACTGTCCCTTCCATAACCTTATGTGAAGTATCTAGTTTCCCAAAAACCTCTCATGAATTTACTGAAGAGAAAACCTTTGTATTTGGGGAATATTAAGAGGATCAAGAAATTATTGATGGGTGTTTAAATCAAGAGGAAATTGATTTTTTGGATTCAAAAGCGGAGAATTTGACATCATGGATTGAGTATCATAAGGATAACTCCATTTATGATTTTTTAAAAACACTAATCACTGAACCATTGAGATAAATCACAAACATTGAGTCTATACCCATTCCTATCACTGATCTTTCCAATTTTATTGTTGAATCTTCTTTTAAAAAGGAACCGATTCTATTGAGAACTTTGGAAAATGAAACTGAGTTAGATTCAAAATCTCAACTTGGGTCTAAATGTCCTATCTAACCTGATCTCAAAATTATTATTCTTACTTACCCATCAAGTATCCATTCATAGGGTATAACTATGACCTTTCAGTTGGAATTAATTATTCTATTGAAAAAGAAAATTTAGGAATGATTATTGATGCCTTAGGAAAGACTAGAGAAGCAACTAGATCCACCATTTATGATATTCCTTGGATTTACCCACTCATTTTAGGATATAGGTTTGTGAATGAAACAAATTCTAAATATAGAATCAAACTCAACCTATTTGAATTGGTGAAACATGGGGTTCTTAAGATTCCAAAAGTTGGTATTGGGTAAGTTGGGGGGTCCATGTCAGGCTAACGACGTTAAATAAAGCGCTGCATGGGTGGTAACCCATGGTTTTCAAGTTTCCAATCATTTTTTTTTGTTTTAATCAACTTTATATTTTAAATAGGATTAATTAATTATTTTGATATTTAATAATAAAAAATAGACTTTTGACCTGTTCTTCTATTATAAGTATGGATGGGTACAAAAGGGGATCACCATATTCATCCATGTCACGTGGTGTGATCCTTGAGTAATACATTACCCAAAAATTTAAAAAAGAAGACAATGTATCATCAGTTTATTATATTTTATATATATAATAATATTTTACTTATATATATATATATATACTGTTTTGTTTTGTTTGTTTGTTTTCCTTTTTCTACTAGGGAACTCTGCAAGTGACATGGATATCAAAGGATTAAAAGGGAGCAGCAAGAATTTCAACTTCAACCACTAGGTGACTTCATTCCATGATCCTCATTTTCAATTTCCCTTTTGAACTTTCATTCTCTACCTCTATGCCCTTCTAAATTTTCTTTTCTTTAAACATTGGGGATAGTGTTATTTCAAGTTGGGGGGGAGATGAAATAAAAAAAATTGCTTTTGTGAAAAAATGAATGATTTGAAATTTTGTTTTTGTGTAAATTGAAGGAAAAATTCCTTTAACTTTTAACATGGTAATACACATTGCACACTTTGAAACTGAATATCAAATAATTTAGCATGCCCTAATTCTGATTTTAATCTTTGTATAATTTCATGAGCATAGATTTTGGAAAGTGTGGTTGTCCAATGTGATATTTCATTGTTTATATTTTCATCCAAATAAAAAAAGATCACAATGCATGTCCTTTGGATAGTGGGGTATTAGTTTGAGTTCATGGGATTCCCTAAATAAATAGCATAGGTTTGGTGATCATTTTAGTTTAATATGAGTATTAAAAAAAATTAATTAAAAAAAACAATAAATTTGCGCGTAAATAAATGAAATGACCTAATGTGTGGCTTTCGACACTTGGGGATCGTGACTCCATAGTTGTCTGGCCCAGAGTTAGTAATTTTATCTCTATTTTTGGTAATTTGAAATTTTTTTTGACTGAGTTAACTCGAGATGATTCCCGAGTATGTGGGCTTCACTTGGTTCCCTAAGGTCTTTGAGCCTGGGAGTCATCGACAAAGTTTTGCTACAGGGGTTGACTCTTTTGAGTGCATTTTCAATTACCATGGAAAAATTGAAAAAAAAAACATAAAACAAAAACAAAAAAACAAAAAAACATATAATACAAAAAAAATTTGAATACTCATCTTAATATTGAAATGTGATTCCACCTAGCGCTTCCGTAATTTTCTCCTTGAATAAAGATGAACCCCCATGTCTATTGTGATGCACAACACATCCTCAAACTTAATTGATATTGGATGAAATATGAAAATGAATTTGAACAAAGGAATGAGATTGGGATTGGGATATGCTTATGAAACTATCTTGTATTAAAATATTTTGATGGGATTCATGATTTTTTGGTATATGGGTTTCTGGTGATCATTGTGTATTAAAATGTTTTTGGAAAAGGGAATTCGAATTTCATATTGTTGAGATATATTTTGCTCGGGACTAGCAAAACTCAATTTGGGGGGTGTGATTATCCACTAAATGAGGATAATATTCATTGTTAATATATATAATTTTCATGTTATTTATGATCTATAAACACCATTTAAGTGCATTTTACACTTTGAATATCATTTCACATTATGATTGTAATACCTTCTTAAAATGCACTATTATGTGGTACATTTTTGAACATCATTTAAAGTATCCAATGATTCATCTGATTTTAAGGAATATAATTATACATATTTTAATTTGATATTTTGGGAAATTTATCTACACTTAAATATGAACATGTTTGATTCAGGGATCAATGGAGAGTTCATGTAAGAAGATGGGGATATTTTGTGATGAAAGGAAACAATTGTGGAGAAGTCATATTGGACACCATCCCACTGATGAGTCTGTGGGGCCCAACATATAGGCCCAATTAATCCCAAATTTAGTGGTATGATAAAAAAAATGTATAGGAACAAATCACTCAACAGGATCCAATGCTAATTCGGCCTCCATGGTTTCCATTTAGGTGGCCCAATTTAGAGATAAAATTATGGGCCAGATTCTGCGGCCCAGAACAACAGTCCCATAATCTAATCATATCTCCGAATCCACAACTCCAAATGGGTCCAAAATTTACAGAAGGGTAGGAGATATCCGGGGATCCATTTTATTCTTCTATGGCCCACTCTGATTCGGCAATCTAGAAGGACTTACAAGCGCATCTGTTCGGTGGAAGAAAGCTGGCTGCCACCTCAGGTCAAGGGTGGAAAAATCTCCTCTCCCTTACTTTCCACCACCCTAGGCCTACCATACTCAAGTGAGATCTTTTGTACTATTGGAGACTCAACCCAAGGCTCCCAAAATTCCTATTTAAGGTAGTGGTGGTGAATGATTTTTTCATCTTGGATGCTTTGTTCAATTGTAAGGTTATGCTGCAATTTTGTTGTCTCAAATTTGTCTTTCATATGTAAGTTGTTCAATTCACTTTAGTTTCATAATAAAAGTTCTTCTTCTACTCTTATTATGTTGTTATTCAAATCAATTTGATACCTTTGTATCAAGGTGTGAATTTATTCATACCAAACCTTGTGAAATTATTCACACAACGGTGGAGTGGTCATTTTATTTTTGTTGTTTTCTTTACTTCTCCATTTCCTCCCCCATGAGTCTACTTTCTGCTTCCATTGAAACCATGGGATCAATGGAGAGATAACCCACTTATGGGTTGATCCAAGGGGTTAGCAGAGAACTAGATTGGATGTTATTTATCACCTCATTAATGTATAATAATTTCTTTAATTGAGATTTTTATTTGATGATTTTTAAACTCCATCGTCCTTGTTGAATTTAAGGCCACACACTTCAAGTGCTTATACGAACCTTTACCTTGAAGTGCTCAAAACTTTGATCCTTCAAGTGTATAGGAGATTAGTATTAAAGGGTGTAGGCATTAAAACAGTAAGTGATGATGTTGTTTTATCTCCTTAAATGAACCCATATCAAATATAAGAAATTGAAATCATTAAAAAGGAAATACGTCCAATCCACCCCGAGCGATAACCTAGGATCAACTCATTCTTTTAAATTGAATTCAATTAAGACTTTTAGAGTTTCTTTCAAACCCATCTAAAATCAATACAAGTTTTCCACTTCATATCCAAAAACAGTCCATAGAATGTACGTGTCTATAGGTTACTTCTTAGGTCTCTGAGGATTCGACAACCCAAGCTAAACTACAATGACTGTCCTACCTTCTTCTCTTGGGTAAATTTGAGCGGGAATCAAATTTTGGCACCATTTCCGGGGACCTAAGTAAGTTATCTTAGACACTATCATCTTTTTTTTCATCCCTCTTCTCTGTTCTCACCCCCTCACTCCTATATAAATCAATTTTGAACAAGCCCAATCATGGGAAACCTATCCCTACTTTGATCACCCAACCCCATGTGTGATGTACAATGACCATCCTAATTTCTACATGTGGGATCATCAACAACCTAATTAACCACATTGTTTTTACCCCTATTATCCACAAAATATCCCAACATATAATGAGTTTCAATCCCCACAAAGCCAATCTAAACACTCTCCTGTGCAATTCCAACAACTTAATTATCCACCTAGAATAGACCATTCGGATCAACCCCTTATCCATACTAATCCACATCTATTACTTCAAAAAATATGTCAATAAATGGAGATAATGAATTTTGAGGTTTCATCATTGTGGTTAGAACTACAAAGCATTAAAAATTGTGAGGAACCCATCCCTACACAAACTGTTCCTTCCATAACCTTATGTGAAGTATCTAGTTTCCCACAAACCTCTCATGAATTTACTGAATAGAAAACCTTTATATTTGGGGAATATTAAGAGGATCAAGTAATTATTGATGGATGTTTAAATCAAGAGGAAATTGATTTTTTGGATTCAAAAGTGGAGAATTTGATATCATGGATTGAGTCTCCTAAGGATAACTCCATTGATGATTTTTCAAAAACACTAATCACTGAACCATTAAGAGAAATCACAAACATTGAGTCTATACCCATTCCTATCACCGATCTTTCCAATTTTCTTGTTGAATCTTCTTTTAAAAAGGAACTGATTCTATTGAGAAATTTGGAAAATGAAACTGAGTTAGATTCAAAATCTCAACTTGTGTCTAAATGTCGTATCCAACCCGAGCTCAAAATTATTATTCTTCTTTACCCATCAAGTATCCATTCATAGGGTATAACTATGACCTTTAATTTGGAATTAATTCTTCTATTGAAAAAGAAAATTTAGGAATGATTATTGATGCCTTAGGAAAGACTTGAGAAGCAACTAGATCCACAATTTCTGATATTCTTTGGATTTACCCACTCATTTTAGGATATAGGTTTGTGAATGAAACAAATTATAAACATAGAATCAAACTCAACCTAGTTGAATTGGTGAAACATGGGGTTCTTAAGATTCTGAAAGTTGATATTGGGTAAGTTGGGGGGGGTCCATGTTGGGCTAACAACGTTAAATAAAGCGCTGCATGGGAGGCAACCCATGGTTTTCAAGTTTCCAATCATTTTGTTGTTTTAATAAACTTTATATTTTAAATAGGATTAATTAATCATTTTGATATTTAATAAAAAAAATAGACTTTTGACCTGTTCTTCTATTATGAGTATGGATGGGTACGAAAGGGGAGAACCATATTCATCTGTGTCACGTGATGTGATCCTTGAGTAATACCTTACCCAGAAATTTAAAAAAGAAGACAATATATCATCAGTTTATTCTATTTTATATATATACTAATATTTTAATTATATATATATATACACTATTTTTTTTGTTTTCCTTTTTCCACTAGGGAACTCTGCAAGTGACATGGATATCAAAGGATTAAAAGGGAGAAGCAAGAATTTCAACTTCAACCATGAGGTGACTTCATTCCATGATCCTCATTTTCAATTTCCTTTTTGAAATTTCATTCTCTACCTCTACCCCCTTCTAAATTTTCTTTTCAATAAACACTGGGGATAGTGTTATTTCAAATTGGGGGGGAGATAAAATAAAAAAAAATTGCTTTTGTGATAAAATAAATGATTTGAATTTTTTTTGTAAATGGAAGGAAAAATTCCTTTAACTTTTAACATGGTAATACACATTGCACACTTTGAAACTGAATATCAAATAATTTAGCATGACCTGATTCTGATTTTAATCCTTGTATAATTTCATGAGCATAGATTTTGGGTAGTGTGGTTGTCCAATGTTATATTTCATTGTTTATATTTTCATCGAAATAAAAAAAGATCACAATGCACGTCCTTTGGATAGTGGGGTATTATTTTGAGTTCATGGGCTCCCCTAAATAAATAGCATAGGTTTGGTGATCATTTTAGTTTAATATGAGTATTCAAAAAAAATTAATTAAAAAAACAATAAATTTGCGCGTAAAGCAATGAAATGACCTAATGCATGGCTTTCGGCACTTGGGGATCGTGACTCCATAGTTTTCTAGCCCAGAGTTAGTAATTTTATCTCTATTTTTAGTAATTTGAATTTGTTTTTGACTGATTTAACTCGAGATGATGCCCGAGTATGTGGGCTTCACTTGGTGCCCTAAGGACTTTGAGCCTGGGAGTCATCGGCAAAGTCTCGCTACAGGAGTTGACTCTTTTGAGTGCAATTTCAATTACCATGGCAAAATTGAAAAAAAAAAACAAAACAAAAACAAAAAAACAAAAAAATATATAATACAAAAAAAAAATTGAATGCTCATCTTAATATTGAAATGTGATTCCACCTAGCGCTTCCGTAATTTTAACCTTGAATAAAGATGAACCCCCATGTCTATTGTGATGCACAACACATCCTCATACTTAATTGATATTGGATGAAATAAGGCAATGAATTTGAACAAAGGAATGGTCTTGAGATTAGGATATGCTTATGAAACTATCTTGTATTAAAATATTTTGATGGGATTCATGATTATTTGGTATATGGGTTTCTGGTGATCATTGTGTATTAAAATGTTTTTGGAAAAGGGAATTCAAATTTCATATTATCGAGATATATTTTTCTCGGGACTAGAAAAACTCAAGTTGGGGGGTGTGATTAGCCACTAAATGAGGCTAATAATCCTTGTTAATATATATAATTTTCATGTTCTTTATTATCTATAAATACCATTTTAGTGCATTTTACACTTTGAACATCATTTCACATTATGATTGTAATACCTTCTTAAAATGCACTATTATGTGGTACATTTTTGAACATCATTTAAATTATCCAATGATTCATCTGATTTTAAGGAATATAATTATACATATTTTAATTTTATATTTTTGGAAATTTATCTATACTTAAATATGAACATGTTTGATTCAGGGATCAATGGAGAATTCATGGAAGAAGATGGGGATATTTTGTGATGAAAGGAAACAATTCTGGAGAAGTCAGATTGGACACCATCCCACTAATGAGACTGTGGGGACAAACATACAAGCCCAATTAATCCCAAATTTCGTGGGATTATAGAAGACATGTATAGGAACAAATCACTATACAGTATCCAATGCTAATGCTGCCTCCATGGTGTCCATTTAGGTGTCCCAAGTTAGAGATAAAATTCTGGGCCAGATTCTGCGGCCCAGAAAAACAGTCCACTAATATAATCATATCTCCAAATCCACAACTCCAAATGGGCCCAAAGTTTACATCCATGTAGAAGACATCAGGAAATCAATTTTATTCTTCTATGTCCCACTCTGATTCGTCCATATAGAAGGAATTAAAAGAACGTCTGTTCGGTGGAAGAAAGCTGGCTGCCACCTCGGGTCAAGGGTGGAAAAGTTTCCTCTCCCTTCCTTTCCACCACCCTAGGCCTACCATACTCAAGTGGGATCCTTTGTACTGTTGGAGGCTCGACCCAAGGCTCCAAAAATTCCTATTTAAGGAATTGGTGGTGAAGGAGTTTTTCATCTTGGATGCTTTGTTCAATTGTAATGTTATACTGCAATTTTGTTGTCTCAAATTTGTCTTTCATATGTAAGTTGTTCAATTCACTTTAGTTTCTTAATAAAAGTTATTCTTCTACTCTTATTCTGTTTTTATTCATATCACTTTGATACCGTTGGATCAAGGTGTGAATTTATTCACACCAAACCTTGTGAAATTATTCACACAACGGTGGAGTGATCATTTTATTTTTGTTGTTTTCTTTACTTCTCCATTTCCTCCCTCATGAGTCTACTTTCCTCTTCCATTGAAACAATGAGATCAATGGAGGGCTAACCCACTTATGGGTTGATCCAAAGGAGTATCAAGGGGCTGGATTGGATGCTATTTATCACCTCATTAATGTATAATCACTTCTTTAATTGAGATTTTTATTTGATGATTTTTAAACTCCATCGTCCTTGTTGAATTTAAGGCCACACACTTCAAGTGCTAATACGAACCTTTACCTTGAAGTGCTCAAAAATTTGATCCTTCAAGTGTATAGGTGATTAGTATTAAAGGGTGTAGGAATTAAACCAGTAAGTGATGATGTTGTTTTATCTCCTTAAATGAACCCATCTCAAATATAAGAAATTGAAATCATTAAAAAGGAAATACGTCCAATCAACCCCGAGCAATAACCTAGGATCAACTCATTATTTTAAATTGAATTCATGTAAGTATCTTAGAGTTTCTTTCAAACCCATTTAAAATAAATCCAAGTTGGCCACTTCATAGCCAAAAACAATCCATAGAATGTACGTGTCTATAGGTTACTTCTTAGGTCTCTGAGGATTCGACAACCCAAGCTAAACTATAATAACCGTCCTACCTTCTTCTCTTGGGTAAATTTGAGCGAGAATCAAATTTTGGTGCCATTTCCGGGGACCTAAGTAAGTTATCTGAGACAATATCATCTTTTTTTCATCCCTCTTCTTTGTTCTCACCCCCTCACTCCTATGGAAATCAATTTTGAACAAGCCCGAACATGGGAAACCTATCCCTACTTTGATCACCCAACCCCATGTGTGATGTACAATGACCATCATAATTTCTACATGTGGGATCATCAAAAACCTAAGGAAACACATTGTTTTTACCCCTATGATCCACAAAATATCCCAACATATAATGAGTTTCAATCCCCACAAAGCCAATCTGAACACTCTCCTGTGCAATTCCAACAACTTAATTATCCAACTAAAATAGACCATTCAGATCAACCCCTTATCCATACTAATCCACATCCATTAATTGAAAAAATATGTCAACAAATGGAGATAATGAATTTTGAGGTTTCATCATTGTGGTTAGAACTACAAAGCATTAAAAATTGTGAGGAACCCATCCCTACAAAAACTGTCCCTTCAATAACCTTATGTGAAGTATCTAGTTTCCCACAAACCTCTCATTAATTTACCGAAGAGAAAACCTTTGTATTTGGGGAATATTAATAGGATCAATGAATTATTGATGGGTGTTTAAATCAAGAGGAAATTGATTTCTTGGATTCAAAAGCAGAGAATTTGACATCATGGATTGAGTCTCCTAAATATAACTCCATTGATGATTTTTCAAAAACACTAATCACTGAACCATTGAGATAAATCACAAACATTGAGTCTATACCCATTCCTATCACCGATCTTTCCAATTTTATTGTTGAATATTCTTTTAAAAAGGAACTGATTCTATTGAGAAATTTAGAAAATGAAACTGAGTTAGATTCAAAATATCAACTTATGTCTAAATGTCCTATCCAACCCGAGCTCAAAATTATTATTCTTCCTTACCCAATCAAGTATCCATTCATAGGGTATAACTATGACCTTTCAGTTGGAATTAATTCTTCTATTGAAAAATAAAATTTAGGAATGATTATTGATGCCTTAGGAAAGACTAGAGAAGCAACTAGATCCACCATTTTTGATATTCCTTGGATTTACCCACTGATTTTAGGATATAGGTTTGTGAATGAAACAAATTCTAAACATAGAATCAAACTAAACATAGTTGAATTGGTGAAACATGGGGTTCTTAAGATTCTGAAAGTTGGTATTGGGTAAGTTGGGGGGTCCATGTCGGGCTAACGACGTTAAATAAAGCGTTGCATGGGAGGGAACCCATGGTTTTCAAGTTTCCAATCATTTTGTTGTTTTAATCAACTTTATATTTTAAATAGGATTAATTAATCATTTTGATATTTAATAATAAAAAATAGACTTTTGACCTGTTCTTATATTATGAGTATGGATGGGTACGAAAGGGGAGCACCGTATTCATCCGTGTCCCGTGGTGTGATCCTTGAGTAATACCTTACCCAGAAATTTAAAAAAGAAGACAATGTATAATCAGTTTATTCTATTTTATATATATACTAATATTTTACTTATATATATATATATAGATATATATATACTATTTTTTTTGTTTGTTTGTTTTCATTTTTCCACTAGGGAACTCTGCAAGTGACATGGATATCAAAGGATTAAAAGGAAGCAGCAAGAATTTCAACTTCAACCACCAGGTGACTTCATTCCATGATCCTCATTTTCAATTTCCATTTTGAACTTTCATTCACTACCTCTACCCCCTTCTAAATTTTCTTTTCTTTAAACACTGGGGACAATTTTATTTCAAGTTGGAGGGGGAGATGAAATAAAAAAAAATTCTTTTGTGAAAAAATGAATGATTTGAATTTTTTTTGTGTAAATGGAAGGAAAAATTCCTTTAACTTTGAACATGGTAATACACATTTCACACTTTGAAACTGAATATCAAATAATTTAGCATGCCCTGATTCTGATTTTAATCCTTGTATAATTTCATGAGCATAGATTTTGGAAAGTGTGGTTGTCCAATGTGATATTTCATTGTTTATATTTTCATCCAAATAAAAAAAGATCACAATCCACGTCCTTTGGATAGTGGGGTATTAGTTTGAGTTCATGGGGTCCCCTAAATAAATAACATAGGTTTGGTGATCATTTTAGTTTAATATGAGTATTCAAAAAAAATTAATTAAAAAAAACAATAAATTTGCACGTAAAGCAACAGAATGACCTAATGCGTGGCTTTCGACACTTGGGGATCGTGACTCCATAGTTGTCTGACCCAGAGTTAGTAATTTTATCTCTATTTTTGGTAATTTGAATTTTTTTTGACTGAGTTAACTCAATATGATGCCCGAGTATGTGGTATTCACTTGGTGCCCTAAGGTCTTTGAGCCTGGGAGTCATCGGCAAAGTCTCGCTACAGGGGTTGACTCTTTTGAGTGAAATTTCAATTACCATGGAAAAATTGAAAAAAAAAACAAAAACAAAAACAAAAAAACAAAAAAACATATAATACAATTTTTTTTTGAATACTCATCTTAATATTGAAATGTGATTCCACCTAGAGCTTCCGTAATTTTCCCCTTGAATAAAGATGGACCCCCATGTCTATTGTGATGCACCACACATCCTCATACTTAATTGATATTGGATGAAATATGGAAATGAATTTGAACAAAGGAATGAGCTTGAGATTGGGATCTGCTTATGAAAATATCTTGTATTAAAATATTTTGATGGGATTTATTATTTTTTGGTATATGGGTTTCTGGTGATTATTGTGTATTAAAATGTTTTTGTAAAAGGGAATTCGAATTTCATATTGTTGAGATATATTTTGCTCGGGACTAGCAAAACTCAAGTTTGGAGGTGTGATTAGCCACTAAATGAGGCTAATATTAATTGTTAATATATATAATTTTCATGTTATTTATTATCTATAAACACCATTTTAGTGCATTTTACACTTTAAACATCATTTCACATTATGATTGTAATACTTTCTTAAAATGCACTATTATGTGGAACATTTTTTAACATCATTTAAATTATCCAATGATTCATCTGATTTTATGGAATATAATTATACATATTTTAATTTGATATTTTGGGAAATTTATCTACACTTAAATATGAACATTTTTGATTCAGGGATCAATGAAGAATTCATGGAAGAAGATGGGGATATTTTGTGATGAATGGAAACAATTTTGTAGAAGTCAGATTGGACACCATCCCACTGATGAGACTTTGGGACCCAACATACAGGCCCAATTAATCCCAAATTTCTTGGGATGATATAATACATGTATAGGAACAAATAACTCTACAGGATAAAATGCTAATTCGGCCTCCATGGTGTCCATTTAGGTGGCCCAATTTAGAGATAAAATTCTGGGCCAGATTCTGCGGCCCAGAAAAACAGTCCACTAATCTAATCATATCTCTGTATCCACAACTTAAAATGGACCCAAATTTTATAGGCGGTTAGGAGACATCCGTGGATCCATTGTATTATTTTATGGACTACTCTGATTCGACCATCTAGAAGGACTTACAAGCACATATGTTCGGTGGATGAAAGTTGGCTGCCACCTCGGGTCAAGGGTGGAAAAGTCTCCTCTCCCTTACTTTCCACCACCCTAGGCCTACCATACTCAAGTGGGATCTTTTGTAATTTTGGAGGATCGACCCTAGGCTCCCAAAATTCCTATTTAAGGCAGTGGTGGTGAAGGAGTTTTTCATCTTGGATGCTTTGTTTAATTGTAATGTTATGCTGCAATTTTATTGTCTCAAATTTGTCTTTCATATGTAAGTTGTTAAATTCACTTTAGTTTCTTAATAAAAGTTCTTCTTCTAATATTATTCTATTGTTCTTCATATCACTTTGATACCATTGGATAAATGTTTGAATTTATTCACACCAAAACTTGTGAAATTATTCACACAATGGTGGAGTGATCATTTTATTTTTGTTGTTTTCTTTACTTCTCCATTTCCTCCCTCATGAGTCTACTTTCCGCTTCCATTGAAACCATGGGATCAATGGAGAGCTAACTATAACAACCCATACTTTACATACATTATTAATACTTCAAAATTTAAGAATACTTATTACAACATATAATAAAACCACGAAAGGACTGTATAGGTATAGTGTCTTTTGAAACTGGGAAACATAAACAACTGGTTCATAAAGCGTCTACACTGTATCCCATTTATTTCATCATATCTATAGTCCCTTTTGGCATATCATACTTAATAAACTTCTTCCTGACCTGGGGAAAGAAAACATACAAAAGGGTGAGCTCAAATGCTCAGTAAGGGTAAACAAAAGAAATATCAATCACGTCATATTCATAAGAACATAACTTTTGAAAATCTTAACCTGCAAAAGAGAGCATAATTTCATAACATGGGATAAATCATAGTAGTGAAATGGAATCCCAATAATCATAACTTAAAACATGAAACTTTGTGGCATATACACATAATCATATAGAATCATTTCTTATTAGTCAAGACTCATTTCCAAGACTATCTTAGTGGACAAACTCCATTTCTGAACCGAGTTCACTCCTCGTTTCAGTCCTGTTTCACTGAACCGATATAACCTACCGTTCCAGCCATGTCTATCTCATGAGATATAAAATCTTTACCCAATGAATTGGAGGGAGATATAGGTCCCACCCATCTCATAATGATACCATTCTTATGTGTGCCACAAAATCATAAATCATACATCATTGCATAACCCATGTAATAAAAAGGGGAATCTTAAACATCGTGACATCATCAAACAATTCATATAAGATAAAGGAATTAATAAAAATAATTCCATCACAACATAATCAAATCAATGTAATAATATGGATATAAACAGAACCCTTTATTATCTTAGATGGAAAATAATTTTGATAAAACACTTGAACTCCATTCTTGAGGAAAATATCCTTTCTTCTTCAAAAACATTTTTCCCTTCTTAACATGTCATACAATTTTAAACTAAAAGAAGTTGATTAAAAATAAACTTGAAAACTTTTAAAGTAAGCTTCTTGGAAATAATGTTTTAAAAATCCATTCAAGCCGTATAAGTTAAAAAAAACATTCTTCTCGTACTTTTGTCGGAAAAGTCAAAAAGTACCTCGTACGAAAAATGACAAAAGATTCCTTTACTAAAAACTCAGCGAAGGGTAAAATTGGATTTAAAAAATTTTAGGTGGATGGAAATAATATTACATATTTAGCAAACATGTACGTGGATGATAAAATACACCCTAGTAAATATCAAAGTATAAACAATCTCGAATAAAAATGAGATTGTGATATTTCCCTTACCTTAGGTCTGATTTGCTTCGAAAGTGTCTGAACCTCCTGTATAATGATTTAAATAATTTTATTGACTTATTCCAGAATCATAATTATTGTTATGATATCATATATGGTCATATTATTAGCTTCTTAGTAGTAATATTTCATTGCTACTTTTTATTCGGGTGTTTATAACCTTTTTGTTCTTATGTGTGTTTTGTCGACTAAATTCTTATTCTTCTCTTTAGGTTATAGATACATAATTTCCAGAATGGTATTAATGTACTATATATCATATTTATTCATTCAATTAATTTATATCATCATTATGCAATGAAGATCATATAGAATGAATCACATCACATCGTGGAGACGGTATTCCGTACGTACGCACGAGCGATGATATCGTTCCCATGATCGTGGAATTATATTGGAGTGTATGTATACTATTTCATAATCAATATCACTTTATAATAATCATATATAGTAATTATTTACACCATTATACCCATCCAAGTAAGGTGGTGGTGGAAAATAGATTACACCACGGCGTGGAGACGGTATTCCGTACGTACGCACGCGCGGTGATTTCTTTTTCCGTAGGATGGATAGATGGTGAAATAGGGTTGTTTCATACTTATAATAACATATCAGTATATGAGTGATACTGATGTTATTACTTCATAATGAAACAACTAAAGAAGAAGAAGTGGAAGAAGAAATAAAGATGAAAGAATCGGTAACGGACATTACCTCTTCTTTGAAGTGCTTCTTTGAGACCTCCTTTTAGGGCACTAAAATAGGTCTTTGAAGAAGACCAGAACCTCTAGGATGTTTCTAGGGAAGTGTAGAGGAGAAATTGGCAGGGTTTGGTCGAGCTTGAAGGCTCAAAGTGGTGTGAGGAAGAGGGGGAGGATGTGCCCTTTTATAAGGGAGGAGAGGGGCACCTTTGGAATAACTAAAAATATTATTTTATTATAAAGTCCAATTCGGTTTTTAATAGCTCCAAATTGATATATTTCGAATATAAGGTGGGTAGGGGTCTAAATCCTCTCATAAAATAGAATTTAGACAAGTTTAGGTATCAAGTTTAACCTTATCATGTAGATTTAACTTTAAGTTAGATAATTTAACTTTTACCGTGTCTTCTTGTTTTCTTACACTATAAGGTTAATAAACTTACCATATCAAGCCAAACGAACCCCAAGTTGTTTATTATTAATATATATAACCTTATCTAAGTCATTTGGCTGAACCTTATATTTTTAGGAATAAAATAACAATTAATAATATAATATTTGTTTTAAAAACTATTTTATGTCAATTTTGACACTATTTAGTAATTGATTTTTGTGAAAATCATAACAGAATGATTAGTTCGAACACAGCTAATTAAATAAATACTAACATGTAATATTAACCTATAAAATTAGTGTAACTCATAAAAAGTCTCAAATTACATTTATTTGGGTATTTATAACATCAATTATGTCAATATTTCATTAATAAGATAATTACTGCATCATCTTTGTGTTATAAATAAATTAAATTATTTAAAGTCTAAAATTTACAAATAAAATATAATTATGTAGGAAATATTTTTATCTTTCTAATGTATATTTATAGTTGAATTTATCTTATGTATAACCCCATATTAAAAATGATTTACTTATTAAACTTTGATTTTAACTATTTTAACCCTTCTTTAAATAAATTAATAATAAATGTCCTAATCTAATACAAGTGGGCCTAAATGGTCATATTTTATTCCTAAGGTTGTTTTTGGTCAAATTACACTTATCCAATAGAATTAATACATGTGTTATGGTAATAATAATATCATTCTTACCCTTAATTACCCTATTTACTTTTAACCGTGGTAAATAAAAGTAAAAAGTTACTATTCACCAAAAATTATTTTCATCTCATTGAACCACATTTTAGTCCTTGATGTTAACCGTGTCTCTCAGATTTTCGAAATTCCACTCACAGAAGTGGTAAAATTAAGTTTTATGAAAAATTCAGTTTTTTAACTACCACTTAGTGGTTTCACTATTCATCAAAAATTGAAAGTTTTCAGAAAAATACCAAAATTTTACCCTAGGCTAATTTCGATATTCCGAATCCAAAAATGAAGTCCATTTTGAAAAATAAAATTTATAAAATTTCAAAAAGTGGTTATTACTATTCATAACGGCTAGTTTTAATAATATTTTAATAGCATATCATTGTTTAGTGAAACTCAGTATTGCGTACGACGCAAGCTATCGAGGAAGGCCACAGTTGCGTGTAAAGAAATCCAAGCTAGTGTTGTGTGTAGTGAAAGATTACTTTGATGATTTATATAACATAAAAACAAAATATTTCACATAAAAGTCTCGGGTGTTACATTCTACCCCCCTTAAAATGAATTTCTCCCTCGAAATTCATCACTTTATAACAAACAGATGAGGATACCTCTCTCTCATCATATCCTCAAGCTCCCATGTAGCTTCTTCTAATTGGTGGTTCCTCCATAAAACTTTCACCAATCGAGTGGTCTTGCTTCGTAGGACTTTTTCACTACGATCCAGAATCTCTATCGGCTGTTCTTCATAAGAAAGATCTTGCTCCAGCGGTACAACTTTTGAGCTAAGTACATGTGAAGGATCAGGTATGTACTTTCTCAGGAGAGATACATGGAACACATCGTGAACTTGAGAGATATTCGGTGGAAGCGCCAATCGGTAAGCTACCTTCCCAACACGATCCAGTATTTCGAAAGGACCGATATATCTAGGGCTCAACTTCCCCTTCTTTCCAAATCTCATGACTCTCTTCCAGGGAGATATTCGTAAGAACACTTTATCACCCACTTCAAACTCTAGGTCTTTTCTTCAGTTTTCGGCATAACTTTTCTATCGAATCTGAACTGCTCTTATGTGTTGTTGAATAGATCTGACCTTTTCTACCATTTCATCAACGAGATCAGGTCCTAATAGCTTTCTTTCCCCAACTTTATACCAGAAATTTGGAGTCCTGCATTTCTTTCCATAGAGAGCTTCATAAGGAGCCATCTGAATACTGGAGTGAAAGCTATTATTATAAGAAAATTCCACCAAAGGTAGGTGTTGATCCCAACCACCTTTGAAATCCATAGAGCAAGCTCTCAACATATCTTCTAGAGTTTGAATTGTTCTCTCAGACTGACCGTCTGTCTGAGGATGATAAGCAGTACTGAAACTCAACTCTGTATCCAGAGTATGCTGAAGACTTCGCCAGAACTTCGAGGTAAATCTCAGATACCGATCAGATATAATAGAAAGTGGTACTCCATGAAATCTTACCACTTCCTTTACATATATCCTGGCAAGCTGATCCAGAGAGAAATCCTCTCTAATAGCAATGAAGTGTGCAGACTTTGTAAGACGATCAACTATGACCCAGATAACATTATTGCCTTTGGATGTTTTAGGAAGTCCTGTGACAAAGTCCATAGTGATGTTTTCTCATTTCCATTCGGGTATGGGTAATGGTTGTAACATCCCCTTAGACTTCTGTCTCTCAGCTTTAACTTGCTGACAAACCAAGCATCGAGAGACATATTCAACAACATCTCTTTTCATGCCATCCCACCAGAAGTAATCTTTCAGGTCCCTATACATCTTCGTGCTTCTAGGATGAATAGAGAATGAAGAACTATGAGCCTCATCCAGCAGCTCCTTCTTTAATTCCGGGATGGGAGGAACACAAACCCGATTCCTGAACTTTATTATCCCATCACAATCAAGGTTGAATTCAGGAACATTTCTCACTGTCTTTTGTAACTCGACATCTTCTTTCTGTGCCTCTTTAATCTTCACATGTATAGATGGTTGAACATTCATTTGAGAAAGATAATATTTTTCCCCTTCCATTATAATTCCAAGATCCATCCTTTGTAACTCAAAATCTTCTTTGACGCATATTCAGCTCCTTTTGTGTGAAAATATACTTTAAACTTTTATGATCAGTATAAATGTCACACCTTTCTCCATAAAGATAATGCCTCCAAATCTTTAATGCAAAGATTACCGCAGCTAACTCCAAATCATGTGTTGGGTAATTTTGCTCATGGATTTTCAACTTTCGTGAGGCATAAGCTATCACCATATAATTTTGCATAAGAACACACCCCAATCCCTTCTTGGATGCATCACTATAGATCACAAACCTTTCTCCACTACAAGGCAGTGTGAGCACAGGTGCACTGGATAACCTTCTTTTCAACTCCTCGAAATTCTCTTCACATTCTTACATCCAAACAAACTTAAGTCCTTTCCGAGTCAACTTGGTGAGTGGATTAGATAATCGTGAAAAATATTTCACAAAACGTGGATAATATCCAGCCAAACCAAGAAAAATTCGGATCTCAGTTACTGTTGTTGGTCTCAACCATCTTTCGATAACCTCTGTTTTTGCTGGATCCACAGATATCCTCTCTTTTGAGATTATGTGACCCAAAAATGAAACTTTTTGAAGCCAAAATTCACACTTGGTAAATTTGGCATAAAGCTTCTCCTTTCTCAGGGTCTTCAATATAATTCTCAAGTGATCTTCATGTTCTTCCTTTCTCTTTGAATAGACAAGAATATCATCTATAAAGACTACCACAAATTGATCAAGATAGTCTCTAAAGACTCTATTCATCAGATCCATGAAGATAGCAGAGACATTAGTAAGACCAAATGGCATCACTATAAATTCATAGTTTCCATACCTTGTACGGAAAGACGTCTTTGGTATATCCTCCCTTTTAACCCTTAATTGATGATACCCTGAATGAAGATCAATCTTGGAAAAGTATTGAGCTTCACGTAGTTGGTCAAATAAGTCATCAATGTGTGGGAGAGGATATTTTTTCTTGATAGTGATCTTGTTAAGTTCTCGATAATCAATGCAGAGTCTCATTGATCCATCTTTCTTCTTAACAAATAGAACAGGTGCTCCCCAAGGTGACGCACTAGGGCGTATGAATCCCTTATCAAGATTCTCTTGGAGTTGCTTCTTCAATTCCTTCAACTCAATTGGGGCCATTCTATAAGGTGTCTTTGAAATAGGCAAAGCACCCGGTATGAGTTCTATTGAAAACTCAACTTCACGATTTGGTGGAAGACCCAATAATTCCTCCGGAAAGACATAATCAAACTCCAGTACACTGGGAATATTCTTAATCATGAGTTTCTCACCAACCATTTGAGATAAATAACCTTCATTTAGTGGAATCAAGACCCATAAGGTAGAAGGAATTTCCACTGGAAGGTTATGTTCATCCTTGCATTGATAGACGATCATAGATTGATCTGGAATATGAAATTTGACTTCCCTTCTTTGGCAATTTATATGAGCTCCATATAAAGAAAGCCAATCCATGCCAAGAATCACATCAAATTACACTATAGGAAGGATCACAATATTTGCAGGAAGCACTTTCCCACAAACTTCGATCGGAGAAGAATTATAAACTTTTGATGCGACTGTTGCGCCATTAGGTGTTGTCACAGCTAACTCAACATCTAATTGTTGAGGTAATATGGTGATACCCTTAGAAAATTCTTCAGAAATAAAAGAGTGGGTGGATCCAGAATCAAATAAAACATTTGCTACTTTAGAGTGGATGGTAAGTGTACCTTTCACCACATCGTTATCGTACTCCACATCGCTGATAGAAATTGCATGTGACTTTCATTTGTCTTTAGCCTTAAGAGTTTGTTGACGTCGACCATCATCATCAACCCTTGGATTAGGGCATTTATTGGCATAATTCCCCATCTCCTTGCACTTGAAACATTGAAGTGTATTAGGTTCATTCTGTGTATCCCTTCCTTTGTTTGCATCATTAGACATCTTCTTCCCATCATCGAGGCATTCAAATGCCCAATGACCTTCCTTTCCACATTTGAAACATTTACTTGTCCCTTTAAGACAACTCCCTCCATGTTTCTTTCCACACTTTGAGCATAAGGGAAAGCTCATCTTCTTTTTAGTGTGCTATTTAGATTTTCCTTTGAATTCCATTTTCCTCTTCTTATCAAACCCATATGACTGATGGGTTACTCCAATCTCCATCTCAACTTTGAGAGCACATCGAACGATTTCCTCATAGCTATTGAAGTCCCTTATGGATAAGGCCCTTCGAAGACTTGGTTTTAAGCCACTAAAGAATCGATCGATCTTACTCTCAGGTTGGATAATAATACCAGAAGCGTACCTTGAAAGTCTTGTAAAATTTGCTTCATAGGTACCAACAGATTCATCATCCTTTTGCTTTAGTTCAAGAAACTCTTTCTCCATCTTTGTTCGGAGAATACGAGGTAAGTACTTATTGAAAAATAAGTTCTTGAACTCATCCCATTCCATGGACTCAATTTCATCCCTTTGCCTCGTATTCTTAATAACATTCCACCATTGATCAGCATCACCTTCCAAACGATACACTGCTAAGATGACTTTATCATGCTCAGAACATTGAAGAACTAAAAATATCTTTTTAGTAGTACTAATCCATTGTTCAGCAACTAATGGATCAGTAGACCCGCTGAATGAAGGTGAACGCTGTCTCATGAAGGATTCAACAGAATGTTGCTCCTTCCTTTGCTCGTTTGGAAGTACTGCATGATTCATAGCTTGAGAAAGTTGTGTGAGCATGGCTACAAGATTTTGCATTCCAGCTCCCATAACGTTTGGTTTCTCAGGGGGACAATCATTGCATTGCCCGTCGCATTCCGCATTAACAGGGTTCCTTCGGGTTCCAGCCATTGACTAAAACCAAGAAGAATAGTGTGAGAAACACTAATTATAATAGGAAAACCACATAATCAAGAATAAAATTTCACACTTAAGGTCTTATCCTAGGTTATTAATGGCCATTTCTAAAACACTAAGATTGTTTTCTATGATTAGAATTATCCTTAGGGTTCTTACTAAGGCTTTCACATCCAAGTTTCCAAAGGTTGACTATACATTTCCTCTGATACCAACTATAAAGACCCATACTTTACATACATTGTTAATACTTCAAAATTGAAGCATACTTATTACAACATATAACAAAACCACGAAAGGACCGTATAGGAATATTGTCTTTAGAAACTGGGAAACATAAACAACTGGTTCATAAAGCATCTACACTGTCTCCCATTTATTTCATCATATCTATAGTCCCTTTTGGAATATCTTACTTAATAACCTTCTTCCCGACCTGGTGAAAGAAAACATACAAAAGGGTGAGCTCAAATTCTCAGTAAGGGTAAAAAAAGAAATATCAATCACATCATATTCATAAGAACATAACTTTTGGAAATCTTAACCTGTAAAAGAGAGCATAATTTCATAACATGGGATAAATCATAGTAGTGAAATGGAATCCCAATAATCATAACTTAAAACATGAAACCTTGTGGCATACACACATAATCATAGATAATCATTTCTTATTAGTCAAGACTCATTGACAAGACTATCTTAGTGGACAAAGTCCATTTCTGAACCGAGTTCACTCATCATTTCAGTCCTGTTTCACTGAACCGGTATAACCTACTGTTCCAGCCATGTCTATCTCATGAGATATAAAATCTTTACCCAATGCATTGGAGGGAGATATAGGTCCCACCCATCTCATAATGATACCATTCTTATGTGTTCCACAAAATCATAAATCATACATCATTGCATAACCCATGTAATAAAAAGGGGAATCTTAAACATTGTGACATCATCAAACAATTCATATAAGATAAAGGAATTAATAAAAATAATTCCATCATAACATAATCAAATCAATGTAATAATAGGGATATAAACAGAACCCTTTATTATCTTAGATGGAAAATAATTTTGATAAAACACTTGAACTCCATTCTTGAGGAAAATATCCTTTCTTCTTCAAAAACATTTTTCCTTTCTTAACATGTCATACAATTTTAAACTAAAAGAAGTTGATTAAAAATAAACTTGAAAACTTGTAAAGGAATCTTCTTGGAAATAATGTTTTAAAAATCCATTCATGCTGTATAAGTTAAAAAAACATTCTTCTCGTACTTTTGTCAGAAAAGTCAAAAAGTACCTCGTACGAAAAATGACAAAAGATTCCTTTACTAAAAACTCAGAGAAGGGTAAAATTGGATTTAAAAAATTGTAGGTGTATGGAAATAATATTACATATTGAGGAAACATGGATGTGGATGATAAAATACACCCCAGTAAATATCAAAGTATAAACAATCTCGGATAAAAATGAGATTGTGATATTTCCCTTACCTTAGGTCCGATTTTCTTCGAAAGTGTCCGAAACTCCTGTATAATGATTTAAATAATGTTATTGACTTATTACAGAATCATAAATATTGTTATGTTATCATATATGGTCATATTATTATCTTCTTAGTAGTAATATTTCATTGCTACTTGTTATTCGGGTGTTTATAACCTTTTTGTTCTTATGTGTGTTTTGTCGATTAAATTCTTATTCTTCTCTTTAGGTTATAGATACATAATTTCCAGAATGGTATTAATGTACTATATATCATATTTATTCATTAAATTCATTTATATCATCATTATTCAATGAAGATCATATAGAATGAATCGCATCACATCGTGGAGACGGTATTCCGTACGTACGCACGAGCGATGATATCGTTCCCATGATCGTGGAATTATATTGGAGTGTATGTATACTATTTCATAATCAATATCACTTTATAATAATCATATATAGTAATTATTTACACCATTATACCCATCCAAGTAAGGTGGTGGTGGAAAATAGATTACACCACGGCGTGGAGACGGTATTCTGTACGTACGCACGTGCGGTGATTTCTTTTTCTGTAGGATGGATAGATGGTGAAATAGGGTTGTTTCATACTTATAATAAAATATCAGTATATGAGTGATACTGATGTTATTACTTCATAATGAAACAACTAAAGAAGAAGAAGTGGAAGAAGAAATAAAGATGAAAGAATCGGTAACGGACATTACCTCTTCTTTGAAGTGATTCTTTGAGACCTCTTTTTAGGGCACTAAAATAGGTATTTGAAGAAGACCAGAACCTCTAGGATGTTTCTAGGGAAGTGGAGAGGAGAAATTGGCAGGGGTTGTCTGATATTGAAGGCTCCAAGTGGTGTGAGGAAGAGGGGGAGGATGTGCCCTTTTATAAGGGAGGAGAGGGGCACCTTTGGAATAACTAAGAATATTATTTTATTATAAAGTCCAATTCGGTTTTTAATAGCTCCAAATTGATATATTTCGAATATAAGGTGGGTAGGGGTCGAAATAATCTCATGAAATAGAATTTAGACAAGTTTAGGTATCAATTTTAACCTTCTCATGTAGATTTAACTTTTACCGTGTCTTCTTGTTTTCCTACACTATAAGGTTAATAAACTTACCATATCAAGACAAACGAAACCCAATTTGTTTATTATTAATATATATAACCTTATCTAAGTCATTTCGCCAAACCTTATATTTTTAGGAATAAAATAACAATTAATAATATAATATTTGTTTTAAAAACTATTTTATGTCAATTTTGACACTATTTAGTAATTGATTTTTGTAAAAATCATAACAGAATGATTAGTTCGAACACAGCTAATTAAATCAATACTAACATGTCATATTAACCTATAAAATTAGTGTAACTCATAAAAAGTCTCAAATTACATTTATTTGGGTATTTATAACATCAATTATGTCAATATTTCATTAATAAGATAATTACTGCATCATCTTTGTGTTATAAATAAATTAAATTATTTAAAGTCTAAAATTTACAAATAAAATATCATTATGTAGGAAATCTTTTTAGATTTCTAATTTATATTTATAGTCGAATTTATCTTATGTATAACCCCATATTAAAAATGATTTACTTATTAAACTTTGATTTTAACTATTTTAACCCTTCTTTAAATAAATTAATAATAAATGTCCTAATCTAATCCAAGCGGGCCTAAATGGTCATATTTTATTCCTAAGGTTTTTTCTGGTCGAATTACACTTATCCAATAGAATTAGGACATGTTTTAGGGTAATAATAATATCATTCTTACCCTTAATTACCCTATTTACTTTTAACTGTGGTAAATAAAAGTAAAAAATTACTATTCACCAAAAATTATTTTCATCTCATTGAACCACATTTTAGTCCTTGATATTAACCGTGTCTCTTGGATTTTCGAAATTCCACTCACAGAAGCGGTAAAATTAAGTTTTATGAAAAATTCAGTTTTTTTAACTACCACTTAGTGGTTTCACTATTCATCAAAAATTGAAAGTTTTCAGAAAAATACCAAAATTTCACCCTAGGCTAATTTCGATATTCCGAATCCAAAAATGAAGTCAATTTTGAAAACTAAAATTTATAAAATTTCAAAAAGTGGTTACTACTATTCATAACGGCTAGTTTTAATAATATTTTAATAGCATATCATTGTTTAGTGAAACTCGGTATTGCGTACGGCGCAAGCTATCGAGGAAGGTCGCGGTTGTGTGTAAAGCAAGCCAAGCTAGTGTTGTGTGTAGTGAAAGATTCCTTTGATGATTTATATAACATAAAAACAAAATATTTCACATAAAAGTCTCGGGTGTTACACTAACCCACTTATGGGTTGATCCAAGGGAGTAGCAAGGGTTTGGATTGGATGTTATTTATCACCTCATTAATGTATAATCACTTATTTAATTGATATTTTTATTTGATGATTTTTAAACTCCATCGTCCTTGTTGAATTTAAGGCCACACACTTCAAGTGCTAATACGAACCTTTGCCTTGAAGTGATCAAAACATTGATCCTTCAATTGTATAGGTGATTAGTATTAAAGGGTGTAGGCATTAAACCAGTAAGTGATGATGTTGTTTTATCTCCTTAAATGAACCCATCTCAAATATAAGAATTTGAAATCATTAAAAAGGAAATACGTCCAATCCACCCTGAGCGATAACCTAGGATCAACTCATTAATTTAAATTGAATTCACTTAAGTCTCTTAGAGTTTCTTTCAAACCCATCTAAAATCAATCCAAGTTGTCCACTTCATAGCCAAAAACAGTCCATAGAATTTATGTGTCTATAGGTTACTTCTTAGGTCTCTGAGGATTCGACAACCCAAGATAAACTATGATGACCGTCCTACCTTCTTCTCTTGGGTAAATTTGAGGGAGAATCAGGAATCAAGTTTTTGGGTTTCACCCGTTGGAAGGCCATTTGTCCATTGGTGGTTGGCCTCAACACCTCATCGTACCCCCCTATATCAGTACTTAAACCTTATGGTATGGTACCCTGGGTATTTTCGTTCTTGGTCACAAGTACTTACTCTATATAGTCCAGCTCATGCTATATGACCATAACCCTTGTGATTTGGTGGTGGCGTTCGAGAGGGTGGGATCTCAAGAGCGCCAGATCCACTCAATCACAATCAGCAACACCATTCCATTGAACCACCTGATAAACTCTTCAGGTATTATTATATATATAGTATCAGTGAGTAGGGAAGCATCCAGCAGAAACCTTTTGGAAATCACACACGCACCACTATACTAGACTAGTAGTAGTATTCCAGAGATGCGACAATTGGCCTCGAGTATACTCACTCAAACGACATTGGTGGTGAAGGTGGATCATGTTGGGAAGGGGGGGGGTAGCATGACTATTTTGGCCATCGAAGCACTGCTTTCCCTTTCCACTCAGTCCAATTCCAGAGATGAGTTCTTGTAAGCCAAGGTCTCCCCAAGCACCTCCTCCACCTTACCTATTCTTATTCTATGGTACTCTTATATATAGCTATAGAAGAGTACCTGGATCCACTCTCAGACTATCTATTATATCATTTCTGACATCTCAACTACCCTGATATTTGACCTTTCTTGAAATTCGACCGCATCACGGGTACTCTTATATATAGTTTCTGACCACCATGCTCTTCCAAACCAACCACCCTCAACTCAACCATGACAATGCCATGCCACCATCCAATCATAGTCATAATAATACTACTACTAGTCTAGTATAGTACCTCCAACTCCAATTCCAGCACCACCATATCCACCATTGAACCCCCGAACCATCGACTATCATATGAGGCATCAATATAATATAGTCAAACCACTATAGGAACCAATATAGGCACCAAAAAAGGTGAATATAGTGGTATGCATGTAGACTATATAGAAGAGTACCTGGCTAGATTATACCGATGAACTCGAAACAACCTGCTGCCTTCGGTTTGGCAGATGCATTGGCCCCAAGGTCGACCAGACCATGACTCCGATGCATTCTTGACCAGTTCCCGTGGTTCCAGTGTCATTGGACATCTGAATCATCTGTGATTTTCATGTAGGTTGCATTGGATATGGTGGAATATGGTGGTGTACGTGGTGGTTCGACTCGAGTACCTGAGTGGGGTGGTGGCCCATGAGCTCCGAGCTACCTATTAGCTAGCTGTCTGATTAGTACGAATACGCTTGCTCCATGATAGCTCCCCAATCTCCTCTGTAGGTGAGCAAGATCAAGTTCCAAAAGGGATGGTTCACATCTCGCCTATCCGCTCAGGTACTATTCTTCTACCGAGTATGAGAATGAGTCCAAGTGGTGTTCCAAGATCCATACACCAGTGACCACCACCAATAGAGATGATACCAACAACGTAGCTTCACCGTATACCACCACCCGGGTTCCAGCTCTCAATGGGTTGGCCCCACACTCGATTCCAGTCCTCTCATACTAGGGAATGTACCTTTCCGTTCTCATGACCCCATGATAGATAGGAATTGAACTGTTTCACGATGTTCTAAACCCAACTCACATACCACTGTTTTCAATCGGCGAACAATCGAACCCTTGGGACCAGCTTCCGCCCCAGTAGGTGATGAGTCGACATCGAGGTGCCAAATGAAACCATCAATCCAAGATATTGGGTTTAATCATCCTGTTATCCCTGGCTTACCTATGATCCATTTCACGAGCACCCAACCACATAGAAATGCCCAGTTCACTATGGCCGACAGCTCAGATTACATTTTGAATTGTCTGTCCCTGCTCGAGTTGTGCCATCTTGCAGCAGGCGTTGAACACCAATACGCGCCCAGTAGAGTTGGGTGTCTTTGGCCATTGCGCACCACCCATTACTCTTTATGAGGCATCTGCCATAGATAAACTATCGAACTCGCTCTGTTCCCAAGACTTGAACTTGAATTGAATGAATAAGCTGATGAACCAAGGTATCATCCTATATCGATCATAATGAAAACTGTCATGACCATATAGAGATCATACCCACATAAAAGTACACCAATATCACCACTATATAGAGATGATACTCTCTATTTTAGGCTACCCCGTGACCATATCGGAGTAGTGGGCAACCTTAAATCAAGGGGGATGAATGGACGAATCGCTTTCCGCACCTATCCATGAATCGTATGGAGCCTTATGTGGATATGGCCTTAATAATTAATATATATAAGTACCAGGTTGTGACTATAGTGGAACTGGTGAGTCTCAACTATTAGAATATATTAGTCACTCATGAGGTTAGAGCATTGGGCATTGACCGAACGAGTGGCCCGGTAGAGCGGTGGCGGTAGGAGACTAGATCACTACTACCATCCTACGAGGAATTTGAATGTATTGCTCACAGTGAAGTGAATAGTCCAGGTGCACGAGGTCTTACCATCTAGCCATGGGGAGCTCGGCATCTGAACCGAGAGTTCATTTTCACCGGATTCCATTTCGTAGATAGCTGGGCAGTCATGACACCATTCGGGCAAGTCGCTACTTATGCGACAAGGAATTTCACTACCTTCGGACAGTTAGCGTTACTACCATCATTTACCACTAGGTCGATATGGTTGGGCGCCCTCTGCTTGGTACCCAACTGCATCGACCTTGCAGCACTGGGCATGTATCAGACTCTATACGTAGGTCTACCTCTTAGTAGAGTTCCGTGTTTTTAATAAATAGTTGCTACCTTGCTCCCCATCTGTTGGAATAGAGGTGATCCAATGAGATAGGTCTATCCTCAGTACTCTAATCTAATAGTGACACAGCTGGTGGTTCAAGAGCTTGCTGAGTTCCTTCCAAATGGGTTGCTAACGTGCCAAATAGTATACTCTACTGGTGTACCTGTGTTGGTTGTTGGTACGGTCATCTATTTTTTTGGCTATATTCGACTTGTACACTCGCAGTTGTTTCCATTTTGTGCTTTCCATAGCCCAACCACTTCCACCATCAACACTGAAGGAATGGTTGGAGTGGATTTGGCCTAGTCCCGCTACCTATACTACCTATATTATACCGATTTCCCCCAAAAAGTATCACAGGACTATTAGATAGATTAACTGAAACTGCCCCCGCCTTCGGCACTGCCATATGGAAGGGGGTAGTACTATTAGAAGAGTCAGGTACTCTATCTATATAGTTTCCACTCCCCCTATAGTCATGAGGTGGTGTTAGTGAATGAGCCATGAAACCAATGACCAGTCGCCCGGTACTTAAACCTTATGGTGGTGATTCTAACCTTTCGGTTCCCATTTCTCAACTAAACCCCCAGCTACTATATGTATATGTATATGTATATGCGATTCGAATGTGTGATATGCCCAATTCCAGCAATGCTGAATAGCTCAGGTACTCTTCTAATAGTGAACTGCCAAAGAGTACTTGATCCATCCAGGCACCCAACCATTTCATGGGGAATACTCAGTACTCTTCTAATATTCTATCAACACTATTAGAAGAGTACTGATGACCTCCACCATGTGCCATTGTGGTACATGGTCAGTACTCTTCTAATAGTGAACTACCATGGAAGGGCCAGGAATTTATTGGTATTTATCATATAAATTCCACATATAAAGCCCACCACAAACTGGTAATTAAACGTTATAGTCATGTTCATCAGCATTTCACTGTCAGTCAAATAGACCTCTCACTCTCGAGACCCCCATCGGCAAAATGAGAGATAAGGGAACGATTCAATTAATACTTCCGACCACCCGTTGAAACCTTGATCTACTGCTAGCACTCCCCATGGAAACGAGATTGAAATAGTATACTCATGTCAGCATTATCTCTTCTGAGAAAACCCTAGGAATAGTAGCCAAGGCCCTACCATATATCAACAGAACATCCCACTACTGATAGCACCATCGTTATTGTATCCTGGAATACATGAAGTATCTAAATATATTATACGGAGGGAGGATCATGATGGAATCATCTCGTCGCTTTAGTGCACCACTTATAGACCCATCACATTTTCGGTTCGAACTCGCCATTGACCAGTGAGCTATGAATCTTTCGATCATCTGTATAGCTACTTCTAAGATGAACGCCTGAACCAGCTCTGATACCCCCACTTCCTTGCTCACTAAGATAGTTGCTTGGGGACCTTAGCTGACGATCTCGGCTCTTTCCCTCTTGAAAGTGGATCTTGGCACCGCACCGTCTATCTTGTACCACTGATACCAGACCAGTATTTGAATAGAGTACCCATGGAGTTGAACACCTCTATCATCACATATCCATTTCCAATGCCAATGCACTAGCACCCTCTACCTTGGGCCATTTTGATTGTCGGTACGCACTACTGAAATATCTTTCGCAGAAAACCAGCTATCCCCGATCTCGGTTGGCCTATCACCCCTAGACACTAGTCGTCCCAGTATTTTTCCACATACTTGGGCTTGGTCCACCACTACCAACTAGCAATTGACCAACTACCTATGGCTAGCTCGATCGGTTTCGGGTCCAAAGGCAGCACGTCCCAATGGAGAGTAGCGCCATTACCTATTAGCTCTAGCCGGATTGCCCATTGAATCACTGACCCATCATGCAAAAGGTATGCCATTTGGAATTGAGTGAGTGATCGAACACTCCAATTAATCTAGACCATAAGGTTTAAGTAATGGCCGATGCTATGCCATTCGCTTCTCCGAAATTCCGAACAACATTGGAATTGGGGTTCTATTTCACTCCCTTGGGAATGTGGTGGGTGATCTTTTAAATGCCCCTCACAGTACTCGTTGTGCTATTGGTTTCATAGATGAATCTGGTACATAAACCATTGCAGAGGGTGGTTCCCTATGTTGTTGCATGTTGTTGCAGACAGTACAAGATTCGAACATGCTGTGTACTAATTATTGAGGATCAAATCTCAATGGTCAGGATGAATGTTAGGGCTTTCACCTTCGTGGATAGATCATTCCAAACCATTCAAACTGCACTCAAATATTCACCCCTCAGTACTCTACTCTAATGGGGGGGGGATAGTCGTATTCCTTCTGAACATAGTCACTGAAATTCTAGTAGCCTGGTACTTCAACCTTATGGTCTTGCTATTTGAGCTGCCAAATGACAGACCTCTAGGATGATAGGTGACCACGGACTAGTGGATGCCTACCAGCCACATGAGCCCACTCACCCCATGGTGCTCGTTCGCCGCTACTGCCATGTTCTCGGTTGATTGAGTGGATGGATCTAGTCAGATGTTTCTGTTCACTCCGATTTGTGCCCCCATTTCCATCACCAATGACTCCCGCACCCATTCGATTGACCCTTGGACGTCCCATTTCATGGTAGCTGGATCAACCCATCACCTCCATCCCAATCCATCCTACCCAGTCACTGCTAGCTGTTCTTGGATTTCGCCCTGCATGGCCTATAGGTGGATGATGTGGTGGTTGGACGTTTCACTCCGAGCTTGCTCACTCTTGCCAGCAGTGCATGCTCCATTCCCCGTTTCGTCTTCCTGATGACCTCATGGAAATCGTTTGGTTTGAGTCGTATGTTGAACCATCCACTCATATGCCATCCAATGACCCATTTGCAAGTGTACTTATCTATAAGGATAAAGAGTAAAGAGGAATTTATTGATATTTAGCATATAAAGTCCACATATAAAGTCCACCACCCCACCAACTGCCGTAGGCTTGATGGTCACCCATCGCCCCCGATGCCCCGACCGGTGATGGAAATCCAGGTTCTTCTACTTAATATATAAGGCTATATATAAGTATATGCTACTTATATATAAGGGTTCTCAACCGAATAGTGTAAAGTAGCTGAGTTATAAACCCTTGATATAATATATAAGTATCACATTTCTTTAGAAAGGGTCAGGAACCCTCCATGCCCAAGCAACCAGTGGAGCCAAAGCCAGACGAGTGGTTGAAACCAGAGAACCCCAAAGGCGTAGCTTAGGCCAAGGCAAGGTGATGGGTGTTTTGGGGTGATCACAACATCAAGGAGGCATGCATGGTCCCATGGTTCATCCCAGTGTTTGATGTGTACGAGAAGGCACCAGCGTCCCCCACGTTTCCCAGGTGAGTGAGCCAATTGAGTGAGTATAGTGGATGGTCCAACCTATGCACCTTGAAAAATATAGAACACTTTATATGATAAATACCATATTTCTTTATCCTTATCAATCTATAGAGTAGAGTAATCAGGTGCCGAGTAGCCTTTTTGGCCATTCCCCTTGCACCTTCAGGCCGACGAGTCGTGGCATCGGATGACCTACCACTGGAGAGACTGCCCATGAAACCACTTGTTTGTCTCATCCCAAAGGATGACCAGGCCATTCCAGAGAGCCACCATCCATTCCCAAATCATACCTGCATCGTTGGAAGAAGACCTCACTCCCGATACCCCCGGACTTTATATGCTGGAATACCTGTATCTGGTCATCACCCCCTCGTGAAAACCTATACCCCAAGTCAAGTACTCTACTCTATATAGTTATGAATTTCATCTTCTAGTAGTAAACCCCCTGAGATCTTCACCCTTTGGAATGCGTCCAAGCTTTCTGGCACTCAGAACAACGAGGTTTCAAGGCGTCTGAGTAGTTGAATTGACATTAGTTCCTTATCCCTATCAGTCCATCCCATCGGCCGGTCGATAGTTAATGAGCATGGTGCCACCCCAATGCCCGAGAACCATGGTCCTGATCCAGTATTCGAATAGAGTACCCATGGAGTTGAATGTCCTCATTCCTACCCACCCATTTAGAAATGGTTAGATCTACAGTACTTGACCCTATATATTTCACCCTTCCTAAAGGCACTACTTAATATATAAGGGTTTATAACCTTTGGACCTGGCTTCCTCCCATACCCCCGGGTGCCCCACCTTCAGTACTCTACTCTATATAGTGTGGGAGAACCTATAATTTCATTCAGTGGTACGGGATGGTAGGCGCCCTCCAGTACTCACTCTATATAGTCCATCGATCTGACCTCGAACCATCAGATTCATCCATCCATGAGTATTACCACTTCCGAAGACAAATCACGACCACCTGCCCCTTTCCTGCATTCATGGAACCTCCAACTAGCGACTGCCGAATGGATTACTATCGAAATACCATGACCTTCTCTCTCTCTATATATATATACAATAAAATAGGATTATTTATATGTGGAATTTATATTCTAAATACCAATAAAGTTCTCTTTATATTCTAGAATACGGTACGGACTTCTTTTCCAGCCTTTCTGACCCTTTAGAACCCTTATATATAAGTAGAAGATACTTATATATTATATTATATATAAGGGTTTAGAACTCAGTTACTTCACCCTATTTGGTTGAGAAAGGGTCAGATCTATGGTACTTGACCCTATATAGTTGTACTATTAGAGTAGAGTACTGGTCTTGGAGGAAGGGAGGTGGGGGGATCAAATGGAATGTGTATCAAAACATCAATTCAATGGGACACTGGAGGAACTGAGGGCCCCCCCGGGTGTGATGTCATGCAACAAAACACCCTCAGTACTCTACTCTAATAGTTGTGGAAATTTAAAGAGGTTTTTCCCGCCACTCCCATCCACCCTTCGACATCATAGCAAGACCACCCATTCATAGTGTTTGAGTCAGTATAATATAGGTAGTATATGTTCATTGGAATTCGATCCTGACCCCCAAAACCATTTACATTCTAGTGTCTAGCATCGACTCATTGGTGACTCGATTGGTATTTCAATGTAGCAAAAAAATAGGTATTCTAGCATATAAAGTCCATCCCATCCTCCAAAAACCCCCAACCCCACCAATTCAAAGTTGTACCTTCTCACCTTCCATTATCAAGTACTCTAATCTAATAGTCACCACCAACTCCATTCCAATAGAGCAGTTGTTACCACCACCCATTGATCCATTGATTCTATAGTTCCCCCCCCATACCACTTGTTCATTCGGAAGTGAGAAGTACTACTATTGATTTTATTGGTATTGGACCAGTACTCTACTCTATAGTATAGGACAGCCCACTCGACCCCAAGTATGAACTCAATCAAGGCTCAACCCCCACTCGACGAGCTACCCCATTCTCTCTTCGGAAAAGTAAGGAATCGACAGTCTTGTTTCCAAAATGAAAAATAAAAAGGTAGAACAGGAGGAAAGGACAACATTCGACCAGATGGGATGATTCATCCATTCATGTATTTCTGTACCAGAGTGGCTCATGCTACCTGGTTGATGCGATGTATTCCACCAGTTGATGGAAGAGGTGAGTAATGGGAGATTGATCATTCCATCCAGTAGTTAGAAAGGGCCCGGTGCGTTAGTTAGCTTTTGAAGACGCAGTGAACCCATGGAAATGAGGAACGAGAGAAAAACAGAGGTCATACGAGCATCCCAATTCCAAAAGGAGCCATGCCATTTCAAAACCAACCCCCAAAACCAACCAGTAACTATAACCAACCCCATAGACCAAGCAACCAATGCAGTACCAGACCGAGATGATAGCAGAACCAAAGGATGTTTTGTAACCACCAATAAAAAAACCGAAGAGGCAGTCGAACAATAGACCCCTAGGTTTATCTGAGCAGCGGGAACATGAAAATATGGAAGACGAGAAAGTTCACCTTATTAAAGATCGAGTGGTGCGCCCAATAACCCAGTCATGAGATAGGCAGGAGTTCCGATGAGTACTAAAGCAAACAATGTAGTGATGCTCGAGGCCAAAGGTGACATCAAATAGGCAGGTCGGAACTATTGGTGGATGATAATTGGTAGCTAGGAAAAATGTAATGGGCTAGGAAGGCACGGGACGGATCGACTAGGTTTTTTGGTTCATTGGATATCACTATTAGAAGAGTACTAAAATCGCAACGTCTTTCGACCATTTTGATTTCCACTAGTCTACTTTACTTCTTGGTCCCCAGGTTTTTGGAAGACCGACTACTCTTATACATAGCTAGTTGAGTTCTGTGTTCCATTGGATACAATATGTTGACCACCACCATGAATTTGAGTTGGTCCCACATGCTATCAAAAATCAATCCCACTACGAAGTAATAGATGATGGAGCAAGCTTTTTCCTCAAGTGCATATTGAAACAACTCTTATTATGTCCATTTCCAATGCTAAAAAGGACTATATGAACTATGCCTAGAAAAAAGAGTCAGTCATGCCAGCAAGAGAGTGAGTGAGACTTACATGGGTATAATAAAGACAAACCAATTCATTTATTATAGAAATACTCATACTAGTTTACCTATATGCTACACACATGCAATTCCAGACTAGTTCGACTTAAGCCATTCCGTATCTGCTCTACAAAGGTCAGAAAGATAAAGGTTCTAAACCCTTGATATATAAGTAGCACCTTTAGGGTGAGTTTCTAAACCCCTATATTTTAAGTAGCACCTTTCTAAAGGGTCAGAACGAATCTATATCTTCTCTTCTATCTCAATCTTTTAGTTAGCCGAGATTTCAACATCTCTCTAGAAAGAAAGCAAGATATGGTTACAGGTATGAATGAATGCCTTTGCTACTTTTAGGAGAGTAGGTAAAGTAGAGGGGTAATAGGAATTTCTTGATTCTTTGATCCCTAATTGTAAACCAGTGGGTGGGGTTTTTTCATAACTTTCGTAACAAGGTCTCATTTCTTGACCCTCCCTAAAGGTTCTAAAAGATCTGATCCTTTAACTATATAGGGTCAAGTACCGTAGATCTGAACCTTTCTAAAGGGTGAGGGAGGGTCAAGTTCAAGGATCTGACCCTTTCTAAAGGGTAAGGGAGGGCTGTTATTTATATATAAGGGTTCAAAACTTGGCTACTTCATGTTATTCAGTATTCTGTGCTACTTAATAAAATATATAAGGGTTTAGAACTCGGGTACTTCACCCTATTCGATATTCGGTGCTACTTAATATATAAGGGTTTAGAACTCGGCTACTTCCCCTATTCAGTTTATAAAGGTTCGTTTAGATCTGACCCTTTATAAAGAAAGGGTAAGGAAGGGCTGCTACTTATATATCAAGGGTTTAGAACCTTACCCAAATGTTCTACTTATATATTATATATAAGGGTTTAGAACTCGACTACTTCACCCTATTCGGTTGATAAAGGTTCTACTTAATATAATATATCAAGGTTTTAGAACTCAACTACTTCACCCTATTCGGTTTCTAACTAAAGGGTTAGATATTTTAGAAACTTTCTCCTTTTTTTCTCCCTATTCTTGAACTGAGGATAAGTAGAGAATGTGTAGAGAAATATAAGAAAGTTGGGTTGTTCTGCTTCATTCAGAGAAGAAGTAATTGGGTTGTCGGGTGGTATTTAGATCTCAAGGAGGAATGAGGATGTGGGCGGTACTTATATATATTGAGGATGATCTTAGATGTTCTCTTAGCAGTTTCAATAAAGCAGCCCCTAGATTCACTAATTCAAGGGGGATGGAAAGAAGAGTTTGAAGCAGTACGGAAGAGTCACCTTCTTTAGGATTTTCTCTACTATGATTGACCTTTCAAATGAATGAAGTGAGAAGCGATCGAGTGCTTTTCCAATCATTCTTCTATGTATGATAGTCATCAGGCAGGGGCTAAGAAGACAAGCTAATCCGAAAGGTATAATATAGGTTAGTAGTAGCCACGGACTAATAAGAAAGAGGTTTTTCCGAGATGTGCCGATACATACAACTAGTCTGTCCTACCCGATGCATGAGTACATGTGCATGCTAAGTACTCTTCTAATAGTGTGATATATAATTGAGTAAAAAACGATACTTTCACAGGTCCAATAGGAGTTTGAGCCACTCGACTGTCAGGAGAGGGTTTCAGAGGCTCAACCAAAGGGAAAGGTTCTAAACCCTTGATATATAAGTAGCACCTTTAGGGTGAACTATATAGGGTAAAGTACCATAGATATAACCCTTTCTAACCCTTAGATATAAAGTAGCCGAGAAAGAAGAGTTTTCACGTTTCACCGTTCACTCATATAAAAATAGATTAACTGATTTATACTAAGGGTGCCAAAGTTCCCTTGTAGTATATCAAAAACTTCACCAATATTTAAGTAAGACTAGTAGGACCCTACAAACCAAAAATTTATGCACAAAGATACCTAAAAGAAAAACGAAAGGCTGAAGGAAGATGACATTCTACAAAGGTTGCATTGGTTAGTAGATCCCTGCATCACTACTTGGGACAGGTACGTTTCCTATATAGTTTAGAGTAGAGTACTGATTGAAGTACGGATTTTCACCACTCACAAAGAAGGGCCTGTATGAGTGGCATTTGGGTATACCTGTACATGAAGGAGTTGACTTACAACTTCCAAAGATCAAAGACATTGACCTGGGATCTCAAAAATAGGTACTCGTTGATACGATAGGTTGATTGACGCTGAACTAGGAATCAATCCAAATATTCATTTTGAAGATAATGGAGCTATTCTTACTTAAATAATCTTCAGATATTCTATATAGGTACTCTTCTATATAGTCTATTATAGAATACCTAGCCACTATCGACTGGCTCAGCTTGTACTAGTGCTCATTTCCTGATGTGATATCCCAACACCTATGGTACCCTTTGGCTCCAATGGACTAACAGTTTGGGAATGGTCATGTACTAGACACAGTAGTAGCAGTTCAAGGTAAGAGGTGATCGAGTACTATTGGGGATCGGAGGGGGCAGCCAGGAAGCGGGGGGAGCACCATAGGTTGAAGTACCGCTACGAAACACAGGTCAGTAGAGTCAATCCAGTATAGGAACTTTTTTCAAGCATCAATGAGAGAAGCAACAATGGTGGCCAAGTGGGTGAAACGGTATGTGCGGTATCAGAGAGGTGGGACTACGTTATTGGAGTTGTGGAATGAACATCATCTGGGTGATCAGAGAAGGATGGTGTGTGGGTTGAATGGGAGAAATGGGTGGAGAAGGGATCCTATCATGAAACCACATGATCTATTCAAGGAATTCCTTTGACTATTGAACCACCTGAGTTTTCAAACATCGTTCCTATGCCGATATGCTAGCAGATCGAATAGAAATCGACAACTGACCATCCAATTCAAATAGGAGTTTTCTTGGGGAGAAAATAACCATCGCTCCCTTCGGTACCCCTTTGCATCTATCCATCCATACGTCTTGGGGTTTCTGGGTTAATGGCACCACTGCTCGCACTCGAGACTATCTCTTCGCCTTCGAGGAATAGTGGATGATCAAACTAGTAGTTGTTGCCAATGATCGAAATGATATCCGAGAAAAACTAGTAGTAGTAGTACCATATCTTCCATAAGCAAGTCATGTTCCTTGGAGGCTGCTTGACTTGTTCTTGGCCATATAGCATTGCCGATATATAGTCGTAGTTGTTGGGATGGTCACTTGGTTGGCCGTGACTATGACATGGGTGGATTCTAGTTGAATGAAATCCACACTTTCACCCCAAGCATGACGTATCGAGCCACTACACCAACAACATCATAATTGACATTGGACTCGAGAAACCCTCTTGTTTGTTTTCCCACTGTGAGGACTTCATTTCGAGCTATGGATTCCTGGTGAAATCGACCAGCACACCAGAGACAGAGCCACATGATCTTCTTTAGTGCATTCTTTCTCAAGAGAGAACGAGAGATTCTAGTAGTGATAGAACTAATGGGTCAGTTTTGTTGTCGCGGGAGAAGGGATATGTATTGAGAGATGAATGCTGCACTTTGATACGCTGATTGGAGCTTGACCGAGTCCAATAGTGAAATAGTAGATAGGGTTCCAGAAAACAAGAGCCTCATATTCCAATAGTTCCAAAATGAGTTCCAGTAGTGTAATCATACCTTCAGGATGCTCGATAGATGCTCGATTCCCATCGTCAATCGTTCCATCAAACCAACTTGGCCAATTCATTGAACTAGCCATTCATAAACCGTCTCCTTTTCCATGAGGTTCTTTACCATTTTTGTGTATACCGAACCCTGTACTGCAGTGATGGGATCATCAAGGAGTGCTGCTCGAGGGACAGATTGAGCTCCGAAGAAAGCATATAGGCCTTTTGTTCCCACTCTCTTGGAGTTGATTTGGCGGTTCTTCCACCCCCGGAGTAGTACCGCCCATTCAACCGATATCGTGCGTTCCACTCTAATATCGATTTGACCCCGTATGCGCTTTGAGATACCCTCTCTGCTTTCCAGTGCAATGGCCATTTCCAACACTGCAGCTAGGCTAGGTTCAAGGTGTGGTACCATCATAGCAGCTGGGGTGACATGAAACAAGTGGTTGATCTTATTCAATACGTACTTGAGGAACGTATAACTGATTGACTCGAGCACTGCTGGGTTCCTCTAGGGGTAGGATTCCCAATAACTGCCTGGTCTGTTAAACTGGATACCTGGGAGATGGAGCTAGATGATGGAAAATGATACGTTCCACTGCGTTTGAACCAACACAATCGTAGTAGCGTTGACTTCTGACATCCTCCCTATTGGCTCGAGTTGTGCCATTGCTATCCCCCACCGTGTATCGTTTGAACTCCATCTATGCCCCCAGACCGAAGGCCATTTCAACCGAAGGGTTGGTATAATATAGGTAGCAGTGTTGTCTCCTGAAGCGCTACCGTGTTTGATAGAACCATCTTAGGAATGAAGATATTTCCTTTCAACTGAAAAAGGTGGAGGGAGTTATAGCGGTTTCTGGGGAAAAATAAAATGAAGCAAGGTTCTTTTGGGACATTAGAGTGACATTGATCTAACTAGACGAGAGCCAAAACAGGTCCGTATCAAACCCACATAGGATATCCAATTCACATCTTGAAACACGACATGCCCATAACAATAAGAGATGCATTCGAAAACCTTAGCCATTCTTTTGACCCCTTCTTCCTATGTCCAGGTATTCTTCCTATATAGTTATGGGAAGAGTACCTGTTGATAGCTGGTCATTTCCTATGAACTGTCTTACTGCTTCTTTGCCATGCAGGAATGAATCAATTCACAAGGCGATCCGACCTAATTCAACTGCCCCACCTATAAAACCCCCCATGACATTCCAAAGTGTCACCACTCACGTTTCACACTATTATAAGAGTACTAAATGTCGAGCTATTCAACTACACCATATCAAAATGTATATATAGTCATCGAGAATCAGAAATAGTAAAGTCTACGGGGCTCAATCGCTAAGGGGAGGGGGTCACACATGAAAGGGAGAATATGACCCTATCTAAATCCTAAATCTAAGTACTATATAGATGAATCAGTCAACCACCATCCAATCAAGAACCATTGGATAGTATAGTTCGATCGAGTACCGCAATTCAAAATCCAGAGTACGCAGCAGGATACCCCACCCCCTGACCTTTCTTTCACCCCATTCACCGTCAGGGTACCCGGGTGCACATGGATGGAGTAGTGGTCGGGCATGAATGGATTTGGGTATGAGCTTCTTTCCTGACTTGGTTGAGATGAAGTTCTGTATTGGAAGGTACTGGGTTCCCTCTTTATGCTTCTGTTCTCCAAATAGATAGAATAGATGGCCCCTCTTTCACTCCATGCTATCCCCTTTTCTAGTTGAGTGTAGGCATTGGAATTGGCTTCCCCGCTACTCTCATTTTAGTGATGGTGTGCTCGTGGGTTCACTAGGCAACTGTGCTTCCAGTGGGCAGGTTAGGTGAAATGTCAGTACTCTAGTCTAATAGTCCTCCCTTCTATCATATCAAGTCAAAGGTATAATATAGGTAGTAGATCATTCCTGCCCCAATGGCGCCATGAGCCATACCTGGCAGAAGGCGTGGTGGTGTCGACTCATATTCTACTACCTATATTATACCAAGAACCGTACCATTTCCCCATTGAGATGGAAATCCGGTGGGGGGGGATCAATGGATTGCTCAAACCGGTGTACTCAACTAGTAGATCGATTTAAGCATTGGCCATCAATAAATATATATAAGTACCAAGAGTTACTTCACCTAGTTTCGTAGCCCCGTTTCCTATTCAATCATCACCCCCTTCCAAATTTCAACAAAAAATCCAATATAGCCTGGTACTTATATATATTAAGGTGCCATCTCTACTGGTTTGATTCCCCTCAATACTCTACTCTAATAGTACTACTACCTATATTATACCGAGTCGTACCCGCCGATACTTATATATATTGACCATGCACTCATGACTACTGCCACAGGTACTTTTCCTATATAGTGTAGGTCTTTCGGTCCGACCGAAGGGGGATGATTCCAATAGGATGATGATTTGGTGGTATTGGGGTGTAGCAGTTGGCATATGGGAGTGAATGCTGGGTGGTGAGGTTAGTATAGGCAACTTTATGATCAATATAGACCAAACGGTACAAACCACTTTGTACTGTCTATTTTCCTCTTATAATTTAGAGTAGCCTGGATTATCTGACTAGACCTTGGAAGAATTGGGATACATTCAGTATTTGACTATCTAGATTATATGGATGGAGGACCTGGACCTTCCAACCATTGTGTTCCAAGACTAGAAATTGTTGTTGTTTAGCCAGCCACTTGTTTCCCTTTTGCCTAAAGGTCTCTTTGAACTCGTATTGGGAGATCTTGTGACGAGGGTCTGGGCCCGAGCTAGTTTGAGGCATTTTTTGTTCACTGGGAAGCCTATACTCAACCTCCAATTCCCCTACCTTGTTGGTGAAGGTTCCCATCTGTCGCACTCACAACTTCCCCATCCATATATAGTCAACTGTTTTCGTCGGTCGCTCATCTCTTAATCGATTTGATTCTGAACTCCACTTAAGAACATCGTCGCTATTGAACACCTCTATTTCCATTCCTTTTGCCATCGTCCCATCGTTTGGAAACATAACTGCAATTACCCCAATGCCTTCTCTCACACCCCCCATCATCTCATATTCACAGGGTCATTTTTTCCATCAGTACCAATTATCATTCGAAAAAAGAAGTGGTACCTGGAATACGAATCCCATATCAACTATTAGAAGAGTACTAACGTTCAACGCACAAAATGGTGAAGTGGTTCTAGATTGTTTTTCCAATATATATAAGTATCATCCCCCATACTGTCAACCCCAATCGCGTAGTTTCCCACCGTAGTAGCCACCAAGATACCCCATTCACCAATATATATAAGTACCAGCCCCCATACTGTCTTCGACCCTCTATCGTGCATCACCCAATATGGGGGTTGGTACTTATATATATTGGTGAAGTTTCTTGGTATAATATTGGTAGTATACATTCCGAGAGAATAGTTAACTGCCCCCAATACCAACCCGAAGGTTCCAATAGAGCATACCAGTTCCAGTACGTACCGCGTGATCGAACCATGGCACTCCCCAAACTGCTTGATGCCAAAACGAAGCTACTGTCTGTATAATATAGGTAGTATACCCACTCACCCAACTGAACCACCCGTACTAAACACCCTCATTTCACTTCCCCCAACACCCATATGCGTAAGAAATCAGAGAGAATAGTTGGAGTTGAATTGGTGATTCTCATTCCCAGGTCGGGAAACTCTCTTCCCATGACCTCAGGAAAGGAACCTACCAATTCAACTTGGTGGTGGTCAGGCCGCTCAATTGACAAAGAAAGGAACCCGAGTCCAAGGACATACAGTGAATCAAGGAAGAGACTATAGTTGAAGTCTATGTCATCACTATATAGAGTAGAGTACTAGCAGGGTCCAAAGATTCCAGATTGGTCTAGCATCCGTAATATATAGAGTAGAGTACTGAGAATCCAGAATTTGACAGCTCGGGAAGGTTTTTATCGTTTATACAGTCTCACTAACCACAGTTATCTCTTGACCATGCAATGACCTTGCGTGATCCTGGTACTTATATATATTGGTAGAAAGAACCTTAATCTTCTTCTAATAGAGGCTGACTCCTATCCGATTCCTCCTGGTACTTATATATATTATTTGATAGGCCTTAAGCTTCTAGCCGACTGAGAACTCTACTACCTAGGATGCTATACTTGATTACTATTTATGAAAGGCAGAGTCGCTCCATTCACTCCACTAACTTTTTGGTATAATATAGGTAGTAGACCCCCGCCCTTACTCTGATTCTTATCAAATGAACTCCCTTTGGAGTCAATCTACTAACATTGATTCCAACCCACTAGTCCACTGCCTATATTATACCGAGAACTATCTCTGGATTTGCCATTTCCATAAGGAAGGAATTTTGATTACTCCTAGAGCGGTTTCCTTTTCCAGATACTACATTCTAGATCATAATAATTTCTTCTATGATAAGGGTGGGTCCATCTATAATTGAGTTGACCATTCCTGATTCACCTCACCCTAACAACCCAACTGTGAAATGACTGTTAAAGTAGATTACTGACATCACAGTTCTCTATGTACACCAAGGGGGACTGAGTTATTTATCCTTATCAGTTTGGCTCATGTCAACTACCTTGAATCTAATAATCTAATGTAATAGTGGCGTGATGGTAGTTGAATGGAAACAAACTAGATGAGTGTGGTTCTGAACGAGTTGATCGAGAGATTCTATTAGAGTAGAGTACTGAGGGGGTCACCTACTAGATGCTTATTCAATACCTCTGTCACTGTTTGATCCTATGAGTTGTCTGGACTTTGGGTGTGGGCTTCATACCTCTTTGATGTCATCACACTAGTCAGCTAGGATACAGGTGGTGATGGCGAGGTACTTTTATTGTCATAGGAGTCATGCTAGACTGCAATGGGAACTGAAAGGTTAGAATCACCTTCAGTACTATTCTAATAGTGTGGATGGTTCAACTATCACGCTAGGTGTTTAACACCGAAACTGTGAACATAGCATCAGAGTACTCAATAAACGGTTGGTCACATCTTGTTGGATATCTGCCTTTTGGACAATATAGACAGAGTACCAAATTCTACTCTACGGTACTCTTATATATAGTTATAGAAGAGTACCCTTGCGTGTCCTATGGGAACAAATAGTATATGATGACTTGAGTGTTCGGCTGTTGTGTGGTATGGCATGACTATTAGAGTAGAGTACTGACTGGGTACGACTATCAAATTGCCGAGTACTCCCAAAGGTACTGTTTTCAGCACTACCATAGCTCCCCAAGTCCAAAGAGTGACTATGGGATGACTTTTTCCCACAATAGCCACCAAGGGTTGATTGGGTTGGCACTCGGTCCCCAACCACCGGTGTTAGTTCACCTTCCGCTCATCCACAACCTGCCCCAAGTGCGCAACGACAAATCTATCCCCAAGACAATCTAGTTTGATTGATTCGAGTGATTAAAGGCCCCGAAAAGAAGTTTGTTGTGTTTCCATTATTCCAGTCCACCTATTCGTATTGGCAATGGGTACCATATGCTACTAGTTTCTTCTCCCCTTGGATCATCAAACCCATGAACCGTACTATTTCCATGTCTTGGTAGTAAATCCACCCTGATCTACCTACCTTAACTAAGCCCAGTTGATAGTTCTGACTCGTTTTGATGGATATTTCTTCCCCTTTAGAAAGGTTCTACTTATATATCAAGGGTTTAGAACCTTCCATATATACGACCTTTGAACCGGCTTTGCAGGCAGGTGATCATGGCCAAATGAGTTGTTACAAATAGCGGATTGCGAGGTGTGTGATTGATACATGTGTATGTTTTACGATAGATCAGATGTTAGAATGGTCTATCAAACTAGTAAATTTCCATTTTTAAGGATCCAGTCCTTCTATAAATAACTCATTACATTCCCTAGGTCAGGGACCCTTAATTCCAGAGGTAACCGTTTCATGGTTCGGTGGGTATCGATACTCTTCTATGGTACTCTTATATATAGTTATAGAGATGATACCAATCCCCCACATCTTTTACCAATCATTCCATGTTCCACCCACTCTGAAGAGCGACTGCTGGTGAATTTATTAAGTCAGTACACTTCTAATAGTGGGCATGGTCAATTAATTTATTTTTTAAGAATAATCCATCCCCTACCTTTTCAACGAGTGGAGTACATAATCCCCTATTGAAGTAAGTGTGAGAAACATTCATATCGCACGAGTTAAGTGATTTTATAATATTATCCTACGATTGCTGCTACTTCACATTTTGATTTTCCTGAGATACAGGTATCCCAGACATGGGAGGACCTGGTCTGACCAGACCTGGGAGGACCTGGAGAATGGTTCCTGAGTGGAACGCTTTCATTAGTAGCCTCCTCTTTTTTTAGAGGAAGTTGTCTTAGGCCTAGTATATTGGAAACAACAGTTACTAGCTCAACATAGTGGCTTATACCTTCCATCTCTTCATTCATGATTCACCATCCTGAAGGGAGAAAGGTGTCTACTGGAGAAGCTCCTCAAGTTTGGAAGACTAAAATAGGTTCTAAAATCTTGATATATAAGTAGAACCTTTAGTTAGAAATGGTCAGGTCCTACGTTCGTATAATCTAGATAGTCAGATACTTCATGTATCCCAGGTTCTAAACCCTTGATATATAAGTAGTATCCCTTCCTTACCCTTTATTTAGAAAGGGTCTGATCTAAAAAACCTTTAGAAACCGAATAGGGGAAGTATCCGAGTTATAAACCCTTATATATAATATATAAGTAGCATCCCTTTAGTTAGAAATGGTCAGGATTGAGAAAAAAGCAAAGTGAAGCTGGAGATGAATCTATTATAGGAGGTGTAGGGTAGGCTCTTTGGATATATTGACTAGATTAAGCTGATGAACCAGCTTCTACCACTAATGAGATAATTCAGACTATGACTAGATAGAGTTGAAGAAGAAAATCACCACTCAACATCTTTTGAAAGGGAATCCTATATCTGGTAAGAAAGGGCAAGTCGACTACTTGAAGCGGAGAAGCAATAGCTCACTCGACCAATAGGAATAGGGAGGTTCCAAACTGCTCTTAGTTTGAGCAGACAACACACTATTAGACTGGGTCAAACTTACCTTTAGGTTAGGGATCAGAGTTGCAAACCACTCGACCGGTTGGGTAAGGAGGTCTTCCCACTTCCTCTTCCCATCCATTAAAGGTTACTAAGAAGAAATGAGGAAAGGAGAAGACATGTACTCTTCTATATAGTCCTTATCTTGAAAACAAACTTCTTAAGGTTAGCCCATCTACCGGGATAGGAGAAAGAGAAGATCTCTACTAGGAGTCTGAGGAGCAGATATTTTCTAAGCCAGGAAGATGCCTCTGCTGATGTAGAAAGTATTGGGGTTTCAAAATGATATTTGAATTTCTAGTAAAAAGGGGTTTACCTGAAAGCTGGTACTTATATATATTGCCTATAGAAAACGGGATTGATTCCACTTCCTTGCTGTTAAGTATGTACCTCTTATCTATTTCCGATTCTGAACTCCAGGAGGAGCTGACTAAAGCTAAAAGCAGAGTTGGAGCTTGGCAATGCAGTTGATCTTCTTGCAGCTGAGAGAGATGCTGGCCTAGTACTTATATATATTGGAAGTTGATTCCACCATATTGGAAAGAAAGAACCTTTTATAATGAAGAGTCGAATCTATCTATATTATACCGACTAGTAGAGTAAGAGAACTTAAAGTTTCAATCCAGTAAAGTCCAATAGTGTGTCAGTTAAAACTAAAAGCCGTAAACTAGCCTCTTTTCTCGGCTACTTTATATCTAAGGGTTATAAAGGTTCTACTTATATATCAAGGGTTTAGAACCTCACCTTAAAGGTGATACTTAATATATAAGGGTTTAGAACCTTCCCTTATATGGTGAAGTCAGAGCCAGGGCAATCAAATATCATCAATGGGTCCCAAATAGATTTGTCTGTTCTCCACCACTCGACTTTATATGCTAGAATACTTGTGCACATTTGAGAGCATCTATCTCATACTTGTTGTCCTAGCACGGATTTGAAAGGCAATGTTAAGAGAAAACTAATAGAAATAAGGTCAACTGGGGTTGGTACTTATATATATTGTTTGGTTCAGTATCAGCATCAGTAGGATTCACAGATGATGTCAGTAATCTTCTATGGTACTTTTATATATAGTTATAGAGATGATACGAGGATCCTCTTCCCCTGAGCTTCTCCTTTCATTTATGTCATGAAAAAAAGGGACTTCTCTACAATTCGAGACCTCATTTTATAAAGAATAAATAATATCCCTCTTTGAGTCCTAACCCATTCAAAAGTAAAGGGTTAGATCTTTTAGAACTCGGCTACTTCACCCTATTCGGTTTAGAAAGGGTTAGATCTACGGTACTTGATCCTATATAGTTGAAAAGGACATTTTCAACCCTCTTAGAGTCCTCATTACAGGTCTAAAATCAGTATCAAATAGTCCTATTATCTTATAATAGTTTACATCTACAAAATCACTTTATTTGTGATAATTCAGGTGCCCCTGTTTACTTTTTCTTTCCACACGGCTTCAGTACTCTTGTAATAGTCTCGCAGCTCCTACCTGGTTACCTTGCCGCTCCCTTGGGCACACCTGACTCTAATTAATCAAAAATAATTCTACAAGAGACCAGAAAAAAATTACTATATAGAAGAGTACCTTTCCTAAATAAGGTTTCAAAGGCAGAATCAAAAAACTTGCTTTACTTTACACACAATTTTGGAGAAGTTATACCCCTTCTTGGCCAAGGTAACTATGCTTCTTCAAGTATCATCGTTGGTTTTTATTCTACTCCAACTATTAGAATATATTAGGTTGGTTCAAGATCATCTTCTCTTCCATACCAAGAAACCTTACACCTAAACTTGTCTATCCATTCCCGATGTATCCCGATCTCTAAGTGTTGTTCTGACATGTGTGCGATTTAGCAACATAAATATTTTCCATAAGGTTTAAGTACCGAATATGCTCTGACTCCTTCTTTCTTTAACTGCTTGACCTATACCCAGGTACTCACTGGGATAGGAATAGTCAAGGTTTAGAACTAATGGAGGAGGTCTACTTAGGCCCGCTGGAGCCAATTCTATTGATGGAAGGGCATCTGCTTCAACCGGATGAATTGGTTCTATCCTTTAATATATATAAGTACTAGTCTAGCGGATTGTATCATGAAAATACATCCATGAATGAAAACAATTTAGGTGAGTTATGTCAAAATATTAGAGGATTCAGGTTCCCCTTCTTGTCTTGAGTTGATTCCATATAATATAGGTAGGTCCCCACCTTCACCAACTTTTAGAAGTGGATTCGAACCACTGGAAATATATATAAGTATCAGTTTCTGAGGATACATTGATTCTATTCAGCCATTACCATTATATATGCATTTTCCTCATTAAACCCCTTATCCTGGATAGGAAATATATGCAAACGATGTAGTAATCGAAGTTGAGTGATTCAGTAAGTCAGTACTCTATTAATAATGGTATTAGAGTAGAGTACTGATGACTAGTTTGTTTCCTACAGGTTGACTGATTCAGCTTGGCCAATTGAGATAGATAGGGAGCATGCCATTCATCGGTATAATATAGATAGTAGATTTTCCTATTTATTCAAACCTTGTAAAAAGCTAATGAGACACCCAATTCTTATTTATTTATATTAATAAATTAAGGACCAACTGACACACAAAGGGGTGAACCCACCTTGTCTAAGATGTGAATGAATGAACATTTGAAAGATATGGTGACAAACAAGGAAATCAGCGCATTCAATATATATAAGTACCCGGACCTCTCACGCCAAACCATTGTGGTTGGACCTTGTAATATATATAAGTACCAGGAAAAAAATGACTAGAATGACCCTACTACCTATATTATACACTGATAAGGATAAATAACTGGAATAGGCCCATAGGAAATACAATCATTGAAGTCGTCCCTGACAATCACCTTTGAAGTGACACAACAAACTATGACTAGACATCTCGAGGAATCCACACTTCTCACATCTCGTAAAAAACTCTACGTCTTGGAAGCAAAGGACTGAAGAAAAGGTATTTACCCCTGGTCAATCCATAGTTAATCATCCACCAGCAGATTAAGTAGTCGAAAAAGCAGTAGACATTACAAAAATTGAGAAGGTGCTTTCTATTAACTCAGCATGGTCATACAATAAGAATAAGAAGCCTTATATTATAAGAATACCTGTCTCACTATTAGAGTAGAGTACTTAGCTGGGTATCCATATTAGGTTAGGGAGTCAACAAATCCCAGTCATAAAGGACATGAATAAATCAGACCTTAAATTGTAGAATGCCCCAATCACACAGCTTCATTATCCACATGAGTCGGGTCTTGTGGCTGATGTGCCATTTGATAAGAGAGGATTGCCTTTTTTTGATGTTCTTTGTAAGGTAGGGGAGCGTCTGATAATATTTTGAAAAGGTAACAACTTATATTTCATAAAATAAGGCTTTTATTAAATATAAAAATAGGGGATTCAGAAGAAGTAGCTCTAACGATAGGAGGGAAAGGTCAGTCACTTGTCTGTAAGAACAACGGGAAGGAGAGGACTTTCAGTACTCTAATCTAAAGTATGTTTCATGAGGTCAAACTTTGAATGAGCTATACACTCTAGGAGAAAGCCGCTCTACCTTCAGGGTAGTCACCGATGTTTCAAATTAATGTCCACGCACACTCTAGTGAGTTAAGGTGTATGATCAGGCCTCCTACATGGTATCCATGCCTTACATCAATTTGATAAGATCTCACTAAGTAAATGAAGATAACTGGGAAACCACTACACCTAACGGAGAATATCACTAGACTTTGAAAGAAAAATCCAAGACTTCAATTAGCGGGGAGCGCCCCGATCCTCTTTTATCCCCCCCTTTTCTTTTTAGAATCCGAACCTAGTCTTTGTGTGAGTTGTAGAGGATCACGTGGCTCGATTGAGGTTCCTTAACATCTTTTGTCTGAATTACTATCGCATTCCCATACTGTATCTATATAGTCAGTCATTTTTTCCTACTTGCGTTTTTTCGAATATCCTATAACGTACCATCTAGGTCTCGTCTTGTAAGCCCGAAAGATGAAAGTGATCCTTCTTCTTCTTACTCCTGGGAGAATGAATCTTTGAAATCTAGGATCTGACCAATATTTGGTACACTGGACAATGTTTGTTTCCAAGAGATCACTGATAAATAGGTACTCTTGGATGGAAGGTACATATCAGAGAAATAATTCTATTGTGCAATGGCAGATGCATCTAACCGCTGAACTGACATTGGAACCGCTGGGTCAATATATATAAGTACCAATCACTCACACGTGCGGCCTCTAGACCCTTATCCTGCCTGATACACTAGACACATAGTCTGCGAAACCATCACTAGTCACTACCTAGACTATATAGGTAGAGTACTGACTACTCCTACTCATAGTTGGTATAATATAGGTAGTATATTTACAGGATAGCTTTATCTCGCTCACTTTGAATAAACTTACCCCAATTCCACAAAAGGGTGACCCTGCTATCTTGGGCGGCTTGTATGGATGAGCCATTATATTCTAATAATTGAGGTAGGGATGGTACTTCATTTAAACAGTGTCATTGCTCATGGATTTGAACAAAAACCCTAGATCACACCTATATGAATCCTTGCTTCATCTCTAACTTCCGGCCTCATCATCCTCGGTATAATATAGGTAGTAGAACACCCTAACCTAATGGAGAATATTACTAGGACACTCTCTGCAGGTTCACTCTGGTTGTCCAGTCAAAAGACACATGCTACCATATGATACTTCATATATCCCAAGATTCATTAACATCAACTTGGGAAGCTTCACCCATTGGAGTCTTTCTTTTTTGATGATCCCCTCCAAAGTATTCTGCATTCTTTATTCTGCCCTCAACAACTCTTTTCTTAGTACTCTATTAATATTCTCCTTCCAAGATTCACACTTCTACTTCAGGATCTTGCCTTGAGGTGAGGGTACTATGACGATCTTAGTCTGAATGAATGCCTAAGAGTGAAAGTCTCTTCTGACCACATGTTTTTCTCTGGTGACGATTGATCCCTAAGTCATGTTAGGTATTAGGTATGTAAAGACAATTTCATTATAGAGTGTTAGCATCATTTCCCTTTAACATTAGGTTTGATAGGGTTCCTTCGAAAATAATAAGGATCTAGGGTAAAGAAAATGGGGATATTCTCAGGCTAGCGGGGAAAAGATTTGAAAAGGGGATTTGGTATGGAAAGTCGGGAAGGCCCAGTTAAGATAGATTAAGGGCACATAGTCAGAAAGGGTCAAGAACAAAAAATTGGGGTGGGGGGGGGGGGGGGTCCATAACAGACTACTCACTTACCGGAATATCCTGCTTCCCCTAAACGCTTATCCCTGACGGACGAATTCCCTTTGTGTGGAGATACATAAGCCGAAGAAGAAGAAAAGGTTCGTCGACTCCACCTACCACTCAGCTTAGAACTATATAGGAAGAGTACCCGATTCTACTCTAATAGTGAGGATTTGGTATAGCTCTGCTCTTGCAATTGGGTTGTTGCGATTACGGGTAAAAAAAATAATCCTGGACCAAGCAAGGATCCTTCTAGGCCAACAACTCTCATCTCAGTAGGTTTTATCGGCATCTCAGGAGATATGATGGTTCTAGGAAAATCATTGAATAAGGACTATATAGAAGAGTACCTGTTGTTCAGTCATTTAATCCAGGCTAAGAATTTCACACTCTCTCTCTCCCCTAAACTACAAGATTTTAAGCCCTACCATTATCAAAGTCAAATAAATTTCACAAAGTGAAGGAACATTGCTTACAACTCAAAAGGAAAGGATGTTAATATGTTAGTATAAGGCACCTCTCTTCACAACACGTCCAAATCATGCCATAAAATTCATTTCAGTACTCTATTAATATTGTCCTTAGATCATTAGCATGCACATGGCACCCTATTATTAAAATAGTAGTCTAATAGTTGACCCTTCTGATCCCAAGGTATCGATAGAAAGGTTTCATTTAGGTGTGATTTCTCTCCAGAACTATAAATATCATAAGAGAAGAAAGAGCTAGTAAAGTAAAATAGTAAGCTGGCTTCAACCACTTCAGGTCCTAATCTATTGTAAGGCTTTGATCCAAAATTATAGCTATATGGTTAACACATGCAAGTCGAACAAAGTTATCTTGGACGAGTCTTTAATATTCCGTAAGTAAGTCAGTCTGTGAGGTTGGTAAACCCAACTTGAATTTCTGTATTCCTAACCCTCCCTAAAAGGCCATATCTTTTAGAACCTTTTAGGGAGGTGCTACTTATATATCAAGGGTTTAGAACTTGGCAACTTCACCCTATTTGGTTTAGAAAGGGTCAGATCTACGGTACTTGACCCTATATAGTTCACCCTTTCTTTCGGGTCAAATCTTTTAGAACCTTAATTTCAAGAAAGTATAAGGGAGCAGAGATAGCTATTGAACAAAAAGTCCTTTCAATGTTGAGACTTTATGGTAATCCTAACCCTTTAGAAAGGGTCAGATCTAAAAGAACGTAATCTACGATTTATGCATAGTGATCCGTTCCCTTTTAGTAGTAGCTCCTCTAGTTGTTCCACAACAAGGCCAAACACAGAAAGCACTCCACCTGAGTTTGAGTGGTTATTTGATCGGATCTGTGATGAATAAACCGAGTGGGTGGAGAGAAGCAGGAGGCAATTACCTCCCAAATGGATGGTGCCCGACCTTGTTCGGGCAGTTATTTTTGATGATCGGATTGACAGTCTCAGATTTCTCACAAGTGAATTTTATGATGTAATTTTAAATGGAAAAAATTCTTGGTTATTCCAGGATATTTGTAACTTTATAGATTTGATAAACTATGTCATCTAGTATGAAGGGACATTGTACAATTTTCTCCACAACTCTAAGCTGGCTTGGAGTACCAGAGTTGTCCAGTGAGCTACGCTGAACTGGTGCTCCCAATTGAGTTTGATGTTCCACCTAAACCACTCCAACTAGTACATGAATAAACTACCTTGCTCCCCAAGATCCTTATTTATTTTTTTATCAGACACAACTAACCTATTTTTTTCCTATTGGACATCGAGTGTCGGGTGCGTTCCTTGTAATTGGGTTGACAGTGGTTTATCTTGATTGGAAAATAGGGATTGTCTTTCTGACCCATTAGAAAGGTGCTACTTAATATATAAGGGTTTAGAACCTTCTACCATTTCAATCACCATGGATTTGGTGGGGAATTTCATCAACCTTGAATCTCCAATTGCAAAATGAGTGATTTGGGTGTGCGGTCTGGAGGGGGCTCGAGCAAACGCATTCGTCCACTAGCGTTCCACTACGCATAGTCTTCTACTAGCAGTTCAACCTCAAACTCAATGCAAACGGGTTTCAAAACATCGCTTAACCACTGTGGATATATGATTTGAGACCACTCTAGTCCCAAGGCGGCCTCCTAACTTTGATGTGATGGTCGTCCATAGGGTACTCATAGATCAGCTGGGTTCCCATATCCATCAAATTATGGGCTCCATTGGGCAGCACAGTTTAGATCACAAACCTTCCAAACTTTTGATCCTTTGTATAAATACCTCAAAAGATTGAGGGGTAGAGAGGCTCGACTGACTATAAGGAGAGACTATATAGAAGAGTACTTGTTCTTATTGTAGGCTCTAGTTATTCTCATCTTCTGAACCCTGATATGATCTCAGTACTCTACTCTAATAGTGTAGCCTCATTTCATCACCATTAGACAAAGTTTTAGTCTCCTATCCATCAAAAAGATACTTCATTGTGATCTCCATTGGGAGTACGACATCATGGCCATAGGTTCAGGAAAATTGAATCACTCCGAGCGATTGACTGATGGATCTCATCTGGTTGACACCCCTTTTTCAAATCAAGAATTTTGAACCCCATGGGTCCACTACCATGGAATATTACTTTTTGTTTTTTGCAGTTATCTCTGGTGCACGTCTTTCTTTGTTTTCATTTGATCCATTTTTTCTTCACCTCAATCACTGCATACTGATCGTACCACGATTCACTGTTTTATTCCACCCTTACACCGCAGTTTTAAACTAGTTTTGTAATGAATATTCCAAATATAATAATAAATTTAAATTCATGTTTGAATAAATCAATTAATGTTAATCAATATTATAATGGGAAATGTTACTTGTTTTTATTGTTTCAATGTAGGTGGAGGTGATTTGGAAGGCCTTTGATGAAGTGGAAGAAAAATGGGCCAAAATTGCATGGATCCATGGACATATGTCCACTGCTTTACATAGTACAGGAAATCCGTGCATCCAAATGGGCTGAAATTTTGTGGGCCTTTCCAAAACTTAATAGGATACATTTCATATTCAGGAACTCAATGCCGATTCGGCTTATATGGGCCCCATCCGAACTGATCTGTCCAAGCCACCGAATTTGGACCAAGTCAAATGCGGTGTTCTGTATTTTATCAATATCGTGAGATGTAGTTGTCCAAAGGGTTCCAAACTTTCGGTGGAGATAGTAAAGAGGTAGGGATAAAACTTTACTATTTTCTAAAAATCGAGATAAGACTGTATGAAGTCTGAAACGCATGGTACAAGTGGATTGAAGAAATCTGTGTGCCTAAAACCACCTTCCAATTTTCCTATAAAATGGCACCTTGGGCTCCCCATTTGCAAGTTCGGCCAGGAGGCAAGGTGCTGCCATTTTGGAGTACCCAAGGAGTCTTCTCAACATCCCTTGAAGTTCTGGAGGCTATGGGAAGTTCTACCCCAACATCTTTCTCTTCCTCATCTCCCATGGGTTTCTAAACCCCTTGTGATCACCCGGGGAGGAACGTGATGTACATCCCGAGCTTCATGTTTGTAATATTTGAATGATCTTTTAAATTCCAGATTATTGTGTTGTTTTTCATCATCCTATATTCTTATTTTATTGAGTTATGCACTGGTATGTCATTCTCAACTCATATGATCATGTTTGGGGGTACCCATTCATGTGATGTTTCACACACCGTTCACCACTTTCTTTCCCCCTTTCAATTGCGGTGTTTGTGTGGTTTATATTGGTCAATTGAACTCACAAAAGCACTGTCAAGGCTATGTACATTTATGTCATGGTATCAAAAAGAAATAACATACAAATCTGGACAGCACATAGATTTTTTCGTGTGTTTCCTTGGTGAGTTTTGGTTATGAAGTCAAACACAATTCACCCAATCATCGGCGATGTCCGGTGAATCATTGTGTGTTTTTGACTGAACCCTAGGAGGTATCCTAGTATAAACTCAGTAACATTCTAGTTATAGGTGTTACAATCCAAGGATTAAAATATCATAACCTTATATCATGAAGATATGAAGGATAAACATCATGCGAGTACCCTGGGTTGATCACGCTTAATCAATCTTGTTCATTTCTACTTTGTTTTATCGCTTTCATTTTCTATTTTCATAATTAATCATAAAACCCCCAAGTTTCACAAAACCTAATTCACCTTCTACTTTCATAATCAGAACCCTATTTTTAAATCAATGATCTAAGGCTCTGTCGAGAGACGACCTAGGGTTGCTGCTATACTGCAGAAATTCTAGTCAAAATTAAACAACTAATTTGACGCGTTCGACAACGCGGTCAAATTTTGGAACCGTTGTCGGGGAGCCAAGATCATTTTTTTTCTTTATTTCATTTTATTTATTTATTTTACTTCTTAATTATTACTCCTCTAAATACCCCACCCCCATTTGATTGTTTTTTGTTTTGGGTTTTGTCTTTATTTTTGGTTGTTTTTTGGTGTGTTCTTTATCTCTCTCTCTATCTCTCTCTCTCTCCCTTCTTACACATCTCCCTCTCTAATTATATAGTATAAAATTATATTCTTCTTTCACCCTTCTTAAGTTTCTCTTTTATCCATCTTAAATCAAAAAAAAAAACACACAACAAACAATCAATCAATCAAACTGGACATCATTGTTGCATGACAAGATCTGGTAAAGGAACACTACTTGAATTTGATCCTGAAATTGAAAAGTCACTTCACACACAAATCAAGGCATCTAGAGAAGGTCAATCAAGTAACATTGTGGAACCCCATTTAGAACCTCAAGTGGTTCTAATCCAACCCAAAATTGAACCCAATCAAACCCAAGAAAACATGGCTGCAAATAATCGAACTTTAAAAGAACTTACTACCCCTGATGTGGAGTACCAACCTTCGTACATCCAATATCCCGAGGAAGCAACCAAATTTGAGCTTAGATCATGTCTCATCCACCTTCTTCCAAAATTCCATTGTCTTCCCGGAGAGTACCCTCACAAACATCTAAAAGATTTTCACATAGTGTGCTCCACCATGAAACCCCAAAATGTGTCTGAGGACCTCATTAAGTTTAGGGCCTTCCCTTTCTCCCTTGATGGTGTAGCAAAAGATTGGATATACTATTTTCCTTCCACAATTGGGGGTTGGAATGACCTAAAAAGACTTTTTCTATAGAAGTTCTTCCCTGCCTCCCGAACTACATCAATTAGGAAAGAAATCTGTGGAATTAGGCAATCGCAAGGAGAGACCCTTCATGAATACTAGGAGAGATTCAAAAGACTTTGCTCAAGCTTCCCCCACCACCAGATTAGTGAAAAACTTTTAATTAAATACTTATATGAGGGACTTATCCCTATGGATCGTGGAATGATTGATGCTGCGGCTAGTGGTGCCCTAGTTGAAAAAACTCCATCTGCCGCTCGTGACTTAATAGCCAACATGGCTCAAAATGCACAACAATTTGGTACACGAGCTATTGCACCAACCCGAGGAGTTCATGAGGTAAGTTATTCATCCCTAGAACAAAAGGTAGATACTAAAATTGATGAGATGCCTACCCTTCTAAGGCAATTAGCTCAAGCACAAGGTAACTCGCTCTCTACTTCTATTCCATTACATTGTGGGATTTGTTCTGATAACACTCATTTTTCTGACCAGTTCCCACAACTTCAAGATTCATCTGAGTCCTGTGAAGCTGTGTTCCTAGGGCGTCCATTCCAACAAGAGCCTCCCTTCAAGCAAGAACAATTCAGGCCAAATCCAAATCCAGGGTGTCAAGAACAACCCCAATACCGACCAGGAGGAAACTCAATCTACCCAAAGCAGAATTGGTATCAACAAGGCCAAGGTATGAAACCTTCTTATCCTTCAACTTCTCAAAACAATCATCCTCCTCCTCCTCCAAAATATGAACCAAGCCTCGAGGACATGGTGAAACAAATGGCAACCCAGAACCTTCAGTTCCAACAGACCACACAATCATCCATTCAAGACCTACGAACCCAAGTGGGGCAATTGGAAAACATCATCAGTGAGCTTAAGATGCAAGGTTCTGGAAAACTACCATCCCAACCCATTTCCAATCTAAAGGACAAAGGTAATGTATGTGAAGTTACACTTCGTAGTGGTAAAGAAGTTTCTCCTTCTACTGATTCTGCACAGCAGGTATGTCCCCCTCATGAAAACTCTCTTTCCCAACCCTCAAAAACTTCATGTAAAGAAAAACAATACAAAAATGGTAATCGAATAGTCATTGATGATTCAAATGAACAATCCATTCCTCTTCCTTTCCCTCAAATACTCTCTAAATCTAAGAAAAACTTTGATAATGAGATTGACAATGAAATAATGGATACATTTAAAAAAGTTCAAGTTAATATTCCATTGTTGGATGCAGTCAAGAAAATTCCCCGTTATGCCAAATTTCTTAAAGATATTTTCACCCATCGAATAAGGTTGAAGGGGAATGAGAGAGTCAACCTGGGAAGGAATGTCTCGGCCTTGATTCAACCAGCAATGCCAACCAAATGCAAGGATCTCGACACATTCACCATACCTTTTACCATAGGGGAGACCTTCTTTTCTAATGCTATGCTAGATTTAGGTGCTTTCATTAATGTAATGCCTCACTCCGTGTATACGTCTCTATAGGTTGGAGAGCTTCAACCAACAGGAATTGTTGTGCAACTTGCCAATCGGAGTACAACACATCCAAAAGGAGTGATTGAGGATGTCCTTGTTAGAGTGAAGAATCTCATCTTCCCCGCTGATTTCTATATTCTTGAGATGGAAGATACTCGAACCCAAAGACATGCCCCTCTCATACTTGGGAGGCCATTCCTAAAAACAGCAAAGACGATCATCAATGTTCACAATGGTATGTTGTCCATGGAATTCGGAGGAGAAAAGGTAAGTTTTAACATCCTTGAGGCTATGAAACACCCCGTTGAAGAGCACTCCACTCTTCCTGTCTATTCGATGGAAGTGCTCTCAAACGATGCACATACACACCATTCTCTCCTCAACCCAAACTCTGATTCTTTTTTTGTTTTCTTCACCCTTGGATGATTTGAGTTTTGGTTCTTCTTTTGCATGTTGTGTGGGTTCAGAAAAATGTAAATTTTGTGCTTTAATTGATGAGTGTGTTTATTCTGAGGTACCTATGACTATCAATGATTCTGCAAATCTCATTTCAATAGATTCTCTTTCCTTTGAGAATAAACATGAGTAGATAGATAGTTTCATGGACCTCACTCCCCATAAATCCCCTCCATCAATCTAGAAACAACCGGTGTTTGAACTTAAACAACTTCCTTCTAATTTAAAATATACATATTTTGAGGGTATTGACCAATTGCCCATCATTATTTCCAATAACCTCTCTCCACAACAGGAATTGAAACTACTCAAACTTTTGAGAGAGTGTAAAAAGGAAATAGGATGGACATTGGCTGATATTCCCGGGATTAGACCATCTATTTTTATGCACCATATACTTTTGGATGATGAGGCTAAACCCGTAAGACAATCTCAATGCCGGTTGAATCCCACTCTCCTTGAAGTGGTAAAATTGGAAGTCAGTAAATTACTTGCTATAGGGATCATTTATCCTATATCTGATAGTAAATGGGTTATCCCCATGCAAATTGTGCCTAAAAAAACAGGAATAATCGTTGTGTCAAATGAAAGGAATGAATTGGTTCCAATGCGTGTGCAAAACAGTTGGCGAGTATGTATTGACTACCGTCGACCGAATCAAGCCACGCGGAAGGACCACTTTCCTTTACCTTTCATTGACCAAATGTTAGAACGATTGGCTGGTAAGTCCCATTATTGTTTCCTTGATGGCTATTCGGGTTATTTCCAAATCCATATAGCCCCTAAGGATCAAGAAAAGACAAAATTTACCTATCCATTTGGCACATTTGCATACAGAAGGATGCCATTCGGTCTATGTAATGCTCCTGGTACTTTTCAGCGATGTATGTTGAGTATTTTTTCTGAGTGCCTTGAGAGTTGTATGGAAGTCTTTATGGATGATTTCACGGTTTATGGTTCTTCTTTTGATGATTGTTTGGAAAACCTAGGTTCTGTCCTCCGCCGCTGCATTGAAAAAGATCTTGTTTTAAATTATGAAAAATGTCATTTCATGGTTGAGCGGAGGATAGTTCTTGGGCATATCATTTCAAATAAGGGAATTCAAGTTGATAAATCTAAAATTGAATTAATTTCATCCCTTCCATATCCAAAATGTGTTCGTGAGGTGCGGTCTTTCTTGGGTCATGCTGGTTTTTACCGCCGATTCATTAAAGACTTTAGTAAGATCGCACTTCTCTTATCTCAGTTGTTACAAAAGGATTCTGAATTTGTTTTTGATAAAAAATTGTGAGGATGCATTCAATTCACTAAAAAAGAGTCTCAAATCACCTCCCATAATCCAACCACCAAGGTGGGATCTCCCCTTCGAGCTTATGTGTGATGCCTCTAACTTTGCAGTTGGGGCAGTTTTATCACAAAGGGTTGAAAAGGCTCCTCATGTCATTGCGTATGCCTCGCGTACCCTTGACCCTACCCAGGTAAACTACACAACCATAGAAAAATAACTCCTTTATATTGTGTTTGCCTTGGAAAAATTCCGTTCATATCTTCTTGGGTCAAAAGTGATTGTGTTTTCTGACCATGATGCCCTTCGTTTCCTCCTAAAGAAACCTGAAGCCAAGCCCCGCCTCATTCAGTGGATGATCCTCCTACAAGAGTTTGACCTTGAGATTAGAGATAAGATAGGAGTGGAGATTTTTGTAGCTGACCACATTAGTAGGATTTCCCCACCATTGGACCATCATGTTGACTCACCCCTACCCATTAAAGAATTCTTCCCTCATGAGAACCTTTGTGATGTTGTGGACCTTACCCCTGGTATGCAGACATTGCGAATTTTCTAGCAACATCTAGGGTCCCCACTGATTTTAGCACTTCACAATCCTAGAGACTTAAACATGACTCTCGATGGTACATTTGGGATGACCCATACTTGTGGAGAATTTGTAGTGACCAGGTTTTTCATAGGTGTGTCCCTGACCATGAGTTCACCTCTGTTTTGACCTTCTGCCACACCTTGGAATGTGGGGGCCACTTTGGCTCTCAACGTACAGCTCGAAAGGTCCTTGACTCAGGATTATATTGGCCAACATTGTATAGAGATGCCCATAGGTTTTGTAAATCATGTACTCGATGTCAATTCACAGGGAATATCTCCAAGAGGAATGAAATGCCCCAACATCCCATGTTATTTTGTGAGATCTTCGATGCATGGGGCATTGACTTCATGGGGCCTTTTCCAAATTCATTTGGATTTGTGTACATCTTATTGGCTGTTGAATATGTATCTAAATGGGTGGAAGCAAAGGCCACCAGGACCGATGACTCTTGAGTGGTTGTTGATTTTGTGAGATCCCAGATTTTCAGTAGGTTTGGTCTACCAAGATTCATCATTAGTGATCAGGGTTCACATTTTTGCAATCGTAACATGAAAAACTTGCTTCGTAAGTATGGGGTTGTTCATAAAGTCTCCACTTCATATCATCCCCAAACTAACGGACAAGCAGAAATTTTAAATCGGGAAGTTAAGCGAATCTTGGAGAAAACAGTACAACCCAATAGGAAAGATTGGAGTTTGCGCTTGGATGATGCACTTTGGGCATACCGTACTGCTTTTAAAACACTGATCAGAATGTCACCATATAGGATTGTGTTTGGAAAATCTTGTCACCTCCCGGTGGAGGTAGAACACCATGCATATTGGGCTGTTAAACAATGTAATATGAACCTTTCAGATGCAGGTGAGGAAAGAAAGTTGCAGATTCAAGAGTTGGAAGAAATTCGATGTGATGCATATGAAAACTCCCGAATCTATAAAGAGAAGACAAAGGATATTCATAATATCATGATTCACCAGCGGAAGTTCCATATTGGTGAGAAGGTCCTCATGTACAATTCCAGGCTTAAGATCCACCCAGGTAAGCTTCATTCCCGACGACTCAGTCCTTATACTGTTACTAATGTTTACCCTTTTGGTGCAATACAGGTTTTTCATGAGCAGAGTGGATGAAGTCTTACCGTCAATGGGCAGCGACTTAACACTTCTATGAGGATTTTCCAAAGAATCCGGTGGAGGAAATCCACCTTCTCGACGCATCATACCAATAAAACACACCAAGTTTTATCCTTCCTTCTCACATTTTCAATTATTTCAGTGAGGACACTACACATTCTAGGTGTGGGGGGGGGGGTGGATACATTCCTGGGTTAGTTAGGATTTTTCATCGTTTTCTCCTTTTGTTTTCTCTTTTTGGCTTTCTTTATGGTATTTTTATTTTTCCCCATCAACAATTTCGAAATTCCATGATGTGGCGACCATAAAGTGGGGAAAGTCAAAATACCATAACGAAGGCTAAAAAGAATTTGTGTATGAGTTTACCATCAAGGAGTGATTTTTAGTGAATTGGTTTTCTGTCAATGATATAAATGGTTGTATCTATGTGAAACCTTTGAGATGATTGATTCCCTTTGTGTGAGTAGTTTTTTTGGAAAACTGTGTCACTAATATCTCCACAAATTTTTGCACCAAACCACAAAGTGTGATTATTTATTACTTAATATAAGGTAAATATATGTTGGGTTAATATTTTTCAGCTTTAAATGATATTTCCATACATTCGTTCCTTATCCGATCTGTTTCATTACTGTACAAGATTGACCTATGCGTGTGTACCCAATATCCGACTGTTGTACGCCCTCAAAAAAAATTTTTGTGTCTTGGGTAGGTCGAAAACCACTCCTCCTCAACCTTTTATCTTGTTATAACTATTTAAATTAGTGTTGTGAGGAGATCAAACAAGGGTTAAGAGATGAGTGTGAGATTTGTTCCAATTGCGACTTCAAAAAAAAAGAAATAATAAATGAGGGGAGTGATGAAATGTGCAACATATGGGGATATCAAGGTAGGGAGCTTATGGTTTGACTTCTGGGAATGCTTAAATGAGTGGGTCTTGAAATATGATTGCAAAGGATGTATGACAGGTTCGGTGACAAAATCATTTAAGCTGAAAAATGTTAAAATAACATATATTTATTGGATAGCAAGTGGAAAGAATAGCATGGAATGGTTTTCACACACACACATGGAGATTTAATGTCATGGTTTACTTCTTAATTCCTTTCTCAATTGGGTATCATGAATCTTTTTGAATTTCGCTATGATATGATTTATGAGACATCCTTTTCTATTTTCACTAGGAAGAACTCCTTGGTGTGGTTCGTGCATTGATCACTTTACTTTAAATAAAATTTCCTCAAATGATAAATCTTCAGGATTTTGGAAATATATATATATGAATCATTGTATTTGGATATGTGACTTTGCCCAGGAGTGCAAATGTTTAGGTGTGGGGGTGTGATCGTACCACGATTCACTGTTTTATTCCACCCTTACACCGCAGTTTTAAACTAGTTTTGTAATGAATATTCCAAATATAATAATAAATTGAACTTCATGTTTGAATAAATCAATTAATGTTAATCAATATTATAATGGGAAATGTTACTTGTTTTTATTGTTTCAATGTAGGTGGAGGTGATTTGGAAGGCCTTTGATGAAGTGGAAGAAAAATGGGCCAAAATTGCATGGATCCATGGACATATGTCCACTATTTTGCATAGTGCACGAAATCCGTGCATCCAAATGGGATAAATTTTTGTGGTCCTTTTCAAAACTTAATAGGCTACATTTCATATTAAGGAACCCAATTCTGATTTGGATTCTATGGGGCCCAGCCGAACTGATCTGTCCAAGCCACTAAATTTGGACCAAGTCAAATACGGTGTTCTGTATTTTATCAATATCGTGGGCTGTAGTTGTCCAAAGGGTGTAAAACTTTCTGTGGAGATATTAAAGAGGTAGGGATACAACTTTTCTATTTTCTCCAAAGCGAGATAAGACTTTATGAAGGCCGAAACGCATGGTACAAGTGGATTGAAGAAATCTGTGTGCCTAAAACCACCTTCCAATTTTCCTATAAAATGGCACATTGGGCTCCCCATTTGCAAGTTCGGCCAGGAGGCAAGGTGCTTCGATTTTGGAGTCCCCAAGGAGTCTTCTCAACATCCCTTGAAGTTATGGAGGCTATGGAAAGTTCTACCCCAACATCTTTCTCTTCCTCCTCTCCCATGGGTTTCTAAACCCCTTGTGATCACCTGGGGAGGAACGTGATGTACATCCCGAGCTTCATGTTTGTAATATTTGAATGATCTTTTAAATTCCAGATTGTTGTGTTGTTTTTCATTATCCTATATTATTATTTTATTGAGTTATGTACTGGTATGTTATGCTCAACTCATATGATCATGTTTGGGGGTACCCATTCATGTGATGTTTCACACACCGTTCACCACTTTCTTTCCCCCTTTCAATTGTGGTGTTTGTGTGGTTTATATTGGTCAATTAAACTCACAAAAGCACTGTCAAGGCTATGTACATTTATGTCATGGTATCACGAAGAAATAACATACAAATCTGGATAGCGCATCGAGTTTTTCGTGTGTTTCCTTGGTGAGTTTTGGTTATGAAGTCAAACACAATTCACCCAATCATCAGCGGTGTCCGGTGAATCATTGTGTGTTTTTGACTGAACCCTAGGAGGTATCCTAGTATAAACTCAGTAAAATTCTTGTTATAGGTGTTACAAACCAAGGATTAAAAGATCATAACCTTATATCATTAAGCGATGATGGATAAACATCATGCGAGTACCCTGGGTTGATCACGCTTAATCAATCTTGTTCATTTCTACTTTGTTTTATTGCTTTCATTTTCTATTTTCATCATTAATCATAAAAACCCCAAGTTTCACAAAACCTAATTCACCTTCTACTTTCATAATCATAACCCTCTTTTTAAATCAATGATCTAAGGCTCCGTCGAGAGACGACCTAGGGTTGCTGCTATACTACAGAAATTCTAGTCAAAATTAAACAACTAATTTGACGCGTTCGACAACGCGGTCACATACACACCTGCGCCTATCCCATGGTCTTGATCACCTTTTTTCGGGTATTTTGATTTGAAGAAAATCAGTATAATATAGGTAGTAGGAATTCAGAGAAAAGAGTTCCACATATTCCTTCCTCTAATGGCTATGTCCATATCGCCTTTTGTTGGTTCCTTATTCTTCTGATTGAAATGAAACTGACTCTGAAAAGATCCCATAGGACTGACTCATACAACGCTAGGGATAGCTTAGCCGGTTAGATGACTAGAACCTTCCTGATTCACTAGCTCTCACAAAAGGGACTGATTCACGCTCGGTATAATATAGGTAGTAGACACTGGGATACATGAAGTATTCTAGGTCCTCCTCGGTGTAATATAGGTAGTAGACCCTTCCCTCTTATAATCTAGAGTAGCCTAGAGCACCTGGGAATGACCAGGTTTTTCCTATGGTCAGTCAGACCCAGTGAGTCTTTAGGACCAGGTCAACTACCACCTCTAGACCTAGTGAGCGAACACACTGTGAAATGGAGTACTTGGACCAGGCACCCCCTCCCATTGTCCCAAAGGAAATATCGGAGTGGCCAACTCAGGTATACACCAAAACCACATATTACACCACCAACTCAACTCCAATAGAGTGGAATATTGTTGGAATTGGAACAATGGGGTAGGATTTTCATTTTGTTGGCCCCACTAGTCTACTACCTATATTATACCGACGAAAGGCCAAATCCAATGTTCGAATACCGTTTTTCTCATACCATATTTTGATCAACTACTGCGTCTATCCTGAATTCCCAATAAATCACGAACACCTCAAATACAATGGTATTTCACTCCCAGCACATCTTTCAGTCTCCCACCTCAGATTAAAACGAGTTGATGTTTGTTTGGTCATTCGCCTCCCCCCAGAAATGTGAGCAAAAACTTCCATTTGATTTCTCAACCTAAATAATACGATCTTCCTATTAGCTAAATTCGGTTTTTTCAGTGAAACAATAAGCACACGCGGGCGTTCTCCTTTCTTCTGGGGCGCATGTTCCAACGCTCTTGTCCTGGCATGGTTTGAATTTTCATTGTGTTGAGTTTGATACCACTTCCGAGTCAATTGGTTTCTTGTTGGCATTGGGAGATCCATTTCATTGTGCACCTATGGGCCTAATCCAAACTGATGACTTGACCACCGCTTACCAACCACTTGCACCTTGCTCTTTCACTGCCTGACTTTGGCCTCTTTCTAGCTAATGCAATGACGACCTACTCTCTTTACCCCTCCTATATATAAGTCCAAAAGGGTGTGACTCCCAATTCATCCCTCTCTCTCTCCCTCTTTTTAAAGGTTCTAAACCCTTGATATATAAGTAGCACCTTTAGGGTGAACTATATAGGGTAAAGTACCATAGATCTAACCCTTTATAACCCTTAGATATAAAGTAGACGAGAAAAGGAACCAACTTTCTTCCATCCTAGTCGGCCCGAGCACCCAGAGGTGTGGTTTTGATTATTTAAAAAAGCATACGCATCTTACTCCTACTATCCTTTCCCCCTCAACCGCTTCAGGGGAATTTTAGTCCAATAATACTAATCAATCATAAATCATACCAACTCAATCATAAAGTCAAAAATTTATTCTTGACCCTTTCTAACTAAAGGGTCAGATAAGGATGATATTTATATATAAGGGTTTAGAACCTGGGATACATGAAGTATCTTACTATCTAGATTATACGGACGGAGGAACTCAACCTTTAGAACCCTTAGATATAACTAGCAGATACTTATATATTATATAAGGGTTTATAACTCAGCTACTTCACCCTATTCGGTTGAGAACCCTTAGATATAAGTAGCAGATACTTATATATAAGGGTTTAGAACCTAGTTTCGTTTTGAAAAAGTGGATTTCATATAGCCAAATAGAAGACTCGCCGCTCTTTTACTTATGGATAGTTCTAGTTTACTCTGTGCCTAGTAGTGCTTGCTTCCTTTGGACTATATATTTTATTCACCTCCTGCTGCATGGGAACAACAAGAGTACATGACCTTATAATGTACTTCTGCGAAGGATTCAATCTATGATTCTTTCTTTTACCTTAATTAAGATATAGTTTCAGTTCCATTATCACAATGGACGAGGTTTCTAAGCTCGATTTCAGGCTTTCGTGAATAGAAAAAACCCTGTCATGTTTGAGTTTGGCTTTTTTCGAATGGTTTAATGAGAGAGTACTCAGGTGTGTTTAGTTTGGCTCACCCCTACCTTGTCACACCTCGACTTTGGGTGACTTTTTATTTTATTTTATTTTATTTTTTTTGGTCTCGCGTCGTTTGGACAAAGTTTAGTTGAGTCTCGGTTTGATCTTTTTCGAATTTTGCTATTTTTGGTGGGTTTTGAGCTGGTGTGCGGTCACCGTACCATTAGCGGTGCCCGTGCGTTCGGTCCTGGTGTCTGCACGGTTGCTGATAGTTCAAATAAATAATAAATGAGATAAATAAATTTAAGTTAATTGAAATATAAAGTTAAATGAAATATTACAACGATAAGACAAGGTTAATGTTTAAATTATAATAATAATAATTTTATTGCACATATGATAATATTATTTTTATTTAATTTGGTAATAATACTATTATCATTAAATTGTTATAAATATAATTATTATTTGAAATAAAATTTAATAAAACTGACATTTTAATTATCATTAAGATTGTTATTAACTTTTTGTTGTTGTTATTAATACTATTATTATCCTTTTGATATTAATATTATTAATATTATTATTTGTGTAACATTGATATTATTTTTACTGGTTTTATTAAAATTTATTAGTTTTATTATTATTATTATTATTATATATATATATATATATTAGACTCTAATGCAACCCATTCCCGCAGAGTTATTTTTTTTTTACATTTTTTCAAAAAAAAAATTTAAAAAATACATCGAGGTTTAAAATATTTTTTTTTACCTCCTAAAGGCGGCACATGGTGTGCCGCCTTCGGTTCGGTTTCCGCTGGGCCAAAGGCGGTTCTCCAGGAACCGCCTTGCACCATTGGGGAAACGAAAGGCGGCACACCAGTGTCCGCCTTTCGATATTGTTTCTGCGAAAGGCGGCTTCGGAAGAGCCGCCTTTTGTGTTTTAAATGGCCGAAGGCGGCTTCCCAGTTGCCGCCTTTGCCAAAAATATCCCTATAAAAGGGAGCCGCCCCACCCACCCTTCCTCACTCACAAATCCCTCTTCTCTCTAAAATTTTGAGAGCTCCTCTCTCTAAGTTGAGTTTTCCTTCGTGGTGCTTCCGGAGACGCAAAGAGTACAAGATTTTTGTGTCAAGCTTCATTTAGAGGTATTTTTTTTATTTTAAAGTTATTTATTTATTTAATTGTAATTAGTTAATTTTAAATATTTAAGTATGTAGTAGTAGTTATTTAAAGAAAAGAAATAAATAGTTATATTATTAATGTTTTAATTAGTTAATATTAAATGTTAGATTAAGGTATATGTAATTTAATATTATTAATGAATGATGATGAGGGATAAATTATTTAATGTTAGATTAAAGTATGTATAATATAATATTATTAATGAATGATAATTAGGGATAATAATAATTTATTAATATTTTATAGATAATCATAGACTAATTAGATGATGATTAAGGAATAATTAAGTCATGATTAAAGGGGTAATTAACCATGGATGATTAATTAAGGAATGTTTAAGGGGTGATTAAGTGATGATTAAGGGATGATTAAGGGGTCATTAAGGTAATTATGGAATGATTAATTGATGATTAAGGGGTAATTAAGGAGTGATTAAGGGGTGATTAACTAGTGATTAAGGGGTAATTAAGGAATGATTAAGTGATGATTAAGGGGTAATTAAGGAGTGATTAATGGGTGATTAAGGGGTAATTAAGGAATGTTTTAGGGGCGATTAAGTAACGATAAGGGGTGATTAACTAACGATTATGGGGTGATTAAGTTGTCATTAACTAATGATTAAGGAATGATTAGGGGATGGTTAAGGGGTAATTAAGGAATGTTTAAGGGGTGATTAACTAACGATTAAGGGGGTGATTAAGGGGTCATTAACTAATTAAGGGGTAATTAAGGAATGAAGGGGTAATTAAGGAATGAAGGGGTAATTAAGGAGTGATTAAGGGGTTAAGGGGATGATTAAGGGGTAATTAAGGAATGATTAAGTGATGATTAAGGGGTAATTAAGGAATGTTTAAGGGGTGATTAAGGGGTAATAAAGGAATGTTTAAGGGGTGATTAACTAATGATTAAGGGGTAATTAATGTGTGATTAAGGGGTGATTAAGGGGTCATTAACTAATGATTAAGGAGTGATTAAGGGGTGATTTAGGGGTAATTAAGTAATGTTTTAGGGGTGATTAAGTAACGATTAAGGGGTGATTAACTAACGATTAAGGGGAGATTAAGGGGTCATTAACTAATGATTAAGGAATGATTAGGGGATGGTTAAGAGGTAATTAAGGAATGTTTACATGATGATTAAGGGGTAAGTAAGGAATGTTTAAGGGGTGATTAACTAACGATTAAGGAATGATTAGGGGATGATTAAGGGGTAATTAAGGAATGTTTAAGGGGTGATTAACTAACGATTAATGGGTGAATAAGGGGTGATTAACTAGGGATGATTAGGGGATGATTAAGGGTTCATTAACTAACGATTAAGGGGTCATTAACTAACGATTAACGGATGATTAAGTGGTCATTAAGTAAAGATTAAGGGATGATTAAGTGGTGAATGACCAACTCCTAACTGATTAACCAGCACTTAAGTAGTGATTAACCAGCACTTAAGTAGTGATTAACCAGCACTTAAGTAGTGATTAACCAGCACTTAAGTAGTGACCGACACTTAAGTAGTGATTAAACTGCACTGTAATGAATCTTATTTTTTAGAGATCATTGAATATATCTTTAGGAAAGTTAAAAAATTGTTCTACAAAACATTAGTGGCTTAATTTAGGATGGTTTTAAAATTTTGGTGTCATGAAAGTTTATGTCGTTATCTAAGCAATTAAATCCCTGTCTGGATACTACAAGTGGATGATGTGGCTCTGGCACAGCTGTACCTAGGGGTGAAAGCCCCGACAAGGAGTTTCGGGCCTGACTCGGGGTATCCTGGTACACGACAACAGGCCTTGCTGCACTCCTGGTTTGACACTCCCGGGGGATATGTTTTAGATGATTGATATTTACTTCATGAAGTACTAAAATACCTTTAAGAAGATAAAAAAATTTATTTAACACGTAACAAAACATTATTGACATATTCAGTGATCAGTAAACATTTTTCATGTAGAGAGACATGTTTGCTTGTGTTTACTGCTATGGAAAGGTAATTCAAACCGAGCAAGGAGCTTCTTATAGTATACAGCCAACATCTATGGTTAACACATCTGATTGTGTTACCATAACTGATCTGCAAGATAGAATTCGTGGTTTCTTAAATCTCGGTCCTCATCAAGAGATAAAGTCTATTAGTTATAGACATTTGCAATTCCCTGCCACGTTATGGCATCTTGCTTGTCCATTGGCTTCTGATGAGCACTGGGTCCAAGCGGGAACTTTATTTTCCCAACGGTCTGATGGTGCAATGATGGAGTTATATGTTGAAGTTTCTAATGTACAAAAACATCAAAATGTTCGAAGTCGTAGACATGCACAAATAGTTGTTGAAGAAGCTTCATCCCAAGAAATTGAGGATGTTCGCCCTGTTGTGGAGGAGGACAACTTAGATGATCTACCAGATTTACATATAAATCATTCTTCAGATGAGGAATTTAATAATGATGGAACAGACGGAGAAGACAATGATGATGGGGAGGGAGCTGGAGGTGGGGAGGGAGCTGGAGAAGATAAGGTAGTAGTTTCTCGAAGTAGAGTAGTTCAAGAACATTCTCGACCAACATTAAATCATCCACCACCCTTTGAATCTTGGTCCGAAGCAATGGAACGTGTACCTGAATTTGACAACAATGTTCTGACACCTGCAACAGAGTTTCCTGGAGTTATAGTGGACAGGTTTAGTGAGTTGGACAAAACATTATATAATGGAAGGGATTTTCCAAGTAAGGATGCGTTGAAGAGCTTCTTAAAAATATTTCATATTGAGAGGCATTGTAGATATGTAGTTGAGGCATCATGTCGTAAAAAATACGTTATACGGTGTGATAAATTTGATGAAGACTGTAGATTCCGGTTGAGGGCGATTCCAGACATTGCATTTGGTGGATGGAGAATTTCAAAGATTGACGCAGCTCATTCTTGTGTTCAGCCAAACTTGACACAAGATCACACTGCTTTGGATGCCGAATTTGTGTCAACTGTTATCATTGAGATGATTAGGACCTGTCAAGATGTTCCTATATCCCTTGTGCAAGAGAGGATTCTTCAAACTTTTGGTTATAAGATTTCTTATAACAAGGCATGGATAGCGAAACAGAAGGCAATTGTGAAGGTCTACGGTGATTGGGATGACTCGTATCGGGTGTTGCCGCAATTATTAGCCATGCTGAGCCACAACAACCAAGTTTTCTACCATATAAATACGAAGGAACATGTGTTTGAAGATAATTGATTGGATCAATCTCGTGTTCAATTTCATCGGTTATTCTGGGCATTCCTCCCATGTATTTCCGCATTTCGTTTCAGTAAACATTTCATACAAATTGATGGAAAATTTCTATCTGGAAAGTATAAGGGCGTATTGTTGATTGCGGCAACCCAAGATGGGAACCGTTCACCACTTCCGCTTGCATTTGCAATAGTGGAGAAGGAAAACTATGAATCTTGGAGCTGGTTTTTGGCATGCATCAGCAACCATTTCACACGCATTCGAGGTGTATGTTTGATATCTGATCGACATAGGGCAATCAATGAGGCAATCAATGCGGATCCTGATTTATGGAGGCCCCCAAATGCACATCATCGATACTGCATCAGACACATTGCTAGTAACGTGCGCAAAACCTTCCATAATGAGGCTATGAAGAATGCAATCACGAGGCTTGGTAAGCAATGTTGTCATTGATGTTTACTATTTTAATGTAAATAAAAATATATTTTCTATGACCTGTGATCATATTTATGTAGCATATGATCCAGATCAACGAAGGTTTGAGGCGCGTTACGAAGAAATCCGCAAGGCTAACCAAGAAGTGTATGATTATATGATGAAGATTCCAAAAGAGAAATGGACACTGGCCTATGACGGGGGGAAGAGGTATGGACACATGAACACAAACATTGTGGAGTGTATAAATGGCATCTTCAAAGGGCTTCGCAAGCTACCAATTACTGCCCTAGTTCAGGAGACATTTTATCGTTGTGTCAAGTACTTCGTTGATAGACAAAAACTGGCCTCAGATGGGATTCAACAGGGGTTAAGATTTGGAAAAAACTTTCAACGAGATATTGACAAGAACATTGAAGAAGCTTCCAGTTATCGAGTGTGTCTATTCCGTCGGGAAGACTCGGCATTTGAAGTTCAAGAGTATTGTAACCCCATTATAGGTAACAGCGGTGAAAAATTAGTGGTACTTCTAGAAGCAAAACAATGTCAGTGTGGAAAGTTTCAAGCATTAAGGTTTCCATGCGCACATGCCATCGCAGCATGTGCGTCTGTGAACGTATCATGGGAAGCTTATGTTGATCCAGTATACCGATTGGAGGCCATTGCTAACTGTTATGTTGCGCCATGGACGCCTGTTGGAGAGTTTCGATATTTCCCAATGCCTGAAGACCAGCCCATACTGATTCCTGACATCAGTAGATTACGACCACGGGGAAGACCTAAGACCAACAGGATACGAAATGAGATGGATTGGCCTCAAGAACAAGGGAAAAGGTTGAGATGTCGTCTATGTCATCAAGAAGGGCATAACCGGAAACGATGTCCTAACATTGCTGGATCGAGTTCACACACTCAGCCACAATGATGTGTTGTATCCAACATGATCTTTTCATGTAGTCAGTTATATGTTGTTAATATCAGAGATGAACTTTTTAAGAATTGTTTCACATTTCCAATAAGCAACTTATCTCCTTCCAATAACGAACCTCTGTATTCAATACTTTTAAATCCATTAATCTGAACGTAATCTTAGAGAACAAAAACATTATTAAAAAAATGTTATTTATCATCGAAGACAAAAAATTATTAAAACATTTATCATAAAGGATCTTCATAAATCATACATAACCCGGATAAAATGTTTATATATATAAATGTATGACACCATATCTTAAAAAACATAATTTTCATGATAAAAACATATATAAAGACACGATAGATAAATGTTCTCCAAAATATGACGACATTCTCTTAATGTTTTCTAAAAAAACATCACATATTGTTCATTATACCAATCATTAAATTCTATTAAGTTTAACATTATATTTATATTTTATAGTGAATACTAATTTCCTTTTCTGGCTTCCAGATGGATGATACTCCACTCCTCACCGAGCAGCATAGGAATGTTTCTCGTGATGTGATAGAGGGTCGGGATGTTCGACGGATTAGGGTGTGGCGAGCACACCATTTTCGACACATGGCGCCTCCAGCTGCTATTATACCATACTTACGTCGTGCTGGCTTCTACGGCATTGCCGTTTCTGATTCCACTTACACTGATCATCCCCTTCTTGCTGCCTTGGTCGAGAGATGGAGACCAGAGACTCACACATTCCACTTGCCAGAGGGAGAGATGACTATCACCTTAGAGGATGTGGCAGTGTTACTCGGTCTTCCTATTCAGGGAGATGCAGTTATTGGACCCACCATCGGGGATTGGGCTGAGCTGGCATAGAGATTATTAGGTGTCGATATTTTGGCTGATCATACTGCTACAGATGGTGGGTCCATATCTATGCCTTGGCTTGCTTTGTAGTTTGCACATTTACCTGCTGATGCTGATGAGCAGACCATCATGTGTTATGCTCGGGCATATATCTTACGACTTATTGGAGGTAAATTGTGTTCAGATCACTCGGGTGTGCATGTGCACATGATGTATCTTAGTTTACTGGAGGACTTTGATCGGATCGGGAGATACAGTTGGGGATCTGCATGTTTGGCCTACACTTATAGAGCATTATGTACGACATGCCACTCAGATCACACAGATCTCGGAGGATGTGTCGTCCTTATACAGTTGTGGGCATGGGAGCACATCCCTGTCCTCGCCCCTGTTACTGTTGGTCAGAGGCTTCCTATAGATGTGCTACAGGATGCTCCACGTGGACGATGGTATGATCCGTCATATTTATTTGTTTCTGATTGTATTATGATTTATTATATTTAATTTCTGATTATTTATCACTTTCAATGTTGTATTTGATAGGTGGAGTCAGGCACATCGTTTCATCAATGCTCCAACCCACAATTTGGCTGCATATCGTCTCATGTTGGACAATTTACTACCTGACAGCGTAAGTATATATCATCATTTTTGTTTTTTGTTAACAAATTTCTCTGATGAAATGTCACATGTCATTACAGATTCATTGGATGCCATACTGGAGTCTGGTTCAGGACTTACCTACATACTGTACTGCTGGACTTCATGAGGTTATGGCTGTAGTGCCACTTATTCACTTTCATATTATTGAGTGGCACCAGCCCGATAGAGTTATGCGTCAGTTTTGCTGTGTTCAGCTGATTCCACCTGCACCACGACAGTTACCAGCGCTTCATGGATTGAAGCTCACGGGGAGACAACATGTCGATTGGCGACGACGACATGCCCAATATGTCGCCATCTGGGACAATCGAGCAGAGCATCATATCACAGGTGTACGTACGATGCGATTCTACCTATCAGATCAGGTAGAGTATGAGCCATGGTATAGAATGAAGTCTATATTGTATCTGACTCAGCACGGGAGAGGGATTCAGGATCTGGTAAGTCAATAAATTTCACATAATATATTTATTATGCTATTTTATAATTCATTTTGAATCTCTGTACAGCATACCAGACTACAACGACTATGTCGCATGACTGATCCAGAGGAGGAGGAGGTTGCTAGTTTATCTGTGATCCATGCTGCTTTGGAGGAGACGATGCCGATTTGTCGATCTATTCATGAAAGTATCATCCATCCTAGACCCCAGAGACATGATGTTCCTGCTCAGGAACATGATGCTCCTATCCCAGGAGATGAGGGACCTACTCAGGAACCTGCAGCAGCAGCTGGTGCTGTTCCCCAGCAACGACAACGGCGACGGAGACCGCGTCCTGCTGCACGTGAGCCCTCACCTGTTCCAGAGGCACAGGTCGGTGCTCTATCAGTCCAGCCTGACCCGTCTGGGATTGTGCAGCAGGATGCAGCATGGGATCCATCTTTTTTGACTGGATATCCACAGTATTCGCCAGATATTTATTTTCCAGGGATTTATCAGGGGTCATCTCCCATGCCGCCATCTTTCATACCAGATCCTTCACAGCCTATATGGTTTCCCGAGGGTATGATGACAACCCCTTCTACTTACGTAGTGGGAGAAGGATCTCGTGCACACGATGACATCCCTCCGACACCTCCTTCCATGCAGACTATGACAGAGGATCCCGTGATTGATGTTCCAGTGCCCGAAGATCATCCCTCTCCAGGTCATCATACTCCATCCCAGCATGGAACACGTCGCTCTCGATATGGACGTACCATTCGCACACCACCTTGTGGGACAGAGCCTCACCATAGACACTGACATTACTTCTTCATGTAAGGTGAGATGAGAAGGGAGGTATTATACCATCAGGAAGAGAGATTCTAGAAATGTGCAATGCTATGACAAACCTTTAAATGAAATGTGTCAGTTCCCCACTAGATGTGCATGTTCCTTCAAAATTTTCAGGCTGGAGATAATCCACCTTAAGTTTCACATAGTCTTATGTCTTCCATGTATTAATGTCAAACACTTCAACCAATTTGTTTACTTTATGGGGAAGTAAAACCTCATTCCTTTGAATATGCACATTACCATGAACATATAAAATCATCATTTTGCAAGAAAAACTACTAATATCATGTTCACTGAAATACCCCTTAACGTAAGAATGATACAAATAGTGTAAGTACCCAATAGAAAGATTCCAATCCATTTTGACTGGGCTATGTAGAATCATTGGTGTTTTCATCTGATTAATAATTTAAAAGGTTTCAAAACCACCTTTCTAAAACTCAAAAATGTATCAAGTAAGTGACTTTGAAATCCCATAAAATATAAACCATAAGATCTATTGAAATGAAACTTAAAACATGGATTAAACATATAATAAGTAATTGAAAATAAAAACCATTTCTTAAAAATTGCTGATGAAATACAATTATAAGCTTTCAAAAATACTTCTTTCAACTCAAAAATATTTCAGATATGAGACTTTGAAAGCCTATAAAATATAAACTTAATGACTCATATAAATGAAACTTAGAACATAGATTAAACATATAAGAAGTAGTAGAAAAGTAATTAGTTAATTCTGGTGAGGGGGAAACTGTTAGACCCTGGAATTGAAGGATAATGGGGATGACAAGGAAACATCAACCCCCACGCCCACCCCTTCCACCCATTCAACCAACTTCGGTAACTCCTATAGAAGTAGCTTTTCAAAAAAAATGAAATGTCACCCCACCACAGCTTCCTACATCCATATTAACCCCCCAATTCAGTTTCATTAAATGTGGACAGCCCCCATTTTTAATGAAACTGAATTGGGGGGTTAATATGGATGTAGGAAGCTGTAGTGGGGTGACATTTCATTTTTTTTTTTGAAAAGCTACTTCTATAGGAGTTACCGCAGTTGGTTGAATGGGTGGAAGGGGTGGGCGTGGGGGTTGATGTTTCCTTGTCATCCCCATTATCCTTCAATTCCAGGGTCTAACAGTTTTCCCCCTCACCAGAATTAACTAATTACTTTTCTACTACTTCTTATATGTTTAATCTATGTTCTAAGTTTCATTTATATGAGTCATTAAGTTTATATTTTATAGGCTTTCAAAGTCTCATATCTGAAATATTTTTGAGTTGAAAGAATTATTTTTGAAAGCTTATAATTGTATTTCATCAGCAATTTTTAAGAAATGGTTTTTATTTTCAATTACTTATTATATGTTTAATCCATGTTTTAAGTTTCATTTCAATAGATCTTATGGTTTATATTTTATGGGCTTTCAAAGTCACTTACTTGAAACATTTTTGAGTTTTAGAAAGGTGGTTTTGAAACCTTTTAAATTATTAATCAGATGAAAACACCAATGATTCCACATAGTCCAGTCAAAATGGATTGGAATCTTGCTATTGGGTACTTACACTATTTGTATCATTCTTACGTTAAGGGGTATTTCAATGAACATGAGATTAGTAGTTTTTCTTGCAAAATGATGATTTTATATGTTCATGGTAATGTGCATATTCAAAGGAATGAGGTTTTACTTCCCCATAAAGTAAACAAATTGGTTGAAGTGTTTGACATTAATACATGGAAGACATAAGACTATGTGAAACTTAAGGTGGATTATCTCCAGCCTGAAAATTTTGAAGGAACATGCACATCTAGTGGGGAACTGACACATTTCATTTAAAGGTTTGTCATAGCATTGCACATTTCTAGAATCTCTCTTCCTGATGGTATAATACCTCCCTTCTCATCTCACCTTACCAAGAAAAATTATCTAGAGCTTGTGAGGTTGATTTATACTCAGGGGCATGACAAAATTGCAAAGATGTTTCTATTGTGTGTAAAGCACATAAGCTGGTTGAGGTTTTCATTGTTGGAATGCATCTGAATGCTACGACAAAGTTAGAAGGACTAATTTAAAATTAAAAAATTTATTAATTTCTTATATATTTAATCAATGTTTAAAGTTTCATTTATATTGGTCTTATAGTTTATGTTTTATAGTCTTTCAAATTCGTGTACTTGAAACATTTTTAAGTTTCAAGTAGAATGTTTTGAAAGATTATAAATTAATTTTTATGGATATTTTTTAGGAAGTTTTTGTTGTTTTCAACTATTTCTTATATGTTTAATCAATGTTTAATGTTTCATTTCTATTGGTCTTATAGTTTATGTTTTACAGTCTTTCAAAGTTGGAAACTTGAAACATTTTTAAGTTTCATGTTGATGGTTTTGAAAGCTTATAAATTGTTTTTGGTGAACATTTTTTATGAAATTATTTTTGTTTTCAACTATTTATTATATGTTTAATCAATGTTTAAAGTTTCATTTGTATTGATCTTATAATTTATCTTTTATAAGCTTTCAAAGTCACGTACTTGAAATATGTTTAAGTTTCAAGTGGGTGGTTTTGAAAGCTTATAAATTAATCTGTATCAACATTTTTTATGAAATTATTTTTGTTTTCAACTATTTCTTATATGTTTAATCAGTGTTTAAAGTTTTATTTGTATTGGTCTTATATTTTATCTTTTATAGTCTTTCGAAGTCGCGTACTTGAAACAGAATCACACATCGGAAACGCAGAATGTACTGTGCAGGAAAAGGAGAACCAGAATCCCACATCGGAAATGCAGTATTGTTTTCAGGGCAAACCCCCTTATAAAAGGGAGTCCTGGGTGAGGGTATCAGTCAGAATCCAGATTGCTGTAATGGCAGAACCGCTGGATAATAAATAGCAGAAAAATTTTGCTGAAAAGTTTTGTTATATATATATATATATATATAAAACAAAACAAAACAAAAAAATAAAAATAAAAATTTTAAAAAAAAATTATAACCAAAGGCGGCACCTGGTGTGCCGCCTTTGTGGTAATTTTTTGGGCAAAGGCGGCACACCATGTGCCGCCTTTCCCTGGGCGGAAAATTCCCCAAAGGCGGCACACCAGGTGCCGCCTTTGGGGGGTAAAAAAATAATTTTTTTTAACCTAGATGTATTTTCAAATTTTTTTTTTTGAAAAAATGTATATAAAAAAAAACCCATTCCCGCACCCCCTCCTAACCCTAGCCACCTCACCACCTTCTCCCCTCTCTCACATGGCTCCCCTTTCCCCGCTGAATCCCCTTGTGCACCCAAGGCGGTCGACCCCCTCCACAGCACCCTGCTCCTGTCGCCCTCCCCTGCGGGTCCCAGACGACCTCGCCTCGTCTCAAGCTCATGCACTTAAGACCTCCTCTCCCATCAGCCTCATCGGCTCCTTACCCTGACCTCGCCCACCGCACACCCGACCTCACGCACCCAGTACCTCCCCATCGCCCTCGCCTCGTATAGCCGCTGCGATCCCCTACTCCCACTTACCTACAGTGAGCCCGTAGCCCCCTCTTCCTCCTGCGCACTGTGCACCCGCATGAAGCCGCCGTGATCTCCTGCTCCTGGCGAAGCTTCTCTCCCTTTCTCCTCCTCCCCGCACCGTCTGACCACCGCAAATCTGTTTCCGAACCACTGTCTGGCCACTGTAACCTCCCCACCTCCATCTAGTCGTGCAGAACTTTCCGTCGCACCACCTTCCATCCGACCGAGCCCTCACCAGTGTTGTCCGATCTTCCGCGCACCACCTCCAGTATGGTCGAGTCCCTCACCATCATCATTTGGCCACCTCTCCTTCGATCAATGTCGGCTGCCCGACTTCCAGCCGACATGCTGTCTAGCCAGCAGCAGCGTAGCACCCTTGGCACCTCCCACAGCGCCCTCTGACACCCACCTGACTGGCCGCGATGTTCAGACCCCCTTTTCTTATTTCGGTTGACCAGCGTGCACTTCCACTGACCTGTGGGACCTCTTTCTGACCACCGTGTAGCTTCGACCAGCCGGTGCCCTCTGGTCGCGCACCATCCGACCTTTCACACGCCCTCCGATCAGCCGCGCACCCTTCCCGGTCGTGCGCCCCCCCTACTGGTGACTTGTTCGGCACCCCTCACCCCCCTCGTTGTCCTTCTAGGGTGGAGTGACCAGTACTGTCGGCTCTCGTGTCGCCTCAGTTCGCGTGACTAGCCGCGTGCCTGATTCGCAATAGGGCGGGTGACGAACGCCACCACCGAAGGCGAGCGGTTTGGGTTCACCCCATTTCGCCTGCTCTATTATTGAGGTGAGTTTCTGTGCTACTTATTCATTTGAATCTTTATAAGTCTTTGATTCTAGGTTTTTATTGTTATTGTGTTGTTGTTGCAGCGTGTCGTTGAGGAAAACCCACGATACAATGGTCGTCGGCTTGCTTGTGTTGTGCGTCTGTACGAGGCATGACATGCTATTGTGTTTGGACAGCGAGCCGAGGTAGGTCCCCCACTGCATTCACCTTTAAATTTATATTTTATTAATTACTTGATGTTTTTATTAATTTTAATAAATGCGAAATGATATAAGATAAATAATTTTTATTTAAAATATTATTTGGTGTAAAAAGAGCCGTTTATTTTATACACGACACTTGAAACATTTTTTTGATGAGCGGACACCCAGCACTGAAAGAATACCCGTTCGGCCTTTAAACATAATTCAAAGAATTTTAAATTTAGTTTTGTTTTATTGATAAATGATTTATTTTGAAGTGCAAACAAGTGTTTTGGTTCTCTTCAGAAATGGTGATTTTCTTTAAAATTGGTGAAAGCCCGTTTGACACTTTAATAAAATAACTTATTTTGGAAAAAACTCTTTGGGGTGACTCAGAGGTGATATTTGGTGTACGTTGACTGCATGATTTGTGTGTGATGTTTGTGCTACTTGATTGACTTTGTTGACTCACCCCTTTCCTGTTTATTATATGTGTTGACATGGTAACCTGACATAGTAAGTGAATCTTTTGAGAACAATTGATGCACTAGTTAAGAATACGCACTGGCTAGTGGCCCTTAGTCGGATGACACTCTACTAGGGGATTGGGCCCCTCAGTTAGGCCATGTAGGGCAACACCGGGCGTTAGGGCGTTATGACGTCATTGAGAGTAGGCATGCCTTCAGGATGAGTCACATGTATAGTATGTTCTGGATTGTTCATGAGCTCCTAGGTTCAACCCATGTTTTCTTTAGTGTTTAATTTTATATGGCGGACGATTGAGAGGTTTAGTTTGGTTGCTGGCTGTTGTGTGCCACTTCTTTTCCATTACCCTTAGTGTGTGTTGTGTGTGGGTTTCCATTTGACTAATAACTGAAATTTGAATTTCTAAATTGTTCACAGAAATGTTTTAAAATGCAATGCACCTGTTCCTTTCAAACATTAAACTTGTTTTTAAATTTAAAAATGGAATTGGACTATTACTTGTTTTAGAAATGGAAGTGTGTGTGTGGAAACCCATATTTTGTATAATTTAGTTCAAACCTCAAATTAGTGAATTTCTTTATTTAAAGGTAGTTCATTGGGAATAGTTTGTTGGGCACACCTACTGAGTTTTAATACTCACGCCTATAGTGTTTTCCTATTTTTAGTTTTGTTGCAGGTTTGACTTGAGCTTGCTCACTGTGGGTGAGAGTTGGTTGTGGACTGGTGAGCGAATCTCAGAGTCGCGAGGAGTTTTGGTCATGGTCAAGTTAGTTTGTTATTGTTGGTTTTCCTCCCTTTTCGTGTCATTTTTTTTTCCTTGCATTATCCTACTTTTTCCGCTGCTGTATTTGTCTTTCATTTATGGGCCAAATTGTTCCCTCTTGTTTAGTTTTGATGCCCGACACTAGTTGCCACCCCGTGGGGATCGAGAACGCCCCTCGGGCCATGTCGCAGGCTGAGTCGGGTGACCAGTTCAAGGTCAAACCGAGTTGGTTTGTGACAAAATGGTATCATAGGAGGCTCTTGTTATTTAGGGTGTTAGGTAGCTTGGTTTTTAGGTGTGTCGGGACTTGAGAGGTATATGTGGGAAGGACGTCCTGAACCCTTGCCCATCCCGAGACTCGAGTTTCCAGGGGTAGTCTGGGATTTGAGTTTTTCTTTTTCTTAGTCTGTGTGGATGGGGGATGACAAAGGAAGTGATCCGGTGTTACGCGACGAGCTTGAATGCAGTAGAGACCCATGTACGACCTGAGTTCACGGTTCAAGATACTTCCTCTGGTGGATGCTCGCTCGGAGCATGGTCTGCTAAGCCATGTTACTGGGTTGGCATAACCACTAGTCCCTTATTTTTGGAAGTTTTGATGTGAGTTATGTTTGGGATTAGTTTTGACTGACTTGAGTGGATTTAAAAGACGAAAGTGGTTTATAGAAAAAGGGTTTTTCAAAAGAGAATGTGGTTTTGGAGTGGAAAAAGTGGTTTTGAAATGGAAATTTCTTTATTTTAATTGAATGTGCAGTTTCAAAGAAAAAAATGGGAGGTTTTTTGGAAGTTGTTTTGGGATCTAATTAACACTTTTTGGAATGTGAATTGGAAAATGTTTTTGAAATTTGGAAATGTATTGTTTTAATGATAAGTGACTTTTTCAAATTGGTTGGGAATTTGTTCCTTATGCTGAATGATCTGTTTTGAAAACTAGAAGTGTCTTGAATTGACTCTTGGTATTCCTATGAGGGATCACATATATAGAGGTGTGCATGTGGCACATGGATGATTGGTGGTATGTATGGATGGGTGCATGAGCTAGAACAATGGTATATGTATATGCGTGAATTCATGGGATACCAATGGCGAGTACTAAAGTTGTTTTGTTTTCTAAAAAATGGTTTTCAAAAAGGTAATTTAAATGTATTTAAAGGTAAGAAATTTTTTATTGTTCTCTTTTCGTGTTTGGAATTATTTTTCGTGGGCTCTTGGCTTTGAAATATTGAATTGTGGTTGGAATAGTGGTTTGAGTTTGAGCTTTGTTTGTGATTGAGGTGTGTAATTTTGATTTATGATGAATTTTGATTCGGATTTATGCCTCTTATTTTTGAGTATGCTGCTCAGAAATGTCCCAGAGGTTTCTAGTGAGTCTCTTCTAGTTGTTGGTTCTACCCATACTCTTAGTAGAGGTGTAGAATTGAATTATTTTTAGTTTTTGTCCATCTTCTGTGGCGATCATGATCCATCGAAGGTAGTAGACTGGCTTGGTGAAATCGTTGGTGTTTTCAGGTTATTGGAAACTCCCAAAGCTATGCGTATCCATGCTGGTTCAAGTTTTCCTAAGGGTTCAACTTTTGATTAGTGTGGGAGAAATTTCTAGCGTCTTTGCATGATAAGATGTCTTGGAAGGTGTCTAAGACCACTTCTATTCGATGGTTTATACCTAAGGAGGTGAAAGTGAGGAAAGTGGCAGAGCTCGTGAGTGTCCACCAGGGCCAATGGATAGTGAAGGCTTGCGTCAGGCATTTCAAGGGGTTGATTCCCTTCTCTCTGGAGGAGGTATCATGAAATAATTTAAAATTTCTCTTGTGTGGGGTCTGGTGTGGCCTTTTTGGATACTTTAAGTCTCCTTGTCGTCATCCTTCGAAGACTTGGGTGTAGCCATTTGGGAAACTTAGAGAGGTTCTGCAAGAAGAATTGTCAGAAAGAGTCTTGACCGAAGGATGTTAGCTCTTGAATACAGGGAGATAGATGCTTTAAGACATCAGATCTCCAGCCACAGGTCTCGCAGTGATGATTTTCACGCGGTCAGGAATCTTTGGGTGTGGGGCACCTTGGTTTAACATTTCTCTTCAGTTCTAAAATAGGGATGGTTTGAATCCCTCTATTGTAGTTTCCTCATCTTTGAAGGTTCTGTTTTGTTGTAAGAGGCACAAATGTATCTTTTCCTGGTTGTGGTCATTGTTCTCTGAATACCCCACCTTGGTTGTAAAAAGTCATAGTGATCTTGTTTTCTCGTAATTCCAGTAGTCGTGCCTCCTCAAATAGAAGATTCAAAGTTCGTCTCCTTGTGGCTGTGAGTCTCAAGATGATTATCTATCTCATGTGACTAGCTCCATTAGTGACCCATTCTTGTTTTAGGATGTTCTCGTTTTGGAGAAACATGCGTCTTGGGAAATAATGAATAGGGGTTTGGTCCGCTTTTCGGTTTGGGGTCTTTCGTCGATGACCCCATGTGGTGGGGGTCTGATTTATACAGAGAGTTCATGGGTCGGCTTGTGCTGAGTTTCTCGTGTCGGTCTGTGCAAATTGGCTTAAGCTGGTCAGTTATTAAATGGTGGGGAGAACCACCCTGAATCTTTTCGTGCCTTCTTCGAGGTTTGGTCTCTGTGGCGGTTTCCTCTTGGATCAAGTTATCAGTTCCAGATTTAGCCCATGCTGAGAGTCTCAATGCTGGTTGTGCCAGTCGGGTTCTTGTGGTGGGGAGAACCATCTTCATTTCCTAATGGTTCTTATCTATTCTGTTTCCCTTAGAGTTGGTCAGGTGTGACTGACGGAGTGAAGAGTCACCCCGAGTTTGTGTTTTTGTTGTCCTCGTTCAGTTTCGAACTCTAGTTTGATTCCCCGTTTGGATGGGTGACTTTCTGGGGGTAGAAAGTTTTTGTGCTGGGGAGATGTCACACCTCGACTTTGGTCGCTTTTTTATTTTATTTTATTTTTTGTTTTTTCGGTCTCGCGTCATTTGGACGAAGTTTAGTTCAGTCTCGGTTTGATCTTTTTCGAAGTGTTCCGTTTTTGGTGGGTTTTGAGCTGGTGCGCGGTCACCGTACCATTAGCGGTGCCCGTGCGTTCGGTCCTGGTGTTTGCGCAGTTTCTAATAGTTCAAATAAATAATAAATGTGATAAATAAATTTAAGTTAATTGAAAAAGAAAGTTAAATGAAATTTTACAACGATAAGACAAGGTTAATTTTTAAATTATAATAATAAGAATTTTATTGCACAAATGATAATATTTTTTTTATTTAATTTGGTAATAATACTACTATAATTAAATTGTTATAAATATAATTATTATTTCAAATAAAATGTAATAAAATTGTCATTTTAATTATCATTAAGTTTGTTATTAACTTTTTTGTTGTTGTTATTAATACTATTATTATCCTTTTGATATTAATATTATTAATATTATTATTTGTGTAACATTGATATTATTATTACTGTTTTTATTAATATTTATTAGTTTTATTATATATATATATATATATATATATATATATATTTTAGACTCTAATGCTACCCATTCCCGAACCCCCTCCTAACCCTAACCGCCTCCCCTACTTCTCCCCTCTATCACGCGACTCCCCTTTCCCCGCTGGATCTGCTGTGCACCCTAGGCAGTCGACCCCCTCCACAGCACCCTGCTCCAGTCGCCCTCCCCTGTGGGTCCTTGCAGACCTCGCCTAACCTCAATCTCTTGCGCTTAAGACCTCCTCTCCCATCAGCCTCATCGGCTCCTTACCCCAGCCTCACCCTTCGCACACATGGCCTCACGCACCCAGTACCTCCCCGTCGCCCTCGCCTCATACAACCGCTGCAATCTCCTGCTCCCACTCACCTACACCGAGCCCGTAGCCCCGTCTTCCTCCAGCCCGCTGTGCACCCGCATGAAGCCGCCGCGATCTCCTACTCCCGGCGAAGCTTCTCGCCCTTGCTCCTCCTCCCTGTGTTGTCTGACAACTGCAACTCCATTTTCGAACCACTCTCCGACCAGTGTCGCCTCCCCACATCCGTCTAGCCGTGCAGACCTTTCCATCGCACCACCTTTCGTCTGACCGAGCCCTCACCAGTGTTGTCCTATCTGCCGCGCACCGGGTTTTTTTTTTAAATACGTTTTTCAAAAAAAATATTTTTTAAAAAACGCCCAGGTTAAAAATATTTTTAAAACTGCCCCTCAAAGGCGGCAGCCGCGATGCCGCCTTTGGCCTTTACCCGAAAGGCGGCATCCGCGATGCCGCCTTTCCCCTAAAAAAATTTTTATTTTTTTTTTGAAATTTTTTATTTTTATTTTGTTTTGTTTTGTTTATATATATATATAAATAAAACAAAAAATTTTAGCAGAATTTCTCTGCTACTAAATATCCAGCGGTACTGCCATTACAGCAGTCTGGATTCTGACAGAAACTCTCACCCAGACCTCCCTTTTATAAGATGCATTGCCCTGGAAATCATTCTGCATTTTCGATGTGGGATTCAGGTTCTCCCTTTCCTGCGCAGTACATTCTGCATTTTCGATGTGAGATTCTGTTTCAAGTGCGTGACTTTGAAAGACAATAAAATATAAACTATAAGACCAATATAAATGAAATTTTAAATATTGATTAAACATATAATTAATAGTTGAAATCAAAAAGAATTTCCTTAAAAATGATGATGCAAAATAATTTATAAGGTTTCAAAACCGCTTACTTGAAATTTAAAAAAGTTTCAAGTACGTGAATTTGAAAGACTATAAAATATAAAATATAAAACGAATATAATTGAAACTTTAATGATTGATTAAAGATATAAGAAATAGTTGAAAACAAAAGGATTTTCATAAAAAAGATTGATAGAAAATAATTTATAACCTCTCAAAACCGCTTACTTGAAATTTAAAAATGTTTCAAGCACGTGAAACTGAGTGACTATAAAATATAAACTATAGAACAAATATAATTGAAACTTTAAACATTGATTAAACATATAAGAAATAGTTGAAAACAAAAAGAATTTCATAAAAAATGTTAATGGAAAATAATTTATAAGCTCTCAAAACCGCCTACTTGAAACTTAAAAACGCTTCAAATACGTAAATTTGAACGAGTATAATTATATAAGTGATAATTAATAAGTAATAAGTAATAATTATAATGAATAATAAGAATTAATATTTATATAACTTATTAATAATTAATAATTACTAATTACTAATTACTAACTAATTAATTATAATTATTAATTATATTACCAATTAACTAAATAATTAGTATATATATAATAATTAATAAGTAATAAGTAATAATTATTAATTATTAATTATAATAAATAATAATAATAATTAATATTTATATTACCAATTACTAATTAATAATTAATAATTAATAATTACTAATTACTAATTACTAATTAATTAGTTACAATTATTAATTATATTACTAATTAACTAAATGATTATTAATTATATTACTAATAATTATTAATTAATAATTAATTAATCATTATTAATTAATAATTAGTAATTATTAATTAATAATTAATTAATAATTAATTAATCATTATTAATTATATTACTAATAATTATTAATTACTTAATTAATAATTATTAATTAGTTAATTAATAATTATTAATTAGTTAATTAATAATTATTAATTAGTTAATTAATAATTATAAATTAGTTAATTAATCATTAATAATTATTAATTAATAATTAATTAATCATTATTAATTATATTACTAATAATTATTAATTAGTTAATTAATTATTAGTTAGTTAATTAATAATTAATTAATAATTATTATTAGTTAATTATTAATTAGTTAATTAATAATTATTAATTAATTATTAATTAGTTAATTAATATTTATATTACTAATTATTACTAATAATTATTAGTTAATTTTTATTAGTTAATTATTAATTAGTTAATTAATAATAATTAACTAATAATTATTAGTAATTAATTAATCATTATTAGTAATTAATTAATAATTATTAGTAATTAATTAATAATTAACTAATTAATAAGTAACTAATTAATAATTAATTAGTAATTAATAATAATTAACTAATTAATAATTATTAATAATTAACTAATTAATAATTAATTAATCATTATTAGTAATTAATTAATAATTATTAGTAATTAATTAATAATTAACTAATTAATAATTAATTAATAATTAACTAATTAACAATTACTAATAATTAACTAATTAATAATTAATTAATAATTATTAATTAACTAATTAATAATTAACTAATAATAATTAACTAATAATTATTAGTTATTAATTAATCATTATTAGTAATTAATTAATAAGTATTAGTAATTAATTAATAATTATTAATTAACTAATTAATAATTAACTAATTAATAATTATTTATTAATTATTACATATATAATGAATAATAATAATTAATATTTATATTACCAATTAACTAATTAATTACTAATAATTATAATAAATAATAATAATTAATATTTATATTACTAATTAACTAATTAATAATTAATATTTATATTACTAATTAACTAATTACAAATTAATTATTAATTAGTTCATTAGTAATATAAATATTAATTATTATTATTATTCATTATAATTATTAGTAATTAATTAATAATTAATTTGTAATTATTAGTAATTAATTATTATTATTATTCATTATAATTATTAGTAATTAATTAGTAATTATTAATTATTAATTATTAATTAGTAATTGGTAATATAAATATTAATTATTATTATTATTTATTATAATTAATAATTAATAATTATTACTTATTACTTATTAATTATTATATATATACTAATTATTTAGTTAATTGGTAATATAATTAATAATTATAATTAATTAGTTAGTAATTAGTAATTAGTAATTATTAATTATTAATAAGTTATATAAATATTAATTATTATTATTCATTATAATTATTACTTATTACTTATTAATTATTACTTATATAATTATACTCGTTCAAATTTACGTATTTGAAGCGTTTTTAAGTTTCAAGTATGCGGTTTTGAGAGCTTATAAATTATTTTCCATTAACATTTTTTATGAAATTCCTCTTGTTTTCAACTATTTATTATATGTTTAATCAATGTTTAAAGTTTCAATTATATTTGTTCTATAGTTTATATTTTATAGTCACTCAAATTCACGTGCTTGAAACATTTTTAAATTTCAAGTAAGCGGTTTTGAGAGGTTATAAATTATTTTCTATCAACCTTTTTTATGAAATTACTTTTGTTTTAAACTATTTCTTATATCTTTAATCAATCTTTAAAGTTTCAATTATATTCGTTTTATATTTTATATTTTATAGTCTTTCAAATTTACGTACTTGAAACTTTTTTAAATTTCAGGTAAGCGGTTTTGAAACCTTATAAATTATTTTGCATCATCATTTTTAAGAAAATTCTTTTTGATTTCAACTATTAATTATATGTTTAATCAATATTTAAAATTTCATTTATATTGGTCTTATAGTTTATATTTTATTGTCTTTCAAAGTCACGCACTTGAAACAGAATCCCACATCGGAAATGCAGAATGTACTGCGCAGGAAAGGGAGAACCTGAATCCCACATCGAAAATGCAGAATGATTTCCAGGGCAATGCATCTTATAAAAGGGAGGTCTGGGTGAGGGTTTCTGTCAGAATCCAGTCTGCTGTAATGGCAGTACCGCTGGATATTTAGTAGCAGAGAAATTCTGCTGAAAATTTTTGTTATATATATATATATATATATATATATATATATATATATATATATATAAACAAAACAAAACAAAATAAAAATAAAAAATTTCAAAAAAAAAATTAAAATTTTTTTAGGGGGAAGGCGGCATCGCGGATGCCGCCTTTCGGGTAAAGGCCAAAGGCGGCAGGCGCGATGCCGCCTTTGCCCCGAAACGCAAAGGCGGCATCGCGCCTGCCGCCTTTGAGGGGCAATTTTAAAAATATTTTTAACCTGGTCGTTTTTTAAAAAATATTTTTTTTTAAAAACCTATTTTAAAAAAAAATCCGTTTTTTCACTACTTATTCATTTGAATCTTTTGAAGTCTATGCTTTTGGGTTTTTATTGTTCTTGTGCGGTTGTTGCAGCGTGTCGACGAGGAAAACCGGCGATACCGCGGTTGTCGGCTTGCGCGTGTTGTGCATCTGTACGAGGCGTGACGAGCCATTGTGTTTGGACAATGAGCCGAGATAGGTCGCCCACTGCATTCACCTTTAAATTTAGATTTTATTAATTTCTTGATGTTTTTATTAATTTTAATAAATGGGAAATGATATAAGAAAATTAATTTTTTTAAAAGATTATTTAGTGTAAAAAGAGCCGTTTATTTTATACATGAAACTTAAAACATTTTCTTGATGAGCAGACACCCAGTAGTGAAAGAATGACCATTTGGACTTTAAAAATAATTCACGGAATTTTAAATGTAGTTCTGGTTTATTGATAAATGATTTATTTTGAAGCACGAACAAGTGTTTTGGTTCTCTTGAGAAATGAGGATTTTATTTAAAATTGGTGAAAGCCCATTTGACATTTTAATAAAATAAAATATTTTGGAAAACACTCTTTGGGGTGACTCATAGGTGATATTTGGTGTACGTTGACTGCATGATTTGTGTGTGATGTTTGTGCTACTTGATTGACTTTATTGACTCACCCCTTTCCTGTTTATTATATGTGTTGACATGGGAACCTGACATAGTAAGTGAATCTTCTGAGAACGATTGCTGCACTAGTTTAGATTACGCACTGGCTAGTGGCCCTTAGTACGGATGACACTCTGTTAGGGGATTGGGCCCCTCGGTTAGGCCATGTAGGGCAACACTGGGCATTAGGGTGTTATGACGTCATCGAGAGTAGGCATGCCTTCAGGATGAGTCACATGTATAGCACGTTCTGGATTGTTCACGATCTCCTAGGTTCGAACCACGTTTTCTTTAGTGTTTAATTTTATGTGGCGGATGATTGAGAGGTCTAGTTCGGTTGCTGGCCCATGTGTGCCACTTCTTTTCCATTTCCCTTAGTGTGTGTTGTGTGTTGTGTGTGGGTTTCCATTTGGATAACAACTGAAATTTGAATTTCTAAATTGTTCATAGAAATGTTTTAAAATGAAATTCACCTGTTCCTTTCAAACATTAAACTTGTTTTTAAATTTAAAAAGGAAAATGGACTGTTACTTGCCTTAGAAATGGAAGTGTGTGTTTGAAAACCCATATTTTGTATAATTTATTTCAAACCTAGAATTAGTGAATTTATTTATTTAAAGGTAGTGCATTGAGAATAGTTTTTTGGGAATGCCTACTGAGTTTTAATACTCACGCCTATAGTGTTTTCCTGTTTTTAGTTTTGTTGCAGGTTTGAATTGAGCTTGCTCTCCGTGGGCGAGAGTTGGTTGTGGACTGGTGAGCGAATCTCAAAGTCGCGAGGAGTTTTGGTCGTGGTCAGGTTAGTTTGTTTTTGTTGGTTGTTCCTCCTTTTTCATGTCATTTTTTTCCTTGCGTTGTCCAACTTTTTCCACTACTTTATTTGTCTTTCATTTATGGGCCAAATCATTCCTTCTTGTTTAGTTTTGATGCCCGACACTAGTTTCCACCCCGTGGGGATTGGGAACGCCCCTCGTGCCATGTCGCGGGCCGTCTCGGGTGACCAGTTCATGGTCGACCCGAGTTGGTTCGTGACAAAATGGTATCAGAGGAGGCTCTGGTTATTTGGGGCGTCAGGTAGCTTGGTGTTTAGGTGTTTCGAGACTCGAGAGGTAGGTGCGAGAAAGTCGTCCTGAACCCTTTCCCGTCTCGAGACTCGAGTTTCCAGGGGTAGTATGGGATTTGGGTTTTTCATTTGCTTATTCTGTGTCGATGAGGGATGACAAAGGAAGTGATCCAGTGTTACACGATGAGCTTGAATGGAGTAGCGACCCTTGTACGGCCTGAGTGCACGGTTCAAGATACTTCCTCTCGTGGATGCTCGCTCAGAGTATGGTCTGCTAAGCCATGTTACAGGGTGGGCATAGCCACTAGTCCCTTATTTTTGGAAGTTTTGATGTGAGTTATGTTTGGGAATAGTTTTGACTGACTTGAGTGGATTTCAAAGATGAAATTGGTTCATAGAAAAAGGGATTTTCAAAAGATAAAGTGGTTTTGGAGTGGAAAAAGTGGTTTTGAAATGGAAATTGTTTTCTTTTAATTGAATGTGCGGTTTCAAAGAACAAAAATGGGAGGTGTTTTGGAAGTTGTTTTGGGATCTCATTAACACCTTTTAGAATGTGAATTGGAAAATGTTTTGGAATTTGGAAATCTATTGTTTTAATGATAAGTGACTTTTTCAAATTGGTTGGGAATTTGTGCCTTATGTTGAATGATCTGTTTTGAAAATGAGAAGTGCCTTTAATTGACCCTTGGTATTCCTATGAGGGATCACATATATAGATGTGTGCATGTGGCACAGGAATGGTTGGTGGCATGTGTGGATGGGTTCATGAGCTAGCACAATGGTATATGTATATGCGAGACTTCATGGGAAACCAATGGCGGGTACTTAAGTTGTTTTGTTTTCAGAAAAATGGTTTTCAAAAAGGTAATTTAAATGTTTTGAAAGGTAAGAAATTGTTTATTGTTCTCTTTTCATGTTTGGAATTCTCTTTCATGGTCTCTTGGCATTGACATATTGAATTGTGGTTGGAATAGTGGTTTGAGTTTGAGCTTTAGTTTGTGATTGACCTTTGTAATTTAGATTTATGATGAATTTTGATTTGGATTTGTGCCTCTTGTTTTTGAGTATGCTGCCCAGAAAAGTCCTAGAGGTTTCTAGTGAGTCTCTTCTAGTTGTTGGTTCTACCCATAATCTTAGCAGGGGGGTGGAATTGAATTATTTTCAGTTTTTTCCATCTTCTATGGAAATCATGATCTATCGAAGGTAGCAGACTGGCTTGGTGAAATCGTTGGCGTTTTTAGGTTATTGGAAACTCCCAAAGCTATGCGTATCCGTGCTGTTTCAAGTTTTCCTAAGGGTTTATATTTTGATTAGTGTGGGAGAAAATCCTAGCATCTTTGCATGATAGGATGTCTTGGAAGGTGTCTAAGACCACTTATGTGCGATGGTTTATAACTAAGGAGGTGAAAGTGAGGAAAGTGGTAGAGCTCGTGAGTGTCCAGCGGGGCCAACAGATAGTGAAGGCTAGCATTAGGCATTTCAAGGGGTTGATTCTCTTCTCTCTGGAGGTGGTATCGTGGAATCATTTAAAATTTCTCATGTTTGGGGTCTAGTGTGGCCAGTTTGGATACTTTAAGTCTCCTTGTCATCATCCTTCGATGACTTGGGTGTGGCCATTTGGGAAACTTAGAGTGGTTTCGCTAGCATAATTGTCAGAAAGAGACTCAACTGAAGGATGTTCTCCTGACTGTGGGGAAACAGATGCTTCAAGACATTAGAGCTCCAGCCACAGGTCTCGAAGTGAATCTTTTCACGCAGTCAGGAATCGTTGGGTGCGGGGCACCTTGGTTTAAATTTTCTCTTCAGTGCTAAAATAGGGACAGTTTGAATCCCTCTGCTATAGTTTCCTTGTCTTTGAAGGTTCTGTTTTGCTGTAAGTGGCGCATAGGTCTCTTTTCCTAGTTTTGGTCATTGTTCTCTGAATACCCCACCTTGGTTGTAAAAAGGTATGGTGATCTTGTTTTCTCATAATTACAGTAGTCGTGCCTCCTCAAATAGGAGCTTCGAAGTTCGTCTCTTTATGGATGTGAGTCTCAAGATGATTATCTATCTCATGTGACTAGCTCCATTAGTGACCTGTTCTTGTTTTTGGATGTGCTCGTTTTAGAGACACATGCGTATTGGGAAATAATGAATAGTGGTTTGGTCCGCTTTTCGGTTTGGGGTCTTTCGTCGATGACCCCATGTGGTGGGGGTCTGATTTATACAGAGAGTTCATGGGTCGGTTTGTGATGGGTTTCTCGTGTCGGTCCGTGCTAATTGGCTTAAGCTGGGCAGTTATTAAATGGTGGGGAGACCCACAATGAATCTTGTCGTGCTTTCTTCGAGGTTTGGTCTGTGTGGAGGTTTCCTCTTGGATCAGGTTAGCAGTTCCAGATTTAGCCCATGCTGAGAGTCTCAATGTTGGTTGTGCCAATTAGGTTCTTGTGGTGGGGAGAACCCTCCTTGTTTCCTGATGGTTCTTCTCTATTCAGTTTCCCTTAGAGTTGGTTGGGTGTGACTGATGGACTGAAGAGTCACACTGAGTTCGTGTTTTTGTTGGCCTCATTCAGTTTCGAACTCGAGTTTGATTCCTCGTTTGGCTGAGTGACTTTCTGGGGGCAGAAAGTTTTTGTGGTGGGGAGAATTGTCACACCTCAACTTTGGGCGCTTTTTTATTTTATTTTATTTTATTTTTGATCTCATGTCATTTGGGAAAAGTTTAGTTGAGTCCCAGTTTGATCTTTTTCAAAGTTTGCTGTTTTTGGTGGGTTTTGAGATGGTGCGCGGTCACTGTACCATTAGCGGTGCCCGTGATTTCGGTCTTGGTGTCTGTGCGGTTGCTAATAGTTCAAATAAATAATAAATTTGATAAGTAAATTTAAGTTAACAGGAAAAGAAAGTTAAATGAAATTTTACAACGATTAGACAAGGTTAATGTTTAAATTATAATAATAATACTTTTATTGCACAAATGATAATATTATTTTTATTTAATTTGGTAATAATACTACTATCATTAAATTTTTATAAATATAATTATTATTTCAAATAAAATGTAATAAAACTGTCATTTTAATTATCATCAAGTTTGTTATTAACTTTTTTGTTGTTATTAATACTATTATTATCCTTTTGATATTAATATTATTAATATTATTATTTGTGTAACATTGATATTATTATTACTGGTTTCATTAATTTTTTTTAGTTTTATTATATATATATATATATATATATATATATATATATATATATATTTTAGACCCTGATGCTACCCATTCCCGAACCCCATCCTAACCCTAATCGCCTCCCCCCCTTCTCCCCTCTCTCACGCGGCTCCCCTTTCCCCGCTGGATCCCGCTGTGCACCCAAGGCGGTCGACCCCCTCCACAGCACCCTGATCCCATCGCCCTACCCTGCGAGTCCCTACTGACCTCGCCTCGCCTCAAGTTCCTGCGCTTAAGACCTCCTCTCCCATCAACCTCATTGCCTCCTTACCCCAGCCTCGCCCTCTGCACACCCGGCCTCACGCACCCAGTACCTCCCTGTCACCCTCGCCTCGTACAACTGCCACGATCCCCAGATCCCGCTCACCCGCAGCGAGCCCGTAGCCCCGTCTTCCTCCTGCCTGCTGTGCACCCGCATGAAGCCGACACGATCTCCTGCTCTTGGTGAAGCTGCTCGCCCTTGCTCCTCCTCCCTGCACCGTCCGACCACCAAAACTCCATTTCTGAACCACTGTCCGACCAGCGTCACCTCCCCACCTCTGTCTAGCCATGCGTACCTTTCTGTCTCACCACCTTCCATCCTACCGAGCCCTCACCAACACTGTCTGATTTGTCGCGCACCACATCCAGTCTGGTCGAGTCCCTTTCCATCTTCGTTTGGACACCTCCCCTTCGATCAATACCGACTACCCGACCTCCAGCCGATACGCTGTCCGGCCAGTAGCAGCGCAGCACCCTTGGTGCCTCCCGCAGCGCCCTCCGACTCCCACCTGACTGAACGCGATGTTCCGACCCCCTTTCCTTATTTCGGCTTACCAGAGTGCACTGCCCCTGACCTGTGGGACCTCTTTCTAGCCGCTATGTACCTTTGACCAGCTAGTGCCCTCCAGTCGCGCACTATCCGACCTGTCGCACACCCTCCGACCATCCGCGTAGCCTTCTCGACCATGCGCCCCCCTACTGGTGACTTGTTCAGAACCCTTCACCCCCCTCATTGGCCTTCCATGGCGGAGTGACCAGCACCATCAGCTCCCGTGTCGCCTCTGTTCCCGTGACTAGCCGCGTGCCTGATTCTCAATAGGGCGGGCGACGAATGACGCCACCGAAGGCGAGCGGTTTGGGTTCACCCCGTTTCGCCTGCTCCATTATTGAGGTGAGTTTTTGCGCTACTTATTCATTTGAATCTTTAGAAGTCTATGCTTTTAGGTTTTTATTGTTCTTGTGCGGTTGTTACAGCGTGTCGGTAAGGAAAACCCGCGATATTGCGGTCGTCGGCTTACGCGTGTTGTGCTTCTGTGCGAGGCGTGACGTGCCATTGTGTTTGGACAGCAAGCCGAGGTAGGTCCCCCACTGCATTCACCTTTAAATTTAGATTTTATTAATTTCTTGACTTTTTTATTAATATTAATAAATGGGAAATGATATAAGATAATTAATTTTTTTCAAAAGATTATTTGGTGTAAAAAGAGCCGTTTATTTTATACACGACACTTGAAACATTTTCTTGATGAGCGGACACCCAGTAGTGAAAGAATGCCTGTTTGGAATTTAAACATATTTCATGGAATTTTAAATGTAGTTCTGGTTTATTGATAAATGATTTATTTTGAAGCGCGAACAAGTGTTTTGGTTCTCTTGAGAATTGAGGATTTTCTTTAAAATTGGTGAAATCCTGTTTGACACTTTAATAAAATAAATTATTTTTGGAAAACTCTCTTTGGGGTAAATCATAGGTGATATTTGGTGTACGTTGACTGCATGATTTGTGTGTGATGTTTGTGCTACTTGATTGACTTTGTTGACTCACCCCTTTCCTGTTTATTATATGTGTTGACATGGGAACCTGACATAGTAAGTGAATCTTCTGAGAACGATTGCTGCACTAGTTTAGATTACGCACTAGCTAGTGGCCCTTAGTACGGATGACACTCTGATAGGGAATTGGGCCCCTCGGTTAGGCCATGTAGGGAAACACTGTGCATTAGGGCGTTACGACGTCATCAAGAGTAGGCATGACTTTAGGATGAGTCACATGTATAGGACGTTCTGGATTGTTCACGATCTCTTAGATTCGACCCATGTTTTCTTTAGTGTTTAATTTTATGTGGTGTATGATTGAGAGGTCTAGTTTAGTTGTTGTCCCCTGTGAGCCACTTGTTTTCCATTACCCTTAGTGTGTGTTGTGTGTTGTGTGTGGGTTTCCATTTGACTAACAACTGAAATTTGAATTTCTAAATTGTTCACAGAAATGTTTTAAAATGAAATGCACCTGTTCCTTTCAAACATTAAACTTTATTTTAAATTTAAAAAGGTCAATGGACTAATACTTGTCATAGAAATGGAAGTGTGTGTTTGGAAACCCATATTTTGTATAATTTAGTTCAAACCTAGAATTAGTGAATTTCTTTATTTAAAGTTAGTGCATTGGGAATAGTTTGTTGGGCACGCCTACTGAGTTTTAATACTCACGCCTATAGTTTTTTCCTGTTTTTTGTTTTTTTGCAGGTTTGACTTGGGCTTGCTCACCGTGGGCGGTTGTGTACTGGTGAGCAACTTTCGAAGTCGCGAGGAGTTTTGGTCATGGTCAGGTTGGTTTGTTTTTTTTGGTTGTTCCTCCTTTTTCGTGTCATTTTTTTGCCCTGCGTTATCCTACTTTTTCCGCTTCTTTATTTGCCATTCATTTATGGGACAAATAGTTCCCTCTTGATTAGTTTTGATGCCCGACACTAGTTTCCACCCCGTAGGGATCGGGAACGCCCCTCAGGTCATGTCGCGAGCCGGCTCGGGTGACCAGTTCAGGGTTGACCTGAGTTGGTTTGTGACAAAATGGTATCATAGGCGGCTCTTGTTATTTGCGGTGTTAGGTAGCTTGGTGTTTAGGTGTGTCAGGACTTGAGAGGTAGGTGCGGGAAGGACGTCCTGAACCCTTTCTCATCCAGAGACTCAAGTTTCTAGGGGTAGTCTGGGATTTGAGTTTTTTTTGCTTAGTCTATATGAATTATGGATGACAAAGGACGTGATCTGGTGTTACGCGATGAGATTTAATGGAGTAGAGACCCATGTACGGCCCGAGTGCATGGTTCAAGATACTTCCTATGGTGGATACTCGCTCAGAGCATGGTCTTCTAATCCATGTTACTGGGTTGGCATAGCCACTAGTCCGTTATTTTTGGAAGTTTTGATGTGAGTTATGTTTGGGATTAGTTTTTACTGACTTGAGTGGATTTCAAAGATGAAAGTGGTTCATAGAAAAAGGGTTTTTCAAAAGAGAATGTGGTTTTGGAGTGGAAAAAGTGGTTTTGAAGTGGAAATTGTTTTCTTTTAATTGAATGTGCGATTTCAAAGAAAAAAAATGGGAGGTGTTTTGGAAGTTATTTTGGGATCTCATTAACACCTTCTGGAATGTGAATTGGAAAATGTTTTGGAAATTGGAAATGTATTGTTTTAATGATAAGTGACTTTTTCAAATTGGTTGGGAATTTGTGCCTTATGTTGAATGATCTGTTTTGAAAATGAGAAGTGTCTTGAATTGACCCTTGGTATTCTTGTGAGGGATCACATATATAGATGTGCGCATGTGGCACAGGAATGGTTGGTGGTATGTGTGGATGGGTGCATGAGCAAGCACAATGGTATATGTATATGCGAGACTTCATGGGAAACCAATGGCAGGTACTTAAGTTGTTTTGTTTTCAGAAAAATGGTTTTCAAAAAGGTAATTTAAATGTTTTGAAAGGTAAGAAATTGTTTATTGTTCTCTTTTCATGTTTGGAATTCTCTTTCGTGGTCTCTTGTCATTGAAATATTGAATTGTGGTTGGAATAGTGGTTTGAGTTTGAGGTTTAGTTTGTGATTGAGGTGTGCAATTTTGATTTATGATGAATTTTGATTCAGATTTGTGCCTCTTGTTTTGGAGTATGCTGCCCAGAAAAGTCCCAGAGGTTTCTAGTGAGTCTCTTCTAGTTGTTGGTTCTACCCATACTCTTAGCTGTGGGGTGGAATTAAATTATTTTATGTTTTTGTCCATCTTCTGTGGCGATCATGATCTATCGAAGGTAGCGGACTGGCTTGGTGAAATCGTTGGTGTTTTCAGGTTATTGGAAACTCCCAAAGTTATGTGTATCCGTGCTGGTTCAAGTTTTCCTGAGGGTTCAACTTTTGATTAGTGTGGGAGAAAATCCTAGCATCTTTGCATGATAGGATGTCTTGGAAGGTGTCTAAGACCACTTCTGTCTGATGGTTTATACCTAAGGAGGTGAAAGTGAGGAAAGTGGCAGAGTTCGTGCGTGTCCAGCGGGGCCAACGGATAGTGAAGGCTAGCGTCAGGAATTTCAAGGGGTTGATTCCCTTCTCTCTAGAGGTGGTATTGTGAAATCATTTAAAATTTCTCTTGTGTGGGGTCTGGTGCGGCCGGTTTGGATACTTTAAGTCTCCTTGTCATCATCCTTCAAAGACTTGGGTGTAGCCATTTGGGAAACTTAGAGAGGTTCTGCTAGAAGAATTGTCAGAAAGAGTCTCAACTGAAGGATGTTAGCTCCTGACTACGGGGAAACAGATGCTTCAAGACATGAGAGCTCCAGCCACATGTCTCAGAGTGAATCTTTTCACACAGTTAGGAATCATTGGTTGGGGGGCACCTTGGTTTAACTTTTCTCTTCAGTGCTAAAATAGGTATGGTTTGAATCCATCTACTGTAGTTTCCTTGTCTTTGATGGTTCTGTTTTGCTGTAAGAGGTGCAGAGGTCTCTTTTCCTCGTCGTGGTCATTGTTCTATGAATACCCCACCTTGGTTGTAAAAAGGCGTGGTGATCTTGTTTTCTCGTAATTCCAGTAGTCATGCCTCCTCAAATAGGAGCTTCGAAGTTCATCTCTTTATGGCTGTGAGTCTCAAGATGATTATCTATCTCATTTGAATAGCTCCATTAGTGACCCGTTCTTGTTTTAGGATGTTCTCATTTTGGAGACACTTGCGTCTTGGGAAATAATGAATAGGGGTTTGTTCTGCTTTTCCATTTGGGGTCTTTCGTCGATGACCCCATGTGGTGGGGGTCTGATTTAAACAGAGAGTTCATGGGTCGGTTTGTGCTGGGTTTCTCGTGTCGGTCCCTACTAATTGGCTTAAGCTGGTCAGTTCTTAAATGGTGGGGATACCCACCATGAATCTTCTCGTGCCTTCTTTGAGGTTTGGTCTGTGTGGCGGTTTCCTCTTGGATCAAGTTAGCAGTTCCAGATTTAGCCCATGCTGAGAGTCTCAATGTTGGTTGTTCCAGTCGGGTTCTTGTGGTGGGGAGAACCCTCCTCATTTCTTGATGGTTCTTCTCTATTCAGTTTCCCTTAGATTTGGTCGGGTGTGACTGATGGAGTGAAGAGTCACACCGAGTTCATGTTTTTGTTGGCTTCATTCAATTTCGAACTAGAGTTTGATTCCTCGTTTGGTCGGGTGACTTTCTTGGGGCAGAATGTTTTTGTGGTGGGGAGAATTGTCACACCTCGACTTTGGGCGCTTTTTTATTTTATTTTATTTTTATTTTTTTTGGTCTCACATCGTTTGGACGAAGTTTAGTTGAGTCCCAGTTTGATCTTTTTCGAAGTTTGTTGTTTTTGGTGGGTTTTGAGCTGGTGCGCGGTCACCGTACCATTAGCGGTGCCCTTGCGTTCGGTCCTGGTGTCTGCGCGGTTTCCGATAGTTCAAATAAATAATAAATGAGATAAATAAATTTAAGTTAATTGAAAAAGAAAGTTAAATGAAATTTTACAATGATAAGACAAGGTTAATGTTTAAATTATAATAATAAGAATTTTATTGCACAAATGATAATATTATTTTTATTTAATTTGGTAATAATACTACTATCATTAAATTGTTATAAATATAATTATTATTTCAAATAAAATGTAATAAAATTGCCATTTTAATTATCATTAAGTTTGTTATTAACTTTTTTGTTGTTGTTATTAATACTATTATTATCCTTTTGATATTAATATTATTAATAATATTATTTGTGTAACATTGATATTATTATTACTGGTTTTATTAATATTTATTAGTTTTATTATATATATATATATATATATATATATATATATATTAGACTCTAATGCTACCCATTCCCGTACCCCCTCCTAACCCTAGCTCCCTCCCCTCCTTCTCCCCTCTCTCACACGACTCCCCTTTCCCCGCTGGATCCCACTGTGCACCCAAGGCGGTCAACCCCCTCCACAGCACCCTGCCCCCGTCGCCCTCCCCTGAGGGGTCCCTATCGACCTTGCCTCGCCTCAATCTCATGTGCTTAAGACCTCCTCTCCCATTAGCCTCATCGGCTCCTTACCCCGACCTTGGCCTCTGCACACCCGGCCTCACGCACCCAGTACCTCCCTGTCTCCCTCGCCTCATACAGCTACCGCGATCCCCTGCTCCCGCTCACCTGCAGCGAGCCTGTAGCCCCCTCTTCCTCCTGTGTGCTGTGCATCCGCATGAAGCCGCCATGATCTCCTGCTCTGGGCGAAGCTACTCACCCTTTCTCCTCCTCCTTGTGTCGTCCGACCATCGCAACTCCGTTTCCGAACCACTGTCCGGCCACTGTCGCCTCCCCACCTTCGTCTTGCCGTGCAGACCTTTCCGTTGCACCACCTTCCATCCGACCGAGCCCTCACCAGCGCTTTCCGATCTGCCGCGCACCACCTCCAGTCTGGTCGAGTCCCTCGCCAGCGTCGTTTGGCCGCCTCCCCTTCGATCTGCGTCGGATGCACGACCTCCAGCCGACACACTGTCCGGCCAGCAGCAGCGCAGCGCCCTTGGAGCCTCCCACAGTGCCCTCCGACACCTACCTGACTGGCCGCGATGTTACGACCCCCTTTTCTTATTTCGGATGACTAGTGTGCATTGCCCCTGACCTGTGGGACCTATTTTCAGCTTCAGTGTAGCTTCGACCAGCCGGTGCCCTCCGGTCGTGCGCCATCGGACCTGTCGCGCGCCCTCCGACCAGCCACGCTCCCTTCCCGGCCGTGTGCCCCCCTATCAGTGACTTGTTCGGCACCCCTCACCCTCTCTTTGTCCTTCCAGGGCGGAGTGACCAGCACCGTTGGCTCCTGTGTCGCCTCCGTTCGTGTGACTAGCCGCGTGCCTGATTCGCAATGGGGCGGGCGACGAACATCACCGCCGAAGGCGAGCAGTTTGGGTTCACCCCGTTTCACCTGCTCCGTTATTGAGGTTAGTTTTTGCACTACTTATTCATTTGAATCTTTCAAATTCTATGATTCTGGGTTTTTATTGTTCTTGTGTGGTTTTTGCAGCATGTCTGCAAGGAAAATCCGTGATACTGCGGTCATCGTCTCGCGTGTGTTGTGCGTCTGTACGAGGCGTGATGTGCCATTGTGTTTGGACAACGAGCCGAGGAAGGTCCCCCACTGCATTCACCTTTAAATTTAGATTTAGTAATTGCTTGATGTTTTTATAAATTTTAATAAATGGGAAATGATATAAGATAATTATTTTTTTAAAATATTATTTTGTGTAAAAAGAGCCGTTTATTTTATACGACACTTGAAACATTTTCTTGATGAGCGGACACCCAGTAGTGAAAGAATTCCCATTTGGACTTTAAACATTATTTACGGGATTTTAAATGTAGTTATAGTTTATTGACAAATTATTTATTTTTAAGCGCAAACAACTGTTTTGGTTTTCTTGAGAAATGAGGATTTTCTTTAAAATTGGTGAAAGCCCATTTGGAACTTTAATAAAATAAATTATTTTGGAAAACTCTCTTTGGAGTTACTGAGAGGTGATATTTTGTGTACGTCGACTGCATGATTTGTGTGTGATCACTACTGGAAATAGAGTATATACCAACGGTTTACAACCGTTGGTATAGGCTGGAAAACCGTTGGTATTTTCTATACCAACGGTTCTCCAAACCGTAGGGAAGTAAGGCGTGGGGAAAGATATATACCAACGGTTTTAAGTAAACCGTTGGGATAGCCCACTCTATGTATTGGTATAGGTTTACCCAACGGTTTAGAACCGTTGGGAATTCTATAATTCTCAACTTATACCAACGGTTCCCAACCGTTGGTATAGTTTTTTCCCCAACGGTTTCATTGAAACCGTTGGGAATTCTATGATTTTGATGTTATACCAACGGTTTACAACCGTTGGTATATCATTTTCCCAACGGTTTCATTGAAACCAGTTTTTTACCAACGGTTTATTGAACCGTTGGTATAATTCTTTCTCAAAGTTTACCAACGGTTTACAACCGTTGGTATTGTGTATTTCCAGAAATGTTGCACAGATGCCCCTGCAGTAGCCCCTCCAGTGCATAGACCTGCATAAAACACACCACTAAAAACACTAACAGAATTAAAACAACTAAAAAGAACACCACCTATTTGATTAGAGGCATGGTGAATAATTCCCCATTTGAATTTTCATATGACAACAATCATCCAGTATAGTTGAATCAGGGTTTCAATAAATCAAATATTATTTACACCCATTTCAATCTTCACATGACAACCACTTTAATAATATATGGTGAAAAGGTATTTTCATAGGAGTCTCATCACTTGTGACTCCATAAGTGACACACCGGGCCTCGAATTGAGGCTGGGTTGACTGGTACACATCACTTATGATCCATGGATCATTGTCCTAAATTTCAACACAATCATAATCCGTTTGATTTGTTTGGCATATGTACATAAAATATTATCCATTTTGAACAAAAGAGATGAAGTTTGGGTGTTCCCCGCCCCACGGTGAATTGGATTGAGGCAGGGTTGACTCGTACATGTCACATATGACCCATGAATCATTTTCATAAAGTTTCAATAGAATCCGAAGGCATTTGGTCTATTTCCCGTATGTCAGTTGTTGATATCACTTATAATTTAGTCCATTTTAAAGAAAAAAGAGATAGTTTGAGTGGTCCTAGACACACCGTGGCTCGGATTGAGGCGGGAATGACTCTTACATGTCAAATATGACCCATGGATCGTTTTCCTAAAGTTTCAATATCATTTGAAGTCGTTTGGTTAGTTTGGCGTATGTCAACTATTGTTTTCACTTAAAATTAAGTTCATTTTAAACAAAAGAGAGACACTTTGAGTGGTGTCGGCCACACCGGGCCTCGGATTGAGGCAAGGTTGACTCGTACACGTCACATATGAGCCATAGATCGTTTTCCTAATGTTTCAACACAATCAGAATCCGTTTGATCAGTTTGGTGTATGTATTTAAAATATTGTCCATTTTTAACATAAGAGAGACAGTTTGGGTGGTGTCGGCATCACCACACCTCGGATTGAGGCAGTATTGACTCTTACACATCACATATGACCCATGGATAGTTTTCCTAAAGTTTCAATAGAATATGAAGGCATTTGGTCAGTTTCCCGTATGACAGTCATTGATTTCACTTACAATTTTGTCCATTTTCAACAAAAGAGAGACAATTTTAGTGGTCCCAGCCATACCGCGGCTCGGATTGCGGTGGGGTTGACTCGTACATGTCACATATGACCCATGGATCATTTTCCTAAAGTGTCAACAGAATCCGAAGGTGTTTGGTCAGTTTCCCGTATGTCAGTTGTTGATTTCACTTACAATTTAGTCCATTTTGAACAAAAGAGAGACAGTTTGAGTGGTCCCGGTCACACCATGGCTTGGATTGAGGTGGGGTTGACTCGTACACATCACATATGACCCATGGATCGTTTTACTAACGTTTCAATAGAATCATAAGTTGTTTGGTTGGATTGGCGTATGTCAGTTGTTGTTTTCACTTAAAATTATGTCCATTTTAAATAAAAGAGAGATAGTTTGAGTGGTTTCGGCCACACCACAGCTCGGATTTATGAGGGATTGACTCGTACATGTCACATATGACCCATGGATCGTTTTCATAATGTTTAAATAGAATCAGAAGGCGTTTGGTTGGTTTGGCGTATGTCAGTTGTTGTTTTCACTTAAAATTAAGTCCATTTTCAACAAAAGATAGCCACTTTGGGTGGTGTCCGCCACTCTGGGCCTCAGATTGAGGCAGGGTTTACTCGTGCACATCACATATCATCCATGGATCGTTTTCATAATGTTTCAGCACAATCAGAATCCGTTTGATCGGTTTGGCTTATGAACGTAAAATATTGTTCATTTTTAACATAAGAGAGATAGTTTTGGTGGTGTAGGCCACACCGCGCCTCGGATTGAGTCAAGTCTGACTCGTACACATCACATATGACCCATGTATCGTTTTCCTAAAGTGTCAATATAATCCTAAGGCGTTTGGTTGGTTTCCCATATGATAGTTGTTGATTTCACTTACAATTTAGTCCATTTTGAACAAAAGGGAGACAGTTTCAATGGTCTCAGTCACATCGTGTCTTGGATTGAGCCAGGGTTGACTCATACACGTCACATATGACCCATGGATCATTTTTCTAAAGTTTCAACAGAATCAGAAGAATTTTGGTTGGTTTGGCATATGTCAGTTGTTTTCACTTAAAATTATGCCCATTTTAAACAAAATATCATTCCATTATGTTCCCGGCATCCATGGTTTCTTATTTATAGGAGAAATACCCATAAACACTTCAATATGGCCGTTGGAGAGCTTCCGGAGCCGTTGGGGGTCAAAAGTACAAGTCTGGTCAAAGCCCAACGGCTAGTTTGACTGGTCACACCGGCTGGCCGGTGGTGGCTCACCAACTGGCCGGTGGTCCACCGGCTGGCCGGTGCTGAGCTCCCGGCTGGCCGGTGGTCCAGACAGCAGGCTTTCTGTCTGGGTTCCACCGGCCAGCCGGTGGTCATCCACCGGTTGGCCGGTGGCACCAGGCAGTGGGCAAGCCTACTGCCTGGAACCTCCGGCTGGCCGGTGGGCAAGAACTGGTTGGCCGGTGCCTATACCGGCTGGCCGGTGAGGTAACACCGGCTGACCGGTGGCTCTGGCAGAAAGCAATGCTTCTGCCAGAGACCACCGGCCGGCCGGTGGGAATCCACCGGTTGGCCGGTGGACTCAGAGAGTCCTTTTCAGTTTTCTTGGGCCAACTCCTGGGCAACCTTTTTCCTAGCATCAAAACACTTGAAAACAAGTTAGAACACGATGAGAGTGATTGTGATCATTAAAATCCAAGAGAGAGGGTTACAACAGTTGTCTGGGGTCGAGGGAGGAGGGTGGGGGGCTGTGCGGGGGGCTGTGCGGGGGGTGTTCGGGGGGTTGTCCAGGGTCCAGGGAGGAGGGTGGGGGGTTGTCCAGGGTCTAGGAAGGAGGGGGGTTCCCAAACACACAACCACTAAAAGACAACATCCATAAAAACAGATAATATATAAAAATAACTCAACTCCAATACTATACTACGATTCTAGATAAAACCAAATAGGAACACACCCTCATGTTATCATATTAATAACTCTTCTTGAATCATTTAGAGTCACATCCCAATGATCATAGGATCACTATCCTAATTGATCACTAACCATGAAACACATGTATGTTGGTCATGTCACCACATGCATCATCACTCTTGCCACCATATCAATATATCACAAGGAATTCTCTAGGATAAGACAATATTTGATCACACATCATTCGCATTTAGTTATCATAATACAAATTATATTTACATGCTTATGATATAGAATGAATCCACATTAGTAAGACCCACCCCTCTCATAAGTTACCATCACATCAGTACAACCCATCCTAGAAAGCACCCTACTGCATACAAATTCACCCAATCCAGGGTCCAATACCCAACAGGATCTACATACTAGGATACACATCATGGATCACTATCAAAACCATAAAAACATTGACAGATCTCAAAAAATTAGTGCATTCCATGATTACCTCATAGAATTGAAAAAAGTAAGTAACAATCAATATATCTCACTACTCCATACTCACCCCATAACATAAGGGTCTCACATTACTAGGGAATAATTCTATCCAATACTAAATGATCTTGATCCATTTTTCATATACATATATGATTCACCTCACCAATTACTTAATAGTAATAACATAAAAAATTATGAGTCCATTTAACTAGAATTAAACCATCAGGTTTTACAAGGAAATTCTATATAAGTATTTGTTTACACTTTAAATAATATGACCCCATACCATAAATAAGGTTTTCAACAAAAATAAAGAACATGAATGTCATGTTAACACTCAACATTGATTAATTAATAAATTGTATTCGAATTTTATGGAAATACCAAAATAAATTAGTGAATCAATGTACCTATAGTGGCGCACATGACCACCATGAAACAATCATAAATTTTTACAAAAACCCTAATAATTGGGAATAACGAAATCAAGAATAGAAGTATATGATTTATAAGAGCTGGAACTATATCGTTGATAAAATATAGGAGTCTAACCTGGTAGGTGCTGATATGATGGAAGATGTGGGGATTGGGAGGTCCTTCCGCAAGGAATCGCTCCAGGAGGACACGAACTGAATGCTTCTGGAATGTGGGGAGGCCCCTGGCTCGATTTGGTATTTGGGGCTTTTTTTTCCCAACGGTTATTAAAAACCGTTGGGAATGACCAAACTTCACCACTTTTCCCAACGGTTCTTAGAACCGTTGGGACAAAGCTATCTTTCCCAACGGTTCCATATAAACCGTTGGGAAAACAAGGGTCCTTCACCAATTTTCCCAACGGTTCTTAGGAACCGTTGGGAAAAACCTATCTTTCCCAACGGTTGTATGAAACCGTTGGGAAAACTATGCATTGAGGGGTTTTTCCCAACGGTTTATAGCAACCGTTGGGAAAAACAAGATATACCAACGGTTCATTGAACCGTTGGTACACAACTGTTGGGAAAGGTCCCTTTTCCAGTAGTGGATGTTTGTGTTACTTGATTGACTTTTTTGACTCACCCCTTTCCTGTTTATTATATGTGTTGACATGGGAACCTATTATAGTAAGTGAATCTTCTGAGAACGATTGCTGCACTAGTTTAGATTACACACTAGATAGTGGCCCTTAGTAGGGATGAATCTCTTCTAGGGGATTGGACCCCTCATTTAGGCCATGTAGGGAAACACCAGGCGTTAGAGCGTTATGACATCATTGAGAGTAGGCATGCCTTCAAGATGAGTCACATGTATGGTACGTTTTGGATTATTCACAAGCTCCTAGGTTCGACCCATGTTTTATTTGGTGTTAAATTTTATGTGGCAGGCGATTGAGAGGTCTAGTTCGGTTGCTGGCCCCTATGTGACACTTCTTTTCCATTGCCCTTAGTGTGTGTTGTGTGTTGTGTGTGGGTTTCCATTTTACTAACAACTGAAATTTGAATTTTTAAATTGTTCATAGAAATATTTTAAAATGAAATGCACCTGTTCCTTTCAAACATTAAACTTGTTTTTAAATTTAAAAAGGGAAATGGACTATTACTTGTATTAGAAATGGAAGTGTCACTAGTGCAGAAAACGTTTTTTACGTCACCATTTTTTACGTCGGTTATATAAAACCGACGTCATAATATGTAAAACGAGGTTTTTTACATCGGTTATTTATTAACCGACGTAAATATTTGTATTAGGTACACCTTTAACGTCGGTTATAATAATAACCGACGTTATTAATCGCGCGGCTTCGTTTTTTACGTCGGTTATAACAATAACCGACGTAAAAAATGCGGTTTCCGAAGGCCTTTTTACGTCGGTTATTCAATAACCGACGTAACAAACGCGGTTTTTGAAGGCTTTTTTACGTCGGTTATAAAATAACCGACGTAAAAAAAGAATCCGCAGATGTTTTTGACGTCGGTTATTCCATAACCGACGTAAAAAAACGCGGATTTTGAGCCCTTTATAACGTCGGTTATAAACTAACCGACGTAACAAATGAATCGGAGGAAGGTTTTTACGTCGGTTATTCAAATAACCGACGTTATAAATGCTTTTAAAACAATTATCACGTCGGTTATTGAATAACCGACGTGATAACTCATTTAAAAATTTACCCAGACCCGTGGATTGTCATTCGCGAGTTTACCTTCGACAGTGGCGACTCGTCTCTCTCGCGCGTAAACCCGAATCGGCTCGTCCATTTCGTTGGTTTAGATTCATTTTGCGATCATCGTTTCTCATATTTAATATCCTCGGATCAATCATCTAAACTCGCAGCACTCAGGTAATCCTCCCACTCGTTCGTTTTTTTTCACGGATAGTATATATATATGTGTTGTGATTTTTTTGTTGAAACTAGCTAAGATTCTTCGATTGCGAACCCTTTTAACTCGTTTTGGCACCATAATCTTATTTATCATCCCTAAATCTATTTGTTCGACTTGCAATATTGAGTAATTTTATGATTTCACTAATTTTTCATCGTTTTCTATAAATCCCCGAGAGGGTTGGGGCGTGTCCATTTGGATGGGTTGCCCTTTTACAGTTGTTACTACTTTATTCACACACAACCATGGCATAGGTGCATGGATTTGGGGTCGGGGGGTGTCCAGGGGGGTTTACAATGGGGTGAGTGGGTGTGGGGGGCTGTCCAAGGGTGTGGGTGGGTGTTGGGGGGTGTCCAGGGGGGTGTCCAAGGGGGTAGGGGGTGGGGGTGGTGTTTAGGAGGGGTGGGGGGCTGTCCAGAGGGTTGGGGGGTGTCCAGGGGGGTGTCCAAGCAGGTCGGGGGTGGGGGGTTGTGTCCAGGAGGGGTGGGGGTGCTTTCTAGAGGGGTCGGGGGCTGTCCAGAGGGGTTGGGGGGTGTCCAGGGTGGTGTCCAAGGGGATGGGTGGGTGTGGGGGGCTGTCCAAGGGGGTGGCGGCCTGTCCAGAGGGGTCGGTGGGGTGTCCAGGGGGGTGTCCAAGGGGGTGGATGGGTGTGGGGGGCTGTCCAAGTGGGTGGCGGCCTCTCCAGAGGGTATTTGGGGTTGTCCGGGTGGGTGGGGGGGCTGTCCAGAGGGTTGGGGGATGTCCAGGGGGTGTCCAAGGGGGTAGGGGGTGGGGGTGGTGTCCAGGAGGGTCGGGGGGCTGTCCAGGGGGGTTTACAAGGGGGTGGGTGGGTGTGGGGGGCTGTCCAAGGGTGTGGGTGGGTGTTGGGGGGTGTCCAAGGGGGTAGGGGGTTGGTGGTGGTGTTTAGGAGGGGTGGGGGGCTGTCCAGAGGGTTGGGGGGTGTCCAGGGGGGTGTCCAAGCAGGTCGGGGGTGGGGGGTTGTGTCCAGGAGGGGTGGGGGTGCTTTCTAGAGGGGTCGGGGGCTGTCCAGAGGGGTCAGGGGGTGTCCAGGGTGGTGTCCAAGGGGATGGGTGGGTGTGGGGGGCTGTCCAAGGGGGTGGCGGCCTGTCCAGAGGGGTCGGTGGGGTGTCCAGGGGGGTGTCCAAGGGGGTGGATGGGTGTGGGGGCTGTCCAAGTGGGTGGCGGCCTCTCCAGAGGGTATTTGGGGTTGTCCGGGTGGGTGGGGGGGCTGTCCAGAGGGTTGGGGGATGTCCAGGGGGTGTCCAAGGGGGTAGGGGTGGGGGGTGGTGTCCAGGAGGGGCGGGGGGCTGTCCAGGGGGGTTACAAGGGGGTGGGTGGGTGTGGGGGGCTGTCCAAGGGTGTGGGTGGGTGTTGGGGGGGTGTCCAGGGGGGTGTCCAAGGGGGTAGGGGGTGGGTGGTGGTGTTTAGGAGGGGTGGGGGGGGGGGGGGGGGGCTGTCCAGAGGGTTGGGGGGTGTCCAAGCAGGTTGGGGGTGGGGGGTTGTGTCCAGGAGGGGTGGGGGTGCTTTCTAGAGGGGTCGGGGGCTGCCCAGAGGGGTCGGGGGGTGTCCAGGGTGGTGTCCAAGGGGATGGGTGGGTGTGGGGGGCTGTCCAAGGGGGTGGCGGCCTGTCCAGAGGGGTCGGTGGGGTGTCCAGGGGGGTGTCCAAGGGGGTGGATGGGTGTGGGGGGCTGTCCAAGGGGGTGGATGGGTGTGGGGGGCTGTCCAAGTGGGTGGAGGCCTCTCCAGAGGGTATTTGGGGTTGTCCGGGTGGGTGGGGGGGCTGCCCAGAGGGTTGGGGGATGTCCAGGGGGGTGTCCAAGGGGGTAGGGGGTGGGGGGTGGTGTCCAGGAGGGGTGGGGGGCTGTCCAGAGGGGTCGGGGGGTGTCCAGGGGGGTTTACACATCGATTTGTTTTATATTTCAAAATTGTTTACATTCAAATTATGATTTTTTTCATATAAAAATATATTTGTCTTATCTAAAAAATATATATATTTTTGCTATTTGTTATAGGTAATAATGAGTCGAAGTTGGATTACGGCACATCGAATGAGCAATGAATATGAGGAAGGTGTTGATGCCTTTTTGGAATTTGCTAAACGAAATGTTCCAAGTAGTGACATTTTTTTCTGTCCATGCCTGAAATGTCTGAATATGAAGAAGATGAAAAGTAGAGAGATAAAAGATCATCTGATTTGTCATGGTTTCAATCCGAGTTACAACCCTTGGATTTGGCATGGCGAAACTGGACAGAATGTCACTGATGATAATGAATCGCAAGATGGTAACTCCGATGGAATTGAAGAAATGATTCGCGATATTGTAGCAGAACAAATTGAGATAGAACCGACAGTTGCACGTCTATATGGTGATGCCGAAAAACCATTATATCCTGGTTGTACAGATTTTACGGTTTTGTCGGCGGTGTTAAGATTGATTAACCTGAAGGCGAAACATGGATGGAGTGACAGAAGTTTTACAGAGCTGCTACAATTGATGAAAGACATTCTTCCAAAAGATAACGATCTTCCAGATTCACATTATAAGGCCAAAAAAATATTATGCCCGATGGGATTGGGATACAGGAAAATACATGCCTGTCCGAATGACTGCATTATATATAGGAAGGAATATGAATTTCTGAAAGAGTGTCCTAAATGTGGGACATCACGGTATAAGGTGAAAGAAAAATCACAAGCTGATGTAGAGATTACAAAGCTCCCTTCAAAGTTATTTTGGTATCTTCCTATAATTCCTCGTTTCAAACGTTTATTTGCTAATTCACATGATGCAAAAAGGTTAAGATGGCATGCTGATGAGCGGGTATGTGATGGAAAAATACGTCATCCAGCTGATTGTCCACAATGGAAGAAAATTGATGCCCAGTACCCTACATTTGGAAATGAAATTAGAAATCTGAGACTAGGCTTGTGCACAGATGGAATGAATCCATACCGAACCCTCAGTAGCACACATAGTTCATGGCCTGTTTTATTGGTAATTTACAACCTCTCTCCTGAAGTTTGTATGAAGCGCAAATATGTCATGTTGAGTATCATGATCTCTGGTCCAAAGCAACCCGACAATGATATTGATGTATACTTGTCACCGCTGATTGATGATTTGAAACTGTTATGGGCTGATGGTATTAGGGTGTATGATTCTTATAAAATGGAATATTTTCAACTGCATGCAATGCTTCTATTCACTATAAATGACTTCCCAGCATATGGAAATTTGTCTGGATACAGTGTTAAAGGGCATAAAGCATGTCCAATTTGCGAACAACAGACGTCATATTGTCAATTGCATCATGGGAGGAAAACAGTGTACATGGGTCACCGAAAGTTTTTGCCTATGGATCACCCTTATAGAAGACTAAAAAAGGCATTCAATGGCTCACAAGAATTTGATACTGCTCCTCAACCTTTATCCCCAGAATTGTATTTTGAGAGGGTGAAAAACCTTGATGTGACATTGGGAAAGACATAGAAATCTGGTAATGATAGACATATTTGGAAGAAAAGGTCAATATTTTTTGAGCTACCATATTGGAGGTATCATGAAGTCAAACATAATATTGATGTCATGCACGTGGAGAAGAATATCTGTGATTCTTTGATCGGAACATTGCTAGATATTAAAGGAAAGACAAAAGATGGGTTGAATGCAAGGTTAGACCTACTGTCAATGGGAATACGTTTGGAGTTAGCTCCCACTCCTAAAGGAAGACAAACATTTCTTCCCCCGGCTTGTCATACATTATCGAAGAGGGAGAAAAGTAGCTTCTGTCAGTGTCTTCATGATATCAAAGTGCCTCAAGGTTATTCTTCAAATGTAAAAAATTTTGTCTCATTGAAAGACTTGAAGTTGATAGGTATGAAATCACATGATTGTCATGTCATGATGCAACAAATTCTACCAGTTGCACTGCGTGGAATATTGCCCATCCGTGTCAGAAAGACTATAATGAGGTTGTGTTATTTTTTCAATTCAATTTGCAACAAGGCGATTGATGTGAATGCTTTGAACATTTTGGAAAAGGATGCAATTTTTATACTTTGTCATTTGGAAATGTATTTTCCTCCAACTTTTTTTGATATGATGGTGCATTTAATGATTCATCTGGTTCGAGAAATAAGACTTTGTGGACCTGTATATCTTCGTTGGATGTATCCTTTTGAAAGGTATATGAAAATATTAAAGGGATATGTTAAAAATCCATATCGACCTGAAGCCTCCATTATTGAAAAGTATATTTCTGAGGAGGTAGCAGAGTTTTGTACGAGCTACTTGGCTACGGCGCAACACATAGGTTTGCCTCCATCTCGCCATGAACGGGTTAATAATGAGGGAAAGGGGATTCGTGGCTTGAAAGTCAAATCACTGTCAGCTGAACATATGAAGAAGTTAGAATCATACATCTTGAATAACATAGCTGATGTTCAACCGTATATCACATTGCATATTAATGAGTTGAAACAATGTCATCCAAAGAAGAAAGAAATGTGGATTTTGAATGAGCACAACAAAACTTTTTTGCCATGGTTTAAAAAGACCTTGCTTGGTAGATCAGATGTATCAGAGACATTAAAATGGATAGTGGGTGGTCCATCTTTAAATGTGATAACATGGTCCGCTTATGACATTAATGGCTATACATTTCATACGAAAGCTCAGGACAACAGAAGTGCAGTTCAGAATAGTGGTGTATTGGTGTTTGCAGAAGCAATGCATTTTTCGAGTGCTAAGGACAGAAACCCAATTTCGGCATCAACTGCATATTATGGAGTGATTGAAGACATATGGGAGGCTGATTACTTTAAAATTAAAGTTCCCGTTTTTAACTGTAAATGGTTTATCGGTAACAACAGTGTCAGACACGATGAATTTGGAATGACACTTGTTAATCTGAATAGATTGGAAGACACAGCTGATTCTTTTATAATGGCAACACATGCCAAACAAATTTTCTATGTAGTAGATCAGTCAGATATGCAGTGGGCTGTTGTTTTACAAGGGAAAAACCAATATGTTGGTGAGGATGAATTTGATGAAGATGCTGATTTATGTGAGATCCCTACTTCCATGGAAAGATTAACAGAACATAATGATGAGTATGTTGAAGACATGGTTTGTGCCATAAGGAATGATCACGACGAAGGAATTTGGGAAAACAATCCAACTGTACATTCCTAAAATTACTGGTAACACAAGTTTATTTCTTGTTTACATTTAGTTTTTTCATATAATGTTAGATACTGTAAATTTTTTACTTATTAAAACATGTATCAAACCAAAACGATAAAACAATAAAAACCGTAAAGAGGAGAAGTCCTGGGCGCACCGGCTGGCCGGTGGTGAATCACCTGTTGGCCGGTGGTCCAGAACAAAGCTCTGTCTGGTCCACCGGCCGGCCGGTGGTGATCCAGCGGCCGGCCGGTGGTCCAGACAGAGAGCCTTCCTCTCTGTCTGGACCACCGGCCGGCCGCTGGATCACCACCGGCCGGCCGGTGGACCAGACAGAGAGCCTCCCTCTCTGTCTGGATCACCAGCGGTCGGCCGGTGGACCAGACAGAGAGCCTTCCTCTCTGTCTGGATCACCAGCGGCCGGCCGGTGCTGAGCCAGCGACCGGCCGGTGGTCCAGACAGAGAGGAAGGCTCTCTGTCTGGTCCACCGGCCGACCGGTGGTGAGCCAGCGGCCGGCCGGTGGGCCCAGGCAGTGGGCAAGTCTACTGCCTGGGTCCTCCGGCTGGCCGGTGTGCTCACACCGGCTGACCGGTGGACTCAGTGAGTCCACGTTTCAGCTTTCTTGGGCCAACACTTTGGCAACCTTTTGCCTGTGTTTACCATGTTTATCATTGTTTAACATGCATACCATATTACCAATGTTTACTATTATGTAATTTAGTACACTTTTCTATTTGTGAACTAATGTTTGTTTTTTTGATTTGAAGGAAAATGACAGATCAATCAGTTGATCAACCACATGATTCTGGAGATGAGCATATTGGTCATACATCTGGGGAGGAACATTCACATGCTCCTATTACGAAAAAGAGTTCAAAGGTTGGTAAGCGTGGGTGCACACGTTTACCAAAATTATCACTTGCCCGTACGAAGGAGGAGAGGATAGTCGTGGAGTTTGATGATGATGATCTTCCTAGAGGTCCAAATGCTAAAGATTTTAAGGGTTTTGTAGCAACTCAGGCTAAGAGCAAAGTAAGCATTCTCTATGATGATTGGAGAAGTGTGGATAAGGCGATAATTTCTCAGCTGTGGGAGACCATTTTGGTAAGATCTTTTGCTATTGTTTGACTGTTCTTTAAATGTTTCTAGTATATATAATATTTTTAACCTCTTTTTTATCAGATGACATTTGATATTCCTGACACTGGAGGAGTCAGGAAGAAATGATTATCGTTGGCTGCTAGGAGATGGAGGGATTTCAAATCAACCCTCTCATCTGATTTCATTTATGGTCATAGGAGTCGTGAGAATCCATGTCGTATATATCCTTTTATAGATGAAGACACATGGAGACAATTTTTTGAAAGTAGAAGAAAAGAATCATTTTTGGTAAGGGCAATGTAAACTTTTATAAGCTTTCTTATATAAATGATCTTATTATTGTTTTTTTAATGATTACTTATTCTTAATTTACAGCAAATAAGGAAAGCTCATCAAGAGATCCAATCTAAAAATGTATACCCTCATAGTTTATCTCGGGGAGGGTATGCATTATTGGAAGAACAAATGATGGCAGAAAAATTTCAACAACTAAGAGCTGAGTCTTCAAGCTCTGGAGAGGTGTCCCCTCCATCCCCTCCATCTAGACATGAGAAATGGAAAAGAGCTCGGAAGGGCAAAAAAGGACAATATCTTTCGGAAGAATCGAGACTCGTAGTTGAGAGGATTGTAAGATATCTATTTTATTTATTTAAGTTTACTATTTTCGTCATATATTTCCAATCATTATAGAAATGTTCAATTAATTATTATAGGACTCTCTTGAGGAGCAGAGTTCACAGGGTACATTTACACCATCTGGGAGGGAAGATATTTTATCTGTGGCATTGGGAAAGCCCGAACATCCTGGCCGTGTAAGAGGATATCCGGCAGGTGTATCGGTAAGAAAAGTGTTGCCACGTTCCTCAACTTCTAACGTTGAGGGAGTTTATAAAAAAAAAATAGAATCCTTGGAGGCTGAAGTCCATAATATTAATGCGACAATGGAGGAAAAGATTAGAGCATCGGTGCAGTTAATGTTTGCAGACTTGCAAAGACAATTTCAGGGTGCAGCTCCCACTCCACCTCTCCCAGTAGCTCCCACTCCCCCACCTCAGCCTGCGGACCCCATTTTTGATCCTCCTCCTCCGCCGCAGCTACCTACTTATTGTGAGTTGTATGTTGATGATCCTCAACATCATATAGTTGCATATGGGATGGTATATTGTATAGGAGATACAGTTCATCATCAACAGTTAGAGGTAGAGAATCATAGGGTCACTGTACAGGATATTATAGATAGATCAGCTCGGATACCATTACCAACAGATGAGGTGACGACAGTTGGACATAGTATCGGCCATTTTTTACTTTGGCCATCCAGACTTCTTCGACTCATTACCATAGAGGTATGGATGTTATATCTTTTATTTTATATTTTTATTAATGTTTTATCATTTGAAAACTAATATATTTTTCAATTTATTTTTACAGGAATACTTCAAAGGTAAAGAAATACTGTATAGACAACAACAAAGACAGATAGCTATGACATCAGATGCAGATACTAGCAGTCTTGACAAATTGTCAAGATATTCAAATTTGTTGGCGGATCATTATGACTTTACAATGGAAGCTCATGTCTGTGGACGTGAACTATGTGTGGGGATTATGAAAACTGATATCATGGAGTTTGTCACTGGAGATAAGTTGGGCATCAACGTGGTGCAAATTTTTATCATGTAAGTCTTAACACCTTTTCCTTGCGTTATATTTATTAAAAATGTATACTTATGTCTGCTTTGTATTAGGTATCTGTATAAAATTTGTGAGAGGAATGAGCTGACAGATGTATATGGATTCGTGGACCCACAATTGATTTCCCCTGAAGCATGTGCATTGGATGAGGAACAAAGAATGCTTTATATTGCTGATAGATTTGAAAAGAATGTAATCACACAGTGTTGGATGATGCCTTTTTGTGAGAGGTATGAAACACATCCCTCTCAAAGAGTTAATTATCTTTTAACATAAAAAACCACTAACGTTAAATTTCCTTTTATCAGGGATCATTGGATGTTAGGGGTTTTTTGCCCTAGGGAGAAAACACTTTATTGGATATGCTCTCTCCATGATGATGTGCGAGAAAGTTTTAAGAATATATTGGAAACGTAAGTTTCAATTTCACAATAGTTTTATATATTATAATGAATTTTAAATTTACCCCATTCGTATTATTTTCTAACAGGGCATGGGTCCACTTTCGAAAAAGCGCAAAGAAAAGGAATTTCAAGATCAAATATGTACATGCGAAGGTAAATATCCATTTATAATTTGTACATTTTGATTTATTACATAAAAATAATATATTGAATTTACACTCATTCAAACAGAAATGTCATGAGCAACAAGGCATCATCGAATGCGGATATTACATGTTAAGATTTATGTATGAAATAATAACAACTGGGACAGTTCTGAGTTTTGACCTGGTAAGATTTCCTCTTTCTCATAATATTTCAATTTGATTTATTCATTATACACGTTGACTACTATCCTTTTACTTTGTAGCTTTTTGATGACCCTCAACCCTTTACTGCTGAAGATATCAAACACTTACAAGTGGAGTGGTCAAATTATTTTACAGGTTTGATTGACTTTTAGTTGTTTGTAATGAAAAATGTAATTTTGAATATTGTCAATGTAATTGTGTATTTCGTAGTCGTTTAGGTTGGATTTAGTTTTTTTTGAAGTTGACAGTGTAAGTTTTGAATGTTATATAAGTGAATGTTTAATTTTTCTCTACTTCTTGTTTTGGTCTACTGTTGATGGTTTTTCTGGTCTGGATTTTGGTATGGGGGGAGAGGTTCCAAGGGGGTGGGTGGGTGTTTGAGGGGTGTCCAAGGGATATGGGAGGGGTGTCCAAGGTGTGTTTGGGGCTGTCCTAGGGGTCGGGGGGGTGTAAATGAGGGTGGGGGGTGTCTAAGGGGTGGGGGGTGTCCAAGGGATATGGGAGGGGTGTCCAAGGTGTGTTTGGGGCTGTCCAAGGAGTCGGTTGGGTGTAAATGAGGGTGGGGGTGTCCAAGTGGTGGGGGGGGGGTGTCCAAGGGATATAGGAGGGGTGTTTGGGGCTGTCCAAGGGGATGGGGGGGTTTCCAAGGGGTAGGGGGGTTTCCAAGGGGTCGGGGGGGGGTGTCCAGGGGGTGGGGGGCTGTCCAAGGAGTGGGGGGGGGTGTCCAAGGGGTGGGGGGTGTCCAAGGGATATGGGAGGGGTGTCCAAGGGGTGGGGGGGGGGGTGTCCAAGGGATATGGGAGTGGTGTCCAAGGTGTCTGGGAGTTCTGTCCAAGGGGCCGGTTGGGTGTAAAGGAGGGTGGGGGGGCTGTCCAAGGGGTGGGGGGGTGTCCAAGGGGTGGGGGGGTGTCCAAGGGATATGGGAGTGGTGTCCAAGGTGTCTGGGAGTTCTGTCCAAGGGGCCGGTTGGGTGTAAATGAGGGTGGGGGGCTGTCCAAGGGGTGGGGGGGTGTCCAAGGGATATGGGAGGGGTGTCCAAGGGGTCTGGGAGGGCTGTCAAGGTGTGGGGGGGTGTCCAATGGGTGTTTGAGGCTGTACTAGGGGTCTTGGGGGTGTAAATGAGGGTGGGGGGGCTGTCCAAGGGGTGAGGGGGTGTCCAAGGGGTGGAGGGTGTCCAAGGGATATGGGAGGGGTTTCCAATGGGTGTTTGAGGCTGTACTAGGGGTCGTGGGGGTGTAAATGAGGGTGGGGGGGCTGTCCAAGGGGTGGGGGGGTGTCCAAGGGTTGTGGTGGGGCTCCAATGTGGTGGGGGAGGGCTGGCCAGGTTGTTAGGTGGGTATAGATGAGGGTGGGGTTCAATTGGGGCTTGGGGGAGGGCTGACATTGTTATTTTTGTTTGGTTTCTGGTTGCTTTTTGGTGAGAGCAGTGCAATTATTTAAAAAAAAAAAATTTCTTTCACGTCGGTTATTTTATAACCGACGTGGTAAATAAATCGCCAGGGGTTTATCACGTCGGGTTTTTCTAGAACCGACGTGATAAACCGTTCCCGGGGCTTTTATCACGTCGGTTCTTAATATAACCGACGTGCTAAAAGGCCTGGGAATCGATTTACCACGTCGGTTATTGGATAACCGACGTGCTAAAACGTTTCCCAGGCCTTTTTATCACGTCGGTTTCTTAAATAACCGACGTGATAATAGGCCAGGGGAAGGGTTTATCACGTCGGTTATGTCATAACCGGCGTTATAAACGATATCCCAGGCGTTTTATCACGTCGGTTTAGGGAATAACCGACGTGATAAAGCCCCCCCGCGCATATTTATCACGTCGGTTATTATATGAACCGACGTGATAACCACCGTGATGTTAGGGATATTACGTCGGTTTTAAATAACCGACGTAAAAAACGTTATTTATAACGTCGTCCGTATTAACGTCGCCTAAAAACCGACGTAAATAATAAAAAATAACCGACGTAAAAAATGTTTTCTGCACTAGTGTGTGTGTTTGGAAACCCATATTTTGTATAATTTAATTCAAACCTGGAAATAGTTAATTAATTTATTTAAAGGTAGTGCATTGGGAATAGTTTGTTGGGCACGCCTACTGAGTTTTAATACTCACGCCTATAGTGTTTTCATGTTTTTAGTTTTGTTTCAAGTTTGACTTGAGCTTGCTCGCCATGGGCGAGAGTTGGTTGTGGACTGGTGAGAGACTCTCGGAGTTGTGAGGAGTTTTGGTCATGGTCAGGTTAGTTTGTTGTTGTTGGTTGTTCCTCCTTTTTCGTGTTATTTTTTTGCCTTGTGTTATCCTACTTTTCCCACTACTTTATTTGTCTTTCATTTATGGGCCAAATCATTCCATCTTGTTTAGTTTTGATGACCGGTACTAGTTTCCACCCCGTGGGGATCGGGAACGCCCCTCGGGCCTTGTCGCGGGCCGGCTCGGGTGACCAGTTCAGGGTTGACCCGAGTTGGTTCTTGACATACCTAGAGTGGCTGTTACCCAATGACCATAATAGCCTTAACTTATTAATGTTAGGGCCAAATTCTGAATAATTACCCCCCTTACTGGCCAGGGTATCTCATCCCTAAGTGGATGGGAAATACCTTCTTTTTATCCCTTTTTCGAATCTCACCTGAACCTTCTACTATCTCTACTATTCCAGTCCAGTTGGAAGTATGTTGTTAGTGACCTAAACCTTCATTTTGTGTTGCTGAGACATGTCCCTAATATTTCTCTATCTCAGCTCCTAGAGGGGAACTAGTTGTTTATGAGGAGGAGGAGGATCGAAAGCTGCTTTACCGTTGTTGAAGGAGCGAAAGCCGCTTAGGTCTTATTCCTACTTGTTCAAAATATTGTGCCTTCTTTAGAGCGATTCCCTTCATAACCAGACTATGAGACTTTCTATCTCTTGCATTCATCTTATTCTTTCCCCTAAAAGGTTAATCAAGTGCATCATCATGCCACAAAAAAACAAACAGGCTCAACGCAAAACAAATCATAGGCTAAGTGGCTCACCCGAGCAAGGCGCCAAACAAGCTAAGGGGATTTCTCACAATTGATTAACTTTTTCTAATTTTTCTTTATCCAGTCAAAGAAACAAATTCACCAGCCGAAGTTCCTAATTTTTACCCTAGTGAAGCAATTTCAGTAGCACATCAGTAGTTTGTTGATCCACCAGCATCTAAGATAGAGGTATAGTTAGAAGCAGCGGGCAAAAGAGGATTGGGAAAATAAATTACTAAGAATGTTTTCGAACTTGGTCTAATTTTTCTAGCATTTCCTTCTCTATGTGATAAATTTAAGTTCATCGGATGATGGAAGAACTAGGCATGCCGATCTTTTCCCTTTTAGGATATAAGGTAGGCGTGAATGAAAAGGTTGGAAGATCTGGCCAAAGAAGGTGAGGGACCTGTAGAGAGTCCCATGGTTCGATTCTGTAAGTAAAAGGTTGAATTAGGATCATTTCTACGCGTCTTGTTGAAAATACCTGAGCAGAGCTCAGAGTTGGGTTTACCTAAATGCAGCCTAACGTCGTATCTTTTTCATAATGGGTCAGCGGGTAAGTAAATGGGAAGAGCGTCTTATTAGGTTCCTAGTTTTCCAGGATAACAGACAGTTGAAGAGAGCCCCAACAGGCTAAGAGTCCAAGGAAATCAAAAACCCACCATGGGTGACTCTGGGATGAAAGGCCAATGAAGATCAGATATGGATTATTTTGATAAAGAATCTTTTCTTTCAGTGGAGGATGCATAAAAATAATGCGTATAATATGGCCCTAGATAGATCAATGGCATTGAAAATGGTTCGTGGCTGAAATGATTTACCAGAGCTTAGAGAGAAGTGTTAAGCAGGGGGTGAGGCGTGATCAGAATCTGCTATACTCACAATATCCTGAATCTGGATGCAGTGTGAATTTGAATTATCTAGGTATTTACTTTATTTTTGGAACCCCTCAATAAAAGGGAAAAGGTATCACCCTAAACTAAATAGATCCCCTTCCATGCTGAACAACTGCCAAAGACAGGGCTGCCTTCTTTCTTCTGCTTACAGACCTAGCATCCCTTGCGCTTCAACCAGGGATCTTACCTCTCAGAAGATCAAAAGTGGAATTGTTGGATATAGTAGAAAAATGACTGAATGTGATTTTACCTTATAAGAGGGAAATCCAACTGATCAAATTTTGTCACACCTAGCAGTAAAATGACTAATTTTTAGGGAGTTCAGGTCATCTCCTATGAGTGGAATTAGTATTTAATCAAAATTCACAGGGTTGAAAAACTAAGTTACAGAGAAGTAGGCTCCTCTTAAGGGAATCAAGGGTGTGAGCCAAAAACATACGACAACTATGATCATAATAAAATGGTCTATTCGAGGAGCATGAAGGCCGTATAGCTGAAGCGCTTTGGTTTTATTTCTAGTCCGTTTTCTTTCTTAGCTAGAACGAGTCCCCTTTCGATCGAAGATACTTTCTTATTCACTGGGTTCCCCATCCCCAGAAGCAAGAAGAAGGTATAATATGTAGGCAGAAGATCTACCTTATTCCACACAACCATATGAAATGGAGCATGGCCTTCTAGGAATCCAGGTACTTTTCTAATAATAGTCCCCACTATTAGAAGAGTACCTGAAGTTCTATTTAATATCCAAAATAGTTAGTCGGGCACTAACTTTTTTGTTGGAAAGAATAAAGGAGGGAAGGTCTGACCTATTTGTAGGGAGTTTTTGTCTCTAAATCCAATTCCATATATTTTGGTATCTTCTTGAACTAATAATATGATGCAAGCATGAAATATGTTTAAAGATGACCTAGTTCACAAGTCTGTAGTTATCCCTGCTTCTATTCAGCTTAATCTTCAAAAACTGAAGATCAGAGTAAGATATTGGTCAACATCCGGGCAAGTCATGGTAGAGATTTCCATTTTTCCATCATGAGAAACCTGTGAGAGTGAATTAGTGACCCATTCCATAACCGAAAGTGGAAATCACAGGCGAAAAAAGATGTGTATGTTGAACAATCCGATGGTGTTTTTTGTAGTAGTATAAGGGGTACCACTATAGGTAAAGAACCGTTTTGGACATACTTTATTTTATTTTCTTATTCAGGCACATTTGGCATGGTCTTTTTTAGAGATGTTTTTGCTGGTGGTGACCGATGCTCAAGTAGAATTTATTTAAAAAGATTGAAAGGATTCAAAGAGGCCCATAGAGAAATTTTTTTATCCAAAATATTTATTCATTACTACTACATAAATCACTACATTACATAAAAAACCTTTACTAGAGATTTCAAAGCATTATGATAACTACATGATTTTCAAAACTGAAAAAAGTCAACTGATAGGGATAAGATTCTAAAAGAGCTTACACCTTACCGAATAGGGCGAAGTAGCCAAGTTCTAAACCCTTGATATATTATATTAAGTAGCACCTTTCTCAACCTAATAGGGTGAAGTAGCCGAGTTATAAACCCTTGATATATAAGTAGAACCTTTAGTTATAAAGGGTCAGGAGAGAGATTTATTTTTAGTGGGATCCAATGCTTCAAATAAATCTCACTCCTCACTGATAGGGATAAGGAACTAGGGGTAGGGATATGTTCCTCTATTTTCACTCCCGGGGTCTTCAGAGCCCACTTTTGCCTTATTAGATGAATACGAAGATCTATATTTGGCTAATTGATATAATGCCTTTGCTTAGAAGTAATTACTTTCTTCTAATTCTGATCCAATACCTGAACCTCTAGAGTAACTAGTCATTATGCCTCAAGCCCATCAAAGCGATTCTCCTTATGGACTCTGCTAATCCAAAAAGGGAAGAACCTCACTATGGTCTCTCTACTCCATATCCAAGTCCATCATTTGAATCCCCATCTCCTGATCATGGGGTGACTATATAGACAGAGTACCTGACTCTACTCTAATAGTCTTGAAGGCACTCTCAATATATATAAGTACCAGTGTTCCAACCTGATGCAATGAAATCTCTAGAATGGGAGAAAATGAACTTCCTCTAAGGAGTTGTTATTGGGTCAGGTGTTCCAGGTATATGCCTTGGAGGGAGGAGAGAAATATATTGGATCAAGATTACAGTCATCTCCTGCTCCGGAGTCATCTGGTTGTTCTGAGCTTGGTTCAGAATCAACATCAGTATAATATAGGTAGTAGCCTTGCGATCTCGGTGAGTTGGTTGAGTCAGCTCCCACTGGTTTGGCTAGAGGGTTTGAAAGATTTGAATGGGCTCAACAGAAGCTTATTGGTTTGAGTCAGCATTGGCTGAAGGCACAAGGTACGAAGGAGAGCCATTACTCTACTCTACGGTACTCTTATATATAGTTATAGACAGAACAAATGACCTGAGATCGTTGGTTCTTATCCACTAGGTTCTTAATAAAAATATTGAAATGGAGATGGTGGGAGGCCAAGTACTATGTCTATATAGTCATTAGTTGGGTAGTTGCTACCGGAGAAAGGAGTTACCTGGGACAGGAAGTGAAGCAATTGGCCAGGTATTTATGGGCCTCTTGGGTATAGGTTGAAGGCAAGCTGATGGTTCTGCAACTACATTTGTGGGTTCAGGCTACCTATTAGATATGTCTTAACAAGCGGGTCTCCCAGCTTTCAAAGGATAGCTTTGGATAGGTACTCTGTCTATATAGTCACTGGGAATGGTGATGCCGGAAGATATGGAATTGGAAAAGTTGGATCACCAGTAGAGGAAAGCTTATCTGGTTGAGTCGATCCTAGAGAATGGATTAGTTGAGAGCTCAGATGGTGTCAACCGCTATTGGGTCAATTGTTTCCAAATGAGATGGATCATTGCTGTCAGAAGGTCTGATGGGTTGGTGGCACTGAAAGGAATCATAGTTCTACTTTCAAGCCTCGAAGGGATTTTAGTCAGCTGGAGATGGACCCTATTATATTATAATAGTTGAAGATACCATTTGTTCGGGATGAAGGATTTAGATTGATTGTCTTACTCGTCTCTTATCTGAAAGATGGAATGGGATTGATAGATATGCTTGGGAAGGTTCGTAGTTATGCTTCTCCAGCCCCTAATCGCCACCTAGAATGGGATTAGTTGGTCTCTCTCTACCCAAGAATAGATATGGAGCAAAGGTCTCAAAGCTCTGGGGGTTGGGTTTTGAATCTCGGTTCTTTAACTATAGCGGTCCTCAAGTAAGGGTGTCCATATAATCTAGATAGACGCTGTCAGTTGCTTACTGGAAGCATCAGAATCAAAATGATCGAAAGTCTTTGTTTGAGGTTCAGAGTTCACCCTAACACCTGCGTGTGACAGACTCTATGATATTGGTTACCAGAATCATAGAATGCGCGTGAACAAATAAAAAAAGATAGCCAGGGAATGGATGTTCTCATATTTCAGAAGTGCTATGGTAACCAATCTCATAAGGGTGATCCCTGTCTATGATTCAGTCTGCCCTAGGTTGATAGATTGATTGGGTTCAGTCCCACTCAGTAATGTGGCTTCCTTTTTCCAATCTATTCGTTTAGCTTGATTGAACAACACAAGATTGAGAGTAAAGGAGTTTGACATCAGTTTCGTGTTCCATTCAGTACTCTTCATAGTAATAATAGTAGTTCTGGTGTTTTCATTAAAAAGAAGAATCTTAAAAGAATCGTTACAAGTGGACTTCAAAAATTGCATTCTTTAGGGGTGGTACATATATATATTAAGACAAACACCATTGGGAGTTCATTTCACCTCTATGAACAGAAGATGTGGAAGAGAATTCTTCAGAAACCTTCGAGTTCTTTCTCATAAGCACCTTATGATGATCAAAACTTACAGAATCTTGAAGAATGAAATTAATTAAATAGGGGAATTACACCAAAAAATATAATTTGATTGTTGACCCCAGTCACCAGTTTTCATCTGATTCAGAGAGATGGAGCAGGGGAAGTGAAATTTTCTTTTCAATAATCAACTTGTGTGATAGAATTAAAGAATTCACGTTTGGTAAATCCACCAATCATCAAATCTTGGGTTGACAAATTAATTGGGTTTAGTCCCACTCAGTAATGTGGATTCCTTTTTCCAATCTGTTCATTTAGCTTGATTGAACAACACAAGATTGAGAGTAAAGGAGTTCGAGATCAGTTCCGTGTTCCATTCAGTACTCTTCATAGTAATAATAGTAGTTCTTGTATTTTCATTAAAAATAAGAATCTTAAAAGAATCGTTACAAGTGGACTTCAAAAATTGCATTCTTTAGGGGTGGTACTTATATATATTAAGACAAACACCATCGGGAGTTCATTTCATCTCTATGAATAGAAGCTGTGGAAGAGAATTCTTCAAAAACCTTCGAGTTCTTTCTCATAATCACCTTATGCTGATCAAAACTTATGGAATCTTGAAGAATGAAATTAATTAAATAGGGGAATTACACCAAAAAGTATAATTTGGTTGTTGACTCCAGTCACAAGTTTTCATCTGATTCAGAGAGATGGAGCAGGGGAAGTGAAGTTTTATTTTCAATAATCAACTTGTGTGATAGAAATCAAGAATTCACGTTTGGTAAATCCACCAATCATCAAATATTGGGCCAAGAAATAGAAAAAGGTAGAAAAGGGTTGGTGTAAAATATTGGGAAAGGTCCCTAAATTAAAGTAACAAGGACAGACTGCATGCGATACATTATTCAGAAACTGTTTCCACATCAAGCTCTGAAACGGGTGATTTCTCATTCCAAAAGCCTGTCACTGATCAATGAAACAAAAGTGACTTCCAATAATCATTAATATGGGCAGAGATAGCCAGGAAAGCAAGATTCTATGAGAGGTATCCTCCATCAAGCATGCATGTCTGCTGTTTATGTTCATTATTTACCTGTTATAAGCTCAGTACTCTTTTAATAGTGGTGTTTTTGAGAACCCAAAAATTGAAGAAATCGGGCATGAAGGACGCAAAAGAATCTCCCTTATTGAGCGTGAAGCGTGGGGCACAGTTCTCACTTGGGAAAGGAATCCAAGACTGGTGGGATCTGATTGGATCAAAACCCCTTCTTTATATGATATTATTTCTTGGTTTTCAGATTATTCTTTAAACTATCATTCTTTGATTTCTTGTTTTCAGATGATGATGAGAAGAAACGTTATCACACTGAAATTCTTTAAATATGAATGTCGTGAAATGATTCAAATTCTGGAATTCACACTGGGTTTGAATTCTTCCATGGGATTGAGTTTGATGGCTAACCTGGAGGGTTAAATCCAACAAGGTCATGCTAGAAGTTCGTTGCTTGGAATCTTGACCAATTTCTCTTAGTTTGCATCTTAAACGCCTTTCGAGTCCACCAATTTGTATTAGAATAGGAGAGGCACACTAAATAGAGAAAGTCCATGTATTTTCTTGTCTTCCTTTGAGCCATTTGGGAGTCAATCAAAAGAATAAAAACCAGCTTTCAGAGAGGAAGTATGAGTAGAAATCAGTAGTCACTCTACTACTTTTATCTATATTTTGTAAGTAAATAGAAATAGAGTCAGTCTCTTGGAATGTTATGTCAGAAAAAGAATCCTATTTGTTTTTCTGTCTTCAAATATATATAAGTATCAGCTCAAATATTTATATTTCTCCTTTGAATTCCTCATAAAAATCAAATCACTTAACTCAAATGCTACTAGATGTAAAACTCCCTTTATTTAAATTTTGTCTTATAGGTCTTTCTGTATTTTTAATTTGACAGAAAAAAATTTTGAAAACCAGGTGGAAACCGTCCCCCCTCCAAACTGCAGGCTCCAGTGGTACTAATACTAGTGATAATGGTAAAAAAAGACGATGGTACTCTTCTCTGTGATGAGATCAGACACTCTCTTGTAAAGAGAATAATGGACCTGGTGGATGCGGTTCTTTACCTATAGTGGTCCTTTATGCCCTAAGAAAGTCCACAGCGGGTGGTACGGGACGTGTCTCAGAATGATGGTCAGAATTGGAAGCAACTTTTTAACTTATATAATCAAATACTTAGCGAGGTTAGAGATATTCAGTTCTTCAAAGATGTGATTGAAGTAATGAGAGAGATCCAGAGAGGAGGGAAGGGGAAGTAGCCTACCTTATCGAGCCTACTCTACTCTAATAGTCTTAAGGGATCACCCTTGTTTGTTAACCAAAAACAAAGAAAGTAGCTCCAGCTAAACCTTGCGGTCAGAGATAACAACTGTAGAACAGATTCTCTAAAATCTAATCCTTCAGTTAGGGAGCTAGACCTATCGGGGTACTTCCATATACTTGACTTTTAGAAACCTTGGGGTTAAACTCCTTATCTTGACTTAGAGTAAATCGAGCATCAAGGATGAAAAAGCCAAGCTCCTATATGCCAGATGATACTATAGATAATAGGAGAAGCTCCAAAACTCCATTTTATCATACATATCAGACCATACAGATGATGAAGACAAAAGAGATATAACATTTGGATTGTCTGATGCCTATAATTAGGAAGGAAGTCCAGACTTGCGTACTCATCCTATACGTCTATCTGCTGCATCACCTGATCTTGTACTAGCTAATAGAAGAGGAATCACTCAAGTTAGGCGCCTATATGAAGGTTAAAGAATGATTTGGGACCATCTAGCATCGGGATTTCATTTCACACTAGCCCAAAGGAAAATATAAAGAACCCTTAATCAAACTAAGAGGCAATGAAGGAGAAGAATCCCATCAACCAGGGGGAAGATCTAGTCCTATTCTTCTACATATACTATTCTTATTAGGATGAGTACGTTGGATACACTAGAAGAGTAGAAGAGGAATTCTTCTATTTATGCCTCTATTTATTCATTTATGCCTTTAGGATGTTAGGAAAGAGGAGCGGACCGGTCTCTCGATCCTAGGAGAGAGAAGAAAACTCACTTAGGAAGTTGGAAGCATAGGGAAGCAATTAGTCCCACCTAGGAAAGAAAGATTGGTAGAATGGGAAATGGACTCTCTTTAGGAAGAAATGAAAGACTTGGTCAGAGGGGGGCATCCTATGCATAGAAGGGGGTACATCCTCCTAAATTGACAAAGAAGAAAAGAGCAGAGAAACTATATATAAGAGTACCTATGTTACAAGAAATTGATTTTTTAATACTAACCGGACTATACCTTTCTCATCCATTGTTATCTCTCGTCCTATATTCCTCATGTCTATGAAAGAATAGGATAATAAATTTCTTCTTTTTAGATCTATATGTGACTAAGTTTGGTTCTGTAATCAACTACCTTAGGGAAGTAGTTAATGGAATCTGGGGGCTATCGACGAGCTGAGGAGAGAAAGAATCTCTTTGATTCTCATGAATTACCATTGACTTCCTTACCTCCCTTTCAGTTCTTGAAGGCAGATAGCTCCTCCTAAACCATCTAGTTTGAGTAGCTAGTAGAAAGCTATATCTCTCTTCTTGCCTAGTATCTAGGTTGTTATAGAGTTATAGACCAAACGAGGCGGATGAGATATGTAATGTCTGTTATAGAATTAACGTCCGTTGATGTAGCTTCCCTTCCTTAATGTACTTGGAGTTGAATAAGGGACTCTATGCTTATTATTTATTTCTTTTATAGAGCTATATGGGGCTACTGAAGGATATAATGTCTCTATCTTAGGTTTATGATGGTAGCTTCACTTTCTTAACTTACTGGTAGTTTCATAAGGACTCTAATCCCAATAGGATGTTTCCGTTGTCCTATTAGCTAGATGGTTTTGAGTAGCTAGCTTGCCTTTAGGGTTATAACATGATAGGGGGTGAAAGTCAGAGAAGATCTAGTAAATGGGATGAGTTACCAGGCACTATCAATAAATAAGTCTACGTAGCGTAATGAGTTCTTCCCAGGTGGGGATTGTGAACTTATCTATTTCCCTGCTAGTGCACTATTTGAAGGCCCATAGGGAGAGAAGGCAGATATATCTTCCTGTTTCTAGGTGCAAGCGTAATATTTAATATATTACATGTAGTGTTGAAAACTTCCTTCCTTTATCTATTATAGTGGTATAAGGAAAAGTTAGCTTCAGATAGCTAGATGTAGCCACTGGAATTTCTGGATGTATAACCCTGAGTCATGTAGCTCCTAATAGAATAGTACTTCTAGATGAAGAGCGGGCAAGAGCTGCAACCGATTCTACTATAATGCATTGTAGCTACCTTTGTCTGCTCTTAGATTTTTTCACTATCTTCGTAGAATCTCTTGTATGAAGATAGTAGGATTGAAAGGCAGTTTCCTCTAGAGACCTTTCCTACTACGTTTTATCATTATTTCCTTACCCTTTATAAAGCTGCTACTTATATATCAAGGGTTTAGAACCTATGTTCCTATCCTTATGAGTCTTGAGTCTTATTTCTTCGAGTATCCTAAGCATTGGGTTCTTAACTGTGGGTTTAGAGAATGCTAGGCTCTAGATTATATCGATCAGTTCTAGCTAGGTATAGAATCACTTTTTCTTCCCTCTAAGACCCTCCTTATGAGCGAAGGGATCCCTTCTAGAGGTAATCACAACCTCATTCCTCTCTTCTTAGCTCTTCCCCTAGCTACCAATCTTATCCATTCTGACCTATATTTTCTTTCCTAGCTTCTGACTAGCAACTCATATAGGATTACGAGCTGCTAGGCAAGAAGAGAGCTAGAATCACAAATGGAATCTCTTCTGTTCTGACCTTATATGTTATTATCTGGCCTTATTCTTACCCTTAAGGAAGAACCTGGGGGATCCCATTTCTTAGAACCTATTTTGATCTAAACCTAAAGGTTCTAAAAGATTTGACCCTTTCTAAATAAAGGTGCTACTTATATATCAAGGGTTTAGAACCTAAGGCTTCTTTATCTATCAATTTGAATCTGTCTATATTGGTCGAAAGACTATCAATCGGTCAAGATGCATTTCCTTTCCCACTGCAAAGGGTTTGATCGACTAAGAGAACGAGATGAATGTCAAGGTCTAGAGACTAAGATCTTGATTCAGAGCATTCCTCCTCAGATCTTGATGAAGAATCTATCTCTGGTAGGGTTGGTCCCCCCATATGCTATTCAAGTTCAACACTTACGGGGAGAGAAAGAGCTCAAATCCAGGCGGGTAATACCAGTTGAGGAGAAAGCTCCATCAGTCTTGGAGATAGGGAATGAGCTACCATAAGAAAATAAAGGCAGCCAATTGATTGAGGGCGTTGTACTTGAACCTTCTCTGTCAATCCATCAGATCGATCAAGGAAAAAAGCGTGTAATCGTAGGGATGAATTCTTCAGGAGTAAAATCAAAATTGACTCTGCTAGGGTGGACGTTCTCCCATCTCTCCTTACCTCGCGTCTTCCCTTTAAAAAGTGAACCGATCAAAGCAACTATCTATTTGAGGTGAGTGTGAGAAAAAAGTATGCTACATTTACAGAATCACTTGCTAAAAGGACTGATGCTGGACCGGGTAAAAGAACAAGATCTCCTCAGCTAAATCTCCCTATCAGTCGAAAAGGAAGGGATGCTCATGCCTTTACTTCTAGGTCTATAACAGTACGAAGGGAAGCTAAAGGGTACGGGTCTCGATAAGGTTTTATCCTTCCTTTATTCTTTTTGGATTTCTATTTCTCATAAGAATGGATACCACCTATGCCTCTCCTATTGGGTCTTGATGTGCTGGATCTTCACCTTATAGAGCCGGAACCTGATATGTAACTAATAGAGCAAGTCCTATAGAATTTTTTCCTGACTGATAGGGATAAAATATATAGGGTCAAGTACCATAGATATGAACCTTTCTAAAGGGACATGAACTAACTGTAGGGTCCTATTACGGCTCTAAATCTAGAGTTACTAGTTTAACAACTACTATTGGTGCTTCAGTAACATCATAAATAGCTCGGTATCATCCTATATGGGCATCAAAGACTACTAGTGTGGATTTACATGTCTTTTTAATGGTCTCACTGTGCCCTATTTTATAGGATCTTTACTATGATATGCTACTTTTGGTACTCATACTGTCACCCTCATATCTGTTGGATATGGATAAAAATTTGTGGTCTCTATTGGTTATGATTAAGGAACTGTAACTTTTTCAACTGGACTGATAAGGATAAGGAACCACCCTCAACTGGATAAAGTCTACTACCTATATTATACTGAGGTAATGAAAATGGTACTAATGGATGGGTATGTGACTGGTGAATTCTTTTAATGTATTAGAGACTTATGCTCCTATTGGTGTTGATACTAGGTTTGGATCAACTGTAGGGTCTTTATCTAACACTGAATTTTATGTTAGGTCTAATGAAAATATTAATAGAGTACTGAGATTATGGCGTATATGGTTTTCGGTTGGAACACTCTTTCTGTTCATAGGGTCACACTCACGAACATCAGAATCAGTCTCTCGATCACTACTCTTAGAATTTAGATCTCGACCGAAGCAACCAATGGAAGTAGCAGCGGTGATGGTTACATTGGTTTGACTACTTCAATTCTTGAGTGAGGAGAGACAATCATTGTTTACCAGGAAGATAAGGTTTCAGAGAGGAATTAAGAAACATTGTCAGTTTGAAGCGGCTGTAAGATCAATACAAACTAGTTGTATGTACCAGTTAGATGTCAGTCGAAAAAGAGAGCAGCAGTCAGAAAATCCTCGTAGACGCAGGAAGCAGCTAAGGGAGCTAGCAGACAATAAGCAGTAGAGTGGTGCCGAGTTTCTACATGAAAGCATAGGGGAAGTCTAACACCAAAGTGAAAGAATGGAAAGGTTACAAACCCTTATATATAAGTATATGCTACTTATATATAAGGGTTCTAAAGGGTGAGGTGATATTAGAAACTAAACCGCACATAGGCTAGCGCAGAGAGAAAGAAATCATTTCACATCATCTGCATCAATTATTGCATCTTTTTGAAGATGAAAGTCATTTAGCATGAGGAACTAATACTTTAGGCAACTCCTCCTCTCTGATAAGGACACTGACTTAGTTCAGTGAAGCAACAAAAGAAAGGACCCTTACCCCCCCTATATCTCTTTTTGGGGAAGATAAAACTATTTTACTGAATATACTACTGTTCTCACTCATTTACATATGTAACAGATCCCATTTACTTACTCAAAGAACTCGTACCAGTACTCTTGAGTTCACAAGTCCAACTACCTTAGATTAGAGTTTCAACTTGATCCTACTAATTATGTAGAACCATGAAACATTGATCGGGTGAGTTCGAGGTGGTTTATTATTTCTATATCACTCGCTATACGCTAAGGCAAAGGTTGTAAACCATGTGGCACACCATAGTCATACGTCAAATTACAGGTCAGTTGGTGCTGACTGAGATAAGGAATCTGACTGCTCTGCCCTAGCCAGAATAGTAGGTTTTGTGTTATGTTACAACCTTATTCTAATACCTCAGTATCGCTTTACTCATTGAGGGAGGCTTCAAGACAACTGGTCTATAATAATATTACTTAGTGAGATAATAGTACTTTGTGAGTCGAGTTTTGGATTTTTAGACATGATACTTACCCAGGGGTATTTTACTTTGGCCCCATGTCTACTACTTATAAGCTAAGCCATATCGGGAGAAACAGGAAAGGAGAGGTGGGTGTAGTAAAGGTCCTCCATATGTATAATCTAGATATTCAGATACTGAATGTATCCCAGGTCCTCCAAGGTCTGGTCAGATAAGGTAGACTACTCTAGATTATAAGAGGATTGAAGACCTTATGTTCGAGATCAACTGAGGAGTGGATAATGCCATTAAAAATCCAATTTAAGTCCAAGATCCCGGCTAGGCCTCATGGAAGAGAATCTGATTCCTTCTTGATAGGGGTAGCATACTGAACTGAGGGGAGGAAAGATCATTCGTAGACCTTTGGTGGTGAACAAGACTGTAAGGGGGAAGAACATAGAAGTCACTCCCCACTTCGAACGCGAGTATCTGACAATGGAAGATCACTGTCTTTGATCGGATTTTTCATGAATATAAAGAGATTCATACATAACTATTCACCTAGTAGTCAAATACGAATCGAATTGAGTGCGCCACACCAATGAGTAGGCGATCGAGTCATCCAGTTATATAATAGGTTCATTTAGTAAGCATATTCTAACTAAATAACAGAGCTACTGAAGGCAGAGGACTCTTGGACCTATCACACAATAGGTATAGAGTTTGAAGACTCAACTATTAGAATATAAAAGAAGGTGGTAGTAGATTACAATAAAAAAAATAAGTACATCAGCTTAAGCAAAATAATTAATACTAGGCGCAAGCTCAAGATGAGTCAGTATCTAGTTATCATAGTGAGAGTACAACAAGTGATCAAAAGCTGGACCTATGGTAGGAAAGTATTGAGTCAGTACTCTACTATAATAGTCTAGAAAGTGAGACTATTAGAGTAGAGTACTGATTCTAGTTGAAACCTTTGGTTATTATAGAACCAAGGAATTTATCATGATAAATGAACCTACCCATGTCAGAGTTCCTGACCTCAACAGTTTGTCCAACATGATCCAATGCCAATAAGTGCTCCAGGGATTGAGTCTTGTAATATCTGGAGCCAATTTTCCTTCTCTCTTAGGAGAATCAGTCCTCTTATTCTTTCATAGTATAAGGACCTTCAAATAAATAAAGAAAGAGACAATTATTTAGTAGGCATAAGGCCTTTTCATTAAAGAAAGGCAGTAAGGAAAGCGAGTACGAGTTCGTGACCTACTACTATATTCTAATAGTTGATTCTTTTTTGATCCTATGGAAAGATATCATACATGATTCCACTAGAATTTAAAGGAAATGAAACAAACTGGTTGTAACCTATAAGATCTTATATCCCTTATCTCATTAAGGACATTGCTTACTAAGCGCAAAAAAAGATTTCAAACAGTCTCGAAAGAAGCAAGACAGGAAAAAATATCACTCGAAGGTGAGGTATGTTAGTAACTATATAGGAAGAGTACCCACCTTGAGCTTAGATGGATTGAGATTGAATTGAATATGAAAGACTAGAGAGAGATGGAATGCTAATATATTTTACTACCTATATTATACCAAATATTCCCCTATGACTCATGTGCTCTGATGTAAGTGATCCTATATCTGCTGAAGTAAGTGAGATCTCCTACTCCCAATCTAAGGACCCAATCAGGTTTAAGGCTAATCGCTCTAAGGTTCTAAAAGATCTTACACCTTACCGAATAGGGTGAAGTAGCCAAGTTCTAAACCCTTGATATATAAGTAGAACTTTTCTAAAGGGTAAGGAATCACTTTCAAATCCCTTTCCTCACCCTTTAGAAAGGGTTAGATCTTTGAACCTCACCTAAGAACCCCGCAGCCGGTTACCATCACCCATCAATAATCCCTTTTGAGAGAGGAATAGGGATAGATTGAATCAATTGAGTATCAAGGAGTCTTAACATACTCGTATTACTCTAGATATAGGGATTATTAGAAGAGTGATTCATTCGACCACTATAGATATAGATGTGATTGGGCAAGTTTATTTTGTTTATAAGGTCCTAACCCTTTAGAAAGGTGATTATTATATATAAAGGGTTTAGAACATACTACTGATGAAATTACTCCCTCTTTAGAGTCAAACCAATGTCGTTATCCTGCTGTACGTCTATCACTTTGTGTTTCCTAGACCGCTTATAGCATGTGATAAGTATAAATGAAACGGATGGTTCAGGACCTCCCTGGTGAGAACCTAGACATCCCAGGCACTGACTCAGGATTTCCATACCTTCATAAGGTCTTGTTCTGCTTTAATAATTGTATGAAATAATTCTCATACTCTCTTCCCATCTTACCACACACCAAATCAGTATTTGACAGAATAAGAATTCCATGTCTGACCAACTTCAAGGTCAACATTTGACCCTAATCATATGTTACCGAATGCTAAAACAGTGTCTGACAGAATTCCTTATCTATTCTCAACCATAATATTCTCAATAAGTAAGCGATATCTTGCATCAATAAAAGGTGAGGCTATTTGAAATCGCTATCCTGTGAGTGAGCAGGGAAGTGACCCATAGAACTAATGGGGCACAAACGGTCAAACAAGAGGTAGGACTAGCCTAAAAGGGTGTACTCTGGGATGGGAAAGAAAAGATTCTAAAGAAGAAACTACAGCAATACCACTAAGTTCTCTTACAAGAAAAGAGAAGTGATCCATGGGACTAATGGAGCATGAATGAGAGGGAAGAAAGCTTATCAGTACACAATAGAGAAATAATAACATAGTCCATTCTAAAAGAGATGTAATAATACAATTCCACTAGATGGGTACTGTTCCTATATAGTTTTTAACACCCCCTTACTTTCCTATTGTAAGGATTTTGTAAGTTCCTTTCGGACAGAGGGAACAACCCCTACTGAGCTGAGTGAATCCATGGTATACCAAGTATCATTTTAAAGGCCGATGTGGTATCCCTGAACTGCTACTTATATATATTGATTGAAGGTGGATTTTGAGAAATTATCTACAAGTTCCATCATCAGAATTCTTCTAATAGTGATCGAAATGTAGGTTTTCCTCATGTGAGTCTGATCTATAGGCAGTTTTTCAAGTCTCTCCCTTGAGAAAACAGGCGGAACAACATTCAGGCCTTACCAGGTCAGGACATTTAGTGAGGACCTAATCTTCACCTAATTGTGGAAGAGGGGTGATGATAAAATCTCTTTCGTGCATTTCTTAATATTGTTCCTGTTTGTCTATTCCAGATGGATTTTCCGACATACATGAAGAGAATAAGAGAGGAGACCTGATATTAAAGTGTCAAGGCGAGAAGGCCACAAGTGGAAGCAACCTGGTCATTCAGTTGACTCCTCCAGTCTGTGCTTGCTATCCTGCTAGTTGTGATTTATCCTTATCAGTGTATAATATAGGTAGTAGGGCCAGTTTTACCTACTATTGGATTTGAACCAATGAATCTCGCCGTATGAAAGTGATACTCTAACCGCTGAGTCAAGTAGATCAATCTGAGTCAAGTCAGAGAAATAGGTACTCTTCTATAACCACATATAAGAGTACCAGAGAAAGCTGCGCAACCAGAGTTCCCCTTACTATATAAGGGGGGGCGGAGCACTAAGAAAGAGAAAGTGTTATCACTATACGAAATGAAGCAGTGGCTAGCACGTTAAGATAAACCATTTTGAGAACATTGTGGTTGTCTGTATTAATATAAGTGGATTCCGATTCATGCTCTGCTGCATTGGTTTTTCACTCCCTACTCTCCACCATAACAAAATGTTTCCACTATATCTCAGGAGTAGTCAAAGGTATGAAGTAAATAAACTGATAAGGTAACTATATAGGGTCAAGTACCATAGATCTAACCCGAAAGAAAGGGTGAGGTCCTCCGTCCATATAATCTAGATAGTCAGATACTTTATGTATCTTTAGTTCTAAACCCTTGATATATAAGTAGCAGCCCTTCCTTACCCTTTCTTTAGAAAGGGTCAGATCTAAATGAACCTTTATAAAGGGTCAGGAGTGGTATCTTTGTAATGTAATGAGGAACCATCACCGGCACAATCCTCCAAGCGTCCGGTATCCTCCTATATTGGTTCCAATAGCCATCTAAACCCTGGTACTCACTGGGACAAAACCCGTTCATGAACCATTGACCTCAGTATCATCTTATATCGGTCCCAATGACAACACATAGTTATTCTATCATATAAAGTCCACCATTCACCCAACCCCATCTTCTCAATTCTGCCATACAACCTTGGAAACCACCAAAATAGAAACAATTTCTATTAGAAGATAGGCTCCCAACCCCTTTCCCGAGCTCCCATTGACGAGCAGTACTCTACTCTAATGGAATATATAGATAGAGTACCTAACTCTAATATAATAGGTAAAGTGAGACATATCATGCCCCCAACCGCAAGAACCCCCATTCTAATCCAATTAAATTGATTGAAATTTCCACCCATGCCTCAAACCATGCATGCCCAGACCATCCATGCAGCTATTAGGTCAGTAGTGGTCCTCTAAACACCCCTTCAGTGTAAAAGGATTGGTGGTATGACAATGCGCATGAGTCGTTCATGGGTCTCTACCTTCTTGCCCAGTGGTCCCAGTGGATCAAGTATGGTTTGAACATCCTTTTCTTGGAATGGATATCATATGATGCGCTAGGTTGTGAGATGCCAACTCCGTCGGCTAGCATCTTCCTTTAACCCATGGATCAATTTTGAAGGGGGAGGTCATTGAATCTGGAATGAGTAGCACCATCGGTACACCTTTTGGACAAGGGGATACCCATTGATAATGAGTACTGTGGATGATATGGAATGAGTAGCTCGGAGCAAAGGTCGTTTCCCACCCCGTAGCTCAAGAAGCGTATTGCACTCGTTGGAAGTAGCGCAACACCCTACATTGATTGTTGAACCTAGGTTTTTTGAGTAACTCCTCAAACCACTCAGCACATCGAGAATATCCGTCAATACTATACCCTAATAGTCATGGTGTCACTATTAGAGTAGATTCAGGTACTCTTCCTATATAGTTCAAACGAGTATTAAATTTGGCACACTACCTATATTATACCGACTATATCGGTCTCTCTTGCAGCTAACTCAAAAATCGAACACGAAACTGTCCAGGAAGAATTTGAGTGGAATATGGGCCTATCCTGCTGTTCCAATAGCCCACCAACCAAGTCGTATGGGCATACCATTGATTTTCCAACCCCATCCGGAGAGCAGAAACACCTCGATTCCCACTTTCCCCTAGGCCAGTCGAAATATTGCCAACCGATATATCTATTGGACCTCCCATGCCTTTGGCCAGCCGCTCCGAGCCAAAGGGGGGAATGTATGACTCCACCGATATAGTCGATATAATATAGGTAGGATGACCAGACTATTAGAGAAGAGTACTGCAATTGGAAATGATCATGCAACGGTTGCTATCCGTTCTCGACCTGGCCAGGTGTCGAGTGTATCATAGGTGGTCTCCGAGGTGACTTTTGAAGTGGTGTGGTCTCATTCTGACCATAAGAGGTCCGTTTAACAATTCCAACCCCGTGTGTGGATATGGACATACCGATATAGGAGGCTACCGAATGCACTGTAGTTTCGCTGCCGAGTCAGAAAGCACATGTACTCTTCTAATAGTGAAAAATCCACCCCAAACACCTAGTTAAAGTATACGGGGGAATAGGTGCAGCTGATGTCAAAGAAGATGCAGAACAACTAGCTCATTTTCTTGTTTCTACCTACCCCACTTGCATGGTTGGTGGTCATCAAGACCGATGTAGGATGATACCGAGGAAATGGTCCAAAACACGGAAGCTCGGGATGAACCAATGCCATATCAACTGCCCAACATCACCCCAGGGAAGCAGTACATGAACTCCACCACCTCTTACAACTGAAAATTTCCACATCTCAACCCCTCCAGTGTGTGAAACATCCATGTGACTTTACAATGAGCCATGCCATTGCCCTTGGGTTCCCCGTGCCCCCTTTCATATTGGTGGTTGTTTGTTCGTTCTACGCTGGATTTGAAAAGATTTACCTTTCAACTTGGGGAATGCCATCGATGCTATGGGGAGGTTTTCTAATCGTGGATGACTTGATGCTAGCAGTTGGCCTTTCGGCGTGAGCCAACACCAACCAGTGTTCATGGAAACCTGACCTGGATATGGGGGATCGTGAACAACCCGAAGGGGGAGCACTCAAATTGGGATGGCAAAGGAATATGGGAGGAATAATGGAAGTTAGTTCTCAGCTACTTTATATCTAAGGGTTAGAAAGGTGATACTTAATATAATATATAATGGTTTAGAACCTAACTACTAGGTGAGATCTTTGAGTCTTTCTAGGCTACTCTTCACTGAATAAGGAATTGATAGAGTCAGTCAAAAACTATAGCTACAAAACCTCTAGGTCCCATTAAACTGATCCTGACCCCCTCCCTTAAGAGACTATGGAAAGAGGATATGAAGATGCGAGACCATTATTTTTTTATGAAATGAAATGAATTGAACTGATACCATGAGAGGAACCACCGATGTCCAACCAGGTGAATGGGAGCGATAGCCCGAGCCCACCTGCTGCCCCTGACCAACTATCCTACTGTAATATAATATATGACATGATAATGTTCCAGTTTCAAGACACCAGTGCAACTATCGGCATCGAATTTTCCCATTACAACGAAGGACGTTGGATGAGAGTAGATTAGATACAATTGCTTTAGCCGTATTGACATGGGGGTTTGATCGACTGGTTTGTTTGACTCAGTGGCCCTTTGCCCAAACTAGATCATGTAGACCCGATCCCTTCATCCATGAAGCATCATGATGGTATTTAGCATATAAAGTCCACAATTTTGACCATCTCATGATATTGGACCTATGGTTTTCGAAATGCCTATGAGTCCTCTTGCCCCAGTGACAACTCACCCATGAGTACACCCCACTCAATTGATTCTATCCTCCTGACCCGTTTCACCACTGCTAGGCATCCACTCTCTATTATATCATTTCTGACTCAAGTGCAACCGCCCAGAAGGCACACACCCATTCGTCATGAATCAAAGTGGAAGACAAGGTCATTAGGAAACCTCGTGCGTAGATCCGCGATGGGAAGCCAGAGGAAGGGTGAATTTCTATGGGGATGATACCTTGATCTAGTACTATATAGACAGAGTACCCGACTCTACTCTAATAGTATTGATCAGGGTGGATGAAATGGACATGGGATTTGAAGAAGGCCTACTATCTAGATTATACCGACGCCACCTGTTATCTCTTTGTACTACTATGACACATTCCTTCCTTTTCCCTATAGTCTTAGCCACGACTCGGAATACAGGTGTTTCTGACCTCACTGCATTGAGCCAAGTTGAAATGATATAAAAAACAACCCACATGACGAGTGAGGGTTGTGAGGTGTTCTAGAATTCCTGGTGAAACAGATGCGTATTCCTTCAACTCATGGTCGAGTGCAATGCAACCACCACTACTCGTGAGGTGATGGGGAAAGGTTTCGTGCTGGAAAGAGTGTGGAGTTCAGAGTGGTGATACTATCATAAAAAAATGCAACCCATCACGCTATCACCACTCATCAAATCGAGTCAACAGGACACCCTTGGGGGAAGGAGGATATCCCCACTACCATTTGAAAGTAGGGAATATACCCATCATCAGTTTTTTCCCAAATGCTACTTCTTCATCGACATATCATACCATATCTGACCCATGCTGTTGCCTTTTTCCTTGGTCTTGAGTTGGAAACTGGAAATATCAACCTTGTTGGTATTGGAAGCCTAACCCCCAGCTATATGCGATTCATCAGTACTCTTCTAATAGTGAGTACTCTACCGTAATAGTCCCGAATGATCAAATAGATGGCCAATGAAATGGAAAGCAGCCACTTGAGTAAATATAATATAGGTAGTAGGCCTTTGGGGTTCTTCAGTATCAACAGAGTGACCGCTCGAGTTGATGCCATCCATTCCACCCAGGACATGGCCATATCCATTCAACACGACGCCCATTGCCAAGCAGTTCCTTCAGCATTGTATAATTTGAGTACGATGATCCCAGTGGGTGAGAACTTTGGTTTAGGGATAGAAACCCATCACCCCATGAGGAACACTAGGTCGATCTGTAGTGGGCGGTGCAAAGATTGGGGTAGGCGGAGAACCGGTTTACCATATGGATAGTTCATCAGAAGGCACCAATGGACTGTCAGGATCCCTGGTACTTATATATATTGAGTGAGCTTGTCGTTTCACCTCCTTCGGTTCCTTCTTCCTATCAGTCTCTTTCTTGCCCCCCAAAAATCTGAACCTCGCCATGGTGATGTATTCATGATCCATTTCCGTATACTAATAAGGATTAAGAAATCACTGGAGGAACCGTTTCTCAGATGGAGTCTAATCGGTATAATATAGTCGGACCATTATAGGCACGACACCACTATAGGAACCAAAAAAGATGTCTATAGTGGTCTTCCTATAGACTATATAGAAGAGTACCTGGCTAGATTATACCGAGGTATCACTATATCGTTAAGAAAAGCTTACCACAGGCCCTATTTTCTTAGCTTCTCATGCTGCCTTCTAATAGAAATGGTTAGGTTGTTTACATACTGCTGAGGAGCTTCTAATTTTTTGTTTCTAAACCATGCCCTTCCACAATGAAATATCTCACAGAGAGAGGTTCTGTTCTATGAAATCAAAAGGTTGACTCCCATTCAATTGAGACGCATTCTACCCTTGAAACATGGTATCATCTCTATAACTATATATAAGAGTAACCATCTACAATTGCATTAAATTCATCAAGCAGATTGGCAGGAAAGAGTTTATAGATAGAACTTGAACACAGAGACCAATACTCTTATAATAGTGTGGCAAGAAAATGGGTACTATTATATATAGTTATAGAGATGATATTAGTCTTTGAAGACTATTAGAGTAGAGTACAGAATGGCCAGTACTCTTCTAATAGTGTGGCAGTTCACTGATGGAGAAGAGGATTATGCTTGCTTCTTCCCGTTGTCGTCCTGGAAAAGTCTGCAACCACAGAGTCTTTTATAATTCCTTAACCACCCAAGAGAAACTATATAGATATTAGGAAAGAAAAGATACCCTTTAGTTGCCCACTTGAACTTTCTGGGTGAGCTACTACATGGTAAGTTTACTTGTGACTTCCAAAATCACTCTCTTCAAGCTGTGGGATTATACCGAGAAAGGAGTTAGATGACCTGATTGCTACATAAAAGTGAATCTTGATTGTAGTTTTTAGGATGAGGGGTCAAAGATGTTGAACGTGGGGAGAGATTGATCTGGTTGTCCCACCTTACTTATCCTTTTAAGGAGGGATGCTGTCTGCATGGGGTCTGGAAGGCTTTTTTCATGTATTGCCTTCTTTTTACTTAGCCAAAGATGAAAATGGTGTAGTATCTTCCCATGAAAACTAGAGAGAATAGTTGGAAGTGATGTATTTCAGGCTCTTGGATTTTAAGGGAGACCCTCAGGTATATCATGTTCTTGATCCAGTAGGGTCTTGGAAGCTAAAACAAGAGAGTCTAATGGCTAGGGGAGGAGGATTCATGCCAAATAATTCTATCCAAATGATATCCCAGAAAAAGATGCTCAAGTCTTTCAGGAATATTGGACAGTGAAGAAATTCATCCCCCAGCCGGATAATTGATTCTAATCTACTTCTCGTAGGTAATATATTTCATTCACCTTTAGTTTCCATAAGTCTTTCTAGGTTATATTTATGGGAAGACTTGTAGGATCATTGGAGAGAAGTCGATAAGAGGATTTAACACTATGGATCCCTGACTTGTTTGGAGTCCATATCTTAGTTTCATTAGTAGTAGTTTGAGGTCTTTAGAATAGCCTCTATGATGGAAGGTTCAAATAGTTTGGAAAGAAGTTGAAAATTCCATCTTCTGGGATTTTTCAAGATGATGTCAGCCACTGTTTGATGTTGTGAAGTTATGGAGTAGTTTTTCTTGGCCATGGGATTGATGTTTGTAAACAAATAGGTATGAACATGGTCTTCCCACACACTAATAGAGGATCATAAGTTCACCTGAAAGCTGATCCCTTTTTGGAGAATATATCTTGATCACCCCTCTCTAGAGCCATAAAGATGTAGTAGGGGTGGGAGAAGCAAGAAAATAATAATTTCTCAACAATTTCGATTTGAGATCATGGAGCTGGTGAGAATTATCTATCCCAGCTTGGAAAGAAATGAGAGATCTGGGTGCCGGTAGCTTCTCTGATCTGCGAGTTTAGTTCCTAGTAGAATTTTTTCAGACTCATCCACTGGCTTTTGACTTTGAATTCCACAATTGGATGGATTCTAGTTATCCTTCAAAAACTCTCATCAAGTGATTTGAAGATTGCTTTAGTAATGGGGTATGATTCTGCTACTGATTCTCAGTCTTTCTCCTCTAGTGGGAAGAGGAGCACAGGGATGGTAGGAAGTAAGAGCGAAGATATAAGAGAATAACATTCTCTTTTGTGGAATCTTCTTTATGACTATATATGAAGAGTACTTGTTCACCGGCTTTAGACACCGATTGAGAGGAGGTATCTCGAGTGGTAAGCATATTTCTTAGATAGTTCAGTATCTAGGAGCTTCCTCTGTTGTCCCTATCCGAATCTCTAAGAGAAAATCTAGGTTTTTGAGATGGATTACCAATCACCACCATGATTCTTACAGGAATTATCAGATTTGATAGATAGAGGACTTCTTCTTATTAGGAAATCTGGTTCATATAGTGATCTGTGTGGGTAGTTGTTCGTAGATTCTCTAGTTTTCATAATCTGGTCATCCAAGATTTCCTTTTTTGGTAGACTCGAACCCGGTTTTTTTTCAATTTCTTAGAAGGAATTAAAGGACATCTTTCTATGATCTATCTGTTCTGGAAGGTGTATGGGACCTTGAGTGATAACGACTAGGAAAATACACCACGATAGTAATTTCTGTGATGTTTCTGGGTAGCTCTATTATATCTATACGGATGGGACTTTGAGGGCCTCTCATACTGACAGTAATACGGTCAAATATGATAGCCGTAAGCACGCAATGATAGTGAGCTTCCTTCTTAGTCTATGTTTAGCGATGAATCTTTGATTCCCAACTTTGGAAGTTCTCACCTATGGATTTATTTCCTCTAGGAGTGAACGAGTGAACAGAGGAGAACATAAAAGACAAAAAAGAGAAGAAAAGTGCCCTTTTTCTGTCACTATTAGAGTAGAGTGTTGTCTCCTCCATCTTCGAATCAGTAGTAAACCCTATTTAGTATTGGAAATAGAGGCTTTGGAGAGTCTAATTCTCATGCTTCTCACTAATAGCATTCTAATGGGCAGGCTTTCTACCATGTTTTTGCTGAACACTTACCCAATTAAAATGATGTAATACTGACTAATCTACTGCATTAAAGCTTTATTGGTCTCATTTCCTAACCCTTTATAAAGGTTCTACTTAATATATAAGGGTTTATAACTCATCTACTTCACCCTATTCGGTATTCGGTGCTACTTAATATATAAGGGTTCTAAAGGGCCAGGACCAAGACATCCATTTCTTCCTAAACTGATGTGGTGGAGTTTTCTACACTTGACTAAGACTAAAATCTCACTTAATCCCTTCTTTTCTATCAAGCGGATATATCCTTCAATCTTCTATGTCTTTCAAAGAACCTCAACTAAGATCATAAGGTCTTAAGGGTGGATTCCTTTATCATCATAATATTTGTCGGATCTTCTATTCTATCTATTTTTAATATAGTCTTGCCATCACTTTTTGAGTCCAAGAAGATGGACAAGGTCACATTCTCGATGCTAGTCTGCCAGTACAATGTCGGAACTGAGATAGACTATCTATCCTACTTATGCAACTATGGGAGCTCTTCCCCTTTTTCGGAAAGAAAGACTCTCTCTTCATCCTTATCCCTATTAGTGGAATAATTCTGCTAACCGATTGAGCAACGTGACTGTATTTTGGCAAGGCAGTAGAGGCCTTTCATTTATTAATATAATATAGGTAGTAGGCGAAGACGCCGTCTCTCTGTCTATTCTATCTATTCTGATCCTAGGTTTTTCCTATCCACTTGGCTCTATTGTATCCTAATTGGAGATACATGGATCCTTGAATTGAATGAATAATCTAGACTATTAGAGTAGAGTACTAAGAAAGAGAAGAGTCAAGGGTGATGAATTCTTGAGTGAAAGAAAGAGATTGATTTTCACTCAAGGCCTTACCAATCAGACATGCACATATAAAAGAGGTTCAAGATCAGACCCCTAGAACACTCAATAGATTCTAACCGGGAGTGGGACTTGGTATCATCTCTATAACTATATATAAGAGTACCGTAGAAGAGTACTGATTCATATCCCATTGGAGACCAAAAGACTCTACTACCTATATTATACCGAACTAGACTGAACAAAAGAAGAAATTCTGACCGCTGTAGGAAGCGAGAGAAAGAAAAGAGACAGTCGGTATAATATAGGTAGTAGATAACCTGACTAGCCCAAGGACCTTTCATGGAAGAAGAATAAGTCAGTCAGACATATCAGATATAGATAGACTATATAGTCTATCTATGTCCGAGAAGAAGGGGAAAGTGGATGAACAAAGGGTTGAAGAGCAGTATGGGGGCTGGTACTTATATATATTGCTGAGAGGTTTGGAAAGAGTCTAGTGTCGATGCTCTGCTGCTTTGAAACCTCTGTCAGTAATCTCACAATAGTGTCCTTTGAAACATCTATCGCCATCCAAGTACTCTACTCTATATAGTGCCAATTGATTCACCTATAAATCATATTCCCTGAGCCATAAAAACCTTTGGTAGGGATGGAAGATGGAGATGAACTATTATTAAAATGACATAGATTGATTGCTCACACGTCTGAGGATGAACCATATCCCACGATGAAAGAGGTTCAACCAGATGAGAGAGGATCGCATCATAGGGGAAGGATACATACATATCTTTTAGAACCAAGAACGGGATATTCGCATGAGTAGAAGGAGGAGAGATAAGAGATGAACACTCTTAAAGCTTCACGAAGTCATCTATGTGACCAATGCACACTTCAAAGCAAGAAAAATTTGAAGACCAAGTCTCAATATAAGTGAAGAAAGTGGATGTTGACAAAGAAGGTCTCCAAAGGCACAAGTACTCTTCTATATAGTCATTTGAAGGTCACCACACAATACTGTTCTTATTCTTAGTAGGGGTTTTGAAAGAGTGAACAAACCCTTGTGTCTTGTTTGTAGTGCGTGTTCTGCTCAATATTAGTGTACTGAAGGTAGGTATAATCCCATTGGTGAAGCTACCTATGACTATATATGAAGAGTAGCTAGGACCATCGGTAATATTATATTTCTATATAGTGCACCTAAAAAATCAATTTAGTAGTGGGGTTGGCCATTCAAAAACCACCAGAGCTCATATCTTGGCATTGGTTCTAGCAGTCATGTGATCAAAGGTTGGGCAATTGGGATGGTTCGATTTTCTCAATAGTTTGAAAGACCTAGCGTCTCTGTTTGGCTCGTTCCTAGCATTCGACCGGGACACCTACAACTTGACACCCTACTATGATATGTGAGCTCAGTACTCTTCTAATAGTCCATTGCTGTGTGGGAATGGTGACATCAGAACAACCAAAAACACCCATCCTTCCAACCCCACCGCCGTATCCCAATGGTTGAACTGAGGTCCTAGTTGTTTTTTCTATCCAGACACACGAGTATACTCGTTTCTGCCAATAGCTATTGCAGGGTCCTAGTGTCCAACGACTATATTGTCTGGATGATACCCTTGGCTCCCATAGACCACATCAGTACTGTTCAAAAGATTTGATGGTTGAAGTGAGAATAAATTCAATTCGGAGTTGGGGCTATCTTGTTTGGACATGGTTGACGCATTACTGGCACTGGGAAGAGTTCATATCTCCAATAGACAAAACGGTATATAGTCGTACGACATTCTCCTCTTTTGTTCTTTCAAAATAAATAGATGGTCTCCCAAATACTATTGAAACATCTCCCTATGCTATGGTCTACTTCGTATTTCCTCTATTGGTGCATCAAATGTGGTTCTTCATGGTTCCGCTTTTATTCTCTGGGTGTAGGGAGAGATCATGTCACTTACTCCATTTGAGTGTTGCTCGCTTGATGGTGTTCCAGTTCCTAACTCCAACCCCACTCATTCCATCTTGTTGGCATGTTACTTCCATGTGGGCCAACCACTTCACCACGCACTCGTGCCAATTCATGATGCTACCTAGCCTATCAGACCATCTGCACTTGGCCGTTTGATTTTCATTCCTTCGTTCGGTTAGCTCCAAGGTAGTCCCATGCACTTCCATTTGTGTTTCATGGACCATCGTATTAGCTATCGATTCCCACACTCAGGCTGCTGGTGAACCTACGTTCCTATGGGAACTGATAGCATTGGGTCGCCTTCGTCATTTTGGCTTGGTCTTTCCGCTTATCCCAGCCGCTATAGTGACACCTCCTGAGCTGGTCTTCCAAATCGTAGTAAGTTTCACCTCATATTTTATCTTAGAGTTGGTTATATATATGGAATCTATTGCTCAACAAGTAGTATGGATGGTACAGAAATGAGGTTCGGCCCAAAGGACAGTGTTGAAAATGGATGGTTGGGTGATGCACTTCCTAGAATTACCAAGCACCGATACCCCAAATCAACACTATTTGATGGATTCCAGTTGATATTCCTACATTGCCCCACTACTACGCCTTGCGAAACAACCTTCCCGGAAAAAGGAGAGATGGTGGTGATAGAGAAGTTTCAAGTACAACATAGTCGTTGGTGTTCCCATTTCAGCAGAGGTAATTCATACAGTAGGGTCAGCGAGTCACCCTTCCTGGCTATAGTTGTCATACAAAGATGGAGCAAAAAGGAAGAGGTACCTGGGTGGTTGTTGTTTGGAGTTGAGGTTGAGCATTGGTAGTGGTGGATCAATTGGAATAGGAAATATGGATAGCTGCTAGCCTATCACTATATAGGGTAGAGTACTGAGTCATTGAGAGATGGGGAATTGGGGGGGTTTGAGCCTTATATTATAAGAATACCTAAGTTGACACACTACCTATATTATACCGAATTCGGTAAACCATGAGCTGAAATGCATTGAAATGGGGTTGCGTTAATCTCTACGGGACCTCCGCCACGAGCTGGTGGGTGGAATGCCTTCTTTGAGGGAGTATGAACGATGTGCTCAGAACCTCTCACGCAGGTCAAACACTAATGATCGCACTGGCAGAACAATGTTCACCCCTTGCCATCATCCATCAATTCCTGGGTGGTGATGGAATAGATGTATGTTCGGTGGGGGCTCATCGGCTGGTGGAGTTCGAGGTGCACAGATGGAGTGCGCAGCCAAGATATCCAGGAAGGGGATACGAGGGTGGAAAAGAGAAACTGCTGGACCTTTCGAGCTTGGTATATTATAGGCATTAGGCCACTTATATACTATATAGAAAGGGGGTCAACGATCAATATATATATGTAACACCCCAAGCTTCCACTCTACACTTCTCTTTGAATAATATGATAGCGTGTGTTGTACGCAAATTTGAGTTCTAACACACCACAACCAATCAAATTAGTCGTTATGAATAGTAATACCCACTTTTTGAAATGTTATAAATTTTATTTTTCAAAATGGACTTCATTTTTGGATTTGGAATATCAAAATTAGCATAGGGTAAATTTTTGGTATTTTTCTGAAAACTTTCAATTTTTGATGAATAGTGAAAAACACTGAGTTATTAGTTAAAACCGACTTTTTATTTAAATAATTATTTATTTTATTTAAATTTATTTTAGGTAAAAATAGTTATATAATACCTATATAAGTTAAATGTAATTCATTGGAGTCATTTTATATTAATTTTAGATATATAAAATTTTATTGAACTTTTTTCCGTCTTTTACCCACCTCCTAGGAGCTTTTGCAAATTTTCATAAAACATAATTTTACCGCTTCTATGAGTGGAATTTAAAAAATCCAAGAGACACGGTGGATATCAGTGAGTAAAATGTGGTTCAATGAGATGGAAATAATTTTTTGTGAATAGTAACTTTTTACTTTTATTTACCACAGTTAAAAATATATAGGGTAATTAAAGGTAAAAATGATATTATTTTTACCCTAACACATGTCCTAATTCTATTGGATAAGTATAATTAGACCAAAAAAAAACTTTAGGAATAAAATATAAACCTCTTTGGTCCACTTGGATTAGATTATGACATTTATTATTATTTAATTCAAAGAAGAGTTAAAAGAGTTAAAATCAAAGTTTAATAACTAAAACATTTTTAATATAGGGTTATACATAAGATAAATTAGATTATAAATATTCATTAGAAAGATAAAATGATTTCCTACATAATTATATTTTATTTATAATTTTTAGACATTAAATAATTTAATTTATTTATGACACAATAGTGATGCAGTAATTACCTTTTTAATGAAATATTAAAATAATTGATATTATAAATACCCAAATAAATATAATTTGAGACTTTTTATGAATTATAATAATTTTATAGGTTAATATGACATGTTAGGATTGATTTAATTAACTTTTTTAGAAGTAATAATTCTGTTATGATTTTCACAAAAATCAATTTTCCAAATAGTATCAAAATTGACATAAAATAGTTTTTAAAACAAATATTATATTATTAATTGATATTCTATTCTTAAAAATTTAATGTTCGGCCAAAAGACTTATATAATTATAGTTGTATCACTAATGAACCACTTGGGGTTCTCTTGGAATTATATAGTAAGTTTATTAACCATATAATATAAAAATACAAAGAGATATGGTAAATGTCAAACTAATTAACTAAGAGTTAAAACATAAAGATAAGGTTAATATAGTGACCCAAAACTATCTAAAACCTATTGGTTGAGTTGTTTTCGACCCATACCCAACTTATAATCGAAATAAATCAGTTTTGATCCATTAGAAACCGAAAATAATTTTATTATAAAATAATATTTCACTCTTTTCCTAAGGTGCCCCTCTCCCCTCTTTAAAAGGGCACCCCCCTTCTCTAAATTTTACACCTTAAAAGCAATTTGGATCGGCCAAACCCTGCCCAAATATCCTCTCAAATTCCCTCAATTAAACCTAGAGGCCTTATTTTGATCAAGAATCTAACCTAAGGAGCCCTTTTGATCAAATCAAAAGGAAGAACCCGAAGAAGAGGTAATGATTTCACCACCCTCTTTCAAGTTCTTTTCTTCTTACACTTCTTCTTTCTTTGTTATTTCCATTATAAAATAATAACTCCAGTATCTTATATATATTGTGATGTTATTATAAATATGGTACAACCATATTCACTATTCTATCCATCCTTTGAATGACATGTCACCATACGTGCGTATGTACGACTTACCGTCTCCACGTCGTGGTGTAATTGTTATTCAAAACTTTATTATTTGGATGGGTATGATAATGATGTGTAATTGATGTAAATAATAAATATAAAATGATTATGATTATGTATATATGATATACCATAAAATTATATATTATTTTAATATCAAAATAATGATATTGTCGCTCGTGCGTACGTACGAAATACTGTCTCCATGAACGCGATGAGATTCATTCCCCATTGTATCCATTCAAGAATAATTTTCATTTGATGATTAAAAATAATGTTTAAGGACTTGATATAATTATATATATGAATAAGATACAACCTATCCATAACAAACACGACTTACATAACAAATCATATAAAAGGAAAACGAATCAGTTAACACCCGAAACGACGATAATACTAAGATATTATTAACAAAGCAATGTTAAAAGATCATATATGATATCATATTAATTTATATGATTATTTTATAATTTAATAAAAATTATTTCACCATTATACAGGAGGTTAACCTACCCTCATCCAAGGAAAAGTACAAGGTAAGGGTTTATTTCACAATCTCTTCATTATCCGAGGTTGTTTATACGTAATTATCTACTGGGACCTCTTTATCATCCACATACATGTTTCTTAAAAAATGTCTTTCAAAACATTTTTACTATTTAATAGAAAATGGTTTAAAGTCATTTATACCCTTATTTGACCTTATACATTTTTTTAAATGAATCATTCCATTGTTTTCCAAACAAGGAACTTTTTAACCTTTTCGACAAAATTAAGGTAAGAATGTCTTTTTTAACTTATACGGAGGGTGCAACTATTTTCCGCCGTTATAAAATCGTCGAAGCTTCCCTTACAATCTTATAAGAGTATTTTCAAAATAAAGGTTTTATTTTATAATTATGTGACTTTTAAATGATTTCAGAAAAAGAGATATTTCTCTCAAATAGTTTTGATTTCATCTATGTCAACATCCTTTGATGGATTTTAAGCTTATTTGAAGTTTATTTATTATGATAAAAAACTTCCATATTGTATTGAAGGTTTTGTTATATGTTTGACTGTGAATGTTTTATTTCATACAATTCATGGTTTATAAATAAAGTATTGACATTTTGTATTCTAGTTTCAAATATGAATGTTTATGTTATGTTTAAACATTTTCATACGAGAAATGCATTGGACTTAGTAAGTGATGGGTGGAGCCCGCTATAGCTCCTCGATGAATCGGTAGGTCTCATGAGACAAACTAGTGTCTTGGCACAAGGAATTTACAAAATCTTATTTGTAGTCTTGGAACAAGGCCTTGACTATGTGGTTATGATAGTCTGGCATTATGCATTCCCTTATTATGAAAGTGGTTATTGATATTGCATGTGATTATTTGATTAATAGAATATACATGTGAATAAGTAAACAGAATTATTTCATTTTATCTTTGCCATATTATGCTGAAGTTCAAGTTTAAAAGGCTTTTGTTTTATTTATACATTGCCTTAAATGTTTATGCTTATTTATGAAAGTTTCCGCTATATTGTTATCCTTACTGAGCATCTGAGCTCACCCCTTTCTATGTTTTATTTTCCCCAGGATGTGAAGAATTATTTTATAAATAACCTGCAGGGATAGTACGAGGGGATATGAGTGTGGTCTATGGATACAAGATGTTTTTTTTGTTGTAGTTTTCAATTTATGATGTAATGTAAGACTTATGAATATATCTAGTGTTTCAAAGGATACTAAACTATTCGATCTTTCGAGACTTGATCTTTTGTTATCATGCCAATGATACATAATAATGAACCAACTCTGGGCAACTGGGGTTGGGGCATTACAATATAAGTACCATACATTTCAATGGTTCACCTCACTATTAAAAGAGTATTGAATCGAACTCATCCTACTGAGCGGTTGAACGCCTTGAGTGTTCGCCATGTATCATCCATGCCCGTTTCATGCCAGTACTCTGGATCGGTCGCTTCCCCCACATCTATTCATCTCACTATGGTGGTGAAAACCACGCACTAGTCCACCATTGGATCGAGGCGTTCTGGTTGGACCCCCTAGTATACACTTCCAGTGAGGTGTCACCGAAGGAGCCCATTCGACTCGTGATCCACAACTGGCCATCCCTACCACTACTTCCCTATTTATTCGGTGAATCGGGAATAGGTACAGGTGATAGTGGGCCTATCAGAGTGCAATATGGTTCCCATTCTCACCCCCTTTGCCCCCCAATGGTTTGTTCTCCAGTTCCACCAGTCAAAAAAACCGCTTGGCGGTAAGGTTCTAAGAGATTTGACCCGATTAGGGTGAAGTAGCCGAGTTCTAAACCCTTATATATTATATTAAGTAGCACTTTTTTCAACCTAATAGGGTGAAGTATTTTAGTTCTAAACCCTTATATATAATATAATATATAAGTATCTACTACTTATATCTAAGGGTTCTAAAGGGCTAGGATATAAATGAGTTCCTTTTCCTTGAAACCCTGCACCACCATGAAAAAATTCTTCAAATTATTAGAATAAATAGAAACATTACAAAGAAAGCACACGAGCCAATATGCTCAAGCATTTAAGGTCCCCAAATCATTCCAAGCCTTAGGTTACCACTACCTATATTATACCAAAAGACTATGACACCACTCCGCACCTCGGTGAAATATGTGAACTATGGATTCTCAACCTTTTCCCATTCCATCTTCTTTGACTATTTTGGCTATTTGATTAAGATCTATGAGAGATTGTCTTCGATATTCCCAAGACCAACCTATTAGAGTAGAGTACTGATCTTTCTCCAAGACCATATACTGTAACATGCGATTAAGTTCACAGATGCCCAAGGAAAATAATGTCCCACACCTTCAGTACTCTAATCTAATAGGTATGAAATTCAAGATTCAGTAGGTTGGTCAGTCACAAAAAAATGAGTAGCGAAGGGTTCAGTTTCATTAACTTTTGTGAATAGGAGGGATAACTCGCTATTACTAATACTAAGACCACATATCTTACATAAACTTACTAAAATGCAGATAATATTGAATGATCGTCAGGCATTTTCAGGTGGCGCCAGTATTTTCATTAAATAGGAATGACTATATAGAAGAGTACCTATTTTCTACCCATAGGCACTAACAAATAAGTAAGAAGTAGGTTCAACAGTGAAGGGATAACACTTTCTAAGTACAATTCTCATGTGTACGTCCTGCTTGATACAAGAAATCAGTAGAAAATCACACAATAGGCAGAAGCTATTAGCTAAGCCCCTCTGGAATTTAGTGAATATGATACCTTCTATTCTATTGATTTGGAATTGGGTCAATACAATTGATAGGTAGTTTCCTTTTCAGGTAATGGGCTAGACAAATTCCACTATACACGTGTGGACTAGACCATCAGTACTCTTCTAATAGTGGGATTGGAAGGCCAGGTAAGGCAAAAAGACTGGTATTACTCTCCTAGAAGAATGGACATGTAGAAGCATCTCGATTAGTTTATACTTTTAAACGAAAAGTATTGTTGATTCTATTCTTGTACACAAGAAGTCGAATCCATCAAGGGTGGATTTTTCTTATTAGGACTAGGTACTACTTTTGGATGATCATAGGCCCTCAGATAATGATTGTGTCAATGCATGATGACCTGAAGTCTTAGTGTAGCTGACAAAGGGGCTTACAAGCTGGTATTACTCTCCTAGAAGAGTTGAACTAGCTTGCGCGGAAAAGAGAACAATTTAGTAAGGAAGAAAGTTCTAATCTCATAGTCAATTGATAAGAACCAGCGGATAGAGGTGTAAATCATGAGTCAGCAAGCCTTCCAATAAAGGATTTCACCATGGAGTTTTGGTCCTTATATTATGAAAGAATATGCAAAAAAGAAAAACCTTACAACCTTGAAGCGGGATCAGTTATCATTAAATGTATAGGGCAGGAAGTGAAGATGCTTTTATAAATATGGAATTTGGGTAGAGACTATTATTATTCTATGGTACTCTTATATATAGAGTTATAAAAGAGTACCTAATCTAATACATCAAAAAAGGAAGCCGCCGTAAAGGAAGCGTGTGCCCCATCACTAACCAGGAGGTGGTGTTCTTCAAGCCCTCTCTGTAATAACAGATGAAAGTATGCGCTAGCTAGGATCTAGACTTAGATAGTAATCAAGATAGAAGATAGATTGTCTAAAGCATCTTTGTTTGGTATTTCAAGGTAGCAACTTCAGATCCGCGATATTATGAATAAACCAGAAATGGCTTACGATCTCTATTTTCTGAAATCCTCCCAACACGTGGTCGGGGTGTATCAACATAGAAATTGGATTCCCTTCTAAGCATGTTTAAGCATCCATCATTGGAAGAGCAGCCGACCCCCATATAGAGGGGAGCATCCATCATTGAACAGTTTCAGTTTGTACTTTTTTAGTGCTCATTTCCCCTTTCCTCATGGTTTTTGTGTGAAACTGATGATTTAAAGGTATCCTCGTCTGTATCCTTTCGCATTTTCAAGGTGTCTCTTAAGGAAGCATTGAAAGCCTTCACTGTAAAGTCTCCTTTTCTAATTGACATGATTCTGGGACGGAAGGTATTGTGGAAGTAGTAGTTCCATTTCTCTCCTCTTTCTGTTTATGGTAATGAGATCAATCTACGCACTTACACTAAGGTGAATGAGAGTGGGACCACTAACCTTTGGATTCACTTTACCGTGTAAATTCATTACTTTATATCTACAGATCTATAGAGTTCTCATTTTATGGTTGATCTTTTTCTTCTGGTAGTCCTGGCCAACCTAGTTAACTGAACCGATTGCTGCTCTCTTTGGGTGGAGCCCTGTCCTAGCAACAAAGGGAGGTTCACGAGTAATGTACCCATTCTCTATTCCCCCTTTATATTCCTAACGTCCATGCAAAATGAGAGAAAAGTTATGTGAATTAAGAAGCATCATCATTTGTTCTGTTTCTGAATGGCCTATATTGTATTGCTTTCTCATCATAGTATACTTGAAATCAATCTTTTCCTATCTGATGGAAAGTGAAGTATCTTGCGCGCTTTTTTGCAGTGTTGTTCTCTACTGCATCTTATCTAGGACTCAATGCTTCATCTATTGTTGCTGTTTCAGTGGATGCAATGTTTCTAGGAACCTATTTATCTTATTAAGTATCAACTGATGGGGTATCCCTATGCTTCAGATTGGGACAGATCTCGGAACTCCCTAGAAAATGTGGTAAAGACAGAATGAATAGTTGGTCGGGCAATGATTCTGGTTGAAGTGGATCCACCCTATTCCTTATCAGTCTCTATCGCGTGTTGAGATTTTTTCTTCCTTTCCCCCCTTCATAATCAGTTTCAAAAGAACTAGATATTATATTCTAATATTTGACCATCTGTAGATATGTCTGAAAGTATATTAATTTAGGTACTCTTAGCGCTTTCTAGGTCAGGAGCAGAAGTTGTAGTATCTTAGTTCCAAATCCAACTTATGAAGTAGGGTCACTTTTCATAGGGCCAGTTTCCTGAACCTCCCTAAAAACTATATAGGGTCATGTAATATAGATCTTACCCTTTCTAAAGGGTAAGTGAGGGTTAGTAATGTAGCGTAAGAAAAAAGTGCTTGGAAGGTTCCCACGATGTGGATTCGAACCACTCTGGAGTGACATTACTTTTAGTAGTCATGAGCACAACACTATTAGAAGAGTAATGAGAATGAAGTCCTTGGTTCGGAAATAACCAAACCAAAGGAAGGAACTTCTTTTTCTAGAGATCAGCAAGGATAAAAGAGCTTCAAGGACTGAAAAAGAGAAAGAAAGAAGTGACTTCTGGTCCTGGATGGAAGAATACAGTGGAGAGTCTTTCTTAAGTGATTTCAATAGACTTCTATGTCTTGCACGATGACTGTATTCTTCCATATGCTCCTTAATAAGAACCAAAACTTTGGTATATTATAGCCAGTTACTCTTCTATATAGTCTATCTAGATTATACTGGTCATCTCCCACATCAAGATCTCGATGACAAATGACTCAGCCCTAAAGCCTGTAAAGCTTCCTTCTTTCCCTTATGTATGGGAAAAATAGAAGCATCAGTATAATATAGGTAGTAGATCAGCCATTGATTGCTCTGTCTTGATGAGATCATTCTTTAAAATCTACGTAATTCTAAAGGATGAAGGATTCTTATACTAGTCGAGTCGAGTTCCATCCCCTTCTCCTTCCCTGTAAGATAATGAAATTTCTTCAGAATCTTTTTCATTTTCCAAAAGTAAATAATGCTATCTGTTAGTCAATTCATTCCCTATAGGAACCAGGATATCCACTACTAATTTTAATGAACTTCTAAAGCATCAAAATCATTTTCGGATTATCTACAGCAAGCTGGCATTTCCCATCAGTTGTCATGCTTGGCCAGAGTAGAATGGGATTGCCAAAGGCAAACATAGTCACATTACTGAGTTTGGAATCTCTATGATCAGAAAAGCCCAAAAATATTTATGGACTGAAGCCTTAGCAGTATATCTCATAAAAGGCAGTCTTTTCTTCTAGGATAGTAATATCAGAAGGTGAAATCTGACTTACAGGCACCTGACCCATATATTATAAGAATACCTGGCTACCACGCCAGATCATATTGTTTTTCCTGCCTGCTTGATTTAATCCATTAGCTGAGTTGGTACACCTTCCAAAAGGGATGCTGAGACTTCTTCTACGGGTGACAACTCTCAAACTGAATTAGAGGAAAACTAGAGCACTAGGCTTGATGAAGTAAATAGCATATAACTCAAGACCGAAATTGCAGCGAGGTTGGTAGTTTTGGCGGAGATTACCATGACCATTATGGCTCTCGCAAAGCATGAGGATTTTCATATTAAGGATTCCGACAAAGAGCTGAGTGATCGCCTAGTACAACTGGTGGTGGACTCTATAAAGGTACTCCATGATAGGATGCTGGTTCTAAAGGTGGAGTCTCTGTTGGCTGATGCGGGAAGTCTCTCTTCTGAGCAGGCGTCTGTGTGTTAGAATATATAAGAATAGTTGAGGTCCAAAGCAGCCAGTATTACTAAACTAAAGAGATACGAGAGCTAGAGGGCGGCTTCGGTACATCAATCAATCACTGGAGGAACTCATGCAGTGCGCTTCTTCTCCTTTTCTGTGCTACTCTCACCACCACTTTGCTACATAGTCTATAAGGGTTTGGTTCCTACCCTACCACCTTCCTTTCTCTCAGCCTATCCAAATCAATATCCTTATCAGAGAAGGTGACTCTGGCACATCACATCTCAAAGAGGTCATTTATGATATTGATAGCAAGCTTTGTCTCATCTTCATGAGTAGCCACCACAGGTATCATCTCTATATGGTCTTTTCCAAAAATAAGTCACTGAGAGATTCTTCCATCAAATCACCAATATAATCATCAATGGGAAGTTCAAGGTCTTTAGTAATCTTCTAATAGTGTAGCCCTACGATGCTTAAGGGTTGGTCCCACCATACTCTTTTAACATATATATGTTTTCCACGATGATCAAACTACTTGTAATTGAGGAGTATGAATTCAACTTTCTTTTTAAAGCCCCAACCAACCTCGTAATCCGACTGGTTAAAACCCTAAAAATCGAGATCTAGGGGGAAGATAAATAGAAATCTAGTTGGAGTTAATGAAGGATATGGAGTGATATCATTGACGAGATGGTTCTGATTACTGAACACAGAGGTTGAGTTGGTTGAATAAGTCGTAAAAGAAACAAATAGGTCTCACAGGTTGCATTGAAAAGAAATGGTTTCTTAAAGAGGTCAAGTCATGAAAGATCATAGTGGTAAAATGAAAATGAGGTTCTCCTAAGACAAAAATGGAGATTCTTCAATGGGAATGAAATTTTTTGGGTGATGAAAGAGGTCTGGCTAATCAATTGGTCGAGAACAGGGTCCCACTGTACAACCAGGAATATTTCCCTTCCCCTTCATTCTCCCCTTTTAGAAGGAAGAGGAAATCGACTCCCAACACCGACTGGTGATTTTTTCTCCCTTTCAAAAGCTTGGTTAGTAAATCTCATTTTCCACCAGCTCAGCCTCGATCTACGGTACGAGCATTCATCTCCATAGCCCTTTTTCTTTAGCAGTACAAGGTCTTCCAAGGAAGAGGCTGAGTTCCTCCCTTATTGATAATCTATATGGCTTTTTTCATTTCTATGAACCTAAAAAGAAATATACCCATTATTAGAAGAGTATTGAAGCCAAAAATTAGAGTTCCAGGTCTGTGAGAGGTTAATGTACTAGGGATCATGCCCAAATAGGGGAAACTATTAGAAGAGTACTTGTATCTTACATGCGCCTTCGTTCCTCATTAATTTAAATCAAAGGAAACGATATCGGGAAGGGATAGAGACTCAAGTGGGTCTAGAGAGATACTGACCTTCCTTTATCTAGTTGGTAATTTGAATATACCAAGGCAAATAGTTTTTTGAAATTGGTACATGTAATGTACTAGTACTAGTTATTAAATGAAATGGATATCAATCGCGGTGACCCAGAAGACAAATAATTCCAGTATGTGCCATGCTTTGTTAGTTCTAAGAGCATGTGGAAGATCTCCCCTTCCAAGATGTTTTCACGGCTGGAGGGATTGCATCCATTTTCTTCATTGATTCCACAAGTGCCAAGTGCATGAGAATTTTATCCTTTGCTGTATTGATGAGGAAAGGTGGAGATTCATAACCAAACCACACCATGGCCCTTTGCAGTATATTTCTTAGATATCATAGGAAGGTGTTAACCCGAAGGCGGCCGATTGGACATGAATAAATCTTAGTAGCTATCGATTATTTCACAAAGTGGGACCTATACCACGATCACAATGGAAAATGTCAACATTATTTCTGAAGAAGCAGCTTCACACTCATAATATTAGGTTCTAAACCCTTATATATAAGTATCTTCTAATTATATCTAAGGATTATCAACTGAATAGGGTGAAGTAGCCAAGTTCTAAACCATTGATATATAAGTAACACCTCCAAGGGTGAGGTTCTAAAAGATTTGACCCTTTCTAAAGGGTTAGGAACGTTAATGCTGTTTTCCGAGCTCTAACACACACCTACCCTAAAGCTGTAAGCGGGGTTTTGTCAAGTAAAATAGAAGGAGAAATAAAGACAGAAGTAGAAGAGGCATATTTAGACAACCCTATGAGTTCATGCCCCAACCTTTGCTAACCTTGCCTTATCTGAACTAACGCACTCAGAAGGTCACATCTGTCTGGATGCTAAAGGAAGAGCTGGAAGACAAAAACTGCTAGCTACCTTTTGAATATGCCACTTGTTTGTCTTCTTTGTTGGTTTTCTATTTTTTATATTTGAGATATTTTTTGCACTATTAGAGTAGAGTACTGAGATCATGATATATTATAGATAAACAAAAATGACATCATAATAGAACAAGTCGATACATAACTTCCCATAGGTTTCCCAAAGACGAATGTAGCGAAGGTCACCTCCCACCCCGTGAAGGGGCATATTTCATAAGGGGGAAATGACTATAGTGGTGGTAGTAATATCGAAATTATGATATTGGCTTGATCAAAATAGAAATATCATAAGAGTACTATACTATTTATAGTCTACCTTTTCATTTCCAATCCTTAGTTCTGTCAGTTACTTACCATGACCTACGATTAGCAGGATAAGCTCTCAAATATTTGATATTTCTCCACTAATTCAGACATTATTATAAAAGTACTGTACTCTTCTATTCTAATAGTTTTTATTTCCTTACCCTTTATAAAGGGTCAGATCTATGGTACTTGACCCTATATAGTTAACCCTTTAGAAAGGTGCTACTTATATATCAAGGGTTTAGAACCTCACCCTAGTGACTTTCATCTCATACCTGGAAAGAGTCAACGTCAAGCGTCTAACAGCTAGCGATTCTCACTGGTATCATAATAGAGTCAAGTAGGATAAAACGATTATCTTAGAAGTGTCATTCAATCCCTTCTTCTTTTTCTATTTCAACAAATAGGACTTTACTTGTTGAAATAGAAAAGGAAGAATAAATTCACTTAGATAGAGATAGAGGAAAGGCAGAATAAGCAATGTTGGAGGGAGGTCTCCTAGAATCTCATACCCGTCGAAAGGGAAATGATCCTTAGGTCACTCACCTCTCTTCACTAAGCTAATCCGGAAAGAGAGAGAGAGAGTGAGATCCGCTTGAATCAATCTCAGCTCCAACCCAATATCAATGAAATTCCGGATGCAACTAAACTATACGAGATCCCCACTATTAGAGTAGAGTACCTTCTTAGTGAGCTTCTTCTGTCCTACTAGGGGATGACTCTAAATAAAGTACTTATCTGATTAAGAGGTATCGAAGGTAATATACTATAATAGTTTTGATTTTGTATTTGGTGGAAGAGGACTATATTGACAGAGTACTTGACTCTTCTAATAGTGTCTGTACTCTACTCTAATAGTGTCAAACCTCTACCATATCTGTTAACGAAATCTAATCTCTCTCAGACCGCCAGAGGAAGGAGCTAGTCATTGTCTTCCCTTGTCTACTCTCGATGAAAGGATGAAACTAAGGTCCATTTTATTAGTTTCACATATAAAGGTCAAGGGCAGTAAGGCATAGGAATAACAGACAAAATGGAAGTCAGTTCTCAGCTACTTTATATCTAAGGGTTAGAAAGGGTCAGATCTTTTATAACCTTATCCCTATCAATAACCGAAGCTAGGAAAGCTGACTACTACTGAATTTGAATGGCTGAATTGGTATTCATATTCATACAGTTGAGAGACCCTCAAAGGTAGGTGAGTTCTTTATCCCTATCAGTTCGGTACTGATAGGGATAAGGAACATAACTTTAGTCTGTGGTTCTAGAGAACTAATAGAGTAGAGTACTGAAGCCTCAGGGAGAAAAAAAGGAGAAAGGAGAAGAGGAAGTGTTGGTTAAGCCGCAATTCCTAATCGTAGCACATAGGATATTGAGGTCGGCGGAAAGAATTTATCATTCATTTCATATAGTAGTGTAGTTAAACCCCTCATTCCTACTACTTGATTGAGTCGGTTAGTCCCGTACCAGGTGTCATAGCCCAAAGGTGAGAATTAAAAAATGTCTTCTCAGTACTATTCTAATAGTGTGATGCATGGGACTCTCAATAATGGGGAATCAAGACTCAGATTGGTTCTCTGTCTGTGCCCCTTTTTCCATCTTTTCTTGAAGCACAAGCTTCAGGCCTGATCCTGTTTCAGGATAATGACTTTTGAGAGAGTCTAGGGCGGTCTGACGACCTCTACTACCTATATTATACCTATTTTAGATTTGATATTTTCCACTTTTGGGGTTCCTAACATACATATAAATAAATAGAGGAGATTCGTATACGCCTAGAAGCTCACAAGACCCAACCTTGATACAATAACGAGTGGATAGTTCATTCGATATCTAGGGGATACCCATCAACATCACTTCACCAAGCAGACCCCATGTACTTTCATTGTCCTTCTACTACTGACACTTCTTGAACCCTACTTTCTTACTATTTATGGTTAGTAGTCATTTAATTCTTGATCTAAGCGGGAAGAAGGATGTAAAAATCCAAATGTGATAGGATGGATGAGGCGCAACACTTGGCGTGAGTGCGCTAATAAACCAACCCAAGTGCACGCTTTTGGTTAAGTGAATGTCACTCACTAAATCCTTTATTATGAAAGAATATAGCAATGAGGATGAGAGCAAGGCAATGGTGGTGCAACTGGGAAGTAAAGGCCAGATCAACTTAGGTTCCAATGGGGGATATGGAATAGCAGGATCATAAGGTTTAAGTACTAAATTATAAAATGGATTTAGACTATTAGAGTAGAGTACTTACCTATGATCGCAGTGAGTAGAGTCAGTATAATTGTTACACCCGAGACTTTTATGTTATATAAATCATCAAAGGAATCTTTTTCTACACAACACTTTCTTGGCTTGCTTTACACGCAATCGTGACCTTCCTCGATAGCTTGCATCGTACGCAATACCGAGTTTCACTAAACAACAATATGCTATTAAAACTAGCCGTTATGAATAGTAATAACCACTTTTTGAAATTTTATAAATTTTATTTTTCAAAATGGACTTCATTTTTGGACTCAGAATATCGAAATTAGCTTAGGGTGAAATTTTGGTATTTTTCTGAAAACTTTCAATTTTTGATGAATAGTGAAACCACTAAGTGGTAGGTTAAAAACTGAATTTTGCATAAAACTTAATTTTACTGCTTCTGTGAATGGAATTTCGAAAATCCGACAGACACGGTTGATATCAGTAAGTAAAATGTGGTTCAATGAGATAAAAATAATTTTTTGGTGAATAGTAACTTTTTACTTTTTTTACCGCGGTTAATAGTAAATAGGGTAACTAAGGGTAAATATGATATTAATATTACCCTAACACATGTCCTAATTCTATTGGACAAGTGTAATTCGACCAAAAACAAACTTAGGAATAAAATATGACCATTTAGGCCCACTTGGATTAGATTAGGACATTTATTATTAATTTATTTAAAGAAGGGTTAAAATAGTTAAAATCAAAGTTTAATAAGTAAATCATTTTTAATATGGGGTTATACATAAGATAAATTCGACTATAAATATTCATTTGAAAGATAAAAAGATTTCCTACATAATGGTATTTTATTTATAATTTTTAGACATTAAATAATTTAATTTATTTATGACACAACGATGATGTAGTAATTATCTTATTAATGAAATATTGACATAATTGATGTTATAAACACCAAAATAAATGTAATTTGAGATTTTTTATGAATTCCACTAATTTTATAGGTTACTATGATATATTAATGTTGATTTAATCAACTTGGTTCGAACATTTAATTCTGTTATGACTTTCACAAAAATCATATATCAAATAGTGTCAAAATTGACACAAAATAGTTTTTAAATAAAATATTATATTATTAATTGTTATTTTATTCCTAAAAATCTAAGGTTCGGCCAAATGACTTAGATAAGGATATATATATTAATAATAAACAATTTGGGGTTCGTTTGTCATGTTATAGTAAGTTTATTAACCATATAGTGAAAGAAAACAAAAAGACACGGTAAAAGTTAAATTATTTAACTTAGAGTTAAATCTAATTGATAAGGTTTAAAATAAGATCCAAACATGTATAAATTTGATTGGTTGATGATATTACAACCCTAGCTCATCTAAGATTCGAATATGAGTCATTTTTGGAGGTTTTTAAGTGGGGTTAGATTTATTATAAATTAATATTTTTAAGAATTCCTAAGGTGCCCCTCTCCTCCCTTATAAAAGGGCACCTCCTTCCCCTCCTCCTCACACCAATTTGAGCATTCAATCTCGGCCAAACCCTGCCATTTTCACCTCTCCACTTCCCTAGAAACATCCTAGAGGTTCTGGTCTTCCTCAAAGACCAATTTTAGTGCCCTAAGAGGAGGTCTCAAAGAGGCGCTTCAAAGAAGAGGTAATTACCGTTACCAATTCTTTCATCTTTATTTCTTCTTCCACTTCTTCTTATTAGGTTGTTTCATTATGAAGTAATAACATCAGTATAACTCATATACTGATATGTTATTATAAGTATGAAACAACCCTATTTCACCATCTATCCATCCTACGGAAAAAGAAATCACCGCGCGTGCGTACGTACGGAATACCGTCTCCACGCCGTGGTGTAATCTATTTTCCACCATCACCTTACAAGGATGGGTATAATGGTGTAATGAGTAACTATTTATGATTATTATAAAGTAATATTGATACTGAAATAATATATATATACTCCAATACAGTTCCACGATCATAGGAACGATATCATCACTCGTGCGTACGTACGGAATACCGTCTCCACGATGTGATGCGACTCGTTCTACATGATCATCATTACATAATAATTATATAAATGAATTCAATGAATAAATATGATATATTTTACACTAATACCATTCTGGATATAAGGTATCTATAACCTTAAAAGAATAATAAGAATGTATTCGGCAAAACACGCATAAGAACAAAAGGCAATAAAGACCCGAGTAACAAGTAACAATGAAATATTACTAACAAGAAGCTAAGAATATGACCATATATGATAACATATCAATATGTATGATTCTGGAATAAGTCAATAACATTATTCAAACCATTATACAGGAGATTCGGACACGTACAAAGCAAATCGGACCTAAGGTAAGGGGAAATATCACAATCTCAATTTTATCCGAGATTGTTTATTCATAAGTATTTACTGGGGTGTATTTTATCATCCACATCCATGTTTCATCAATATTTAATATTATTTACATCCACCTACAATTGTTTAAATCCATTTTTACCCTTCGGTGAGTTTTTAGTAATATGTATGAAAGGAATCTTTTGTCGTACGAGGTACTTTTTGACTTTTCCGACAAAAGTACGAAGAATGTTTTTTTTAACTTATACGGCATGAATGGATTTTTAAAACATTATATCCAAGAAGCTTCCTTTACAAGTTTTCAAGTTTATTTTTAATCAACTTCTTTTATTTTAAAGTTGTATGACATATTATGAAAGGAAAAAGGGTTTTTGAAGAACAAAGGATATTTTCCTCAAGAATGGAGTTCAAGTGTTTAATCAAAATTATTTTCCATCTAAGATAATAAAGGGTTCTGTTTTTATCCTTATTATTACATTGATTTGATCATGTTGTGATGGAATTATTTTTATAAATTCCTTCATCTTATATGAATTGATTTATGATGTCATGATGTTTCAAGAATCCCATTTTTGTTACATGTGTTATGCCATGATGTATGATTTATGATTATGTGGCACACATAAGAAAGGATTCATTATAAGATGGGTGGGACCTATATCTCCCTCCAATGCATTGGGTAAAGATTTTATATCTCATGAGATAGACATGGCTGGAATGGAAGGTTATTTCGGTTCAGTGAAACAGGACTGGAACGAGGGTGACTCGGTTCAGAAAGGGACTTTGTCCACTAAGATAGTCTTGGCAATGAGTCATGACTAACAAGAAATGATTTTCCATGATTATGTGTGCATGCCACAAAGTTTCAAGTTTCATGTTATGATTATGGGGATCTCATTTTCACTTCTATGATTTATTCCATGTTAAGATTTTATGATCTCTTTTGCAAGTTATGATTTTCAAAAAGATATGATATGATTTCTATTTCCTTTATTTGCCCTTGCTGAGCATTTGAGCTCACCCTTTTATGTTTTCTTTTCCCCAGGTCAGGAAGATGGATATTAAGTAGAATATGCTAAAAGGGACCCTAGATATGATGAAATAAATGGGAGACACTGTAGAAGATTTATGAACCAGTTGTTTATGTTTCCCAGTTTCTAAAGACACTATACCTATACGGTCCTTTATGGTTTTGTCATATGTTGTAAAAAGTGTGCTTAAATTTTGAAGTATTAACAATGTATGTAAAGTATGGGTCGTTATAGTTGGTATCAGAGGAAAGGTATAGTCAACCTTTGGAAACTAGGATGTGAAAGCCTTAGTAAGAACCCTAAGGATAAGTCTAAGCATAGAACACAATCTTAGTGTTTTAGAAATGGCCATGAATAACCTAGGATAAAACCTTAAGCATGAAAATTTTATTCTTGAATTATGTAGTTTCCTATTATAATTAGTGTTGCTCACACTATTCTTCTTGGTTTTAGTCAATGGCTGGAACCCGAAGGAACCGTGTTAATGCAGAATGCGATGGGCAATGCAATGATTGTCCCCCTGAGCAACCAAACGATATGAAAGCTGGAATGCAAAATCTTGTAGCCATACTCACACAACTTTCTCAAGCTATGAATCATGCAGGACTTCCAAACGAGCAAAGGAAGGAGCAACATTCTGTTGAATCCTTCATGAGGCAAAGTCCACCTTCTTTCAGCGGGTCTACTGATCCATTAGTTGCTGAACAATGGATTATTACTATTGAAAAGATATTTTCAGTTCTTCAATGTTCTGAACATGATAAAGTCATCCTAGCAGTGTATCGTTTGGAAGGAGATGCTGATCAATGGTGGAATCTTATTAAGAATACGAGGCAAAGGGATGAAATTGAGTCTATGGAATGGGACGAGTTCAAGAACTTATTTTTCAATAATTACTTCCCTCGTATTCTCCGAACAAAGATAGAGAAAGAGTTCCTTGAACTGAAGCAAAGGGATGATGAATCTGTTGGTACCTATGAAGCAAATTTTACAAGACTTGCAAGGTACGCTTCTGGTATTATTATCCAACCTGAGAGTAAGATCGATCGATTCTTTAGTGGCTTAAAACCAAGTCTTCGAAGGGCATTAGCCATAAGGGACTTCAATAGCTACGAGGAAATCGTTCGATGTGCTCTCAAAGTCGATATGGAGATTGGAGTAAACCATCAGTCACATGGGTTTGATAAGAAGAGGAAAATGGAATTCCAAGGAAAATCTAAAGAGCACACTGAAAAGAAGATGAGCTTTCCCTTATGCTCAAAGTGTGGAAAGAAACATGGAGGGAGTTGTCTTAAAGGGACAAGTAAATGTTTCAAATGTGGAAAGGAAGGTCATCGGGCATTTGAATGCCGCGATAATGGGAAGAAGATGTCTAATGATGCAAACAAAGGAAGGGATACACAGAATGAACCTACTACACTTCAATGTTTCAAGTGCAAGGAGATGAGGCATTATGCCAATCAATGCCCAAATCCAAGGGTTGATGATGATGGTCGACGTCAACAAAATCTTAAGGCTAAAGACAAAGGAAAGTCACATGCAATTTCTATCAGCGATGTGGAGTACGATAACGAAGTGGTGAAAGGTACACTTACCGTCCACTCTAAAGTAGCAAATGTTTTATTTGATTCTGGATCCACCCACTCTTTTATTTCTAAAGAATTTTCTAAGGGTATCACCGTATTACCTCAACAATTAGATGTTGAGTTATCTGTGACAACACCTAATGGCACAACAGTCGCATCAAAAGTATATAATTCTTCTCCGATCGAAGTTTGTGGGAAAATGCTTCCTGCAAATCTTGTGATCCTTCCTTTGGTGGAATTTGATGTGATTCTTGGCATGGATTGGCTTTCTCTACATGGAGCTCATATCAATTTCCAAAGAAGGGAAGTCACATTTCATATTCCAGATCAATCTACGATCGTCTATCAATGCAAAGATGAACATAACCTTCCAGTGGAAATTTCTTCCATCTTATGGGAATTGATTCCACTAAATGAAGGTTATTTATCTCAAATGGTTGGTGAGAAACTCACGACTAAGAATATGCCCATTGTACGGGAGTTTGATGATGTCTTTCCGGAGGAATTACCGGGTCTTCCACCAAATCGTGAAGTTGAGTTTTCAATAGAACTCGTACCGGGTGCTTTGCCTATTTCAAAGACACCTTATAGAATGGCCCCAATTGAGTTGCAGGAATTGAAGAAGCAACTCCAAGAGAACCTTGATAAGGGATTCATACGCCCTAGTGCGTCACCTTGGGGAGCACCTGTTCTATTTGTTAAGAAGAAAGATGGATCAATGAGACTCTGCATTGATTATCGAGAACTTAACAAGATCACTATCAAGAACAAATATCCTCTCCCACGCATTGATGACTTATTTGACCAACTACGCGGAGCTCAATACTTTTCCAAGATTGATCTTCGTTCAAGGTATCATCAATTAAGGGTCAAAAGGGAGGATATACCAAATACGGCTTTCCGTACAAGGTATGGACACTATGAATTTATAGTGATGCCATTTGGTCTTACTAATGCCCCTGCTATCTTCATGGATCTAATGAATAGAGTCTTTAGAGACTATCTTGATCAATTTGTGGTAGTCTTTATAGACGATATTCTTGTCTATTCAAAGAGCAAGGAAGAGCATGAAGATCACTTGAGAATTATATTAAAGACCCTGAGAAAGGAGAAGCTTTATGCCAAATTTACCAAGTGTGAATTTTGGCTTCAAAAAGTTGCATTTTTGGGTCACATAATCTCAAAAGAGGGGATATCCGTGGATCCAGCAAAAACAGAGGTTATCGAAAGATGGTCGAGACCAACAACAGTAACTGAGATCCGAAGTTTTCTTGGTTTGGCTGGATATTATCGACGTTTTGTAAAAGATTTTTCACGATTATCTAATCCACTCACCAAGTTGACTCGGAAAGGAGTTAAGTTTGTCTGGACAGAGGAATGTGAAGAGAATTTCAAGGATTTGAAAAGAAGGTTATCCAGTGCACCTGTGCTCACACTGCCTTGTAGTGGAGAAAGGTTTGTGATCTATAGTGATGCATCCAAGAAGGGATTGGGGTGTGTTCTTATGCAAAATGATATGGTGATAGCTTATGCCTCATGACAGTTGAAAATCCATGAGCAAAATTACCCAACACATGACTTGGAGTTGGCTGCGGTAATCTTTGCATTAAAGATTTGGAGGCATTACCTTTATGGTGAAAGGTGTGATATTTATACTGATCATAAAAGTTTAAAGTATATTTTCACACAAAAGGAGCTGAATATGCGCCAAAGAAGATGGCTGGAGCTGATTAAGGATTATGACTGCTCAATCCATTACCACCCTGGGAAAGCAAACAAGGTGGCAGATGCATTAAGTCGACAAGACCATGCCAGTTTATCCATGATGAGGATCACAAAAGATCCAATATTTATGGATTTACAAAGGATGGATCTTGGAATTATAATGGAAGGGGAAAAATCTTATCTTTCTCAAATGAATGTTCAACCATCTATACATGTGAAGATTAAAGAGGCACAGAAAGAAGATGTCGAGTTACAAAAGAAGGTGAGAAATGTTCCTGAATTCAACCTTGATTGTGATGGGATAATAAAGTTCAGGAATCGGGTTTGTGTTCCTCCCATCCCTGAATTAAAGAAGGAGCTGCTGGATGAGGCTCATAGTTCATCATTCTCTATTCATCCTGGAAGCACGAAGATGTATAGGGACCTGAAAGAGTACTTCTAGTGGGATGGAATGAAAAGAGATGTTGCTGAATATGTCTCTCGATGCTTGGTTTGTCAACAAGTTAAAGCTGAGAGACAAAAGTATAAGGGGATGTTACAACCATTACCCATACCCGAACGGAAATGGGAAAACATCACTATGGACTTTGTCACAGGACTACCTAAAACATCCAAAGGCAATAATGCTATCTGGGTCATAGTTGATCGTCTTACAAAGTCTGCACACTTCATTGCTATTAGAGAGGATTTCTCTCTAGATCAGCTTGCCAGGATATATGTAAAGGAAGTGGTAAGATTTCATGGAGTACCACTTTCTATTATATCTGATCGAGATCCGAGATTTACCTCGAAGTTCTGGAGAAGTCTTCAGCATACTCTGGATACAGAGTTGAGTTTCAGCACTGCTTATCATCCCCAGACAGACGGTCAGTCTGAGAGAACAATTCAAACCCATGAAGATATGTTGAGAGCTTTCTCTATGGATTTCAAAGGAGGTTGGGATCAACACCTACCTTTGGTGGAATTTTCTTATAATAATAGCTTTCACTCCAGTATTCAGATGGATCCTTATGAAGCTCTCTATGGAAAGAAATGCAGGACTCCTACTTGCTGGGATGAAGTTGGGGAAAGAAAGCTATTAGGACCTGATCTCGTTGATGAAATGGCAGAGAAGGTCATATCTATTCAACAACATATAAGAGCAGCTCAGAGTCGACAGAAAAGTTATGCCGACAACCGAAGAAAAGACCTAGAGTTTGAAGTGGGTGATAAAGTGTTCTTACGAATATCTCCCTGGAAGAGGGTTATGAGATTTGGAAAGAAGGGGAAGTTGAGCCCTAGATATATCGGTCCTTTCGAAATACTGGATCGTGTTGGGAAGGTAGCTTACCGATTGGCGCTTCCACCGAATCTCTCTCAAGTTCATGATGTGTTCCATGTATCTCTCCTGAGAAAGTACATACCAGATCCTTCACATGTACTCAGCTCAGATGTTGTACCGCTGGAGCAAGATCTTTCTTATGAAGAACAGCCGATAGAGATTCTGGATCGTAGCGAAAAAGTCCTACGAAACAAGACCACTCGCTTGGTGAAAGTTTTATGGAGGAACCACCAACTTGAAGAAGCTACATGGGAGCTTGAGGATATGATGAGGGAGAAGTATCCTCATCTGTTTGTTACAAAGTGACGAATTTCGAGGGCGAAATTCTTTTTAAGGGGGGTAGAATGTAACACCCGAGAATTTTATGTTATATAAATCATCAAAGGAATCTTTTTCTACACAACACTTGCTTGGCTTGCTTTACACGCAATCGTGACCTTCCTCGATAGCTTGCGTCGTACGCAATACCGAGTTTCACTAAACAACAATATGCTATTAAAACTAGCCGTTATGAATAGTAATAACCACTTTTTGAAATTTTATAAATTTTATTTTTCAAAATGGACTTCATTTTTGGACTCAGAATATCGAAATTAGCTTAGGGTGAAATTTTGGTATTTTTCTGAAAACTTTCAATTTTTGATGAATAGTGAAACCACTAAGTGGTAGGTTAAAAACTGAATTTTGCATAAAACTTAATTTTACCGCTTCTGTGAATGGAATTTCGAAAATCCGACAGACACGGTTGATATCAATAAGTAAAATGTGGTTCAATGAGATAAAAATAATTTTTTGGTGAATAGTAACTTTTTACTTTTTTTACCGCGGTTAATAGTAAATAGGGTAACTAAGGGTAAATATGATATTAATATTACCCTAACACATGTCCTAATTCTATTGGACAAGTGTAATTCGACCAAAAACAAACTTAGGAATAAAATATGACCATTTAGGCCCACTTGGATTAGATTAGGACATTTATTATTAATTTATTTAAAGAAGGGTTAAAATAGTTAAAATCAAAGTTTAATAAGTAAATCATTTTTAATATGGGGTTATACATAAGATAAATTCGACTATAAATATTCATTAGAAATCTAAAAAGATTTCCTACATAATGGTATTTTATTTATAATTTTTAGACATTAAATAATTTAATTTATTTATGACACAACGATGATGCAGTAATTATCTTATTAATGAAATATTGACATAATTGATGTTATAAACACCAAAATAAATGTAATTTGAGATTTTTTATGAATTACACTAATTTTATAGGTTACTATGATATATTAATGTTGATTTAATCAACTTGGTTCGAACATTTAATTCTGTTATGACTTTCACAAAAATCATATATCAAATAGTGTCAAAATTGACACAAAATAGTTTTTAAATCAAATATTATATTATTAATTGTTATTTTATTCCTAAAAATCTAAGGTTCGGCAAAATGACTTAGATAAGGATATATATATTAATAATAAACAATTTGGGGTTCGTTTGGCATGTTATAGTAAGTGTATTAACCATATAGTGAAAGAAAACAAAAAGACACGGTAAAAGTTAAATTATTTAACTTAGAGTTAAATCTAATTGATAAGGTTTAAAATAAGATCAAAACATGTCTAAATTTGATTGGTTGATGAGATTACAACCCTATCTCATCTAAGCTTCGAATATGAGTCATTTTTGGAGGTTTTTAAGTGGGGTTAGATTTATTATAAATTAATATTTTTAAGAATTCCTAAGGTGTCCCTCTCCTCCCTTATAAAAGGGCACCTCCTTCCCCTCCTCCTCACACCAATTTGAGCATTCAATCTCGGCCAACCCCTGCCATTTTCACCTCTCCACTTCCCTAGAAACATCCTAGAGGTTCTAGTCTTCCTCAAAGACCAATTTTAGTGCCCTAAGAGGAGGTCTCAAAGAGGCGCTTCAAAGAAGAGGTAATTACCGTTACCAATTCTTTCATCTTTATTTCTTCTTCCACTTCTTCTTATTAGGTTGTTTCATTATGAAGTAATAACATCAGTATCACTCATATACTGATATGTTATTATAAGTATGAAACAACCCTATTTCACCATCTATCCATCCTACGGAAAAAGAAATCACCGCGCGTGCGTACGTACGGAATACCGTCTCCACGCCGTGGTGTAATCTATTTTCCACCATCACCTTACAAGGATGGGTATAATGGTGTAATGAGTAACTATTTATGATTATTATAAAGTAATATTGATACTGAAATAATATATATATATACTCCAATACAGTTCCACGATCATAGGAACGATATCATCACTCGTGCGTACGTACGGAATACCGTCTCCACGATGTGATGCGACTCGTTCTACATGATCATCATTACATAGTAATTATATAAATGAATTCAATGAATAAATATGATATATGTTACACTAATACCATTCTGGATATAAGGTATCTATAACCTTAAAAGAAGAATAAGAATGTATTCGGCAAAACACGCATAATAACAAAAGGCAATAAAGACCCGAGTAACAAGTAACAATGAAATATTACTAACAAGAAGCTAAGAATATGACCATATATGATAACATATCAATATGTATGATTCTGGAATAAGTCAATAAAATTATTCAAACCATTATACAGGAGCTTCGGACACGTACAAAGCAAATCGGACCTAAGGTAAGGGGAAATATCACAATCTCAATTTTATCCGAGATTGTTTATTCATAAGTATTTATTGGGGTGTATTTTATCATCCACATCCATGTTTCATCAATATTTAATATTATTTCCATCCACCTACAATTGTTTAAATCTATTTTTACCCTTCGGTGAGTTTTTAGTAATATGTATGAAAGGAATCTTTTGTCGTACGAGGTACTTTTTGACTTTTCCGACAAAAGTACGAAGAATGTTTTTTTTAACTTATACGGCATGAATGGATTTTTAAAACATCATATCCAAGAAGCTTCCTTTACAAGTTTTCAAGTTTATTTTTAATCAACTTCTTTTATTTTAAAGTTGTATGACATGTTATGAAAGGAAAAAGGGTTTTTGAAGAACAAAGGATATTTTCCTCAATAATGGAGTTCAAGTGTTTAATCAAAATTATTTTCCATCTAAGATAATAAAGGGTTCTGTTTTTATCCTTATTATTACATTGATTTGATCATGTTGTGATGGAATTATTTTTATAAATTCCTTCATCTTATATGAATTGATTTATGATGTCATGATGTTTCAGGAATCCCATTTTTGTTACATGTGTTATGCCATGATGTATGATTTATGATTATGTGGAACACATAAGAAAGGATTCATTATAAGATGGGTGGGACCTATATCTCCCTCCAATGCATTGGGTAAAGATTTTATATCTCATGAGATAGACATGGCTGGAACGAAAGGTTATTTCGGTTCAGTGAAACAGGACTGGAACGAGGGTGACTCGGTTCAGAAAGGGACTTTGTCCACTAAGATAGTCTTGGCAATGAGTCATGACTAACAAGAAATGATTTTCCATGATTATGTGTGCATGCCACAAAGTTTCAAGTTTCATGTTATGATTATGGGGATCTCATTTTCACTTCTATGATTTATTCCATGTTAAGATTTTATGATCTCTTTTGCAAGTTATGATTTTCAAAAAGATATGATATGATTTTTATTTCCTTTATTTGCCCTTGCTGAGCATTTGAGCTCACCCTTTTATGTTTTCTTTTCCCCAGGTCAGGAAGATGGATATTAAGTAGAATATGCTAAAAGGGACCCTAGATATGATGAAATAAATGGGAGACACTGTAGAAGATTTATGAACCAGTTGTTTATGTTTCCCAGTTTCTAAAGACACTATACCTATACGGTCCTTTGTGGTTTTGTCATATGTTGTAAAAAGTGTGCTTAAATTTTGAAGTATTAACAATGTATGTAAAGTATGGGTCGTTATAATAATATAGGTAGTAGGACAACTCTATCTCTTGATCTGGACCCGGAGGTACCTTTCCACCTTAGTATCATATCTATCAGTCTTTGCTTGACTCAATGTTTTTTGATATGCGAGGAAAGTGAAAGGTAGGCGGCCAAGCAGTATGAACCTTCATTCACATTATTCAGTAAGAGATAGTAAGTATTCTAGAATATAAAGTCTTCGACCTTTTATATTCTATATATCTCTAGTTATAGATAGAACTAGTTATTGACTTTTATAATATCCTTGCCTTTGTCCGCCACAAAGAAACTTCTGTACTTTATTCTATATAGTTTTCTCTCCTTGGCCTTTCCTTTTCTCATGTGCGCTGGTGATGAAGCATAGTCCTTCCCACATTGAATCTCAACTGGGCTACAACTTATATTATATGGATAGTACCTTCACCTCTACCTTTTTGTTTGTTTTGAGATGAGGCCAGACCATCTTTGAGTCATAGCGGGATGGGAGAGTCTTTCAATTCCCTTAAAAGAAATACAAATACAAATATAAGTCAGAAAGAGTACAAGATCAAAGGGAGAAATACAATATACTTGAGTTGTCCTTTTTGAGACATGAGTGAGAAGAAAGAAATTCAATCAGCCTTAAGGCCATTTTTCTTGTTTAGTTGACCATCCAAAGGACACGTCACCTTTCTACCACTGAGCTACTAAGGTTTTGAAAATTGGATCTCATAGAGTGAATTCCTATTCTCAACCCAACCCATATGACATCCTTCTTCACTCCCGAAAGTTTTTTTCGTGACCATGCTCATGATTTCATGAGGTCACTCAAATCAGAAAGTGTCAAGTTTATCAACCCTAATATATTCTAATAGTTGAGAAAACCACCTATTCCAATTGGCCGAACACGCCCTATTCATTGGCATACACTCGACTCGATCATCCCAACACCAATGCATCATGAACTCATCCACTACACTCTCCCCAAACCCATTGCTTCCAGACCCATCTAGAGAATCAATAATGGCCACCATCATTTCAACTCCAATCATCCCTTATAGTTTTTGAACAAATTGACTGTCTCCCTGAAGCATCCATGAGTAGACCTCCTCGAATCATCATGATAAATGGTATCATCATGATTCGCCCAGGGCTTGAACCCATCGGCGCATATCGATCACTCATTGGATTGGTTTGTATCGCCACGTCAGTTGTAGTCGTCATCTAGCTATCGTATCCGATCTCTGGGAACAATGGTAAACAAACCTGATAGCTCGTTCAATGATTCACACACCGAGCTATCAAGACACCGCTGCTGCTCCCGACACTTTCATTTTACAATGAGTTGGTTGATTGCATTGGAGAACCGAAGGCAGAATAATAGATCAATTCCACCCAATTGAATGAGACCAGGTACTGTTGCATGAATACTTCCCTCACACAACAATGATGGTTCTCCCAAGCGAGTTCGGAACCCAACTACAGAACCACAAGGCACTCGAGCTGCTAGTTGTTTGGTTCAACCCCTAAGCCAGTCCATCAGATGTCTTCCATTGGTTTGGATCGGCACCCCAGAACTATACGTGATCCCACTGGAAGATCATACAGCTCCATTGGCTCGGTAGGTAGGCAAGAAAGTCGTACGAATGCTATCTACAATTGCACTTATCCATTCCAAGATGCCAGCACCCAAAAATATCGTTGTTGACCGTCTTGACCATCTCATTCCAATTACCCCGAGAACCCAACCACAACATCTCACAACCTGATACTTATATATATTTCATGATTTTTTGAATGCATACACCAGCTACCGAGCACACCGCACTATCCCAAGTTGGAATAACGAACCGACGAACAGATCAAGTTGGATTGAGCTCGACCCATGGTGAATAGTCCTAGATGGCGACCAATACCACTGTTTCCTAGTATCTGCAATTAGACCTCTCAGTACTCTATCTAATAGTAATACTACATATATATACCTGTGATTCAAGGACGATGTTGCTAATTGGTCCAAACGACATGTCTCGTTTCCCAAGGATTGTAGTCGTTGCCATATCGAGCCAAGATCACCTGAACCAACCAACTTCAATCATCCACTTTTCCACTGAAACAAAGTAAGATGGGCCATTGGAAAACTGGGTTGATCGATCATGACCATCCTCTCCCGAGGGAAACTGGATCCACTCACAGTGGTGGCTAAACTCCGAACTCGAACTGTTCCCATAGGTGCAATAGCCCGTCCAGATTGAAACACAATCTCAAAACACCGAAGGATTTCCTTGGGCCGTAGGTGGGTGCCAAAAAAGCCAGCTCGAATTGACAACAGAACACCCAACATTGAAATCATGACTCCCAAATGATTGATGGGAGCTCAGAAAACTGCCTTTGGAATCGGTCTGGCCAACTCAACTCCGAACCGCACCGTTCGATCTTGGTCCCATAGATCAATGTCTATGATTCCAGTTGACATGATGGTTGGATGGCCAACCCACGCTTGAAACGTTGTACTTTTTACCATCTTAAGGAATGAAAAAATGCCCTCTTGCTACTCACTGGGAACCTGAATAGGTAGGCGTGGAGCTTGGGAACTCAATCGTACTATTGCAGTGAGATCCATGGAACATTGGAACCTAAGCACACCACACAAAAAAGAGAGAACATAGCAGTCAAACCATAGCACGAACCATTGGCAATGAGAAAAACAGGAACTATGATCAGACCAACGACCAAAGGAGGATGAGTCATGGGTTGGAATGTCATGGGGGTTCTTTCTCGGAGTGGAAAGAGGTACCCAGTGGCATCGGCTTATAGGATCATGGACATGGCCTTAATATATATAAGTACCACCCTATATATATAAGTACCACCTTATCTAAAAAGGAAACGAGTGTTCCATATTGGAAATGATGCTCGAACGAGGAGGTCTACTGAGCAATTGGGGCTACGAGACTTGTAGGTGAATAATGAGAAAAAAGATGGTATTGGAATCAGAACAACAGAACCATTGGAGAGGGTTGAACCACTCGAAACATCTCTATAGACAAGCCATTGCACTAGTACGGGTGCTTCCGTGCCACTAGCAATCGAAAGGGATGAAAGGAGGAGAAAACACAATTGGAGTTAGACCATATGACCTTGGATATATGTGCATCATGACTAGAAACTGAATAGTAATGGACGCCACTGGCTTGATCCATTCCACTTGCTACCATCCACTCCCATATGCCTTTGTTGTGCCTTGGAGTTCCACATTGCCGCACCGAGAGACCCCCATAGGAGTCATCAAATCACTTCTCGTCCCATTTGATCCATATGATATGTGACCCAAGACTCTCAATAGCTCATTTAAAACCCACGGTAGGATCACTACACCATCGAGCCACCAATACCATAATCAAAGAGTGGATCGAACCCCCTACTCTACTATAATAGTGAGGTGATTATTACATTGTTCCAGATTGGCTTCCTTATTCTTCTAATGTCAGTGAATGGCCATTTGAAAGAGTAGAGCATGGGTCCCCCGCTTCAGGCAGATTGAACCCCCCCACCAGTTCCAGGCATTACTGCCTTAGAAGAATAAGGAAGCCAATGATTGCGTCCCCCCCGGTATGCCCAATATGAGGCATCCATGATCCTCAGTACTCTACTCTAAGTTGTACTCGGTAACTTTAGGTATTGGAAGGTACCAACTTTCTATTCTAACCCCCAATACATATATAAGTATCAGTCCAATAGGCCCGATCGCATGTGGACAACCTGGTCAAATAAAGTCGCTACACTCGGACGACTCGTGGAACATCACTCGCTATTCTGCTAGCAATGACGAACACTATTATTATTCTATGGTACTATTATATATAGTTATAGAAGAGTACCTGATTTTTTGTTGTTTGGACACCACCAATCGAGGGAACATGATAGAGAGATCGACGGTTGCTCGGCTCGTGTGCAACTACCTGATATACAATATCACCAGTATAGTTTCCAATTCAACAGTGCTACCTTCCATGCTCAAACTGCCACCACAATATATATAAGTACTCATCCAAGAGTCTGGGTGGACCTATATTCTGCTTCCCTTGGGACCCCTTATAATAGGGCCCGATTGCGCTACCAACCTTAGAAGAATACGGAAGCAAGTAAATAAAGAAAAAAAATACTTGTCTCATATCTGAACACCCCTTCACCCTGCTATGCTACCACCACTATATGGAATCCCCCTACCAATTCCAAACGACGCTACCTCTACTACCTGTATTATACTGAATAGGACACTCCGTAGTTGAGTGGGTACTGAAAACTCAAGCCCTTGCATGTACAATGGTTGGAGTATCAGGCGTTCCGATCCAATTCCAATGCGCCCATCTCAACACCACCAAGACCACAAAAAAACCTCACATGTGATTCGGTCATGTGATATTGAATACCAAATCACATGACCAAATCACATGTCCAGTCCAACCATCCTTGACCATGACCCCCTACTGAACAAGGACCACTCGATAAACCAATAGAACTACCGATCGCGGAGCACAAACGACACCACTGAAAAAAGGAAATGCCAGAGTAGAATGGCCTTCCGACCCATAAGTATTCTACTACCACTGAATTGGGTAAGATTGTCTTTTGAATTGATTGGGCATCAATTGATGCCTGATTTACTCTAAATCGAGATAAGGGGTTTAACCCCAAGGTTTCTAAGGCACTCGAGGCCTTAAATCACTGAATTATGTCGGATTGACTTGTGAATTGATTCATTCCCATACAACAAAGAAGCAGCAAGACTGTTCATGGGAAATGACCAGCTATCGACATGTACTCTTCCTATAACTATATAGGAAGAATACCTGGCCATAGTGAGAAGGGGTCAAAAGAATGGACAAGGTTTTTGAATGCATCTCTTATTATTATGGGCATGCCATGTTTCAAGATGTGAATTGGATATCCTATGTGGGTTCTATAAGAACCTGTTTTGGATCACGTATAGTTAGATCGATGCCACTACAATGTCCCAAAATAACCTTTCTTCATTTTCTTTTTCCCCGGAAACCGCTACGACTCGCTCCACCTTTTGAAGTTGAAATGAAATATCATTGTTCCTATGATGGTTCTATCAAAAACGGCAGCGCTTTGGGAGCCAAAACTACTAAATATATTATACCGACCCTTCGGTTGAAATGGCCTTCGGTCTGGGGGCATAGATGGAGTTAAAACAAGACACGATGGGGGATAAAAATGGAATAACTCGAGCCAATAGGGAGGATGTCAGAAGTCAATGCTACTATGATTGGGTTGGTTCAAATGTAGTGGAACGTATCGGTTTCCATTGTCCAGCTCCGTCTATGAGGTATCTAGTTGAACAGACCTGGCAGTGATCCGGAAGCCTACCCCCATAGGAACCCAAAAGTGCTCGAGTCAATCAGTTCTTCAGTTCTCAAGTACGTATTGAATAAGATCAACCACTTGTTTCATGTCACCTCAGATGCTATGATGGTACCACACCTTGAACCTGGCCTAGCTGCAGTGTTGGAAATGGACATTACACTGGAAAGTAGAGAGGGATTCTAAAAGTGAATACGGGATCGAATCGATATTGGAGTGGAACACACGCTATCAGTTGAATGGGAAGTACTACTATGGGGGTGGAAAAACTTCCAAATCAACTCCAAGCGAGCGGGAACAAAAAGACCACATTCTTTCTTTGGAGCTCAATCTGTCACTCGAGAAGAACTACTTGATGATCCCATCACTATAGCACGGGGTTCGGTATACATGGAAATGGTAGAGAACCTCATGGAAAAGGAGACAGTTTAGTAATGGCTAGTTCAATGCATTGGCTGAGTTGGTTTGATGGAACGATTGATGATGAGAATTGAGTAGCTATCGAGCATCCTGAAGGTACGGTTGAACTACTGGAACTCATTTTGGAACTATTAGAATACAAGGCTCTTGGTTTCTAGAACCCTATATACTATTTCACTACTGGACTCGGTCAATCTCCAATCAGCATATCAAAGTGCAACATTCATCGCTCAAGACATCTCCCTTCTCCTGCGACAGAAAAACTGAACCATTCGTTCTATCACTACTATCATCTCTCATTCTCTCTTGAGAAGGAATGCACCGAAGAGGATCAAGTGTCTCTATCTCTGGTGTGATGGTAGATTTCATGGGGAAGCCATAGCTCAAAATGAAGTCCTCACAGTGGGAAAACAAACAAGAGGGTTGCTCGAGTCCAATGTTGATTATGCTGCTGTTGGTGTAGCGACTCGATACGACATGATTAGGGTGAAAGTGTGGATTGCATTCAACCAGCATCCACCCAGGTCATAGTCATTCCCAACAAAGTGACCATCCCAACAACTACGACTATATATCAGAAATTCTATATGTCCAAGAACAAGGCAAGAACCTTCCAAGGAACACGACTTGATTATGGAAGATATGGTACTACTACTACTGGTTTTGCTCGGATATCATTTAGATCACTGGCAGAAGCTACTAGTTTGATCATCCACTATTGCCCGAAGTCAAAGAGATGGTCTCAAGTGTGAGCAGTGGTTCCATTGACCCAGAAAACCCAATACGTATGCATGGGAAGAGGCAAAGGGGTACCGAAGTTGAAGAGATGGTCTCGAGTGAAAGCAGTCGGTTGTTGATTTCTATTCGAGATGATAGTGTATCGACATAGAAAATATGTTTGAAATATCAGGTGGTTCAGTGGTTAAAGGCATTCCTTGAATAGATCCTGTGGTTCCATTCTTGGAGCCCTTCTCCGCCCGTTGCTCCCATTCGACCCGCACACAATCCTTCTCTGATCACCCAGATGATGTTCATGCCACAACTCCAATAATTTTGTCCCACCTATCTGATACCGCACATACTGTTTCACCCACTTGGCCACCATTGCTACTTCTCTCATTGACGCTCGAAAAAAAGTTCCTGTACTGGCTTGACTCTGCTAGCCCACGTTCCATGGTGATAATTCAACCTATGGTGCTCCTCCCGCTTCCTGGATGCCCCCTATGATCCCTAATAGTAAATGATCACCTCTTCCCTTGAACTTATGCTACTGTGTCTAGTACGTGACCATTCCCAAACTGTTAGGCCATCAGTTCCAAAGGGTACCATAGGTGTTGGGATAGCGCATCAGGCAACGAGAACTGGTAAAATCCGAGCCAGTCAATAGTGGCCAGGTATTCTATAATAGACTATATAGAAGAGTAACTGTATAGAATATATGGAGATTATTTAAGTAATACTTGCTCCCTTGTCTTCAAAATGAATATTTGGATTGATGGCTAGGTCAGCGTCAATCAACCTATCGTATCGACGAGTACATCTGTTTGAGACCCCAAGTCAATGCCTTTGATCTTTGAAAGTTGTAAGTCAACTCCTTCATGTACAGATATACCCATATTCCACTCATACATGCCCTTATTTATGAGTGGTGAAAATCCGTACTTCAATCAGTACTCTACTCTAAACTATATAGGAAAAGTACCCTCCTGAACGGTGATGCAGGGATCTACTAACCAATGCAACCTTTGTAGAACTCCATCTTCCTTCAGCCTTTAATTTTCCTTTCCAGTCTCTTTGTGCATAAAGTTTTGGTTTGTAGGTCCCTACTAGTCTTACTTAAATATCAGTGAAGTTTTTAAAATACTACAAGGTAAATTTGGAACCCTTAATATAAATCAGTTAAGCTCTTTCTGTATGAGTGAACGAAGAAACATGAAAACTCTTCTTTCTTGAATACTTTATATCTAAGGGTTAGAAAGGGTTAGATCTACGGTACTTTACCCTATAGAGTTCACCCTAAAGGTGCTACTTATATATCAAGGGTTTAGAACCTTTCCCTTTGGTCGATCCTCTGAAACCCTCTCCTGACACTCGATTGGCTCACGCTCCTATCAGACCTATAAAAGTCTCATTTTTGACTCAATTATATATCACACTATTAGAAGAGTACTTAGCTTGCACATGTACTCAGGAACCAGGTAGGACATACTAGTTGTATGTAATGACACATTTCGGAAAAACCTCTTTCTTATTAGTCTTTGGCTACTACTAACCTATATTAGAACTTTCGGATTAGCTTGTCTTCCTTGACCCTGCCTGATGAATGTCATACATAGAAGAATGATTGGAAAAGCACTCGACCACTTCTCACTTCATTCATTCGAAAGGTCGATCATAGCGGAGAAAATCTTGAAGAAGGAAACTCTTCCATATTGCTTAAAACTATTCTATCCATCCCCCTTGAATTAGTGAATCTGAGGGCAGCTTTATTGAAACTTTTAAGAGAACATCTAAGACCATCCTCAATATATATAAGTACCATCCACATCCTCATTCCTCCTTCATATCCAAATACCACCTAACAAATCAACTGATTCTTCTCTGAACAAAGCAGAACAACCTAAATTTCTTATATTTCTCTGCACGTGCTCCACTTATCCTCGGTTCAAGAATATGGAGAAAAAAGGAGAAAGGTTCTAAAAGATCTTACCCTTTAGTTAGAAACCGAATAGGGTAAAGTAGCCAAGTTAAAATCTCTTATATATAATATATAAGTAGCACCTTTGGGTAAGTTTCTAAACCCTTGATATATAAGTAGCAACCCTTCCTTACCATTTCGTTAGAAAGGGTCAGATCTAAATGAACCTTTAGAAACCGAATAGGGTAAGTAGCCGAGTTCTAAACCCTTATATATTAAGTAGCACTGAATACCGAAAAGGGTGAAGTACTTGAGTTTTAAACCCTTATATATTATATTAAGTAGCTAAAAATACCAAATATGGTTAATTAGCTGAGTTCTAAACCCTTATATATAAATAGAAGTCCTCCGTTACCCTTTAGAAAGGGTTAGATCCTTGAACATGACCCTCCCTCACCCTTTAGATAGGGTTAGATCTACGGTACTTGACCCTATATAGTTAAAGGGTTAGATCTTTTAGAACCATTTAGGGAGGGTCAGGAAATGAGACCTTGTTATGAAAGTTACGAAAAAACCCCACCCATTGGTTTATGGTTAGGGATCAAAGAATCAAGAAATTCCTATTACCCTTATGCTTTACCTACTCTCCTAAAAGCAGCAAAGGAATTCATTCATACCTATAACCATAACTTGCTTTCTTTCTAGAGAGAGGTTGAAATCCCGACTAACTAAAAGATAGAGATAGAAGAGAATAGATAGAGTCTTCCTAACCCTTTATAAAGGTTATACTTAATATATAAGGGTTTAGAACCTCACCCTAAAGGTGCTACTTATATAACAAGGGTTTAGAACCTTTATCTTTCTGACATTTGTAGAGCGGATACAGAATGGCTTAAGTCAAACTAGTATGGAATTTCATGTGTGTAGCATATAGGTAAACTAGTATGAGTATTTCTATACAAAATTAATTGGTTTGTATTCAATATACATGCGTAAGTCTCTCTCGCTCACTTGCTGGCATGACTGACTCTTTTTTCTAGGCGTAGTTCGTATAGTCCTTTTTAGCATTGGAAATGGATAAAATAAGAGTTGTTTCAATATGCACTTGAGGACCGAGCTTGCTCTATCCTCTATTACTTCTTAGTGGGATTGATTTAGGATAACATGTGGGACCAACTCAAATTCATAGTGGCAGTCAACATATTGTATCCAATGGAACACAAAACTCAACTAGCTATGCATAAGAGTAGTTGGTCTTCCAAAAACCTGGGGACCAAGAAGTAAAGTAGACCGGTGGAAATTGAAATGGTCGAAAGACATCGCGATTTCAGTACTATTCTAATAGTGATATCCAATGAACTGTAAAACCCATTCGATTCGTCCCGTACTTTCATATCCCAATACATTCTTCCTAGCTACCAATGATCATCCACCAATCATTCTGACCTACCTATGTGATGTCAGCTTTGGCCTCGAGCGTCACCACATTGCTTTCTCTAGTACTCATCGGAAATATTTCTTGTCTCATGACTGGGTTGTTGGGTGCACCACTCGATCTTTAACAAGGTGAACTTACTCATCTGTAGTATGTTCATGTTCCCGCTACTCGGATAAGCCTGGGGGTCTATTGCGCGACTGCCTCTTCAGTTTTTTTATTGGTGGTTACAAAACATACTTTGGTTCTTCTATCATCTCGGTCTGGTACTATATTGGTTGCTTGGTCTACGAGGTTGGTCCTAGTTACTGGTTGGTTTCGGGGGTTGGTTTTGAAATGGCATGGCTCCTATTGGAATTGGGATGCTCTTATGACCTTTGTTTTTCTCTCGTTCTTCATTGCCCTGGGTTCACTGCATCTTCAAAAGATACCTGTTGCACCGTGCCCTTTCTCACTACTGGCTAGAACGATCGATCTCCCATTACTCACTTCATCCGTCAACTGGTGGAATACATCACATCAACCAGGTAGCATGAGCCGCTCTGGTAAAATAATACATGAACCGATGAACCGTCCCATCTGGTTGAATGTTGCCCTTTCCTCCTATGCTTCATTTTTATTGTTCGTTCTCGAAACAAGACTGCCTATTCCTTCCATTTCCAAAGAGAGAATGGGGTAGCTTGTCGAGTTGGGGTTGATCCTGGATTGAGTTCATCCTCAGGTTCGAGTGTCCTATCCTATATTATAGAGTATATTACTGGTCCAATACCATTAAAATTAGTAGTATTACTTCTCGCTACCGAACGAACAAGCGGTATAAGTGGGGGGGGGGGGGGAACTATGACATCGATGGATCAATGGGTGGTGGAAACAACGACTCTATTGGAATGGAGTTGGTGTTGAATATTAGAGTAGAGTACTTGAGAATAGAAGGTGAGAAGGTAAAAATTTGAATTGGTGGGGTTGGGTTTTTTTTTGCGGATGGGATGTACTTTATATGCTAGAATACCTAGTTGTTGGCTAAATTGCAATACCAATCGAGTCACCAATGAGTCAATTATAGAAACTGGAATTTAAATGGTGTTGGGGGTCAGGATTGAATGCCAATGAACATCTACTACCTATATTATACCGACTCAAACACTATGAATGGGTGGTATTTATATGATGCCGAAGGGTGGATGGGAGTGGCGGAAAAAACCTCTTTCCATTTCCATTACTATTAGAGTAGAGTACTGAGGGTGGTTTTCTATGCGACATCACACCCGGGGGCTCCTCAATTCCTCTAGTTCCCCATTGAATTGATGTTTCAATACGCCTTCCATTTGATCCCCCACCTCCCTTCCTCCAAGACCAGTACTCTATTCTAATAGTACAACTATATAGGGTCAAGTACCATAGATCTGACCCTTTCTCAACTGAATAGGGTGAAGTAGCCGAGTTCTAGACCCTTATATATAATATAATATATAAGTATCTGCTACTTATATCTAAGGGTTATAAAGGGTCCGAAAGGCTGGAAAAGCGGTCCGTAACTGTATTATAGCATATAAAGATGAATTTTTTGGTATTTAGCATATAAATTCCACATATAAATAATTATATTTTATTTTATATATATATAGAGAGAGTATGACATGGTATTTCTACAGTAATCCATTCGGAAATCGCTAGTCGGAGGTGCCATGAATGCAGGAAAGGGGTAAGTGGCTGTGAGCTATCTTTGGAAGTGGTACTACTCGTGGATGGATGAACCTGATGGTTCGAGGTCAGATCACTAGACTATATAGAATGAGTACTGGAGGGCGCCTACCGGCCCGTACCTCTGAATGAAAGTATAGGTGCTCCCTCACTATATAGAGTAGAGTACTAGAGGTGGGGCACCTGGGGGTACGGGAGGAAGGTAGGTCCAAAGGTTCTAAACCCTTATATATTAAGTCCCACCTTTAGGGAGGGTGAACTATATAGGGTCAAGTACCATAGATTTGACCCTTTCTAAAGGGGTGTGCAGGAATGAGTCCATTAAACTCCATGGGTACTCTATTCAAATACTGGATCGGGACCATGGTTCTTGAGCATTGGGGTGGAATTGTGATCATCAACTACCGACCGACCTATGGGACATACTAATAGGGATAAGGAACTAATGTCAATTAAACTGCTCAGACGCCTTGAAACATTGTTGTTTTGAGCGCCGGAAAGCTCAGACGCATTCCAAAGGGTAGAGAGCTCAGGGGGCTTACTACTAGAATATGAAATTCATAACTATATAGAGTAGAGTAATTGACTTGGGGTACTGGTTTTCACGAGGTTGTGATGAACATATACAAGTATTCTAGCATATAAAGTCTGGGGGTATCGGGAGTGAGGTCTTCTTCCAATGATGCAGGTATGATTGGGGAATGGATGGTGGCTCTCTAGAATGGCCTGGTCATCCTCTGTGATGAGACAAGCAATAGGTTGCATGGGCAATCTCTCCAGCGGTAGGTCGTCCGATGCCACGACTCGCCGACCTGGAGGTGCAAGGGGAATGGATAAAAAGGCTACTCGACACCTGAGTAATCTACTCTATAGACTAATAAGGATAAATAACTATGGTATTTAGCATATAAAGTGTTCTGGATGGTTCCAAGTGCACAGGTTGGACCATCCACTATACTCACTCAGTTGTCTCACTCGCTCGAGAAGCGGAGGGGGGGGGGACGTTGGTGCCTTCTCGTACGCATCAAACACTAGGAGGAACTGTGGGACCATGCATGCCTCCTTAACACTGTGATTCCCCCCAAACACCCAAAACCTTTCCTTGGCCCAAGCTACACCTTCAGGGTTCTCTGGTTTTAACCACTCATCTGGCTTTGGCTCCGCTAGCTGCTTGGGCGTGGAGGGTTCCTGACCATTTCAAAAGAAAGGTGCAACTTATATATTATATCATGGTTTTAGAACTTGGCTACTTCACCCTATTTGGTTGAGAACCATTATATATAAGTAGTAGATACTTATATATAACCTTATATATTAAGTAGCAGAACCTGGATTTCCTTCACCGGTCGGGACATCGGGGGTGATGGGGGACCTTCTATGCCTACGGCAGTTGGTGGGGTGGTGTACTTTATATGTGGACTTTATATGCTAAATACAAATAAAATCATCTTTACTATTTACCCTTATAGATTAAGTACACCCTCAAATGGGTCATTGTCTGGCATACGAGTGGATGGTTCAACATAGGACTCAAACCAAACGAGTTCCATGAGGTCATCAGGAAGACAGAATGGGGAATGGGGCATGCACTACTGGCGTGGGTGAGCAAGCTCGGAGCAAAACGTCCAACCACCACATCATCCACCTATTGGCCATGGGGGGCAGAATCCAAGCACAACTAGTAGTTACTAGGTAGGATGTATTGGGATGAAGGTGATGGGTTGATCCAGCTACCATGAAACGGGACGTCCAAGGGTCAATCGAATGGGTGCCAGAGTCGTTGGCGATGGAAATGTGGGCACAGATCGGAGAGAATAGAAACATCTAACGAGCTCCATCCACTCAACCAACTGAGAACATGGCAGTAGCAGCGAGCGAGCACCATGGGGTGAGTGGGCTCATGTGGATGGTAGGCATTCACCAGTCCGTGGGCACCTATCGGCCTATGGGTCTGGCATTTGGCAGCTCCAATAGCAAGAACATAAGGGTGAAGTACCGGGCTACTGGAATTGCAGCGACTGTGCTCTGAAGGAATATGACTGTCCCGCCTATTAGAGTAGAGTAATGATGACTATTAGAGTAGATTAATGAGGGTTGGCGATTTGAGTGCGGTTTGAATGGTTTGGAATGATCTGACCATGAAGGTAAAATCCATGACATTCGTCCTGACCATTGAGAGTGGAGCCTCAATAAGTAGTACGAGGCTTGTTCGAATTCTTTATTGTCCGCGACAACCTGAAGCAACATGTGGAACCACCCTATGTAATGGTTGACATACCAGATTCATCCATGACACCGATAGCCCAAAGAGTACCGTGAGGTGAATTTGAAATACCACCCACCACATTCCGAAGTAAGTGTAATAGAACCCCAATTCCGATGTTGTTCAGACAGTCGAAGAAGTGAGTAGCATAGTAGTGGATGGTACTTAAAGCTTATGGTATGGATCAATTGGAGTAGTTAGTCACTCACTCGATTCCAAACGGCGTACCTTTTGCATGATGGGTCAGCGAATCAATGGGAAATGCGGGTAGAGATACTAGGTAATGGCGCTACTCTCCATTGGGACATGCTGCCTTTGGACCCAAAACCGATCGAGCTATCCATAGGCAGGTGGTCACTTTCTAGTTGGCAGTGGAAGACCAAGCCCAAGTATGTGGAAAAATACTGGGATGACTGGTGGCTAGAGGTGATAGGCCAACCGAGATCAAGGATAACTGGTTTTCTGTGAAAGATATTTCAGTATTGCGTACCTACAATCGAAATGTCCTGAGGTAGAGGGTGCTAGTGCATTGGCATTGGAAATGGATATGTGATGTTAGGAGCTGTTTGATTCCATGGGTACTCTATTAGAATACTAGACGGGTATCAGTGGTACAAGATAGACGGTGTGGTGCCAAGATCCACTATCGAGAGGGGAAGATCCTAGATCCTCAGATAAGGTCCCCAAGAAACTATCTTAGTGCGCAAGTAAGTGAGGGTATTAGAGATGGTTCAGGAGGTCGGCTTGGAAGCAGCCATATGGATGATCAAAAGCATTATAGCTCACTGGTCAAGGGTGAGTTCGAACCAACAATGTCACAGGTCTATAAGTAGTGCACCGAAGCAATGAGATGATTCCATCATGGTCCTCCCTCCATATAATATAGTCAGATACTTCATGTATTTCAGGATACGACAACGATGGTGCTGTCAGTAGCGAGAAATTATGTTAATATATGGTAGGGCCTTGGATACTATGCTTGGGGTTTTCTCAGAAGATAGAATGCTGACATGAGTATACTATTTCCACGGGGAGCGCTAGCAGTAGATCAAGGTTTCAATGGGTGGTCAGAAGTGTTGAGTGAATCGGTCCCTTAGCTCTCCTTTTTTCCAATGGGGGTATTCGAGAGTGAGAGGTCTATTTGACTGACAGTGAAACACCGATGAATATGACCATAAGGTTTAATTACTGGTTGGTGGTGGACTTTATATGTGGGCTTTATATGCTAAATACCAATAAATCCCTGATCCTTCCATGGTAGTTCACTATTAGAAGAGTACTGACCATGTGCTGCAATGGAACAGGGTGGAGGTCATCAGTACTCTTATAATAGTGTTGATATACTATTAGAAGAGTACTGATGACCTCCACCTAAAATGGTTGGGTTCCTGGATGGATCAGGTACTCTTCGGTAGTTCACTATTAGAAGAGTACTTGAGTTGTTCGGCATTTCTGGAATTGGGCATATCGCACATTCGAATCGCATATACATATACATATACATATACATATACATATACATATACATATACATATACATATACATATACATATACATATACATATACATATACATATACATATACATATACATATACATATACATATACATATACATATACATATACATATACATATACCTATACATATACATATACATATACATATACATATACATATACATATACATATACATATACATATACATATACATATACATATACATATACATATAAATATACATATACATATACATATACATATACATATACATATACATATACATATACATATACATATACATATACATATACATATACATATACATATACATATACATATACATATACATATACATATACATATACATATACATATACATATACATATACATATACATATACATATACATATACATATACATATACATATACATATACATATACATATACATATACATATACATACACATATAGTAGCTGGGGGTTGAGTTGCGCAATGAGAACCGAAAGGTTAGAATCACCACTATAAGGTTTAAGTACCGGGTGACTGGTCATCAGTTTCATGGCTCATTCAGTGACACCACCTCATGACTATAGGGGGAGTGAACACTATATAGATAGAGTACCTGACTCTTCTAATAGTGCTACCACCTTCCATATGGTATTTCCAAAGGAGGGGGGTAGTTTCAGCTACTCTATCTAATAGTACTGTGATATTTGTTGGGGTAAATCGGTATAATATAGGTAGTAGAGGTAGTGGGACTAGGCCAAATCCACTCCAACCGTTCCATAAGTGTTGATGGTGGAAGTGGTTGGGCTATGGAAATCATAAACTGGAAACAACTGCAAGTAGATGAGTCAAATCAAGCCAGAAAATAGATGACCATACCAACAACCGACACAGGTGCACCAGTAGAGTATACTATTTGGCGCGTGAGCAACCCATTTGGAAGGAACTCGACAAGCGCTTGAACCACCAGTTGTGTCAGTATTAGAGTAGAGTACTGAGGATAGACCTATCTCATTGGATCACCTCCGGTCCATGCATCCAACATGTGGGGAGCAAGGTAGCGACTGTTTATTAAAAACACAGGACTCTGCTAAGAGGTCAACTTACGTATAAAGTCTGACACCTGCCCGGTACTGCAAGGTTGATGCAGTTGGGTACCGAGCAGAGGGCGCCCAACTGTATCGACCTAGTGGTAAATGGCGGCAGTAACCCTAATTGTCTGAAGGTAGTGAAATGCCTTATCGCATAAGTAGCGACCTGCATGAATGGTGTAATAACTGCCCAGCTATCTCCGAAATAGAATATGGTGAAAATGAAATCTCGGTTCATATGTCGTTCACCCCATGTCTAGACGGTAAGACCATGTGCACCTTGACTATTCGCTTCTCTGTGAGAAAGATAGTCGAATGCCTCGTAGGATGGTAGTAGTGATCTGGTCTCCTACCGCCACCGCTCCATCGGACCACTCGTTTGGTCAATGCCCAATGTTCTAACCTCATGAGTGACTAATATATTCTAATAGTTGAGACTCACCAGTTTCACTATAGAAAAAACATGGTACTTATATATATATATCAAGTATTAAGGCCATATCTACAAAAGGCTCCAGACGATGCATGGATAGGTGCAGAAAGCGGTTCACCCATTCATCCCCCTTGTTTCAAGGTTTCCCACTACTACGATATGGTCATGGGGTAGCCTGAAATAGAGAGTATCATATCTATATGGTGGTGGTCTTGGTGGAATTTATATGTGGGTATGATCTATATATGGTCATGATAGTTTTCATTATGACCGATATAGGATGATACCTTGGTTCATCAGCTTATTCATTCAATTCAAGTTCAAGTCTTGGGAAAAGAGCGAGTTTGGTATTTTATCTGGGGAAGATTACTCCTAAAGAGTAACGGGTGGTGCGCAATGGCCAAAGACACCCAACTCTATCAGGAACATATTGGTGTTCAACACCGAACTACAAGATGGCACAACTCGAGCAGGGACAGACTATTCAAAAGGTAATCTGAGCTGTCATCCATAGTGAACCGGGAAGTTCCGTGTGGTTGGGCGCTCGTGAAATGGATCACAGGTACGTCGGGGATAATAGGCTGATGAAACCCAAGATCTTGGATTGATGGTTTTGTTTGTCACCTCGATGTCGACTCATCACCTCCTGGGGCGGAAGCTGGTCCCAAGGGTTTGGTTGTTCACCAATTGAAAACAGTGGTACATGACTTGGGTTTAGAACATCATGAGACAGTTCGGTTCCTATATACTGTGGGGTTATGAGAAAGGAAAGGTACACAACCTAGTACAAGAGGACTGGAATCGAGCATGGGGACAACCCATTGCGATCCAAAACCCTGGTGGTAGTATACGGTGCAACTACGTTGTTGGTATCATCTCTATTGGTGGTGGTCACTGGTGGATGGATCTTGGAACGCCACTTGGACTCGTTCTCGGACTCGGTAGAAGAACAATACCCGAGCAGATAGGCGATATGTGAACTATCCCTTTTGGAACTCGATCTTGCTCACCTGCGGTGGATATTGAGGAGCTATCATGGAGCAAGCATATTCGTACTAATCGGACAACTAGCTAATAGGTAGCTCGGAGCTCATCGGCCACCACCCCACTCAGGTACTCGAGTCAAACCACCACGTACACCACCATATTCCACCATATCCAATACAACCAACATAAAAAAAACAGATGATTCAGATGGCCAACGACACTGGAACCACAGGAACCGGTCGAGAACGCATCAGAGTCATGGTCTGGTCGACCTTGGGGCCAATGCATCTACCAAACCGAAGGCAATAAGTTGTTTTGGGTTCATCGATATAATCTATCCAGGTACTCCTCTATATAGTCTATAGGCGAACCACTATAGGTACCTTTTTTTGTTCCTATAGTTGTGCCTATAGTGGTCCGACTATATTATACTGACGCTTCATATGATAGTCAACGGTTCGGGGGTTCGATGGTGGATATGGCGGTGATAGAATTGGAGTTGGAGGTACTATACTAGACTACTACTAGTAGTAGTATGACTATGATTGGATGGTGGCATGGAATTTTCATGGTTGGGTTGAGGGTGGTCGGTTTGGAAGAGCATGGTGGTCGGAAACTATATATAATAGTAACCATGGTGTGGTCAAATGTCAAGAATGGTCCAATATCTAAGAAATGATATAATAGATAGTCTGGGAGTGGATCCATGTACTCTTCTATAACTATATGCAAGAGTAATGTAGAATAAGAATAGGTCGAGTGAAGGTGGTGCTCGGGGAGACCTTGGCTTACAGGAACTCATCTGGCATTAGACCGAGCAGAAAGGGAAAGCAGCACTTCGATGGCCAAAATAGTCATGCTACCCCCTTCCCAACATGTTCCACCTTCACCAAAAATGCCGTTTGAGTGAGTATACTCGAGGCCAATCGTCGCATCTCTAGCATACTACTACTATTCTAGTATAGTGGTGCATGTGTTCTTTTCGAAAGGTTTCTTTTGGACGCTTCCCTACTTACCGGTACTATATATATAAGAATACCTGAAGTGTTTCTTAGGTGTTTCAGTGGAATGGTGTTGCTGATTGTTATTGAGTGGATCTGGTGCTCTTGAGATCCCACCCTCTCGAATGCCACCACTAAATCACAAGGATCATGGTCATATAGCAAGAGCCAGACTATATAGAGTAAGTACTTGTGACCAAGAACAAAAATACCCAAGGTACCTTATCATAAGGTTTAAGCACCGAGGCAGTGGGGTAGGATGATGTGCTCGAGGCCAACCACCAATGGACAAATGGCCTTCCAACTGGTGAAACCCAAACACTTGATTTCAGACCCCATATGGTACTTATATATATTAAGGCCTTTGACTACTATATCACAAATCACAAATCACACAGTGGTACGATTGATGCCATCTCATGAAAATATATATAAGTATCAGGGCATTGGGTGATGTGAATAGATAAACAACTCGACTTCGGTACTTGAACGAAGACCTGCACCCTACTGTATAGAGTAAGGAGTGGTTCAATAAACACATGGACCATGCCTTAGTGCTCTACTTTAATAGTGTAAAATCACATACTAGATACCAGATCTCTGGTGAGGAGTGGGGGTTTGGATGTCGGTATAATATATGTAGTAGACTTGAATGCATGGTGTAGAGACCCGAAGCTTGACGTACATGGACATTACATTACTTTTGAGGAATACTTAGTACATAACAAAAACACACACACAAGGACCGTAATAGTTTAGTGTCTTTGGAAACTTGGAACGTAATCTTCTAATCATGGTGAAAGATCTTCAACATCTCCCATAAAGATCTTCCCTTTTTTTTTACCTAAAACCTTTCTTTATATCCTGGGGAATAGAAAACATAAAAGGGTGAGCTCAAATTCTCATTAAGGGTAAACAAAATAAATATCAATCACATCATATTCATAAAAACATAACATTTTGGAAATATTAACCTGCAAAAGAGAGAGCATAATTTCATAACATGGGATAAATCATAGTAGTGAAATCAAATCCCAATAATCATAACATAAAACATGAAACTTTGTGGTATACACACATAATCATAGATAATCATATCTTATTAGTCAAGACTCATTGCCAAGACTATCTTAGCGGACAAAGTCCATTTCTGAACCGAGTCACCCTCGTTTCAGTCCTGTTTCACTGAACCGGTATAACCTACCATTCCATCCATGTCTATCTCATGAGATATAAAATCTTTACCTAATGCATTGGAGGGAGATATAGGTCCCACCCATCTCATAATGATACCATTCTTATGTGTGCCACAAAATCATAAATCATACATCATTGCATAACCCATGTAATACAAATGGGAATATTAAACATCATGACATCATAAAACAATTCATATAAGATAAAGGAATTCGTAAAAATAATTCCATCACAACATAATCAAATCAACGTAATAATAGGGATAAAAACAGAACCCTTTATTATCTTAGATGGAAAATAATTTTGATAAAACACTTGAACTCTATTCTTGAGGAAAATATCCTTTCTTCTTCAAAAACATTTTTCCTTTCTTAACATGTCATACAACTTTAAACTAAAAGAATTTGATTAAAAATAAACTTGAAAACTTGTAAAGGATTCTTCTTGGAAATAATGTTTTAAAAATCCATTCATGTCGTATAATTTAAAAAAAACATTCTTCTCGTACTTTTGTCGGAAAAGTCAAAAAGTACCTCGTACGAAAAACGACAAAAGATTCCTTTCATATATTTTACTAAAAACTCACCGAAGGGTAAAATTGGATTTAAAAAATTGTAGGTGGATGGAAATAATATTACATATTGAGGAAACATGGATGTGGATGATAAAATACACCCCAGTAAATACCAAAGTATAAACAATCTCGGATAAAAATGAGATTGTGATATTTTCCCTTACCTTAGGTCCGATTTGATTCGTAAGTGTCCGAACCTCCTGTATAATGATTTAAATAATGTCATTGACTTATTACAGAATCATATTCATTGTTATGATATCATATATGGTTCACTTATGACTTTATATTACCCGTTCTTTTGTAAATTCAATGTTAAAGAGCGTTTTGGGTAAAATTGTTTCATTTGTCGTCCGTGTTTTGACTTGTAATTATTCATATGATTACTTAGATCATGATTAATTAATTCCAGAATATAAAACATGATTTATATATATATATATATTCAGAATATACATATATATAATAAATTAGTAAATGGAAAGAAATACACCGTTCATGGAGACGGTAGGCCGTACGTACGCATGAACGTTGTTTTCGTTTCCTTATTGAGTTGAACGGAATTAAGTAGATGACATACATATATATACACATAAATCCAGTATCATTATTATGTAATATATTTCATGATTAATTATTACATATACTTTATAATCATTCATGAATGGTTAAAGTGGAGAATGAATCTCATCACGTCGTGGAGACGGTAGTCCGTACGTACGCACGAGCGATGATATCGTTCTCATGATCGTGAGACTGTATTGGAGTGTATGTATACTATTTCAGAAACAATATCACTTTAAAATAATAATATATAGTTATTATTTACACCATTATACCCATCCAAGTAAGGTGGTGGTGGAAAATAGATTTCACCACGGTGTGGAGACGGTATTCCGTATGTACGCACGCGCGGTGATTTCGTTTTCCGTAGGATGGATAGATGGTGAAATAGGATTGTTTCATACTTATAATAAGATATCATTATATGAGTGATACTGATGTTATTAATTCATGATGAAACAACCTAATAAGAATAATTGGAAGAAGAAATAAAGGTGAAAGAATCGGTAACGGAAATTACCTCTTTTTTGAAGCGCCTCTTTGAGACCTCCTCTTAGGGCACTAAAATTAGTCTTTGAGGAAGACCAGAACCTCTAGGATATTTCTAGGGAAGTGGAGAAGATAATTCTTCAGGGGTTGTCCGATCTTGAAGGCTCAAAGTTGTGTGAGGAAGAGAGGGAGGAGGTGCCCTTTTATAAGGGAGGAGAGGGGCGCCTTTGGGAAAACAAAAAATATTATTTTATTATAAAGTCAATTTAGGTTTTAAATAGCTCCAAATTGATATATTTCGAAGTTAAGGTGGGGATGGGTCGAAATCCTATCATTCAATAGAATTTAGACAAGTTTATGTTCCTATTTTAACCTTATCATTTAGATTTAACTCTAAGATAAATAATTTAACTTTTACCGTGTCTTTTTGTTTTCTTACACTATATGGTTAATAAACTTACTATATCAATCCAAAAGAACCCCAAGTCGTTTATTATTAATATATATAATCTTATCTAAGTCATTTGGACGAACCTTATATTTTTAGGAATAAAATAACAATTAATAATATAATATTTGTTTTAAAAACTAATTTATGTCAATTTTGACACTATTTGGTACATGAATTTTATGAAATTCATAAAAGAATGATAAGTTCAAACAAAGTTACTTAAATCAACAATAACATGTCATATTAACCTATAAAATTAGTTTAAGTCATAAAAAGTCTCAAATTACATTTATTTGGGCATTTATAACATCAATTATGTCAATATTTCATTAATAAGTCAATTACTGCATCATCTTTGTGTCATAATAAATGATACTTATTTAATCCCTAAAAATTCTAAATAAATTCCTATGATGTATATAATTGTATTAGATTTCGGGAGACTATTCATGTTCTAAGTTTCATGAAGTTTATCACTAGATTAAAATTATTATACTTATAAGATTTAAGAAAGTGACATGTTGTCACATTCTTTGGTTTTAATAATAATTAAATTATTTTCATTGAAAAAATTTAATTAAATGAATCTAATCCGACCCTTAGGTGATATGGGTCGACTTTTAGTCATCCAATAGGATTTTTACATTTGTTAGGGTAATTTTAAAATATTATATTTACCCTTAATTACCCGATTTACCTTTAACTATGGTAAATAAAATTTACCGTAGTTACTATTCATAATTCCCAAAAATAAAAAATAGCTTATTAACATAATTTGGATCCACTGATTCCAAATATGGAAATCATTTTTCCAAATTCAATACACAAAAGTTTCAGAAATTAAATTAAAATTAATCCCTTTGTCGAAAGAAAACAGGGTTTTCTTTAAAACATTGCAGAAGATTGAATTGATTTAACCTACGAATTCAAGGTAAAATCAATGCTAATGACATACATTATATTAAATGGTAAAAATATATTCTATTTATACTTTATAACCATTCAATATTATAATTTAACCACATAAGATATTATGATGAAAAAAGTTGTTTTTAATTAAAATATAGTGTGTTTTTACTATTCATTAAAATATGAAAGTTATCGGAAAAATATCAAAACTTTATCTAATGTAAATTTTTATATCCTGATTCAAAAGAAGAATTTTATTTTGTCAAATTGAACATATAAACATGTCAAAAACTAGATTTAAAGTGGGTGCGCCATCAAAAGGCGGCAAAACTGCATTTTTTGAAAAATACTTATTTTACCCGAAAAATTTATTTTGTTCTTATACCATGTTCTAGAAAATGTGTAAGATGAATAATAATGTTATAAAATTCAAAATTTAGTTAATACTATTCATAATGGCTAGTTCATGACAATATTATAATAATATATCATTGTTTATTAAAACCCGGTATTGCGTACAACACACGCTATCGAGGAAGATCACGATTGCGTGTAATGCAAGCCAAGTCAGGGTTGCGTGTTGTGAAAGAATCCTTCGTTGTTTCGTATAACAGAATCCAACCATATTTCATTTATACATTGAATATATATATATATATATATATATATAACTTCAATGTTGCGTAGAATAACTATTATCAAAATTGTGTGTAACACGGTCCAAGAATAGTGTTGAGTATACTGCAAGCTAATACGGTGTTGCGTATAGCACAAGGTAATCTTGTTGTAGAATACAACTCAAGACATTAATGAAATTAAAATAATATTTTTCATAAAATCTCGGGGTGTTACATTCTACCCCCCTTAAAATGAATTTCTCCCTCGAAATTCTTCGGGGTTATAAATGGTTTACTACTCGAAAGTTTGTTTAATAGAAACCCACATCGTAAAAAGGAATACCAAAACCAATCTTGAAAAACAAAAGTATGAAACGTAATGGTTACCCAAATAAACTAATCACTGGGTTTCCACATAGGTGAAAATATGGATATGGAAGAAAAATCTAACCATCATGTTCTGATGGAGAGTGGTAGAGAACATGGCTATGGAAAAGCCAACAATCAGAAATCCATAAATTTGTGACGATCTAAGGTACCATCTGATTAATCAGATATAAGAGCACTAGGACAACATTTTTGGTTTTCAAGATCGTTTCCCTAAAGTTGAAGAATTTGAATTAGAATAAATAATTACTTTATTTTGGTACAATCTCACTGTTGTTCATGCCTTGAACAATTTCTACTTCATCTCTTAAATAAATGAAGTTGAATTTGTTATTCGTGAAGTGTTAGCAGATCATGTGATAGAATGACGGGTCATTCCATCTGTCTCAAACAAAAGGTTAGCAAAATTTATTAAATATACATAAGTCATTCTATAGTGATATTAATCATATATGGTTCCTAAAATGGACTTATACTTCATATATCATACTGCTTAATATAATAAAACTAGTTTCTACTAAACAGGGACTTTCTGTAGGCCAGTGGTAGGTGATAAAGGCTAGTCGCACTTCGGTTATGGGTTTGATTCCCACAGCCTTGTCCGACATGATGGGCTGTAGCCCGTCCTGCAGGTTGTCCTTTTTCTAAAACTACATTACTATATCATCCCATCAATAATATCAAAAAAAGGTTCTATCCTTAAACAATACTAACTTATGTCCAACATAATCCATTCCAATCTTTAGGCTTATCCAAAATACTTCGGTCCAAGCTCATAGTATAGAGAAAATGATCACGTGAATGCCATCATTTATCCCTCATATATCTTGTTCGTCACATTCCAGTCATGTGATTACCATAATCATGTAATCTCTTGAAAAATGAATACCCATTGAATCTTAGTAAAAACATGAGTGTTGTCAAAAGTTAACGCATTCCACATACCAAAAACCCAAAATACTATATACTCAAACCATGATATAACTATTTCCTTATATCAGTCATGAGCTCATGAATACTATCAAACATTTAATTTTCTCCTTATCCCTTCATTATGCGCATATCATCTACATTCCAAAAATATCTGAATAATATTTCATGGATACTGGTACCATTAATCATACACTTTCAAAACTCAAGGAAAGACAACAGTGTAACAATCCTTAAATGTCTCTTTATTCCATAGTACCATGAGATTACTTATACAACATTACACATGATAAACATGTAATCATTCCACTACATTCTTAAACCATTGACTGAGCTTCAACAATTCTTTCATCTCACATATCATTTGTAGTCTCTTCATCATCATCAACATAAATACTACCCATACGACCATACTGATTCTCATCATGAAACTTTACCTTAGGGCATTGGTTTGCATAATGCTCGTACATTCCACATTTAAAACATTTAACCATTGTTGATGTCGTAGCAATACCATTATCCTCATCCCTGGTGTTAACTGAACCTTTTCCTTTGCACTTACTGGCTTTGTTCCTTCTTTTCCACACCCAAAGCATCTTCCAGTTCCTTTGAAACATTCTCCTTGATGCCTCTTCCCACATGATTTACATAGGGGAAATTGAACTTTCTTTCCTCTATGATCATCATGAAACTCCATCTTTCTCTTATTAGCCGAGTCAGGAAACATACCAAATTTGAGTTTATTGATCATATTATGAGATTGCTGATTCGGCATAATAATGATGGTTGGACTTCCAAATCCCATTTCATTTGGTTTCTCATGAAGAATATCATTCCATTGTCCATCATATCATCCATTATCGTGAATCATCTTGTTTCCAGCCATTTTCTAAAACCCAAAAAGAATAGTGTTAGAGGAAAAAATCATAATAAAGGGGGAGTAACTTTAATATCTAACATCTTAGGTTAAATTCTAAGATTGTTACCATAGTTCTAGGACTATCCTATACGTATACTTATCCTTAGGTACATCCCTAGACATACCCTAGAAATATCTCTAGGGATCTCACTAACGTTCTCACATCCTAGTTTCCAAAGGTTGACTAAACCTTTCCTCTGATACCAACTGTAGAGACTCGAAGCTTGACGTACATGGACATTACATTACTTTTGCGGAATACTTAGTACATAACAAAAACACACACACAAGGACCGTAATATTTTAGTGTCTTTGGAAACTCGGAACGTAATCTTCCAATCATGGTGAAAGATCTTCAACATCTCCCATAAAGATCTTCCCTTTTTTTTCTTACCTAAAACCTTTCTTTATATCCTGGGGAATAGAAAACATAAAAGGGTGAGCTCAAATGATCAGTAAGGGTAAACACAATAAATATCAATCACATCATAATCATAAAAACATAACATTTTGGAAATCTTAACCTGCAAAAGAGAGAGCATAATTTCATAACATGGGATAAATCATAGTAGTGAAATGAAATCCCAATAATCATAACATAAAACATGAAACTTTGTGTAATACACACATAATCATAGATAATCATATCTTATTAGTCAAGACTCATTTCCAAGACTATCTTAGTGGACAAAGTCCATTTCTGAACCGAGTCACCCTCGTTTCAGTCTTGTTTCACTGAACCGGTATAACCTACCATTCCAGCCATGTCTATCTCATGAGATATAAAATCTTTACCTAATGCATTGGAGGGAGATATAGGTCCCACCCATCTCATAATGATACCATTCTTATGTGTGCCACAAAATCATAAATCATACATCATTGCATAACCCATGTAATACAAATGGGAATATTAAACATCATGACATCATAAAACAATTCATATAAGATAAAGGAATTAGTAAAAATAATTCCATCACAACATAATCAAATCAATGTAATAATAGGGATAAAAACATAACCCTTTATTATCTTAGATGGAAAATAATTTTGATAAAACACTTGAACTCCATTCTTGAGGAAAATATCCTTTCTTCTTCAAAAACATTTTTCCTTTCTTAACATGTCATACAACTTTAAACTAAAAGAAGTTGATTAAAAATAAACTTGAAAACTTGTAAAGGATTCTTCTTGGAAATAATGTTTTAAAAATCCATTCATGTCGTATAATTTTAAAAAAACATTCTTCTCGTACTTTTGTCAGAAAAGTCAAAAAGTACCTCGTACGAAAAACGACAAAAGATTCCTTTCATATATTTTACTAAAAACTCACCGAAGTGTAAAATTGGATTTAAAAAATTTTAGGTGGATGGAAATAATATTACATATTGAGGAAACATGGATTTGGATGATAAAATACACCCCAGTAAATACCAAAGTATAAACAATCTCGGATAAAAATGAGATTGTGATATTTTCCCTTACCTTAGGTCCGATTTGCTTCATAAGTGTCCGAACCTCCTGTATAATGATTTAAATAATGTCATTGACTTATTACAGAATCATATTAATTGTTATGATATCATATATGGTTCACTTATGACTTTATATTACCCGTTCTTTTGTAAATTCCATGTTAAAGAGCGTTTTGGGTAAAATTGTTTCATTTGTCGTCCGTGTTTTGACTTGTAATTATTCATATGATTACTTAGATCATGATTACTTAATTCCAGAATATAAAACATGATTTATATATATATATATTCAGAATATATATATATATAATAAATTAGTAAATGGAAATAAATACACCGTTCATGGAGACGGTAGGCCGTACGTACGCATGAACGCTGTTTTCGTTTCCTTATTGAGTTGAACGGAATTAAGTAGATGACATACATATATATACACATAAATACAGTATAATTATTATGTCATATATTTCATGATTACTTATTACATATACTTTATAATCATTCATGAATGGTTAAAGTGGAGAATGAATCTCATCGCGTCGTGGAGACGGTAGTCCGTACGTACGCACGAGCGATGATATCGTTCTCATGATCGTGAGACTGTATTGTAGTGTATGTATACTATTTTAGAAACAATATCACTTTAAAATAATAATATATAGTTATTATTTACACCATTATACCCATCCAAGTAAGGTGGTGGTGGAAAATAGATTTCACCACAGCGTGGAGACGGTATTCCGTACGTACGCACGCGCGGTGATTTCGTTTTCCGTAGGATGGATAGATGGTGAAATAGGATTGTTTCATACTTATAATAACATATAATTATATGATTGATAATGATGTTATTACTTCATAATGAAACAACCTAAGAAGAAGAAGTGGAAGAATAAATAAAGGTGAAAGAATCGGTAACGGAAATTACCTCTTCTTTGAAGCGCCTCTTTGAGACCTCCTCTTAGGGCACTAAAATTAGTCTTTGAGGAAGACCAGAACCTCTAGGATGTTTCTAGGGAAGTGGAGAAGAGAATTTTTCAGGGTTTTGCCGAGCTTGAAGGCACAAAGTTGTGTGAGGAAGAGAGGGAGGAGGTGCCCTTTTATAAGGGAGGAGAGGGGCACCTTTGGGAAAACTAAAAATATTATTTTATTATAAAGTCAAGTTCGGTTTTAAATAGCTCCAAATTGATATATTTAGAAGTTAAGGTGGGGATGGGTCGAAATCCTCTCATAAAATAGAATTTAGACAAGTTTAGGTTCCTATTTTAACCTTATCATTTAGATTTAACTCTAAGTTAAATAATTTAACTTTTACCGTGTCTTTTTGTTTTCTTACACTATATGGTTAATAAACTTACTATATCAAGCCAAAAGAACCCCAAGTTGTTTATTATTAATATATATAATCTTATCTAAGTCATTTGGACGAACCTTAGATTTTTAGGAATAAAATAACAATTAATAATATAATATTTGTTTTAAAAACTAATTTATATCAATTTTGACACTATTTGGTACATGATTTTTATGAAATTCATAAAAGAATGATAAGTTCGAACCAAGTTACTTAAATCAACCATAAAATGTCATATTAACCTAGAAAATTAGTGTAAGTCATAAAAAGTCTCAAATTACATTTATTTGGGCATTTATAACATCAATTATGTCAATATTTCATTAATAAGTCAATTACTGCATCATCTTTGTGTCATAATAAATGATAATTATTTAATCCCTAAAAATTATAAATAAATTCCTATGATGTAGATAATTGTATTATATTTCTGGAGACTATTAATGTTCAAAGTTTCATGAAGTTTATCACTAGATTAAAATTATTATACTTATAAGATTTAAGAAAGTGACATGTTGTCACATTCTTTGGTTTTAATAATAATTAAATTATTTTCATTGAAAAAATTTAATTAAATGAATCTAATCAGACCCTTAGGTGATATGGGTCTACTTTTATTAATCCAATAGGATTTTTACATTTGTTAGGGTAATTTTAAAATATTATATTTACCCTTAATTACCCGATTTACCTTTAACTATGGTAAATAAAATTTACCATAGTTACTATTCATAATTCCCAAAAATAAAAAATAGATTATTAACATAATTTGGATACAATGATTCCAAATATGGAATTCATTTTTCCAAATTCAATACACAAAAGTTTCAGAAATTAAATTAAAATTAATCCCTTTGTCGAAAGAAAACGGGTTTTTCTTTAAAACATTGCAAAAGATTGAATTGATTTAACCTACGAATTCAAGGTAAAATCAATGCTAATGACATAAATTATATTAAATGGTAAAAATATATTCTATTTATACTTTATAACCATTCAATATTATAATTTAACCACATAAGATATTATGATGAAAAAAGTTGTTTTTAATTAAAATATAGCGTGTTTTTACTATTCATTAAAATATGAAAGTTATCGGAAAAATATCAAAACTTTATCTAATGTAAATTTTTATATCCTAATTCAAAAGAAGAGTTTTATTTTGTCAAATTGAACATATAAACATGTCAAAAACTAGATTTAAAGTGGGTGCGCCATCAAAAGGCGGTAAAACTGCATTTTTTGAAAAATACTTATTTTACCCGAAAAATTTATTTTGTTCTTATACCATGTTCTAGAAAATGTGTAAGATGAATAATAATGTTATAAAATTCAAAATTTAGTTAATACTATTCATAACGGCTAGTTCATGACAATATTATAATAATATATCATTGTTTATTAAAACTCGGCATTGCGTACAACACACGCTATTGAGGAAGGTCGCGATTGCGTGTAATGCAAGCCAAGTCAGGGTTGCATGTTGTGAAAGAATCCTTCATTTTTTTGTATAACAGAATCCAACCATATTTCATTTATACATTGAATATATATATATATATATATATATATACTCAATGTTGCGTAGAATAACTATTATCAAAATTGTGTGTAACACGGTCCAAGAATAGTGTTGCGTATACTGCAAGCTAATACGGTGTTGCGTATAGCGCAAGGTAATCTTGCTGTAGAATACAACACAAGACATTAATGAAATTAAAATAATATTTTTCATAAAATCTCGGGGTGTTACACATGGACACTGGTAGTGGTATTGAGAACTAATGGAATGGGGATGGTGCTAACTTAGACGGGCAGACTCCCCACTTATCCATTCCAAGCAAGTGTGATGCCACCATGTATCCATTGTCACCTTTTGGAAGGTGGTCCAGTAGAAAAGCAGTAGGTAGTGGTGTTATGATTGAGATGGTAGTTGGGGGTTATGGTTTGTAGTGGGTGGATCCTCAATAATCTTTTAATATTGTGAAGGCCTTAAACTACCAGGGTCATGAAATCCACCCCATTGGAGTGTGGTCAGACCTGGGAATGGATATATAGTATGTTGAGAGTACTAGGCACAACCAGATGAATTGTGTCCAACAGGTGAAGAGCTGAGGATCTTAAACCAATTAGCTTCCTTCTTACCTATCCTTTCGAGGCTAGGTATTGAGTTTTTTCACAGCAAGGGATAAAGTATCGCTGGTTTAAATATCCTATTCCTTGAGAAATATCAGATCAAGCATAAGGGCTTCCCTAGTCAAATAATGGGACCTCACAATAGAAGTAAGAGAAAGCGCTCTTTGTCAACAACCACTTTAGTACAAAAATTCTTGTGTAAGAAAATAGGTGGTTCTTATATTAGTACAATAATAGATTCTCTCACCGAGTGCATTAACAAGAGGAGCAGCTGCACATATTAGTCCACACCTAATTATGTAAAAAAGGTTTTTATTCCTCCCTCAACAGGGATAAAAACCTATGCTTGTGCGGTTGGTAGTTGACAAATGGAATAATGAGTATTTTGCTTTCAGTTTCGAAAATCCTATACTTCTCCTTCAACTTTGACCCAGTAGTCTCAGGGATTAGATTCGTTCTTATAACTTCAATGAAAGATATCCACGATTCACTTACTTAAGAATAATCAGTTCAGTTCACATCAACATATTTCCTCAGCTATGGCACATCAATCCTGGAAAGAAAGACCTAATCTTATTAGATATGTAACACAGACCTTGTCTAATTTTGGGCATAAAAGGGAGCTTTCTTCCTCTGATACATATCCCTTTAACTCCTCTCCTCTCACTTCCTAAATTCCCCTATTATGTAACGGCCTTCCCTAAACCTGTTTAGAAAGGGACTTGGCTAACGAGCTCTTCCCGCGCTTTTGGAAGACCTTATTGGGACTGAACCAACTAACCAAAGGAGAAAGACTATAAGGATCAGATCCTTTCATTTAAGAAAGATATTTGGATATCTGCTCTCATCTCACCCTGTTAAACCTGCTCTCTCAAACCAGCAATAGAAAAAAGGTCTCTTGCCTATCCGGTTCGTGCCCGTTCGAGCCATTCGATAGATTTTCTTCGCTCTCCTCTTTATTTCTTTGTTCTGTCTGCTTGTTGGACCTTCTATACGCCTTCCTTTAATCAATAATAAATTTTTCCAATCACTCGAAGTTGACCTTTTCTAGCCCCTGGGAAACAATACTCTTCCTCTCGTATCCTTTCTTTCTGACTTTCCTTGCTTTCAAGCTGGGGGGTAAGGACCTGCTCAACTATGATCTCTATGCCCTAAGAGTTTAGATGGACTAACTTAAATGAATTTAATTTCAATTTCCTAACCCTTTAGAAAGGTTCTACTTAATATATAAGGGTTTAGAACCTTTGGAACCCTTAGTATAAAAAAGATATGAGACTGATAGCACCTTTCTTGTCGGATAGCTTCTCTGTTCTTACTGCTCAAGGACTTGCGGACGGGATGAAATGCTACCGCTAAATCTCCCATATGATTAGTTTCACAAGGTTGAATTTGACCTTTATCTTTATCCTTGAGAGAACATAACATAACGTGTGTCAAGCACACATCTTTCTCTTTTTTCCCTTTATTTATTTATTTATTTCTTTATAGTACACAGTACAGTCAATGAGATGTAGAACTCCGAGAATCATGGTTCAACAACGCCACACTGAAGGAGTCATGGTTTCCAATCCACAAGACACTCGCAGGGGGATAATTTAATTCCTTTGGGAATGAACCAACTCCATTCCATTGACCACCATCATTATCTGATTGCCTTTGGGTGAAGCAGATCATGGCATATCCGAAAGGCCAACACCCATCTCCGCTTGAATCTAAACCAACTCAACTCCAATAGCATGCTAGTGTATTTTTATTCCCCCTGATTCCTTTCAATATATATAAGTACCATGGGAATGGATGTATAAAAGAGTCAACTATTAGAGAATAGCATGGTGATCCACCCGGTTGTTCTCAGTACTCTTCTAATAGTGTGCTATGGTGGTTTTGGCTATATTGTCTATTAATAGTGGTCACCGAGACAAGCCAAAGGGTATGGAGTTGTTGGGATACATGGGAAAATGGAGTGCACTACTCTATAGACCATGTTATGCCTTTGGGAAGGGCTTAAAATGGATATTTCAAAGGGGCTCAAGATGGACACCAAATAGAGATGATACTCATTACTCTATCTAATAGTGTCTCGATTCCCTTCGAAAGAACTGATAGGGATAAGGAACTGATCGAATGACATGTCCCAAAAACCAATGGAGTATACCCGTTCTATACTTCTAGCCATTCATTGTGCACTGAATGACGTTCCTCCGATCCCATGGCAGCACTGCGTTCATCGATCCCTAGCAACTGGACCTCCCCACTCTTGTGAATGGATATGGCTTTGTTCCCCCCACCGTAGGATCCGAATGTAGAGGTCATAGATGGATTATTGATCTAATCTTTCTGGCATATGCGATAGCTAGTACTACGACGATTAGATAGAAACCACCTCAGCCCCCACATCAACCCCCGTGGCACACCTCTGATGCCATAAGAGTGAAATCAGGTTCTCTTTGGTGTCAAGAGTGGCATCCTACTACCCATTGTGTTCTGGAATTTCATGGGGCCAATATGTGCTTCCCACGCCCATACTATTAGATTAGAGTACTGAGAGTGGATTGTGGAACACTATTAGAGTAGAGTACTAAGATGTGCCTTGATGACCTTCGTCTCACACCGGTGGCGTGAATGGTCAACAACGTAGCTGTACCTTCATTCCGTATGGGGTCTTTGGGCTGCTGCTACTATTGGTGTTTGGGGTTGATGGGTCTTGTGAATTGCAGTGATCACAATGGGATTTGGGGGTGATCAGTGGTAGACTCTTGATTGGAGAGAGTGAAACGCCAGGGTGATACTCTACTACCTATATTATACCGATAAGAAATGGGGGTAACGGTTTTTTCAAGGTCAAACCCAAAACACAACAACAATGGAATTCTCGGTGGTAGTAGACTGCACAGTGGCCAATTACATTCCAATAGAGCATCGATATCTAGTGGGGTTGGGTGAAACGAGACATCAGTTGTCTAGCTGCAATGACTGAGTGGTGGTATCAACTTGATTGGAATAGAGGTTCATGAGTTGCAATTGGTCTTTCTTGGCTAGGTTGCGCTACCCTCCTTTTCGTTCTGGCTACTCGATGATGCACCACTACCACATTCCATTGGACCATCGACCAATTCCCCCATCTATCAATACCAACAGGTATTCACCCCCACTCCCATAGGCACATTGGTGTTTTGAGATGGTGTTCCCTACCATTTCCCATGTACCATACCACCCCCATTCCCCTTGGACTATCGGTACCGTAGTGGCTTTACCCAGCGGAAACGATCGAGGCCATCAATTTTTCAAGTTGCTTTAATCAAACCAGAATGGAGGTAGTTTTGTGTACGCATTGGGGAGGGGTTTACTGGAATTTAGGTCTTGGGGTGACCCACAACTGTCTGTCAATATATATAAGTCAATACGTAGTGAAACGCTAATCGAGAGCGTAACACATGGTGATTTATCTGATAGTGAACTCAGGAACTGCTGTTCTGGATAGAAAGGTCTTCAGTGTGGGGAAACATACAACCTCAGTACTCTACTCTAATAGTGTCACGACAAGGCGGGGACTGGGCTGAATGGTGGGAGAAGGGGTACCTGAAAAAGGCAGCACGGAAGGAGTCTAGTGGCGCCCACGGGGAAGTTGGAGCGTATCATCCTTCCGATCTATGGCACTTTTAGAGTAGAGTACAGACCTTCTAGTATTGAATGGATTTGAGGTAAAGTCAGTCACACCACCAATCGTATCATAAAGTAATAGGATTCCCATTGGCCCAACGTGACCCTATGATACAGTTGGACTTGATTTGGCATTTGAGTCATTCCGACCACTACCCCCAATTCCAAACTATACCATTCAGTACTTTAATCTAATAGTTTAGTGCTTCCGATCTCGGACTGACGGTCTCATGGATGCTCCCGATTTCAGATCATCCGACAACTTCTTTTTCTGGTTTTGATGTAGGTACTCTTCTATAACCATATATAAGAGTACCGTAGAGTAGAGTACTGATGCCAGTGGGATAAGGGTACTTAATTTCAGTACTCTACTCTAATAATGAACCCGCGACCTCAACCATGCTCCATTCCCCCTATGAATCGAGTCGAAATGATTGTTGCGATTTGAAGATCTTCTGAGCCCCCACCCAAGGAATTGTGTCCCAAGCTGAGATACAGATGGGGCCATGGGACGGGTTCACTGCAGTGGAAATGGATGACTTCGACGGGGAGTGGAGGTGGAGTGGCACCGGTTAGTAATCGATTGATTCCCCACATACGATACAAAGGAGTTTTCTTGGAAGTACTGGTTAGTGACTGATTGATTTCCCACATATCAGGAGAGAGGAATAATCCCCAGGACCTAGAGGAGGAAGGAGTATTCAACAGTTAGTACAATATAGAGCTATTATAATTTAAGACACCATATAGGTAATGAGGATGAGGTTGGTCGTAGATTAGTAGATCTACCCATAGTGTTCTACAGGGTCCCCTAATAAAAGGAGCCTAATTCACAGGGAGGACACATAAGTAAGTTAGTAAGTTCCCAAGGGATCATTGCTACTAGACGACCGTTATCTAGCCAGTGTCTCATCGACATTGGTTGAGGGTCCTTGACATAAAACCGATACTCATATCTATTTGGAATAGAAAATCCCTCCATGTTAGGTTGGGATAGATTTTAAACATTTCACATTTTTCAATGGTAAAAAACATCATTTGGATGTGTTATTTAAATCCCCTCTCTATCCTAATCAAGGCACATAGAGGATGGAGATGAGAAATCCATCTCAAGATGCTGAATCATACATTCATTGGAGCCGTGACATAGCAGCAGAGACAGCGAGCTCAACAGGTCTTCACAATGGCACTACCCATGACCCTTTCATAGGAGGTTTGAGTTCAAATACGTGACCCTTATGTTGGGATCTATAAAAAGTTACAATCCATCAGATTTCACTTCATGAAATGTTTTTATTTTTAGAAACTGGGGTTGTATGACCCTTCTAAGGGACATTATAGGGATTGTTTTAGTTAATAATAAAAGAATTTCTAGAAGTTTCTCTATGGTATGCCAATTCCAATCCCAATGGGTTTACTACTCCTACAGTGCCAATTCATCAATAAGGGGAATAATCCCACATACAATCTCGCATATCTATGGCACCCAAACAACCAGTTGAATCCATCTTAGTTGGTTGGTTAGTGTGATACTCTCTCTATCCATTCTATATACATATGATACCCGCATCGAGACGTCCTTGCCATAGGATTTTGAACCTATTTCCTAAACCCTTTCACTAGACTTTATGATAAACTAGTCTGGAAGGAAAGAGATAAGGAAGAAAAAAAGGAGATAGACCCCAAGTTACCACCAAATGAGATTTATTGAGCTATGGTCTCTCGAGCCCGAGTTGGAGTGATTAGACCTATTAAATGGATTTTATATCGAATGAAACATACCATTTCTAATAGGTTATCTATGATTGTCAGGTGGTTATTCAATAGACCCAAGTAGGTTTAGATGCCAGTCAGAGTTGGGTGGGTTGCGATACTCGGGATGGGATACTTGGTCAGATATCAGTTATAGAAAACAACCTGATTCTGTATTCTTTGCTAATAAAATGGCTACTTTGGGAGGTAGCTTTATTACTGATCTGACCTACTAAATGAATTTTCTTCTTTATGAAATATTCCCTCTCATGAACTTTATATAGTATTTAAATGTGTTGCCTATATCCAGGAGTCAATGCCAGTACTCTATCCTGGTACTCTGATCCCTTTGAAGACTATCTTCCTATCAGATGATAAGACAATCCTTTAGTAGGTGATCTTTTTTGATTTTTTATTATTTTCATCTTCTTGTCTTGTCTTCAAGTATATTGACTATCGTTTATGCATAGTTTAATCTTAATACTAATTATTGGCTATTCTATCTCACTCTTCCTGTTAGGACTAAGCAATGAGCGAAGGGAACCATCAGTATGGGACCCAAGGGGAAATTCATTCATTTTAAAAAAAAAGGTAGGATGAAAGAGAGAGATTAATGGCTATACATAATGGAATATTTCCCTCTTCCCACTTCGAAGAAAGGTTCGAAAGACAGTTATAAAGAGAGTTATTCCTTCAATGAACCGTTATCCTACAGGGTTTCTCATGCTAAACTACTTTGAGTTCGCACTTCTATCGTGCATTCTAAGACCGTGACAACCTAAAATAAGACGATACTCCTCTACCAAGAGGTAAAGGTCAAGCAATACATCCCTTCTGATCTCATTACTATGTCCAAAGGGGTAGTTAAGGTTTAAAGTGAAGGAAAGAATCTGAGGAGAAGAGTCAGGTACTCTATCTATATAGTCTGTCCTTTTTTTCTACACCGGGTTACTTCATTACCTTTCCATCTTCATTGACAGAGTAGCTGGACAAATGAGGGGACCAATCTCACCAATGAGGAGAAGACTTACTTTCATCCCATAAATTAATCAAGGAGCGGAACATATCATTCAATATCGAAAGAAGTTTATGATCGATTACCATGACAGGATATCGAATTCAAAGATAGATTGATGGGAAGATCGAAACTTGCATTAACTTTTCAAGTATGATACTCTTGAATACAATCCATTAACCCTCAGGGTGGAATAAGCACTTTTGGAACCTATAAAAAGCATCCTTTCTATTTTTTCTTTTTTCAAAGGCCTAAAGTAAACTGGTGAAGGATAATGTCGAGGGTGGTCGTAGATCAGGGAGAAGTAGAGCGTTGATATGGGCCACTCGGACGAGCCCCAGGGAAAAGCTTCCAATCCTTCGACCACTTCAAGTGGTGTATTCTCATACCATATGATAACTCCAACAGGATGGTTCTTGTTCATATATGAAATTATGTTGGGTCAGCTAGGCCTTTCCAGATGGGTGCCATAGACAATAAATAAGGAAAGGGTAGTCATAGATTACTCTTCTCTTAATCTACGTTATGCAATTAGATAGAACCTGTCGGTCTGAAAATGAACTCTTAGATTAGTAGGAAAGGTAGTGAGAAGTGCACAGGTTGATTCTCGGCTGTGACAAGTCACTCAATGATGAGTACAAATTCAATGTGTTAAACATATTGCTAAAATAGCATGATTTGACCTATTTAAATTAAAGCATAGTAAAATATCCCATTCACTATAGTCAGATAGGATCGTAGGTGATCTAAGGTTACCGACTCTCCAGCTCCATTTCGGTGCATGATTGGAGAGTTCATTGGGCCCATCGCTTTCATGATTCACTCACTAACTAAAGATAAAGAAAGAGGCTCTTTTCTTATCTTATCTTATGATATTTCTCTCTGGTTAAAGTCTCACTTCTTCCTTTTCTTCTTTCTCATATTCTATTCTCCCCATCCAAAGGATTTTCCTGTCAAAATTCAATATCATGAGATAATAGGAAGAAGGTGAGTCCACCTGATTTGGTAGGAGAGAAAAGTTGAAATTCAATCTATATATGAATTGAAACGAAATCTTGACAAGCCCATTCATTTAATAAGGAAAGTGAGAAGTTATTCAACCACAACCTTCCAATTAAGCAAGGGTTTTTTCATCAATCAACCACCATGAAGAATGGAACCATTGGTCTAAGGATCTTCACTATTGGGCTTTTCTCTTATGAGATCTAGGGTTGGGGAATTATCCGATCCAGTCCTTTATTTATTGTAAAATAAAGGCTATGCTGGTACTTATGCTACCACTGGTGCTTTGCCTCCTCCAATACTGGAGGTACCCTGGATAAACTATTGAAGCTGCTACTCATGCTAGTTCATCTATAATGAAGGTATGAGTGCAAAAGAATCTGCCGCTAACTCTACTAATGATTCTATAGGTTACAAATCTAGTACAATATGCCGCTACCCCTATGACGTAAGGGATTTGAAGCCAGCTTTGAAAACGGGTTCCAAACCATTACTTTTACTATTAATATTAATAGTTTATGCTTTTTTCTCAGTTGCGTGATTCATAGATGCTAGATCCTAGATCAGAGGATGTAGGTGAGTCTGATTGTTCTGACTTATACTGTTTTAAGTTTCCTTAATGCGCCTTCCAATTCTATCCCAATAGGGGAACTTGCCAGTGAGGAAGATCCCATTTAGAAGAAGGTAGAAAAAACCTAGGATTTTTTTTTTAAATACGTTTTTTTAAGAAAAAAAAATTTTAAAAACGCCCAGGTTAAAAATATTTTTAAAATTGCCCCTCAAAGGCGGCAGGCGCGATGCCGCCTTTGCGTTTCGGGGCAAAGTCGGCATCGCGCCTGCCGCCTTTGGCCTTTACCCGAAAGGCGGCATCCGCGATGCCGTGTTTTGTTTATATATATATATATATATATATATAAAACAAAAAATTTCAGCAGAATTTCTCTGCTACTAAATATCCAGCGGTACTGCCATTACAGCAGTCTGGATTCTGACAGAAACCCTCACCCAGACCTTCCTTTTATAAGATGGCTTGCCCTGGAAATCATTCTGCATTTTCGATGTGGGATTCATGTTCTCTCTTTCCTGCGCAGTACATTCTGCATTTTCGATGTGAGATTCTGTTTCAAGTGCGTGACTTTGAAAGACAATAAAATATAAACTATAAGACCAATATAAATGAAATTTTAAATATTGATTAAACATATAAGAAATAGTTGAAAACAAAAAGAATTTCCTTAAAAATGATGATGCAAAATAATTTATAAGGTTTCAAAACCGCTTACTTGAAATTTAAAAAAGTTTCAAGTACGTAAATTTGAAAGACTATAAAATATAAAATATAAAACGAATATAATTGAAACTTTAAAGATTGATTAAAGATATAAGAAATAGTTGAAAACAAAAGGAATTTCATAAAAAAGGTTGATAGAAAATAATTTATAACCTCTCAAAACCGCTTACTTGAAATTTAAAAATGTTTCAAGCACGTGAATTTGAGTGACTATAAAATATAAACTATAGAACAAATATAATTGAAACTTTAAACATTGATTAAACATATAATAAATAGTTGAAAACAAGAGGAATTTCATAAAAAATGTTAATGGAAAATAATTTATAAGCTCTCAAAACCGCCTACTTGAAACTTAAAAACGCTTCAAATACGTAAATTTGAACGAGTATAATTATATAAGTAATAATTAATAAGTAATAAGTAATAATTATAATGAATAATGATAATTAATATTTATTTAACTTATTAATAATTAATAATTAATAATTACTAATTACTAACTAATTAATTATAATTATTAATTATATTACCAATTAACTAAATAATTAGTATATATATAATAATTAATAAGTAATAAGTAATAATTATTAATTATTAATTATAATAAATAATAATAATAATTAATATTTATATTACCAATTACTAATTAATAATTAATAATTAATAATTACTAATTAATTACTAATAATTATAATGAATAATAATAATAATTAATTACTAATAATTACAAATTAATTATTAATTAATTACTAATAATTATAATGAATAATAATAATAATTAATATTTATATTACTAATGAACTAATTAATAATTAATTTGTAATTAGTTAATTAGTAATATAAATATTAATTATTAATTAGTTAATTAGTAATATAAATATTAATTATTATTATTCATTATAATTATTAATTATTATTATTCATTATAAATATTAATTATTATTATTCATTATAAATATTAATTATTATTATTCATTATAATTATTAGTAATATAATTAATAATGATTAATTAATTATTAATTAATAATTATTAATGATTAATTAACTAATTTATAATTATTAATTAACTAATTAATAATTATTAATTAACTAAGTAATAATTATTAATTAAGTAATTAATAATTATTAGTAATATAATTAATAATGATTAATTAATTATTAATTAATTATTAATTAATAATTACTAATTAATAATTAATAATGATTAATTAATTATTAATTAATAATTATTAGTAATATAATTAATAATCATTTAGTTAATTAGTAATATAATTAATAATTGTAACTAATTAATTAGTAATTAGTAAATAGTAATTATTAATTATTAATTATTAATTAGTAATTGGTAATATAAATATTAATTATTATTATTATTTATTATAATTAATAATAAATAATTATTACTTATTACTTATTAATTATTATATATATAATAATTATTTAGTTAATTGGTAATATAATTAATAATTATTACTAATTAATTAGTAATTAGTAATTATTAATTATTAATTATTAATAAGTAATATAAATATTAATTATTATTATTCATTATAATTATTACTTATTACTTATTAATTATTACTTATATAATTATATATACTCATTCAAATTTACGTATTTGAAGCGTTTTTAAGTTTCAAGTAGGCGGTTTTGAGAGCTTATAAATTATTTTCCATTAACATTTTTTATGAAATTCCTTTTGTTTTCAACTATTTCTTATATGTTTAATCAATGTTTAAAGTTTCAATTATATTTGTTCTATAGTTTATATTTTATAGTCACTCAGTTTCACGTGCTTGAAACATTTTTAAATTTCAAGTAAGCGGTTTTGAGAGGTTATAAATTATTTTCTATCAATCTTTTTTATGAAAATCCTTTTGTTTTCAACTATTTCTTATATCTTTAATCAATCTTTAAAGTTTCAATTATATTCGTTTTATATTTTATATTTTATAGTCTTTCAAATTCATGTACTTGAAACTTTTTTAAATTTCAAGTAAGCGGTTTTGAAACCTTATAAATTATTTTGCATCATCATTTTTAAGGAAATTCTTTTTGATTTCAACTATTAATTATATGTTTAATCAATATTTAAAAATTCATTTATATTGGTCTTATAGTTTATATTTTATTGTCTTTCAAAGTCACGCACTTGAAACAGAATCTCACATCGGAAATGCAGAATGTACTGTGCAGGAAAGGGAGAACCTGAATCCCACATCGAAAATGCAGAATGATTTCCAGAGCAAGGCATCTTATAAAAGGGAGGTCTGGGTGAGGGTTTCTGTCAGAATCCAGACTGCTGTAATGGCAGTACCGCTGGATATTTAGTAGCAGAGAAATTCTGCTGAAATTTTTTGTTTTATTTATATATATATATATATATATATATATATATATAAACAAAACAAAACAAAAATAAAAAATTAAAATTTTTTTAGGGGAAAGGCGGCATCGCGGATGCCACCTTTCGGGTAAAGGCCAAAGGCGGCAGGCGCGATGCCGCCTTTGCCCCGAAACGCAAAGGCGGCATCGCGCCTGCCGCCTTTGAGGGGCAGTTTTAAAAATATTTTTAACCTGGGCGTTTTTTAAAAAATATTTTTTTTAAAAAACGTATTTAAAAAAAAAACCCAAAAAACCTATGTATCCTTGATCCGGGTAAAAGATTAGTCCAAGATATGAGATAGTCAGATTTTAATGAGAATATTTGAGAAATTTGATGTTTTTTGCTTCAAACGGGAGGGTGGTTGAATTGTGCTGCTCCTACTTCACTTCTATTGATTGATGTTTGAACCAGAGAGATCCTCCAAAAGTGGAATCGGGTAGGAAAGTATGGTTTTTTCATTCAAAAAGCATGTCACGGATCAATCCAATCAGTTTTCTTTTTATTTCACTAGTTATAAGATTTCGAAATCGAGAATCGTGAGATTATAAAAAGCTAGAAAGTGGCTCTCAGACTCATCAGCAGATGCAGCTGACCGAGATCTCTCAGTTCAGTAGGAATTTGATTGAAATCTATCATGCTCTTTCGAATCAATGGATGCTGATGTGAGACTCCAATCCATAGGCACAATATGTCTATTCTCGTACAACAGCTTGTAGTCCCCTCTCTTTAGGTACATTGTTCATAGGTTGGTTATAAGCCCAGAGATCAAATCTCCTTCAGACCATTTGAGAGGGATTCTCATGCTGAAGAAGAACTCGATTCCAGATCGGATTGGATCAATAGCTTTGTGCTGATCTAAGAACGCCCCTTCTATTTTATTTGATTTCTATTTCTTCAAGTCTCCATCATCCCTTTCTGTCTTTCCGCCTGTCCAAAGAAAACCGAACCTCGACTAGTTCAAGGTCGGAATCCTCAAACTAATCAAAATATTATTTCTAGTCCACTATTCTTATGATAAGCAGTTATGTCTCATTCATGTGATGAGAAATATGAGAATGAAAATTAGAAAATTTCACATCTATGGCAGATTCTATTCCCCAAATCACTTATAATTATGAAACTAAGTGGGCGGGGAAGGTATGACCCCTCTCCCATTGAACAAAGGGGATCCGTAGAGTGGACTCACTCACATACTGGATATGTGGCTCGGAATTCAAGTGCTAGTTCCATTCCCTTAGGGGACAGAAATCACGAATCTATTACAATCATAGTAGATAATAGAGGAGGACTACTATATTCTAATAGTTGAGTTGGTTCTCCATTCCCTCCTTGACCTATGATATGATCAATGGCTTTATCCATCCACTGGACAACCTGAAATTCTTAATTAAACCTTTACCCAACAAAGGTTCTAAACCCTTATATATAAGTATCACCTTTATGGTGAACTATATAGGTTCAAGTACCCTAGATATGAAACTTTCCTTTAGAAAGGGTCAAGAAAAGGTAATTTTATTTTTTCCAATTCACTCTATTATATTCTAATAGTTTAATATTTAATTCAACATAAATAACAGGAGATACAACTTCGAAAAAAGATACTTCGGTGGCTCCAACTGTGGGATTATCCTGTTCTTACCTTGGAGGCCTCTGAAACACCTATTTTTTCCCATTATCTTGCTACTTCCCCAACATCCTGCATTCATACACTGTTGGAGAGAAAGATTCAGCTTTTTCTGAAATCTCTGCAGGTGTAGTTTCTGACCTAAAGAAATCAGTCAGTCTAGCCCGACCAGTCAAAATCGGTACTGTTAGTAGTTTCAATGGGAATCAATTGATCTTAAAAGTGATAGAATTCATTCAATTGAGTTTTATGCTTTTGGAATTTGTCAAAGTGACTTCTTCTACGTTTGGGAGAGCCAACCGAGAAGAAGAGAGCGAGAGTGGAAGGAGAAATGAAAGCGAAAGGTTTCTGTTAACAGCTGCATTAGTTGAATGAAATGAAAATACAGAGAGAGATATGCCTCAAGATTTTTTTCTTGGGACTTCTCCTAGGCTAGGGTAAAGTAGGAAAGGGAGAATTAGTCTTTGGAAGGGGTAGAAAAACAAAAGATTTAGTGGCTGCACTGAACGGCTTTCCAAATTCATTTTCCCTTTATGACATCTCTACTACCTATATTATATCGACTCTCATCACTAGATTCTATAAATATATATAAGTACCAGTTGGAAATTCCCTCCTATTCTTCTTTAGTCACTTCTCACTAGCTCATATGTCACTATCCCCTCTCGTACTTGCTTCTTCTCGTATTAAGAGTTCGTACTTATCGTATTAGGAATCAGAACAGGCACAAAAGGAAAGAGTCACACACAGCTGGTGATCTTGGATTTAGCTTGTCTTTCATCTTCGTAACTTATGGATTTCAATAAATTCTTTGCGATAGTAGCCTTGCACTCAGAAGTCATCAAGATGCTCCAAAATCCATACCTGAAGCAAAGCTGCACATCCAGAGAAAGTGCCATGCTTTTGAGTTGTGCAATAAGACAAATAAAGGATAGTCTCGACAAGAATCATGTGAACCACCGACACTTACGCATTCATTTTCACCACCAAATAAGTAAGTATTCAATCAGGAATTCCGAACTCTCCAGGAAAGAAAATATTCCCAAATATGGAAAAGGCGAAGGCATTGATTTCCCAAGATAAACTAAATAGAAGGACTCAGCTGAGTTTTCCCCTTGCATATAAGAATTATGGATTGATAGACTCTTCCTGCGGCCAGGCATAAATTTGAAAGTGAGGACACCGTCCCTTTTATCTGGATCTGTCTTTCCTCGGTCTCTGATTATATAGGAAGAGTACCTATCTCGGGTATCATACGATTCTGCCATAAGATTCTATTTCTTTTTTATCGGTGGAACATCTTTTACTCTTTCAGACTTTCGAATGCTTATCCCTTCCTTTATTAAGTACTGGGCTAAGGGCATCGCTCATAGTAGCAGGTTGACTATTTCCACAACTGATTCTTTCCCGTAAGAGGATAATAGTTGATAGTTGGTGGGCCTAAAGGCAAGGCAAAGTCACCTCTAACTCCGAACTATATAGAGTAAGTACTTGCCTATGAAATGGGTACATAGTCACTGAAGCACGGTCCTTTCCACAACCTATCATTGTAGAGACCTATTTTTAAATAATCTGTTGTTGAATAATATATGGGGAGACTTATTCTAGTAGGGCTCAATAAATGTATTTTAGAGTACAAGTTAGATGATACAGACGCAATGCTATACCTAGAGTCTGATTTTTTTTCAGAGTCTGAATCTTAGATTGAAATCCTACAGAAAAACTCCATAGGGAAGGGTGTCTAGCCAGATTGAGAAGAACCTTCAAACGATAAAACTAGAGTCTGGATCCACATAGACATGCACGATAGAAGGAAAAAAGGCCTTCCTTCAAGGACCTATGTCCCGTACCCTTTACCTTTGGGTAGGGAATCCACAGGAAGAAGCAGGAAATCACCCCCTCTATTTATGCCTAGCCGCAGTAGGAGCCAACTTCTTTCTTTTACCCCTTAGAGGAAAGAGGCACTTATTACACTAGGACCGGTCCTTTATTTAGGAACAATACCAACCTACTCTATTAGTAGTTATAAGGATCAAACAAAAAACATGTTATTGACTAGGTTCAGAATTCTAGTGATAGTTATCTTGAGTTTTTTTCTTAATTAGGAGTTCACCCAGCAGCAGAAACTCAAGAAGAAGTGGCTAGGATTATAACGCTTATGAGAGAATCCTATTAATGTAAAAGGGGGAGCTGGAAGAGATCATGTCGACGATGCGAAAGGGCTCTATACGACTTTCAGGGTTCTCTCTATCATACTAAAAAAAAACATAGCGATCACCTACTATTATATTCTAATAGTTGAACTTAAATAAATTAAGGGATTGATAGTCCATGAGTGAATATTTTAGGATTATTAAGGAGTAGAGAAATCCTCAATTTGATATGCAAGGATTTCAACTTTGGGTTGAGAGGGGTGAGAGTCAGTGTTTTGGGTTAATTTCCTATTTCGAAAGGGTTCTGGGAACAAGAAAGATATGTCTACTACCTATATTATACTGAAGGCATAGAAGTGTCAGTTCCTGATTTAGTAGACGAATGTGAGAACATTGAAATCGGTTATTTCTCCTATATGCCTGGTCAACTATTAGAATATAATAGCAATACTTTTACTTCCTTCTTTCGTGCGCTTCTAGGCCACTACTGATTTAAGGGAGATATTTATGGTTCCTGCTGATTCCAATAGGTCCTATTAGTTCTTTATCCTTATTAGTGTATAATATAGGTAGAAGCCAAGGCATAGGAAAAGTTTAATGTTAAAAAGTCAAAGCTTAGAGATGTACTTGAAGTTACAGATTGAGGTGATTTGGGTTAGAATCAGATTTCGGTTCCTGTTTTGGGTTTCATGCGAGTCTACATCTTGGTCTCTGTCAAAGAGAGAATATGGATTTCCGGTCTCAGAGAGAGTGACTATTGGTTCTTTTCTTTAGTGCATGGTCAAAGAGACCTTATCCCAGAAAAGGAGTAAGTAAGATGTCTTTTTCTTCTTCTGGTTCCTTGATCGCAAACAGAGCTTTCTGTTCTTTCTATTCCAGAGATAGGTGCTTCTGATAGGGAATGTGGTAACGCTAAGCTAATCCAATGAATAGATTTCCTGAGATAACCAACAAATAGAGCTACCCTATATTCATTACATTTCTTAAATAGTAGGGGTGATTTCAACCAACTAATAATATAGGTTGGAACCCTATGAAAAAATAGGGGATCTGGGACAGGTGGAAGAGGCTAAGGGATAGAAGATCCCATTCTCTAGCCAATGAATCCCCAAGGGAAGAAGAAGAAGAATAGTTCCCCCAACTGCCTCTGTTCTCCACCCAATTCATCCAATTCCAGTCTTTTGTGAACCCTGAGGAGAAAGACCTTTTCATCTGTCCTTTGAGAAAAGTAGAATCTTGTCTAGTTTGCATTTATCCTAGAGAAACATATGGGAAGGATTGGCAGCCTCTTTCCCTTATGTCAGATATCAAATAACCTGAGATTATTTGATTGGGAAATGAAAGTAGGGTCATCGTGAGTTAGGTTTCATAGATAATGCCAGGTCAATCTATTGGTCAAAGCCAGGGGGTTTTGAAACTAAGGATGAAACCCCTACCTAAAGGCATCATCCTTGGGATTGCCTATCCACAAGGTCCCTTCATCCATGGTTCCAATACCGAAGCGAAGGAACTGGAGATCCATCAGCAAGAAAGGCAGAATAATTACTGGGGAAGTGAAGGGAAGGTGAAAAATAAGTGAATGATCTTTCCATATGATGAGCGGAACCAGAATCCATAATCCATGGTAGAGTAGATTGACATTGGATCTTGTTAAAAGAAATACCTATAGCATTTACAGTAGGAGCTAAAATATTACCGGAATTTGAATCTCCAATCTTCATGTTCATGGTCTGTTGTATGATGTCAAGAGGTACATTGACTAATGGTGAGAAATTAGGTGAAGTCCTATACTATAGAACGACTGACTAAGTAGTAGAAAGATTCTCGTCTTTAGAATGAGATGCTGTATTGGCCGATTTAGATGAAGACTTGTTCGGAGGATAAATAATCAAGCATCTATCTGCAGAGTGACCTATTTTCAACCACCCTTATTACCTCCCCTTTTACCTCTTCCCTCCTATTCAATAAGGGTGGTATTTTGTGTAAAACCCCCTCGAGATGATACATTGAGAGCAGCATGACATGATGCACTATTTACCAGATTACTCATAGATTTCTAGCCATTGAGAAGGATGGGATGTACTTTGTTGACCTATCATAGAGAATCATTCCCCAATTTAATATATTCAAACTCATTTCAAAGAACAAAAAATAAATGAAACACTTTATCCTTCTCTATTTATGAAAAAAATATAAAATTTTAAATAAAGACAACTTTATCTAAAAAGAGAGGAGCATGATCCCACCTGAACAAGTTGAAAGAGGTTGATAGAACAAAAGTTGTTCCCACAACGTTCGTAAAGATGTGTATAAAGAAGTGACACTGCTATCTCTCTGCTTCATGGTGGCAATCTATTGCTTAAGTTGGTAAATATGTGCATCATGAAATTTTTATTTATTTGACTTAAGGAGAGAGATTCAACCTTAATGTCAGTGATAAGTGATAATATGAAAGTCTTTAAGAAAGATATAGAATCACAGCTGGTCTTCAGGATTCGACAAAAGAATCAAAACCATAGTTGTGAGGCTTAAAAGACAAAGAAAACGGGATCCCACTAATACTACTGATCGCCCTCCAAACAAACCAACCTGAACTATATGTGACAGGGTAGGCCATAATCCAACAAAAAAGGTATTTTATAATTTTTTTATTGTTAGTTTCAATTTATGTGATATGGGTTCTTGCTAGAAAAGAAAACCACATCAAGGTGTTCAACACTATAAGATTGAAATTCAACTTATCTCTTCTGAAGGTGACTCAAGGGGAGGGTTCAAAAACACTGAATTCATTTCCCCTAAGATTCTGTAGGTCCTTGGTTGGCGAGTTGAAGGAAGTGACTCAACCAGGTGTGAATAACAGAAAGGAAAGGAAGAAAGGATAACCCTAAGAAAGAAGCGGGAGGGGAAAAGGATATTTTGAAAAAGCGAGACCCTCTATTCTCATAAAAAAGACTAGTAAATGTATGTGATGCCTCCCTTGAGTCACCTTTCATTTAATGAGAGGAAATAACTTTTGAATGAACGAAAATGAAACCTTGGGTGAGTCACCTTTCATTTAAGGACTTGGAGACTTTTGTTTGCTAGTTTAGTTATGTGTCTTCGATAAGCTGACCGGTGAACCTATTTTGTAAACATGTGCGTTATCTACATTGGTGGCCCTCTTTGCTTGATGAGCTCTTCTCTTAGTAAGCCACCTTCAACCCTTCTCATGATAAAGAGGTTAACAACAGATTCGTCGATCTGGGCGATTCCTACCTATATTATACCGACGCCGAAGGGGTCCTGTAGTGCAGTTGTGATCCTTCTTGCCCGGTTACTTCGGCTCCGGCTCCTGTCCATGAAGAGCTTCCAATTCCAGAGCATGGTTTGTTCCAGTCAGACTAGCGAGAGGATTTTTCCTCTATCTCTGGTAGAACCTTACATAAATCCAGAGCTGATGAGAAAGCTCTGGTGATTGTGCCAGGGCTAGAAAGTCAGTCCATTGGACACGAGATGAGTTGGCATGGACCCGTAGAGTTATGGAACTTCAGTCTTACCGTGAGGTTTCCCCTATCTCTTAAATAATTCTCAAAAACCTTATGCATTCTTGATTAGTATTTAGGGGGCCGATCTATCTTAGAAATTTGATAGACATGGCCAGACCTCTCTCTTTTAAAGTGATAAGTGTCATTGCAATGCCATTATGTAATCTTATAGTTGAGTGATAAGAATGGGATAAGATCCTGGATTCCCCTTTTTAGTTCATAGGTAGTAAGAGAGTACCAGGACAACTCTGGTTTCATATTTAATCCCAGGAGTTTCTACCAAACCAAAGAAATCCATGATTCTAATCAGTCTTTGTATTTGGCTTCACCGTCCTTCCCCCCTTTACTTATAAAGTTCAGGTCAACCTGGTCCATGCTCCCTTAACTGCAACCCTCTCTGGGGCCTTTACTGTAAATTAATACATCTTCTTCATGAATATGACTTCCTATTTAGATAGGCCTTACTGTGGGATATGTTCTACTACCTATATTATACCAATTTTTGTTAACTGCACAGTGAAAGGATAAGCCGAGAGTGGGGGGGGGGGCACTGCTCGGAGAACCGCACACAATGATAGGGGAGCGGCTCTATGAGTGGGTTTTGGAGCCTCTAAATCTTTAAAACTCTTCTTGGAAAAAGGGGGCCACAAAAAAGGAAGGAGTTTCATGCTTCTGAGATTCAATCACATTTTTATTATTGACGAAAATAAAAGACCTCTCTTCTAGCTAAGAGAAGAGCACAAGCTCTTGTATTATACTGAATTAATTATAGTTTTTTGAGATCCTTTATAGGTAGGATTCATTCATCATTACTCTTATACAGGTACTCTTATATATAGTTATAGAGATGATACTAGTTTAGTGGTGTTTTGTTTTGAACGGGAGGTTTCTATCAGAACTAGCCCCGCAGAGGTGATCCATATGGTACTTATATATATTGACATAGACCAGGATTGGTCAAAATCGTTCAATATATATAAGTACCAGCCCTTTCTTCAGTACAATCCCCGGTCCCAAACACCTACTCAAAACATTGAGGGGGTATCCACCAAGAATAATGAAATCCCGAAGGGGTCCAACCATTCAAGTCATACAGGGAGAGACTGATGCTCTAACTGCTAATGCAGAAGCATGAATCTAAATGAGGAGGAGGATTTCGAAAGTCATTGAACCTCTGAATAATAATCTCTTAGATTCTTGGGTCTCTAAGGTCTTGATCTATGAGCTAATGCTTCAGGAAGGGTCCTAGCCTAGGGGTGGAAACAAGGGACTCGGGACCCACTGGTACTTATATATATTGCTGGAACAAACAATGGAAAATTTCTTGGTCAGTTAGAGTAAAGAAAAAAGGGACTACTAGATAACACCTAAGAGCTCACTAGCATCATAGGAATGCTTCATAGAACAACCAAACAAGAAAGGCGACATAGAATAACCAAACAAAAAGAGAGAGCTATCCATTCGATGAGGATAGAGAGGTGATCGAAAGGAAGTCGAAAGAAGATAATCAAATTTCTAATGACTTCTAGGGTGGAGGCCTTACTCCATTACTAGTATGGAAGAGAGCCTAAACCCGAATTAATAGAATACCAAGGGGAACCACTTCATTCATCTCATTGCTATGGGTTCGAGTCAGCAGGGACAGGTGGAAGGTTTGATATGAGTTGAAGATCCGGTCTCGGTGCTATGGATCCACTCGATGGAGAGTCACCTATGATTCACTCGGTTGGGTAAGTCCGAATGGTGTATCATCTTCCATCCATTATTGGACCAGCTAGGTTGTACTCACCTCGCCTCTATTATGCATTGGAATGAGTGTTTTAGCTTCCGAGATGAAAGGAATGGAGATGAGCCAGGGTTGGTCAACAGTTGTCAAACTTCAAAGATCATGTTGAGTCAGTTATGGAAGGGATGAGGAATATCAGGATAAGTGGTGTTAACAGAGAAATTAGGGGAAACAAGGATGTAGAGGTATATTCTTTCATAATATAAGTATCACCAGCAGGAATCTAGGGAGTGTAAGTTTTTCCAAAAGAGTCTTTTAGTGTTGGTCTAATGACCCAGTCAACTATTAGAATATGATAGTATGACCAAGGGGATAGTTTGAAAAAAGAGATGGTAGGCCTGCGTTCTTCCTGAACTCAACCACAAGCCTCTGTTACATGCATGGAGAGAACCAAGACATGGAGAATAATACAGAAGAGGGAGGGGACCCGTAGTGTTTTGGATAATGGTAAGAGGAAAGAGACCTGGTATGATGTTCAGGTCATGGATTCTGAGGTTCTAAAAGATCTGAACCTTTCTAAAGGGTGAGAAACGACACCTAGAAAAGCGAATGAGGGAGTCTAAGGACTAGCCTATACAGGAATGATCAGAAGAGGATACTAAGCAACCCTGTGGGAATCCATGATAGTAGTATGTAGAACTGACGTGGGCTTGGGAACCCACATGCAGTTACCCAACTAAGGAAGCTCTTGCAGCTTGAAGGTCCTAGTCTATCAGAAACTAGGCTAAAGTCTCATGAGATGGAGAGATTCAAGAGTAGTTTAAATTTCAATAATGGTTTCTCAGTTGACTGTAGAGGAAATGGGAGAGATAGGGGTGGGGTCTCTCTATACTATGGGCTGACTCTTTGAATTTATCACTACTATCATTTTCGCCAAACCGGTAGAGGATCAAGGTAGCTGGAGATGTACCTTTTAATTCATATTAACTACAAGATACTTCCCTTACATGATAGGGATCGATCAATATAGAACGATTATTTCTCTGGATCCAAATGATATGATGTATGAATTCAGCTCGATGAATGGACTGACACACTTCTTTACATGCTTTGGTGAGCTTGACCAAATCAATCAGAAGTCAGAGTCATCACAAAGAATGTTCGTTCGATGTTGACTATATCTTTGCTCATGTGACTCAATCGCTTGATCTATTCTTCATGTATATAATAGATCGAAACCTCACTATCGGAATAGGGAGGGTGAGAACATAGAAGACTGATATGAATTCTCAAGATTTTTTGGTACAACTCTTCTCCCAGGATGGATACAAGGAGAATGGATAGCGATCAATAGATGCGAAGGGGAGGGCCAGATATAGAATGGAACTAGTTGTGGCAATCATCTCATGGTATCCTGCTTACTTTTCTAGATTATAATTTAATTAAGAACTCCCAATAGGTGCTGCTACATATATATATATATATATTGCTGGATTTCTAGCTTGACCTTTACTCTTCAAATTAAAGCTTTCTAATTCCCTTGTTTAGAGGGATGAAGTGACTCGAAAAAAGAAAAGTGAATAAGTTCTTTAGCATAGGCTAGTCAGTTTACTTGGAGTAGCTTTCTCGCTGCCCTCCAAGTTTTAGTTGATCTAATTGCAGTTTCTTTTCCCTTTCTGGGGAAGACCATTCTATTCTAATAGTGATGGAGGCCTAATCTAATCACTTACATTCCTTAATTTCTTGAAATCAAACCCTAAAGATCCAATTGAATGTCCATATTCAGACATCTCTTTGTCATAAAAAATCATTCGATTCCTTACCCTTTAGAAAGGGTAAGATCTTTGAACCTCACCCTATTTGGGTCAGATCTTTTAGAAATCAGCTACTTCACCCTATTCGGTTTAGAAAATTATATATAAATAAGTAGAAGACTTAGATGTAACCTTATATATAAATAAGTAGCAGAACCTTGGATTTATCTTTCTTTCCTTCTATTTGAGTGGGAGAAAGCTTAGCTGTAGTGAAAGTGGTAAACTAAGTCCTAAGGTCTTCCCAGCTTTTAGCAGTTAGAGATCCCTTTGCTATTGGGCTTGTGGAAGTTTCCTTAGATGGTTTTCATTCGAGATGTCTAGGCCAATTGACTTTGCTGGTGTTTTAGTTGTAGTTCCAGCAATTGGACTTTCTTTCACTAACAAAAAGGGATTTCATAACATAAGGGTTTTCCTGTCTCTGGGTAAGAAGTTTTCTACTATAATAGTGGTATTTCTTCTCCTATTTCCATTGTATCACTCCTGGGAGAAAGCTAAGGATCTTTGGGAAGCAAGCCCAATTGGAGTTCTTAATAAGGTCTTCACCTGGAGTTCCCCTTTGGTAAGCCCTGTAAATGTAGGGCTAGTTTCCTGTAAGGAAATGGAAAATCTAGTACCTGTAGTAGAAAAAGACTTCTTCCTTCCATCCCATAGGTACTCTTATATATATTTTAGGTTGCAGTCTTCTTTTGGTTGAGAGTCCTAAGCCTTGGGAGCAGTCTCATGGTAAGCCCCATAAGTTGTAGCAAACAAGTCAAATGGAAAATCATGAAAGACGGCAAGCGGGTATCTAAGAGTAAAAGTACTAGGGATTGAAGTTAAAAATAATATTACCTTGTCTAAGAGTCCTCCCAATAATACCTGCCGGGGTGGATATTTACAAATGAAATAGATGAATTGATTTTCCAATTTATCGACTCCTACTACCTTTGCTAGTGAATTCACTGTAGTTGCATCTATTCTCTTATCCGGTCTTGGTTTAGGAAGGGTTTAGAAAGCACTCCTAGTTCAGAACATGGAACTATCATCATGTTAGTACAACCACTCTTTTCTCTTTCGAATTTTGATTACCCAACTCAAAAGGAATATACTCTCTCTCGGGTGCGAATGAATAGGAAGAGAATTCATCACAAATTGACTAAGAGGAAGCATAGCCGATGTTGTCGTAATTCCTAGTCAAGGGACCTACCGTATTCAAGAACCATAAAAGATCACTTATAATGAAAGAATATAAATATCCAATTCCAACTATGTTGTAATAGAGGATGGAGAAATTCAGACTTCCTTATCAATGCCCATCCAATGCTAACTTTTAGGCATAGCATTAGCCTATATTTTATGAGTCAGAAACCCTGATCCATGTGCTGATCCTTCTATAGTAGGAAGAAAAGATCACAAGGGAATCACTAGTTCCATGCCTTCTACTTAGGAAACCCGAATCCATGTGTACCTACTCTAGCAAGATATAAAACTACCAACAAATCCTTCCACTTCTGTAATGGAGGCTAAAAGGTGCGAACAGAGAAATCTTGTTTGGGATTTTAAAGGCATCACACCTACTTGTTGTGTCTCCCGTCATAAAATATCCGACCAATATGAGGGATTAACTTAGGTGCAATAGCTTGTTTGAATATAATCATAAATGAAACCACTCTATCGCTACACCTGATCTGTTTACTTACTCTTACTTAGCTAACACTACCTTTGTCAAACAGGAAACTTCCGATGGTTGCTCGCTTCCACTTCCAAATCCCTAAGAAATAGGTCCCATACTGTTTTGTCCTGAACTAGAATAGATAACTCAGACTCAGAGGACACTTCTGACTTGTTAGATATAGGTACGAATGTAGATAGTTTGTTAGGTCCCATCTAGTATACAAAAAGAGAACTAGAATGCGAACTCGACTTGACTTTTTAGTTATAGGGACAATTTCACCGACCTAAGAGCCAAGGTAGTCAGAAACTTCCCGTTGATTTAATGTCTATTTCATATTCCTTTCATGCAGGTAATAGATCCAGAACATTCGTAAGGCCTCCATTTGTTCGTTACACTGACAAGTAAGTAAGGAAATAGTCAAAATTCTATGCCCTAATGTTAAGACTTTAGTAGCTGCAGTAGAAATAGGATAAGGAATACCTAGTAGGATGTGGGTCCTCTTTCTTTTATGGAACCGACGAGGTTTTGAAGTCAAGAGAAGGAAAATCATTTTACTGAAACAAGGATAAGTCCCCGGTTCCATTCTTATCTTAATTCCCCAAGATCGGTAATAACTAGAATATATAAGATCGATCTTCCTTCTTAGACACTTTCGAAAGGACTAGGATTCTTCTCAAACAAGTATCCCCTTATTGGTATAATCGAGTAACCCAAGTAAAGCCACCACTTGTCCAAAGTCATTTTAGGGAGTGAAAATACATGAAGGGAACACTATTATATTAGAAGAGTACGAATTATAGAATTACTGACTGAATCCTTATATTATAATAAATTAACTCTCTGAAACAAGTCAGTCAATCCCTCCGGCTGTCCCTCTTCCCGTTGGTCGAGATAGTATAGCAGGGGGAACCCAATACTCTCCTCAAAAGCTAACAGTAATTGAAACACTATTCTTTTTTAAGGTCTTAATTAATGTTTCAAGTAGCTCTTTTCATCTACGTCTATGATTCAAGACACAACTACCGCTATTATATTCTAATAGTTGACTTCTAACCTAGATACTATTCAAGGGAGACCTGGTATATGTTTTCTCATGGTCACAGTTATTCGATATTTGATTACAGTGACTGGCCAAGACCATGAAAAATCATATACCAGAATCCTAGAACTGAAAGTATCTAGATCAGGAAAGCCATTCCCTTGTTCAACCCTTTAGAAGGATTGTATCGAATTATGTTAGTAGCAAAGAATCCACATCAATCTTTTCTAGGAAGAGAAGAAAGATATAACATATCTCTTTCCTAACCCTTTAGAAACTTATATATAAATAACTAGTAGACTTATATATAAACTTATATATTAGGTAGAAGAAACTCCCACTTCTTTGACTTTCACCCCTGCGTAAAGATTCGACACATGACCGAAAAAAACATCTAAAACGTCATCTTTGTTACTTATTTATATGTTTTGAATTAAGGCTTTATTCTATTTAGTAAAAGTCTTTCCTTTTGATGTTAGAATGAAGTTATCCAATATAGTATACCCTCACCCTGATACAAACAAGTAACTGTTTGAAAGAAAGACTCTGGGATTTACCCTTATTAGGTAGGCTCTGGAAGCGATGTTAGCAAACAAGGAACCTATTAAAAGCACCAAAATTGATGTAAGGCACTTCTAGCACCAAGAACCTTTATATACCCTATGGAACCTCCCTTTTCAACTTGCCTTAATCCTTTCCTTTTCTAAGAACTTTATTAGTCACCCTTTCCCCTTTTTATAATAATAGGGACCTCTTTCTTTCTTACAAAACTGAGAGCTACCGACCAACACCCACTCTTTTGTGTTAACCCGCATCCCTAAGAAAAATCCATTCATTGAACCAACAATAACCTTCACTAAATAAATACACAAACCTCTGCGACAAGAGAATTGAATAAAGGCTTGTCTGATAATACCTTTGTGTTAACTCAGAGAGAAAACCTACCCCTATAATCTCAATCTGTTCCTTATCCCTATAAATATGGCTTTTAACATACCAAAATGAGATAAAAAAGAGATTTGATCACGACTCCCCTCCCTTAATGAAATAGGGGACTCCTACGTTAGCATTGACTTTTGCTTTTATGTTCTCCTGGAAAGAGGGAACCCCAGAATCTGGAACCAAAATCACCTCAAGCCCTATGGAAACCCTTGCATTGTTAGCTAGGCACTCAAGTCCATGTCTGATATTAGGAAAGTCCCTCAATCTTAGACATAAAAAGACAAGTATATGCACGGTGATATAACTTTAGAGTTGATTTAAGGCTAACCTATCTGAGTAAACAAATCCTCCCCTGACCTTGCAAGGTTAGGAATGAAAATCCCTTACCTTATATAAATCACTATAAGCAGGAACATAAACAAGATACCACCCTGATTCACTGATAGTACCTCAATCTCATCCTGTTGGTTAGGAACTGAAACCTTGTGCTATCTCAATAACCTCATATACCTCACGTATCCTGGGTCTTTGAAGTTCCTCCTGTTAGGAAAAGAGATCAGCGAAACATGGTGACCTTAGCTAAATGAGAGGCCTTAGCCAAGTATACGCATTCGTTGAATTTATCACAGTTACCTCCACCCTATGTATAGGAAACCCAATCACAAAATCAAAAACCCTAACTCTATAAGCTTTAGTGGAATCAGGAAATTCAATCTCTGTTCTCAAATCACCGATAGATGGAACTTAAAGAGGAAGACTCACTGGTTCCAATAACATTAAAAACCGACTTCCTGAAAGCACCTCATTCTTTATATGCCAAGTACCAGGGAACGCCATGCCTTGCCTGGTAAGTCTTTCTATCTGAGACACATGACTAGAAATCTCTTGTTGTCAACCCTACTATTTGTTTCCTTTGTCTGATTACTCTCCTTGAAGTAGAGAATTATTGGGTATCCTAAGCCAGAGACATAGCCATTTATTTCCTTTGTCTTAAACTAATAGGGATATGGAACTGATTCCTATGACATCAAAAACATAAATTATGTTAAAGAGATAAAACATATCCCCTTGCCGAATAATAGAAAGATGAAAGTGAAAGAAAGAAACGAAGAGATACAGGACCAAAAGAGATGTAAGGCAGGAAAGAAGGAACGTACTCGATCTGTACTGGTCCCTATCATAAACCCATATAAAGTATCTTTCCTCGCCCTAAGAAAGAAGAGGCGTAGCGAATACGCCGAATCAGGAAGTCAAATCCAAATAAAAATACAGAACCAAATGCAGGAAGTGAAGTCAACTATTAGACTACTATTCTAAAAATACGGTGTTATATAAATCACTCTTGTTAGCTGTGACCTTAAGCCATCCGAATGCAGCATTTCCTATATCCCCATGATCTAAAGGTAGGAAGTAATTGTCCTTAACTCACTCAATGGAAATCCGGGAGAGGTTATTCTACTTAATATATAAGGTTATATATAAGTATGCTAATTATTTATATATAAGGTAAAGGGTGAGGAACCAATCGATGTTGAAACACAAGACCATAAAGCGATCGAATGCAGGAAAAAAAACCCTTTAAATCTCGGAAAACAAATGATCTCTGTCTTTTGCCTTAATCTCAGCCCAGAATCTGGTACCGATAGCTCCAAGGACATGCATTTGAGTGGGTATGGAACATAAATCACATCCCTTTCTGGGATCGAGATACCCGATCTCACCTCCCATAGGTCGAAATGGTATGAAAGTCAGTCCCTAGCCCTAGGATCTGTACCAATACCCGAGACAAGAACATTAACTCTCAAGCAAACGCTTCTTTAAATCATGTATAAATCTTATAAAAAACACTGACTAAACTCATCTGAGTGGGGAATCACCCATTAAAGACATAAATATCAATTATAACACTTGTAAGACCCTCACAAATATAGGTGAGGGGTAGGTACTCTTCTATATAGCAATATTCGATTCAAGCACAAGTACAGAAAAAAGGAACTCAGACCTTGCTCTCTTCCAGGTTGAGGAAGCTGCATCTAGAGTCTGTGTCTAAACAGCTGATAGGGATAGAGGAATCTACTAGGAGACTACTCAGAATGAACTCACTAGCATCTGGAGCCTCTGATAATGCCATAGCAGAGCTGCCTACTAGGTACTCAGATAGAAATCCAACAAGAAAACTCGCGAGGAAAGACTCAATCCCCCCGAATTGGAACACAATATAAGAACCAGAACCGATAAACTTTTTATGGGGCTCCATGTGGAATGATGAAATAGTGTTCATTCTCGTATCCAGGTTTCCTATCTCATCAGGACATTGCTGTGGGTCTTTTTTCTCTTGGTCTTCCCTTGAACCCTCTTACGCAATAGCTAGTTCATCTATACTTTTTTCATTTTTCCGACACATCCATCCACGCCAACCTTATAGATCCATAGGAGAAAGCGGTTAAGGTCTAGGGCAGGAAGAAGATGACTCCTCGGAAGAGAATTCATTCTAGGAATCCTCTCACTCTGGAGTTTTAGGTCTTGTAGGAGGTCGAAGTCATATAATTCAATCGTGTTAGTTGGCTTTCTTTATTTTCAGTATTATACTCTACGACACTCTTATATATAGTTATAGAAATAGAAGAGAACCTGCTAGTACTCTACTCTATAGGCGCTCTTCTCTTTTATTTTGAGTATGTCTGCTCTGATCTTTCCTTTGAGCTATCACAATCTCTGTCTACAAATATAGTTCCCTTCTTTTATGGTAGCATTTACCTTAAGGAAAGTTTTCAATCCGGTCATCTAGAGTTGCTACTTAATATATAAGGGCTTAGAACTCAGATACTTCAGCCTATTCGGTTTAGAAAGGGCCAGGAACTGATCAAAAATGTCTACAAACTTTCTTTCATATGGAGGAAGGAGTCAAGTAAGGCACTTCTCTCTTGTACTGAATGCTTCCTCACTATCTTGATCTCATCCTAAGCCTCCCTCGGTTCACGTCTCAGTACTCTTCTAATAGTGTGAGTCAGTACTCTACTCTAATAATAGCAGCATCAGTCATGACAAACAGGTACTCTTCTAATAGTGGAGACTGGACCATCGAGCTAAAGCAAGAGAGAAAATCCAGGAACCCCCGAATCTCTACATTCATGCTTTCACCCTTCTCCTAGCCTCTCGAAATCAGGCAATTCAGCTCACCCACTCAATTTTCATGTTCACATATTTTTCTTCCTCACCTGCTATTGTGATATAATAAAAGGTTCTGTTCTCATACTCCCTTGCCAAAGGGACGAAAGCTAGCTCACTACCTCACAACACTCTTAAGAATTGGCACTGCACCCTGGTCACTTCACCTGGATTTCATGCTTGACTTGTTGTGATTGATACCCATACCCAATTTCACTTCACTAGCTTCGTCCCGCTTACTCACGGTTGACTCAAAACTCTTTTGATATCCTCTAGCTCTAGAAAAAGAGAAAGATATAGCACCGGTCCTTCTGTCTGACTGACCTTTTTTCTTTCTTCAAATCATGGTGCTCCCGGGTACTATAGATTATAAGAGGGCAGGGAGGACCAGGTGCTCATTGAGCAGGGAGTGCCTAGGATACCTGAATTATGTATCCCAGTAAAGACCTGGGAGCCAACGACCTGATAGGTTTCTCGCCCTATAAGCGTGTGGTCCTGATACTTATATATATTGATCTGCTATCTTGGGCGTCCTGTGATGGTGATAGTTGAGGCTATTAGAGTAGAGTACTGAGGAAACCTTCGACTTGATGAACACCATACCCGCTAGATGGAAGGTGGGTGCATGGTCACCTCTCACTTCCATCACCAATAGCATTCAAGTGACCCTAACCCCATCCCCATTTATTTCCCAGCCAGCAGCTTACCAGACTCCCCAACGGTTCATTATTGCTTGAAGGTTAGGTATTCTAGCATATAAAGTCCAGTAGAAGGGAAAGACTATTAGAGTAGAGTACTGAGGGCCCATACTAAAATATATCACTCGTGGAAGTGGATGTGAAAGTGGTTGGGAAGTCATTGGAATCATCAGAGAAGATGGAAGACAAGCTTCAATTGAGAAAGGATACACTAGAACAACCTGTATACGATTTCAGATCCTGGGGCATCCATGGTTGGGTATGCGATGAGATGCATACTGGTTCAATTTCAGCATCCCAACAACCCCATGAATTAATCAATCACAATAGAAAAATACCCCCTTCTCTTCTGTATTCTCGAGTTGCTGTTTTGTTTAACGTAGGAAACCGTATTGAGCCAATGTATCTTGTCTCCTTAATAGTAAGAAGTTCACTAAACATATGAAATGATGGGGGACTTAGAAGAATCCATTCCTATGTGGTTGGAGTCTGTTCAACTTTGACAGTCGGACTCAAAAACCGAGTAGGTGCCATGGCAGATGTGATTGTCACCACCACTACGAAACACAAAATCCCAACAACTAATAGATATACACCATAGGATATCAGGTCATTCCAACCCTCGAAAGTATCTATAAAATATGGAATGCAATGTGGCATGCCTTCTAGGCCTAATAAATGCATTGGACAGAGGGTAGGATTCACTTCGAAAAAAGTGATCCAAAAATGGAGTTTCCCTAAGCATTTCGGGTAGACTAGCCCTGTGAATTTACCAACCCAATAATGAAATCTAGAAAATAAAGAAAAAATGGCACCCATCAAAAGTACATAATGGAAATGTTCCACCGCATAATAGGTATCATCAAGTGTAATGTCAAGCCCAGAATTAGCTGGTACTATTCCAGTGGGTCCACCGATCGTGAACAAAAAGATGAACCCCACAACAAAAAAATGGGTGTTTTGAAGTACATGATCGGACCACCCCACCAGGTAGTGAGACAACTAAAGATTTTAATGCCACTAAGAAAAAATATTATCATGGTAGAAGTAGTGAAGTATGTACGTGTATCGACTTCTAACCCAATAGTAAACATATGATGCGCCCGAACTAGAGATCCAAGAACACCCATACTAATCATGGCATATACCATTCTGAGAGAGATGAAGACCAATTTTTTTGAATTCTTTGAAATGATCTGACTGATGATTCTGGATCCAGGAATAATGAGGATGTAAACTTCAGGGTGCTGCTACTCATCAATATAAGCGAAGAAAGGTGGACTATATCATCAACTGATTCCATTTGTTTAGGAAATCTAGCCATGATTTATGGTGAATACTATCGGGTTTAAATGCTTTGAGAACGTAAAGACTGTAATATTCCTCAATAAGGAAGAATCATCGTGATTGATGACTTCAGAAAGTACTTTATTGAAAGTAATCTAGCATCATGATCACATATTTTTGACTTTGTACAGACCATTGATAGTAACCATTTTGACTACTATCAAAGTATATATTTCCTCTAAATACTACCTTATAATACTCTACATCTTGTAGAAGTTTATTATTTACTTGAATAATGAGTTGAGGTAGTTGATGCTTCATAGAGATATGAATGGTACTATCAACATCAAAGAATCCTGAAAACTAATTGGATTGAGCATCTAGTGTAATAGGTATAATGACAGGGATATCCAGTACTTGACAGACATGATGTAGTTGAAGTAGTCGTGCTAAATTTCTAATATGACCATTAATACAATTCATGAGTTTCATCATACCAAGTCGATGATGTAGTCAATAATGATAAGCTTTAGCACCTGATCGCATTTTAATACTTCCACCAAGCATATGTTGGATATATCGTAGTAGTAGTATATATTCTAGTCCCATAGTAATTTCAAGAGAAGTATATCCTTCCCTCCCTAAAGGGTCAAATATTTTAGATCCTTGTTTACTCACTTGAATACTTCCATCACCATCGATAATTCTAGCTAGCCACTCACAGAAGGATTTAGGATCAGTTGTTGTGCATGTAGTCTCTGAGGTTCCTACTTGACTGCTTTTATTCCGTTGGTTACCTGTTGATTGTGTCTTAGATACTCCATTTTTACTAGATCGAGGTTTTACTAGAAAACCACTTATGAACATAGTAGGAGTACCATGAAGTAGACAGTCCCAACATATAGTGCAATGCATATTCAGATTTGAATATGAAAAGGGCCATTTAAAACTGAAGAACCAAAAGAGATGCTGGTATAAAATGGTGTCTCCACATCCAGCTAGATCAAAAAATGTAGTCTTAAAGTTTTTATCCATTAATAAAATTTTGAGTCCCCTAGCTAGAATGGGAAGATCCAACACTATGGGGCATGTAGTCACATGAACATACCACACATAGAGGGTTGATCTATGCATTGTTATTCCAGGGCCACACATGTTCGATATCATTGAAATAAAATTGATCACACCTAAAATGGAAGATAACCCACTAAGATGTAGAATAGAAATTGCTAAATCGACCGCGCCTCCCGAATGGCTGGTGATCCCACTTTGGGGAAGATAGACTGTCCAACTAGTGCCGCTACTCAATTCCACTACTATTGGGCACAATAGGAGCAACAGACTCAGAGGAAACAACCAGAACAATATATTATTTAAGCGTGGAAATGAAATTTCAGGGGACCCAATCAGAATCAGAACAACCCAATTTCCAGAACCACCTATCATAGTCGGCATCACCATGAAAAAGATCATGACTATAGTGTGAACCATAAGAAAAACATTATATAGTTGATGGTTCCCGCCTAGTAGTTGATCACATGGGGTTGATAATTCCATACGAATCAAAACAGAAAAGTATGTTCCAATCAGTCCCAAAAGTGCACCTAAGAGGAAATACAGAGTTCCAATATCCTTGTGGTTTTTCGAGAAAATCCATCGTTCCGTTGTAGTTGATTTGCTTTTGTTGTGATTTCCTACCCGCTGACCCAGTTCTACCAATGCCATGGAAAACTCCAAACCATCCCGTGCCCCTTGACTCCCCTCAAACCATTCCATCTTTCCCACTTCACTACCCATTCCAGCACCATACCGTAACAGCTATCACCTCCTAATTGGATGAATCTAAATAATTTATCTAAAATGGTACTTATATATATTGGGGGTCTAGCTCAAATCTTACTTCAATGACTATGGTTGAAAATTCATTAGTTTGTTGGGGGGTCTCATTCTTTGTGTTGTAGGTTTGGTAGTAATTCTCTATATCTCTACAGCTGAACTAGATTCATCGTCAGTATTCTACTCTAATAGTCAATCGATTATTTAAGTCAGACCTATGTTCAAGCTTATTCTTATATAATCCATCAATATATATAAGTATCAGTATCAACCTTCTTGACCCTCCCTAAAGGTTCTTTTAGATCTGACCCTTTATAAAGGGTAAGGGATGGCTACTATTTACATATAAGGGTTTAGAACTCGGGTACTTCACCCTATTCAGTTTCTAACTAAAGGGTCAGATCTTTTAGAACCTGAACCTAAAGGGTCAGATCTTTTAGAACCTTTTTTATAGGTATATATCGTTAGTTTAAGGAGAAATACTCCTATACTAGTGAGTACCTAGGGTATCATGCTTTTAATCAAGAATTTCCTTCTTCTCCCACTGTGCACAACCAAATTTGTTTCCTTCACCAGCTTAGAAAGGTTCAGAATGCTGAGAGAAGGCATCCATACTCTACTCTAATAGTGCTACTACCTATATTATACCGAAGACCTCATCTTTGAGATTATTCTTCTATTAACTACCATAAAGGTCTACTTTTATTACCTAACATGACGAAAATGATAGACTGATGTTGAATGATCCTTTTATCGTATATGAAGAGATGCATGGTTGAGTTGAGAAAACGTCAGGAAATCATCAAAAAAACATCACCCACTCAACCGTCCCCTTTAGTGTTGTCCTAGATACTCGACAAGTTTTTGGCACTAGCAAGAAATTGGGCCATAGGAAATCCTTGTAAGGGAAAGGGTATCTTGTGTCTCATCTCTTGACGATCAACCCAACCACAATCTTTGTGTTTCCCACTGACATCAAAGTTAGCAATGGTCTAAAGTCGCGAACAGGACTCTCATTTATCCAACAACAAGTGGCTGGCCTGGATGCGGTGGCGAACAACAGGTAGCCGAATTTAGGTGTTCGATTCCTTTATCCATGTGGGGAGGATCGAATCAGAGGGGGCTATGGCAAAAACGGTCTATCGGATGGACAAAAGTCTTGGAATTACTGGTTGTGCAGGCTGTTACCATGGTTGTCGATTGAAATGCACACCTATGATTGGTGCTGCGATGCTATCGATATTTTTTGGCCATGGCGATACCACCTACTGACTGAACTAAAATACAACTGCCCTAGGAAGAACCTCACCCTTGGTACTAGTCTACAAGCACCAGCCAAGTTGTAGATCCAAAATAATGTATTGTGACTTGAGTATTGAGGTGTATGTGGTCTAAATACTCAGGTCTAAAGACTTTGTTCATCAAGGACCTCAGAACCTAAATACTTTGGATGATGCAACAGTGTGAAGGGGAAGGGGAAAGAAGCAATGATTCATTTTCAGGTGAATGAAATACGCATAGTCGATTTAGTGTTCAGATATGAAAAAAATGATATATACTAGAAAGGTGAATCCATAGAGGTAATACCATTGAGTTGTCATCTTCCTCTCATTCACTCCATTCACTTATGTCCTCAATTTTTGAATGGATCAGGTGAAAGAGATGCAGCTTATTCCGTTTCATGCCCTTTGTGTTCCGGAGTCAGTCCCCGCTCGTTCTTCCACTTTCTCACTCCTCTATCCCCTCTATCTCCTCTGTTTTAGACTTTTTCGAGCCAACCATAAAGAAAGATATGATTTCCTGCAGCTGCAATAGGTAGCTAAGCAGTCGAAAGACTGACCCTTGATAGCAATGTGTTAAGCATGCATACATAACGAGCCGCATATGCCCATGCCATCCTAGGAATTCCTCTTCTTTAAGATGGGGGTTGATTGGAGAAGCTGGGGGTACGGTTTCATGGATTTCTTGGCACAAATGGACAGATGGACACTATGACTACTATGCGTCGGGCTAGGGTTGATGGAAGGTATGGCATGGATGATTTCAGAAGGCCAATCTCAGTATAATATAGTCGGACCACTATAGGCACCAAAAAATGTGCCTATAGTGGTCTGCCTATAGACTATATAGAAGAGTACCTGGATAGCTTATACACTATCTAGATTATATACTGAGTGGTGCAGTTGTTGTGGGGAAGATGACAACAATGATACCTTGAATCACCAAGGTGTTTGGAAAATCAATGGGAACCATTTCAATGAAAACAGAACGATGGAAGAGGGTTGGAGGAATTGTCTAGACTCCCCAGGCTCATGACCCTAATGACTACAGGTTCAAATCCTATACCCACAAAGGAGATGGTGCGAGATCGGTAATGCTAGTCTTGGCACCACCACGATCCGAATGGGGTTGATGGGGTTCAAGATGGGGACCTCGTTGATACCATTGGGAAAGTGGGAATATTATAGTAGAGTATTAAGGAACCCTTATTACTCTTATTTATTGGGTGGTATTGGATTTTGACACCGATATAGGATGATATCGAGGTCAATCGGTCACGTACTTTATAGATGGCACGAAGTTGGTGGGGTTGGAATAGAGACCAATATAGGATGATACCACTGGAATGCTATTGGGGTCGGAGGGTATGGAAGCAACTACGTACACCGCCGGTCGGGACCGGGTATGTGATCCAGTACTCTAATCTAAACTATATAGGAAGAGTACCTGGGATCACTATATTATGAGAATACAAGAGATGGCGAGTTCAGAGTTCCTGGGTACCGGTGAAGAGCAGTGGGGGAGATTTGACTTAGATGCAAGGTTTTTTTATTGTACGCAGATTGATGGAGTGAGCGTGGTTTTCCAGATGGAATGGACTCGATCCACGATACAACTTTGGGATAGGGTTGACTGGAAACTACGACGATGACTCAACGATTGGGCACCTATCATTAAGTGGTGGCACCTCATGACATTACAAAGAGACTAGATGAGTGGTGTGCATGCAACATGTACTCTCTATATATAGTTCAACATTCTTGGATGGGGTTGAAACAATAGAATCGATGGTTCGTTGGAATGGATATGGCCGTAGTGGTGGTTCATAGGAGGCTAGGAGAGCTGTATGCGGTTCAATACTGCCAGTTTAGTTTGGGGTTGGTTTTCTACCCTGATGAGTATTCATATTGTTTCGAAGGAACAGACAAGGTTCTCACTTTTTATAGTTATCCGATTCCAGAATCCGATCCAGCAATGGGGCAATAACGTATCTTAGAAGTAGACAATCGTGTCGTCCTACCTGCAAAAACACATATCCGTATTCTAGTCACAACAGCTGATGTCCCTCATAGTTGGTTTGTGCCTTCCTTCGGCTTGAAATGTGATGCAGTACCGGGGCATTTAAATCAACTGAGCACGTTTATACTACACGGTGGAGTATACTATGGTCAGTGCAGTGAGATTTATAGAAAAAATCATGCCTTTACGCTTTGCCCTGGGAACCTCACCCAATACCTGCCGGCTAGTCTAAACCACACCACCAACACCATCTCTTTCAAACAACCAACCCCATGTGGCTTCCTTCCACTCTCATGTTCACATGTCATATGATTTTTGGTAACTTTACAGACTAGATACTACTTGTTTTGTTATTTCAAAACAAAACAATTAGTAGTTAGTGGAATGGTCTCGAATGGTACGGTCAGTGGGAATCGAGGTGGTACAACCAACTAGACTATATACGGAGAAGCCAAAGCCTGAGAGACCAAGGGATGATGGAGCATCTATCACACCTAGAAAACAAATATTACCTTTCCACTCTAACTAGGCGTAGCTCAATGCCGAAGGGGCCAATGTCTTGTGCCATTATGGGATATCTCAATGATTTCACAAAGGGGGCAACGATACTGGAACATAAAATTGTATAGCGTAGAACATCAATACCACACTATATCTAATCTAATAGTGTCCTAAAGGTCTAGATTGTTGTGTATGCGCGATAGGGTTGGAGTGGAGTGGGCAGAGCAATGGAGGGCATCGAGTAGCTACCGGGTGTGGGCGAAGCCAGCTCTATTCGAATGGTGATTTGATCGACCAACTCAGCCAACAAACCCTTTTTTTCCATGGGGATCAAGAATTCCACTATTATAAGATTACCTTTCCCCCACTTCACAAGGTACCTATCATGCCTATGTCACCCAATCAATCTATCGGTCGTACTACTATGATGTGATATGAATCGATGCTTCCCGGTAAGATATGGTAGATGGAAGAGCTGCTGGAATAGAGTTGGTGGTGGTCGGGTGATTTGCTTTCGATGTTCCGAGTGAATGGTCAACCCCTCTACTCAATTTATTCTGTATCTACTGTGCCTGGGAGCTGTATACGCTCAAGCGTGTTCCCGTCTATTCTACTACCTATATTATACCGACTCAACGGTTGGAGTGGATTTGGGGGATCGAGTAACCTTGGCCAACTAGTTTCCTGACTTTCCAGATGGTGCATGGGGCGACATGGAATTGTAATATGAGGTATTCCATTTCCACTATCCGAACACCAATCACATGGTTCCACGTCGGTATAATATATGTAGAAGACTACCCGCCCGACTTCCCCACTGTGTCTAGTCGAACAACTGTAGACTATTGATGCTGATAGCCACTCCAGCTGAAAAATTTTGGTATAATATAGGTAGTATAAGGTATAATATAGGTAGTAGATCCATGACTATATATCTATCAATTGTCTGTACTCTTCTAACAGTGTGATCATGAGTCCAAATCCAGACAGAGAAATTGGCACCTGAAACGAGGTCAGGTACTGTGTCTATATATTTTCCGATCATTTGATTGTCACAGATATGGTGGAATGGTCATGGGGATCATGGAGTGGTGGTTGTGTTATTACTACTGAGGTTGGTCAAGGACAAAGGCACATATACCACACTGACCCTACTGAGTGAATTGGAAGTCCATGGAATGGATATGGGGCCTCAGTTGGCATATCACCAAGGCGGCAGAATAACCCAATCGTACGATGAGCCCGAAGGGTGGGGGTATAGGTAGGATGAAGCGGAACTGACAGGACTGTTAGAGTATATTACTTATGGGTTAGTTGTTTCATGACAATATATAAGTATCACCTTTCTATGGGGTGATAGAGTTGGTGGTGATTACCTATCAAAATCTAGTGGAGATCCCGCACATAACAACTGCCCCCTGGGATGCCATATATTCAGAATACTCAAGAAGTTAGGTGTGTATAAAATATTTTTTTGGAAGGAAAGAAGATAATATTTTATTCTCCTAAACACCTGGTTTCTAATATTTACCCCCTGATTCGTGAGGATTTAAGTCTTCCTCTGGTTCCCCTAGGAGCTATATCAATCCATCCGGCAATGCATGTTACTAGGAGACAAGATAAATTTCAATATTTTTATGGTTGGGGTTTGAGGGTGGTTTTAATAGAGGAGGGGAAGTTTCTTGGACCTACCTTAATTGTGGAGGTTTTCATGTAGGGGTCTGGTTTAGGGTCTGAGGTATAGAACAAATCCATCATTCAACATCCAACGATCAACTCTCCTGGAATGGGTGCATCCACTACTTTTCTTAGAAAGTATTCCTCTCCTCCAATAATGGGGTGTTCTAATGGATTTCATCTACTAAATATATTTTCCAACTTAGGATATTTTCCAATAGGTGTAGAAGATTTTATGGGAGTGGCAAAAGGTATATCCCAGAAAGGTAAATATGGTTGGTGTACCTAAGGGAAGGTACCTTCAGAGAATGATTCATGGATAATCGACCCATCAAAGTAATCATCAAATAATGAAGAGTATAATCAACTTATATAGTATTATCAAATTAAAATAAATAATAGAAACAAAGGGTTGTAAATATAGGTTATTATCCGATCACTCAAGGGAAGAAAACTAAGGCTCATATGAACTATTCTTTTCTTCCAAAAAAAGGCAACAAGATCAAAAGTTAAGGGTATTACCATCAATAAACCTATAAAAAAATTTTAAGGATTTTTATATGGTATGGATCCTATTCAATTCATTAGGGTAAAATATATTTTAATGAATCATGAGCTACATCCCCCACATGAGGTTTTCACAAGAAACCCATAACTGGAAGAGTCTTCTTTAGTATGTGAGCCCCTTGGAAGCAACCACAGATCTGAATATGGAAGGTGCCATAAAGGATAATAAAATAAATTTTGATCAAATTGAGAGTGGAGAGACACTTGGATCATTGGAGGAACCAACATCTTCCAAAACTCCCACTATGATCCTCCTTATGCATTATTAAGAGAAAATGGTGGAACATGGTTTTAAAATTCAATCATAAAAGGATGGCCGAATCTGGATGAAGGCTAGAATTTTGAAAGTTGGTACCAAGGAATAATCAGAATGGACTAATAATTCGACCCATATCCTACTTCATGTATTTAATGAAATGAATATCAGTATAGAGGATTTCATTAAGAGATGGAGAATGATAACATCTTTATTTGAGGAGTTGATACATAAGGATCCTAACTAGAATAAATTCCCTATCATTTTGAGTCTTCACTGGATCATGCTTCTAACAATTTAATTTTTTAATGGGAAGAAAAAGTGTTTCCCATTATGTTTTAATCTTGAACCATTCTGGTTTACCACTTTCCCTTAAAATTGGTTTTCATGAAAATGAATGAAAATTTAATTTTAATCTAAATTAAGACATGATTCATTTATTTTATTTTTTTCAGCACATAAATCATGTTAAAATTCTAGTGTTACATGGTGTTTCATTTTATGTGAAGCTAACTATAAGGTTATTGGGTGATTGAAATATCATAGATGAAATTTGGAAGAATTCTGAATATTAATTTTGTTTTGGAATTGAAAGTTGATACCTAAAAGTTATATGTGTATAGAAAATGGATTTTTTTTCTGAGATCGGAAGATAAATTATTTAAAAGATGAAGTTTCATGAGTTTATCCTAGACGGTGATTATAAGATGATAAATTACTCATGTCTTGAGGATCATAAATTTTGGATAGAAGAATTTAAAGAAATTCAGAAGTTTGGAAGTTAAGGAATTCGAAAGTTATAAGTTTGTAAATAATTTTACAAAGTACTAAACATAATATTCAACTTTAAATCTCACTATAATACGTGAGAATTTTATTATTGATAAATAATATTTTTTTCTATGAGCATTAAATTTAAAATTTCCTCAAAAAAGGATGGTACATATGTTATTTTATACATTATAAATTCTATATGTTAGATTTTATATCTCATGTGTAAGGTTTTTCCATATGTAATATTTTCAAACGTAATTTTTTCGAGGTGCATATGGTTTTTTATACATAAGTTTTTTCCATATATAAGATGTTTCATATGAAGGGTTTTTCTATCCATAAGATTTTTTTATACATAATAATTTTTATACATAAAAAATGTATCTGATATATAATAATTTTATTTGGTGCACAATATTTTTAAATTTTTCAAATATGTGATATTTTTTGAAGTGAAGATGGAGATTTAGGAGAGTTATTTATTGATATTAAGGAGAATTATGAAGTTAAAAATGATGATATTGAAGCTATTCTTTTATGGATTAAATATTATTCGTTCCAGGCACAAAGGAAATGTGCATTGGTGGGTGACATATTAAAATTTATTTTAATAATCCTTGCCTAAAACCAAGAGAGATGATCTTGAAAGTAAACTTTATAATTAATTTATTTAATATCTAAAGAAATGAATACCTGGGCTTAGGAACTTTCTTCATTGATGATTGCTGATCATCCAAAAATACCCTTCCAGATTTCCTTCGTTGTGCTTGTGAGGATCCAAGGGTAGAATCCCTCTAGCGGTGATCCACACGTGCTTCAATGGTCTCTGAGAAACACCACTCATTCTACGGGTGTTAGAACGGAAAATAAAATGTCTTGTGTTGTTCATTATTGATCACTCATTCTTCGGTCTTGAAGAAATAAGCTCTTGGGTTTCTCGTTCTTGAGAGGGAAAGAGGAGTCGAGAGACAATTCATTGTGCGCAAAAATTCTCTATTCCCAAATTTGGAATTGGTTTCGAATGAACTACACAATAGATATAGCCGTCTATTTATAGAGCTGGGATTTAGATTACAAAACTTAATTTCATAATAGACATTAAATATAATTTAACAAATTATGAAATCCCATGACACATAATAATAATAACAGTATTATTGTTTTGTGGTGCACCAACTTGCGCAACATGGATAAATAATTTTTACCGACTCGTAAATAATTGTTTTATCACCAGACATGGTCTTGGTCCATTTGAGCTCCTATTTTATTTATTGAACACTTGAATAAATATTCTATTCTCTTAAGTAAATATTTTATTCACAAACTAGTAAATAAATATTAAATAAAATAAATAAATATATTTTATTCACAATCCGGTGAATAAATGTTTCATTAATTTATGAGATCAATATAACTTAAATAAAATTATTCCTTAATCTTGAGAATAATATTTATTCCATTAATTAAATTCAAATAGAATTTAATCGAGACCACCATAAACACTTAGCGTGTTATGCTCTAGGATTCTTTCCACAACTAGAAAATCAAGCTACTATCACGGACCTATAGCTACGGTTCTGTGGCTTATAGCCACAGTTTTAAAACCCTGGCAATAGGCCTATTTTCCATGGCCTATGGCCACAGTTTTCAAAACTATGGCTATATGCCAATTTTTTCAAAGCTCTATAGCCACGGTTCTCCAAAATCGTGGCTATAGGGTTCCCATGCTTCCGCATGAACAAAAATTGTTGCAAAAAAATTGGCAGCAACCCCTACCGACTCAGTTTTGAGGCTATTCCCATGGTTTTTATTAATATATATATCATTATATATATATATATACATTAATTGTCACACAGTGTAGTGGTGAGTACGCTGGATCGCAAATGGGAGGTGCAGGGATCGAAACTCACCGGTGATGTTTTTTATTTAGGCTATTTCCACAGTTTACGAAGGCTATTACCACAGTTTAAACCATGGCTATATGTCAACCGCCATAGTTTCAAATTTAGAGGCCTATTTCCATGGTTAAAACCATGGTAATAGGCCGGGACCTACTACCATGACGATAGTGGCCACAGTTTTGGGGCCTATTTCTAGAGTTTTAAATTGTGGTAATAAACCTTTTTTCTAGTTGGGTTCCCATTAGCATTAGGCGGGCTTACCTAAAGTCTAAGATTACTGTCTAGAAACGGGTCAAGGAACCCAAGAGGAAGAATTTAAATTCTCAATGATGACAACTACATATGAATTATCACTGTGTAATATAATCCCTCTGTCACAATATCTCATCAAGAAAGTTTCATGATGTTGTCATTAACCTATATGCTTGATACATCATTTTTTGACTATCTGAAATAAACTCATCATTACACCATGGCCATGGAATATAGGGTGATGGTTCTATTTCAATAAAAGGCATGAGATAACAACTTCCAGAAATATGGAAGGGAAAAATCCTTTATTGACTTATCCATTAGTAACATGTCATTCGTGACACAACCAACATACCATACTTCCCGCCAACATATGGCGTGATAGTTTTCATCAACAAATCTAAGTGCACAAGTCATGACATGCATTAATGATAATCTTAATGTATAAGGACTATTACATATGCTCATAGATAGGAATATCCAATGACACCAAAACATGTGGAATTTTTAATGGTGGGTCTGTTCTCATAATCTCCCATATTAGAGATTACCAAGTGAGAACTTCATGAAAGAAGAATCATCTGCTTACAAGTAATCCCACTAAACGGTCTAAATAATATGTATCTCATCATAGTATGTTATCCAACCACAAAACTATATTAAGAATATTTTCACAGCACTTCAAGGTTCTCATCATACCGGGGAACTACTATGAACTTATCAATTGGATAAATACTCTAGGTAATAATGAAAAATGGGCTGGGTGGGGCGGGGCAGGCCAAGCCTGCGTGGGTTTGAGCCCATGCATGTTTGTTCGCAAAAGCCAACATATAATGCAAAAAAAAACCCAAGCCCGCCCCGCCCTGCATAAGCCCGTGGGTTGCCCACGGGCTGCCCGCATTTAAAAAAAATACTATTTATAATCATTTAAATATTGTATTTTTTTCTCATTCTTAATTTTAGTTGTTGATGGAATTATGAATTTACAATAGATAGAGTTTTAAGAGATGTGATGGAACATTTTTCATTGGGTTAATGGTGTCATGTGTTGACGCCGATGTGTTGGTGAACTGTTGCAATGAAAAGTAGGTGAGTGATCAATGAGGGGTGAAAAATGATGATGTTCATTGTGTGGCGATGCAAATGGCTAGACCTGTGAATGGACGACGACACTTCAAGGAATGACTAGTTTTAGAGGAGGCTATTAGGGTCTCATGAGGTCCTTTCATGTTTTCTTAATAAAAAAATAAAATTAAGTAATAACAAAATTAAATCAGTCTAAGAAAATATTAAAATTATAATAACTCTTTTAGAATTGAAAACAAGTACAATAGAGATGAGTTCCATTTTTTGAGAGGTGCGATGACACACCATGTGAATATGGTTAATAATTATTATATAAATATTATAATATCATATTAAAAAAATAAATATTGACCTATTTAAAATTCACATTAAAATGAATGGGGAATTTGTATGACCATTATGGTGAGAAATCATATGTTATGGTTTAATCATGTTTTTTTAGAAAAAAAACTAAAATGTTAAAGAATCATATATTGTACATAAAAAAATTAAATTAGGCCCGCGGGTTAGCCTGCACCCGCGCAGGGTCAACCCACTTTTGGCCACACCCACGCGGGCTCAACCCGAATTGGCCTGCACTCTTTGTGGTCAAAATTTTTAAGCCCGCCCCGCCCCGTATCCACCCTATACCTGCAAATCCCATGGGATATGGGCCCATGTTTCATCACTAACACTAGGACATTATTACATTTTGGCCATGCAGAACAATGAATAATATGTAATATGATTTTTAATTTAATATTTAATACATGAAATATTCATGCAATCAAAGTAAAAATAGTTCATTCTAGGACACCAAATCTAACAAATATCATGATGATAAATCATGATACTTGAATTTAAAGAATAATAATTTCATCGTGAAATGGTTTTCCACATCATATAGGAAGCCGGATTTTCTTTAGCATGTGAAGAATAAGGTATGTGTTGTGAAGATAATAGTCATGTCTTGATGTAATCCAAGGATGAAAAAATGGTTATAGTTGTCTCTATGTTTTAAAATATAGTCATGTCGTATTGAGAAGACCACCTAATTTCATGGTTTAAAGTGCAGCTCATGGGATGGAATCACGTCATGATGTGAATCCATGATTATTATTATCTATATTGCTTGGATTTTTTTTAAATTTATCATGAAACCATGGATGAAGTCACACCATGATAAACTAGATAGATCCAGAAACATAAGAGGAAGAAGGAGAAGATGGAGAACAAGTTAAATAGAATTTTAAATCAATTACTTGTCTAAATATTGAATTTAAAATTCAAATATGTAGAGGTAAAAAGTGATGTTTCTATTTAAGATAAAATTTGAACAAGGATTGGGTGTGGTATATTAAAGAGATATAGAATAATTGATTTGATTATTCAAGAGATATTGTGTGTAAAAAATAAATTTTCATGAAGAGAGGAAGAAGAAGGATATTAATTTATACAATATTAGTAAAAGTATAAGAGAAAGGGTAAACAATTGGTTTTTGTATGTGATCATTAAACCTATGTTTGGTGTTGTGGAAGAAGGAAGAAGCCACAATTATTATATATTTTGAAGAAGTACTAGAGCACAATAAAATTATCAGGATATGATCACATTAGAGAAAGAAGGATAATCCCTACATCATGAAAGTGCAAGACAACAGTGAAACTTTTCAAGGGACAACATTGTTAAAATTATTGTATTAAGAGTAAAGGACATACCTTACTTGTTTTTATAGTTATTCGAGTATATTTTATCGTATCTTGTGATTTTAGACCATTCCAAGGATTAACTACTCATTTTTTATTGAACCTTGTACATCGTTTGTCTTTATTTATTTATTTCCATGGTGTGTGTGTGTGTTCACTAGTGAGATCATTCACTATAATAATTGAATTAGGTTGATTTTATAAGATATCATAAAAGGAAAAAATTGACTATTTTTCCCTGATTCAACAACTCCCCCCTCTTAGTGAACCAACACCATGCCTAGGGTGATTAGACACTCAAAGTGGCTAATATTCATTATTAATATCTTAATATTCATGTGTTAGAAATTTCACAAACATAATTTTTAGTTCATTATCGAAATGGAACTTCATTTCTCACCTAAAATGCAATTCATGTTTAAAATGAAAATATGGGCCCAATCAATCATCTATTTGTGGAAAAAATTATATTCATTTTTTGAATTTGATATTTTGAGATATTATTGATCACTTTGTTTGAAAATTTTTATCTTTTAGGATTGATGGATGAATCCCAAGATAAGATGGTTATTTTTCAACATGAATGAACAAATTTTTTGGACAAATCATAATGGGCCTATGGACCATCAAACAAAAGTGGAACCCACACACCAAGTCCAATGAAGCTAAAATTTTTATTGTAGAAAGAGAAAAATATTGGAATCATTTCATTAAACTGTGGTCGAAGCTGATTCTGAAATTTTCATGGAGATAAAGGGATCCTAAGTTGACATTTAAATGGTGGGACCGATATGAACGCCCATAAAGTATTCCCACCATTTCGATAATAAAATCCAAACGGATGAACCAAATGGCTTGAAATTTTTATAGATGTTATAGGATACATGGAAGAAGATATTTTTATTCTATGACCCCTTCAGAATCAGCCATCTTCAGTTAAAAATTCTCACATCCATAAGGATGGTGAATCTGGACGATTTTCCCAGTCATCTTCGAAACGTCCAATTCCCTTGATTTTCTCACCCTCCTTTGACTCTCTAAATTAATGGGGATGGAATTGGTTGTTGTGGGGTGTATATAAGGCTAATAATATGCCTATATAAGGATCTTCTGGTGAAGGGAATTAGCATCTAATATTTTTCTTTCAAATTTAATATTTCTTTCATCCATTGTATTTCTTTCAATTGTAATTTCCTGCTATCATTTTGTAATTGCATCATCAAATTTTCCCATGTAAGTTTTTCTTTCACATTTAGTATCTTAATAAAAGTTGTTATTATTATTTAATTTTTATTTTCCTTTTTTTCACATATTTATACCATTGAATCTAGGTGTTAATTTATTCACACCAGCACTTGTGAATTCAATCACACAATGATGGAGTGTTCGTTCTTTTAATATTTTTCTTCTTCAATTCTGCCCCCATAAGTCTACATCCTGCTTCCATTGGTAGAATATAATCAATGGAGGGATAAAAAATTAAGGGTTTATCCAAGGGATTAGCAAGGTCATGGATTGGATGTTATTTCATGTACTTAATATTTAAATCTTTTCGTTATTTTAGGATTTCCATTTGACGAGTTACATTATTTTTCATCTTCTCCAAACTTAACGATGACACATTTTGAGTTCTAGTATGATCTATTTCTTTTGAGTGATTAGTAAATTGTTCCTCAAAGTGAATTGGTGATTGGCCTTGGAATTGTGTAGTGATCCACATGTGCTTCAATGGTCTCTGAGAAACACCACTCATTCTACGGGTGCTAGCACGACAAATAAAATGTCTTGTGTTGTTCATTCTTAAACACTCATTATTCAGTCTTGAAAATATGAGCTCTTGGATTTATTGTTCTTGAGAGGGAAAGAGGAGGAGGAGTCGATAGATAATTCATTGTGCGTAACAATTCTCTATTCCCAAACTTGGAATTGGTTTCAAATGAACAACACAATAGATGTAGCCGTATATTTATAGACTTGGGATTTCGATTACAAAACTTAATTGCATAATAGAGATTAAATATAATTATAAAAATTAATGAAATACCATTCCACTTAATAATAATAATAGTATTATTATTTTGTGGTGCACCAACTTGTGAAAAATGGATAAATAATTTTTACCAACTCGTAAATAATTATTTTATCATCGGACACAGTCTTGGTCTGTTTTAAATCCTCTTGTATTTATTGAACACTTGAATAAATATGCTATTTTCTTAAATAAATATTTTATTCAAAAACTAGTAAATAAATATCTATTAAATATTCAATAAAATAAATTAATATATTTTATTCACAATCTAGTGAATAAATGTTTCTTTAATTTATGAGATCAATATAAATTAAATAAAATTATTCCTCAGTCTTAAGAATAATATTTATTCCATTAATTAAATTCAAATAGAAATTAATCGATACAACCAGAAATGCTTAGTGTGTGACCCTCTAGGATTCTTTCCAAAACTAGAAAATGAAGCTACTGCCACAGACCTATAGCTACAGTTTTGTGGCTTATAGCCACAATTTTAAAACCATGACAATAGGCCTGTTTCTATGGCCTATGGACACGGTTTTCAAAAAATTGTCTATATGCCAATTTTTTCAAATCCCAATAGCCACAGTTATCCAAAATCGTGGCTATAGGGTTCCCACGCTTCCGCAGGAACAAAAATTGCCGCAAAACATTTGGCAGTAAGCCCTACCGCTATAGTTTTGGGGATATTCCCATGGTTTTTATTAATATATATATCATTATATATATATATATATACGAATTGTCACACAGTGTAGTGGTGATTACGCTGGATCGCAAAGGGGAGGTGCAGGGATCGAAACTCGCCGGTGACATTTTTTAGTTAGGATATTTCCATGGTTTACCAAGGCTATTTCCATAGTTTAAACCGTGGATATAGGTCAACGACCAAGATGGAAAATTTAGAGGCCTATTTCCATGGTTAAAACCATGGCAATAGGCCGGGACATACTGCCAGGATGATAGAGGCCACTGATTTGGGGCCTATTGCCAGAGTTTTGAACCGTGGAAATAAACCTTTTTTCTAGTTGTGTTCCCATTAGCATTAGGCTGGCTTACCTAAAGTCTAAGATTACTTTCTAGAAATGGGTCAAGGAACCCAAGAGAAAAAATTTAAATCGCAATGACGACAACCACATATGAATTTTCACTATGTAATATAATCCCTTTATCACAATATCTCATCAAGAAAGTTTCATGATGGTGTCATCAACCTATATGCTTGATACATCAATCTTTGATTATCTAAAATAAACTCATCGTTACACCATGGCCATAAAATTTAGGGTGATGGTTCTATTTCAATCAAAGGTATGAGATATCAACTTCCATAAATATGAAAGGGAAAAATCCTTTATTGACTTAATCATTAGTAACATGATATTCGTGACACAGCCAACTTACCATACTTCCTGCCAACATATGGCATGATAGTTTAATCAGAAAATCTAAGTGCGCGAGTCATGACATGCATTAATGATAATCTTAAAGTCTAAGGACCATTAAACATGCTCACAGATAGGAATATCCAATGACACCAAAACATGTGGAATTCCTATTGGCGGGTCTATTCTCATAATCTCCTATCTTAGAGATTACCAAGTGAGAACTTCATGAAAAGAAGTCTCATCTGATTATGAGTACTCGCACCAGACAGTGTATATAATACGTGTCTCATCATAGTATGTTATCCAACCACAGAACTATATTAAGAATATTTTCACATCACTTCAAGGTTATCATCATAGTGGGGAACTACTATGAACTTATCAATGTGACAAATACTCTAGGTAGTAATGCGAAACGGGCTGGGCGGGGCGGGGAGGGGTGGGGCCGGCCAAGCCCGTGTGGGTTTGATCCCAAATGGGTTTGTCTGGAAAAGCCCGCATATAATGTAAACAAAAAAATCCAAGCCCGCCCCGCCCCGCAAAATCCTGCGCTCTTTGCGGTCAAAAGTTTTAGGCCCGCGCCGCCCCATATCCGCCCTATACGAGCAAAGCCCATGGGCCATGGGCCTGTTTTTCATCACTAAGTCTAGGACATTATTACATTATGGCCATGAAGAACAATGAATAATCTGTAATTTGTTTTTTAATTTAATATTTAATACATCAAATATTCATGCAATCAAAGTACAAAAAGTTTGTTTTAGGACACCAAATCTAACAAATATCATGAAGATAAATCATGATACTAGAATTTGGAGAATAATAATTTCATCGTGAAATGGTTTTCCACATCATAAAGGAAGAAGAATTTTCTTTTTCACTTGAAGAATAAGGTATGTGTTGTTAAGATAATAGTCATGTATTGATGTAAGCCAAGGATGAAATTTTTTTATAGTTGTCTCTATGTTTCAAAATATAGTCATGTCATATTGAGAAGACCACCACATTGCATGGTTTAAAGTTGAGCTCATGGAATGTAATCCCGTCATGATGTGAATCCATGATTATTATTATCTATATTGTTTGGATTTTTTTAAATTTATCATGACACAATGGATGAAGTCACACCATGATAAAATATATAGATCTAGAAACATAAGAGGAAGTAGGAGAAGATGGAGAAGAAGTTAAATATAATTTTAAATCAATTACTTGTCTAAATATTGAATTTAAAATTCAAATATGTAGAGTCAAAAAGTGATGTTTATATTTATGATGAAATTTGAACAACGATCAAGTGTGGTATATTAAAGAGATATAGAATAATTTATTTGATTATTTATGAGAGATTGTGTGTAAAAAATAATTTTTCATGAAGAGATGAAGAAGAAGAATATTACTTAATACAATGTTAGTAAAAGAATAAGAGAAAGGGTAAACAATTGGTTTGTGTATGTGATCATTAAACCTATGTTTTTTGTTGTGGAAGAAGGAAGAAGTCACACCTATTATATATTTTGAATAAGTACCAGAGAACAGTAAAATTATCAGGATATGATCACATTAGAGAAAGAAGGATAATCCCTACCTCATGAAAGTGCAAGACAACAGTTAAAATTTTCAAGGGACAACATTGTTAAAATTATTGTTTTAGGAGTAAAGGAAATAACTTGCTTGTTTTTATAGTGATTCATGTATATTTTATGGAATCTTTTGATTTCAGACCATTCCAAGGATTAACTACTCATTTTTATTACTGAACCTTGTAACAACGTCTTTCTTTATTTATTTCTTTCCACAGTGTGTGTGTGTGTGTGTTCACTGGTGAGATCATGAACAATAATAATTTAAGAAGGTTTATTTTATAAGATATCATAAAAGGAAAAAAGACTATTTTTTCCTGATTCAACAAGACCCCCTCTTAGTGAACCAACACCGTGCCTAGGGCTATCAAAAGTTGTATTAGATTTTTTTATGTTTCCTCTAAACAATGTTTTTGAAGTTTGGTGCCATAAAGGTTTTTAAACTTAGTTGGTATTTTAGTTTTTATCCTTGTTTAATAAACAAGGTACATTTATTATATAGTTGAATATTTGTCCCCAAAACTTCTATTGTGAGCATGAAAAGCATTAATTTAGTGGACAATAAGGGGATTCCCATTTTTTATTGGAGAATTATTATATTTGGAAAGTTCATATGATTCTATATCTTCTATAAAATATTATTAATGTATTGGAGGCTACCAGTAATGCTTTTATTCCTCTTATTATAGGTACTATGATGAATGGAGTATATATGATGAATTTGGAGAATAATGGTTATGATTTAAATTCTATCTAATAATCTCTCTTAAAGAAGGAATTTTTTAAGGTTAAAAGGATCAATACAGGAAATGAAATTATATATAAATTTGAAAATATATATGAAGTTAATGTGAAATTGAAGAAATAAAAGATAAAAATTTGGAGATTGAGATATGAAGAAATTATGATGAATTTTGATGATATAGTGGATGAATTATTTATAGGGTTAATTAATTGGTGTGGAGCATCAGAGATTTTGGTGAGAAGTTAAAGGATTCTGCAATTATTGAGAAGATAATATGTATCATTCTATATGGATTTAATATAATGGTTTGGAAACTCATAGAAAATGATCTGGGTATGGTTCCATTGGATGATCTTTAGAGAATTCAGATTACTTCTAAAATGATGAAGGCAACAATCTATAATAATAAGAGCAAGGATAATAGGGAAATTTCCTTTATGGATTTAATGAAACAGAAGAGTAAGAGAATATTTGATGATAAGGATGAATCTATTGATGAAAAAAATGTTGAAATGAAATTTGGAAACCTTATTTCACTCATTTCAAGAAGTTTGATAAAATGAAAATGAGAGTTTCTAGAAAATCTTCTACTTAAATGTTTTGAGAGCGGATCTATTTGAAATTTCACAAAAAACTTCACTAAATTGGAAGAAGATGGATTTAGTGATGATGAGAGTGATAGTTGAATATTTTCAAAAAATTATTAAGAATCCAAATATTCATCAAATTTTAGAGTTAATAATTTCTCTAAATTAAATAGTATAAAATTATTATCTAAGTTTTATGATAATGATAGTATTGAGGATGATCAATAAGTAGAGAAGTCCAACAATTTTGTTGAAAGGATGCTAATTACAAAGGTTTTTGGGGAACAAATCACAAGTTATGAGAGTATTAATGATGAAAGTGATGATAAAACTCAAATGGGGTTCATGATGAATTGATAACTCAAATAGATTAATCAATTGTTGAAATAGAATAAAGGACTGAATATGGGTTGCCAATTATCTTTCAACAATGATGGCTTACATGCTAAAAAATTTTCAATGTTGACAAATGAAATTGATAAATTGAATAAGTTTATTAATGAAAAAAATAATCGAAATTTGGATATGGAAATTAAGGTCTAATAAAAGAATAAGGATATTGATATTTTCTAATATTAAATTTATTGAAGTAGAAAAGTAATTGGGAAAGTACAAATCCAAATTTCAGAATACTATTTAAGAAGCTAGATAAAGCTCAAAGAAGATGATTATGGAAAGGCATTAAGTTCCTAATAATTATGTAATTCAAGAAGGAATAAATATCACATTCAAAGGTTAAAATATATATTGTACTTATTGGTGAACATTTTGATTCAAATTCATAAGTGAATAAAACAAAATTAACCCGAATAAAGGATGATTCTTAGAAATTTTGAAACATTGGGAACACTAATTTGAAATTTAAGACAATTAAAAATGGTGGCTTCATAAGGTATGGAAATATTTATAGATTGAGAAGGAATATTTTTGGGGTATATTAAAATTTTTGTTCATTAAAAGGATAAAAAACTAATGATAAAAATATGAAATAAGAGTAGGTGTCTACATCTGGACAACAAGCTATTTTTAGATGCAAGTATGAATTTTATGGAAATAGATGGAATTATGGGGGATTTGGAAACTTAGTGAGGATATTTTTTTAATTATAAATATTAAAATGAGTATATATATATTGGAATTTTTTTTGAGAGGGATTTATCCAACTCAATGAAGTAAATTTAATAATTAATTAAAAAAATCTGGACTAAAGGTTGGTAATAAGTTCCAACCTTTGGAAGAGTTTTGTGGAAGATGGGACCAACTAAAAGGGAGTTAATTGCCCATATTACTATAATTCTATATATTTTTGGATTCAATTTTATATAGGGAGTTATAAAAATCAAAAAGTATATTTCAGAAATAATCATAAAAATATAGACTGAAGGTTGAGAATAAGTTCCAAACATTGGAAGAGTTTTCTGGAAGATGTGACCAGTAGAGTCGCTTTGCTAAAGAATGTTTCACAATTTTACCAACACAAATGTGTATGAATTATAACACTCAACAGTATCAAAATAATAAAGTGAAAAATAATTTAGAATGAATTGATTTTTGAAGTAGAACATAGATAATAACAAAATTAATATCTTGGATCTTGGATAGTAGATACTCCTCAAATATGATAAGAGAATTATAGATTTTTAAGGATGTTCAAAAGTGTATGAAAGGAATGGTGGACTTTGGAAATGATGGGTCACTCAAAATTAGAGGTGTTTGTTTAAAAATCATTAGAGAAGAAGAGTTGGATTCAAATAACATAATGTTTATTGATGAGTTGAAACATAATTTACCAAGTGTGTCTCAACTCTATGATAAAGGTAATGAAGTGTTATATCAGATGAATTATTTTTTTTGAATAAGTTAAAAGATGGATATATTTTGATGAGAGGATAGTGAACACACGATAGCTTGTTTTAGGTTGGGGACATTAGAGATTAATTATATTTGAGCATGATGAATAAAAAAATTATGGGATAGAATACTTTTCTTCCTGGGTAAAAAGAAAATGAATAAGATTATCTAAGAATAATGGAGGATTATTGATAGTTATAATTTGAAAGTTCTAGAATACTCAAAAAATGATGTTCCACATCAAGTTGAAATTTACAGATGTGAATATGATAAAGATGAATCTCTTTACAATACATTGGAGATTGTGAACTCTAAAAAGGGTGACCAAACTAGTATAATTAAAAATAAGGTTTAAGAAGTGATCTCAATTAAAGTAGATAATAAAAGGATGTATGATAAATGAGATTTTATTTTTGTACATTAGTGTCAAATTTTTGAAAATGAAGAATTCAAGATAAGAAATAAGAAATAATCTTTGGCATGACACATTGATAAAGTAGAGAAGTATACTAGATCTCATAATTGAAAATGGGTGTTTAAGAAGAAGTTAACTGATTAAAGTGGGTTTCAATCAATTAAGTAGTTGAATACCAATCCATATAGGTTGAAGAAGAAATTTCATCATTCACTAATGAAAGGATAAGTTATTATTAATCTTCAACCTCTCTCATTTGTTCTTTGGATATTTGTTTTAGAAGGGGTATAAATAAAACCTAAATTACTTTATCTTTTTTACTTAATTTATTTACAAACGACAGAAAAAATATTAGGGGATAATCCAAAATATATATTTTTAACATAATGGGGGAGATATATCTAATTTAGGGGATCATATATCTAGATGGAGTTTTTAAAATGGGTAAGATATGAATTCAACATGGTTATATGAGTTATGAAATGTTCTAACATGTTTGGTGAGCATGTATATAGAACATATTATACAAAAGTTCAAGGGATAGTTTTTCATAAGTGTAATAAAATTTACTCCAATAATTTGGTCAATAGATGTTATAAAATATTATGGAAATCATGGAATTATTGTTTAATGTTCCTTTTTTTACTTTACTAAGTTTACTCTCATAAGATTGGAATTATTGAATGATGATTCATTACTATGTGTTTTGAGTTTGAAAAGTGATTTATGTTCAATGGTTTCCAACAAAATCTAGTGGGGGGATTTTTGAGCCCGTGAATGAATAATATGGTGAAGACCAAGAGTGGTTGTGATCTTCGGGAGATTATTGAGTCATAGGGATATATTTTTCTATTTAGAGATAGGAGAAGAATAATTGGAGTAGAGAATAATTATATATTATTTTTGTGTATTCTTTTGGTATCAATGCATAAATTATGTTCAAAATCAATTTTTACATGGTGTTTCATTTGAGGTGAAGATAAATCTATGGTTTTTGAGTTGATTGAAATATGATGGAATAATTTTATATTTGTTTGGAAGAATTACAAAAGTTACTTATTTTTAGAAACTAGAAGCTGATATCAGGAGGTTGGGTGAGTTCGAAAGACAGAATTTTATTGAGTTTGGAGGATATTGTATCCATATGTTAAAGTTTCATGATTTAATCCTAGAAGCTACATATAATATGATAAGTTACCTAATTTTATTACAATATGGAGATAAAACAAGTTAAGGAAATTTAAATGTTCAAAAGTTATGGTATTCAATATATTCTATATTTTGAATAATTTTATAAAGGATTGAATGTAAGAGTCAACTTTAAAGTTTAGTTGAATACATAAGAATTTTATCTTTTATATATAAGATTTTTTATGTTATAAAAAAATTAGAAAATTCCTCAAACATGGTTTATACCTATGTTTTTTATACATAATAAATTCCATACATAAGATTTTATATATTATACGTTGGGATCTTCTATATGTAATTTTTTGATATGTAATTTTTTTTAATGTGTGTAAGTTTTTTTATACATATTTTAAATCTATATGTAATATTTTTTATACATATGATTTTTCACATGTAAGCTATTTTTCCCACATAAGGATTTTTATACATAAAAAAATTTATTTGATACATAAGAATTTTCAATGATACACTTTTTTTTATTTTCAAGAAATGTGAGATTTATAAAAGTTAACAAGAAGTTTTAGAGATGATTAATTTTACCATGCAAAGGTTTGTCATTTTTTAGAGGAGGAATAAGTTCCTTAATTAGTTAATGAATAAGGGTTGTGTTGTGATGGTGAATTTCACTTCATGATGAAATCCATGGAGATAAAAGAATTATTTTAGCTATCTTTGTGACATAATAGATTATAACACCATGATGAGAAGGCCACATCATTACATGGAATGAAGTGTGTCTTACAAGATGGATTCATTCCTTAATGTGAAGCCATGGTGATTATTATCTATGATTTTTTAATATGCATCGAAATTGTTTAGTAGCGTGTTGTCATAATATGTGTACTTGCTAGTGAAATCTCATCTCTAGTTAATTGTTAGTGTTTTTTTTAAATTGTGAGGTTAGATTAATAATTAGTTTGTTGGTGTGATTTATTTTTTACTTGAGGTTTAGTATGTTTTAATGTGTTTAATAGTGTGTTAATATGAAATGAGTATGTTGTTGCTGTGAAAACCCATGTCGAACTGCTTGATGGTGTTTCATAAGTTGTGCGGTTTATTTTGTTAGGATGTGCAAAGGGAGAGAATGGTGTTTTAGTGTAGCGTCTATATGTGTTTTTTCATAAATGAATATTTGAGTGGGTTTTTGGTGTTTTAGTCATGCGGTGTATTTTTAAATGGGTTGGAAAGTTTTTTCAGTGGTTTAGTTAACTATAGTAATGGTCTTTTTAACTGTGTGGGTGGTTTCTTTAATCACATGTGTGATGCAGATTGTGTTACTGAGGTGGCATTTTGTGTGTGGTCTTGTAAGGGGGTTTGGGTAGGTCTAGTGTGTAAAATGATGTTTTTCTCTTTAAATTTTATTTATGAGAATTTGAATTGATTTATTAAATAATTATTAAGGATGAAAAATTGATATGGTTAAATTGTGTAATTGTTTTTGGTGCATAAAGTCATGCAACACGTGTGGAAATTGTTTAATAAATTCTTTTAATGGTGTGTTTGATGCTAAAAGTGGCTTCTTTGACTGTGCAGTCCTTTTAATTGGTTGTGTAAGTGATGCAGATTTAGTTTTGGGATATTTTTGAATAAATATTATTTTTAAATGGTTTTTGTGTGTGCGAGTGTAGTGTTGGGTATAGATAACACCTCATTTGTTTTGTTTCTTTATGTTTGGAATATGACATGAACTATAAACTACTTGAGCACAAATGGGAAGCCTTGTTACGAGGTGGGAAGACTGGGACTAGTGCACTAGTGATACGAAAGTGGCATTAGCCCGGTTTCACTTAGCCGGATTGACGACTACAACACTAACTATATTTTTGGTTGATGTGGGGAGACCACTCAGTTATGGATGTGTTACCCTACTAGTGGCTTGTGCGTGAGAATGTATATTGTTGTGTTTCTATACCATTGTTCAACGTGACACGATGTTCTGGGGTCCCACTTCTCACTAGTATATTTTCGGCCTCTCCCATGTATTATTCTCCACTTCTACTTTGTGCTCACCATCGGCACATGGCGTGATGTTGGGGCTACCGTGAAAGTGTGTGTGTGTGTGTGTTAATTTAAGTTGTTTTTTTTAAATTAGTTTTCCTTAAAACTATTTTCTTTAAAATTGTTTAAGCATTTATTTATTTTTTTCTATTAAATTGAAAATGTATTTGTCATTTAATAATTACGCGTGGAACATTTTCTCGGTGGCATCCTATTGGGATTTTGGATCACACCCTACATACACCCTTGGGTGTATGTAGACCCTATTTCTTTTTCTTTCCAGGTCGGGGCATCGAGCATAGCATGGGTGGTTCGGGTTGTCAGTGGAATCCTTGGGTTGGTTTGGTAAATGTGACAGGAGGTTGGTTCACCTCATGTTTCTTGGAGGTTTGAGTTAGTGTTTTTATTTTCTCTTTTATTATCATTCCCTTTGGGTTTTTGTTTTAAGTTGTAAAAATTAATTTTGACTTTAGTTTCAGGGTCTTTTTGGTTGTCTAATTTTAGTTTTAATTTATTTAGCTTACTGTTTGTTTTATATTTATTTATTTAGGTAAATCATTCCCAAGTTTTTTTTGATACCCGGGCACTTTTTCCAGCATGCGGGGATCAGGGACGCCCTTCGGGCCTTGCCGTGGACCGGGTCGGGCACCGGGTCGGATGGTGACCTGACCTGTCTCGTGACAAATATCCACCGCATCAATGTAAAATACATTAGTGTAACTTATGGGGAGAATTATCAACAAAAAATATTTTTGAAATTCTTATATTATAAGTAAATGATATACCCTACTCATTTGTATCTTCTTGGGTGATTCCGGTGGATTGTATGGTCTTGGGTGATTTTGGGTCATGCTAAGGATTAATTACTCAGTTTGAGTAGTGAAACTTTTACATCAAGTGATTTTTTTTGTTTTCTTTCCTCGATGTGTGTCTATTTAGCAGTGATATCACTCACCCAATAAAGTGAAAAAGATTCATTTCACAAGAAATTATGAAATGGTAAAATGGACTATTATTTACTAATTCACCCCCTATCAGTGAACCTACACTATTCTTGGGTCCATCATATAAGTAAGTAGTATAAGGTGAATTGTGATGCATTAAAAGTTGGAATTTGGAGAGTTTTAAAATTGGATGGTTGGGTTATTTATTATGGGTCCTAATAGTCTAGGTTTCATGAGAAATATTCACCAACTCATGATTTGAAACCAGATGTATTAGTTAATGTACTAATGTTCTATCATAATTATCTATTTTTTTTTGTGAGGTTTTGGTTTTATATTGACTATAATATCACTTGATATATATTATATTAGTGTGAAACAAACCTCAGAGAGAGTAGAAAGTTATAGTTCCTATATCATTTTATCTTTGAGATAGTTCACACCCCTAGGAAGGGGATTATAGTGGAAAATTATCTTAGTCAAAAGATGAAGGTGCAAGTTTTTCATGATGCTAGTGATGAGTGGTTGTTGATGAACCTCTTTTTCAAGCTGTATTTAGACATTAAGGAGTATTAAGGTAAGAATACACTAGATTAAATTAGCATCACTTCATCATTACTGGATAGGTTGAAGGATATTCAATAGACCAACTTGTATTTTTTGGTGACGAGTGATAACATATATAACAGAGAGACACCTATAGATTAGAATTAGGATGATGATAGTTTCTAATATGTCTTTGGTAGGTTGGTGGTCCCTATGAGTATGAAGAAAGATATGATACAATATTATCACACCTCAAAGTGGGTGGTACAATTTGAGTCAACCAATATATACTAATATATCTGAAGGTAGTTTCGATGTCTTGGGATAAATAGGGACCTAATGGGTATTGTTTCATGGAGCCTAACCTATGATCATGTGAAGGATGAGCAAAAATTAATTTCTAGTGTTCTTTAGTGAGTTACCATCCCAATATAGAAATTGGATAAGGCCACCATAAAATTTTTTATGGGTTTGTCAATTTGTCTCAGTGGTGGAGATATAGTGTGGGTTATCATTGATAAATTGATCAAGGTTGCATATTTCTTTCTTATCTTAGTGATGTTGTTGGTTTATGAGTAGAGGAAGTTTTAAATGTAGGATATGGTATGAATATATGGAGTTTCTTTTAATATCATGTCATACTAAGATGTGAGGTTTATTTCTTGTTTCTGAGATGGGATATGGTGAGAACTAAACACTCAGGCGATGCTTGGTGTAATGTACCATCATCCAATCAACAGGTTGTTGGAGTGTACAACTTGGGTTCTTAGGTAAATTATTTGGGAACATGTCCTAATTTTAATTTTATCTTTATATAATTATCATGAACAAGAATAGTTCACTTATAATAATAGTTACTAGGCATTGATTCTGATGGAACACTATGAGTAATTGTATGGATGACAATTCTGATAGTCTCTATTATGGATAGAGGTGAGAGAATTATTTTTGATTGGATTGAGTCTTATATATGATTCCTTGATGAAGATATATGTGATCATTAAGTGGTTGAAAACCACCCAGAGTAGGCACCAATCATATGATGATTGATGGCAATAATCTATGATGGCCTTTGGTGCAAACCTAAGGAGGTTACACAAAGAAGAGGTAACGTTCTTCAATGTGCATTTTTATTTTATTTCTTCTTTAAAATCCTTAAAATAGTTTTACATTATGATTATATAATAACAAAAATATATAACATATTTTTAGATGTTATTATGTTAGGTTAATTACCTATAACCATCCCCACTTCTATCAAATGTGTTATGAAATCATCATTTTTGCGTACAACGGACTACCGCCTCACAAACCGATGTCATTCGTTTTTCCATTTCCATCTCACATGGGTGCATATGATTATGGATATAATGTATATATAATATTTTTATAAAATAATTATATATATTTATTCATTATATCATATATACTATTTTAATTTACATTCCATAGGAGATACGATAACGTCACTCATGTGCGTGGCAAACTACCACCTCACAAAATGTTGTGATTCATCTTTCCCTAACGCTTTATATGGAAGGTGATAAGGATAATGTTAGTGATTATATGTGATATAAATGAAATAATTATTAGATTCATGTCATATTTATCATCATTAAAATATAATATATCAGTTTATTTCTTAACTTTTCACTCACTGAAAGATGATAATGTCATTCGTGTACGTATAGACTGCCACCTTCACGAAGTGTTGTGACTCTATTTTCATCACCAGACCCCATGGATGATATATATAAGTATATTTAAAGAAATAATAGGGTATATGTTATATAACTATAATTCTATAAAGATAAAATATCACTTACCTTTTTCTATAATGATCATTGAAAAATGGATACATTACTCAGGCTTATATACAGCCCACTGTCTCTATGATCACAACATACATCATTCCGCAAAACCATCATTCGTGTTTTTTTATTAAAAGTACAATTGATGTATAAATATGATAATAATTTCATAATTATTAGTTTTTACATGATGTTACTATATAATATTCACAAGAACCAGAACATTCATAATAAAGCACAAATGGGAAAACAAGGCAATTAACACTTAAAATAATGAAAATAATAAAATATTATAAAATAACTAGTGATAAGATGTCATAAAATGATCATATAGGATATTATAAATATTAAAATTGTTTATTAATAATTTAATAAAATGTTTAAAACCACTATAAAATATGTAAGTTAACATTCAAGAAAAACGAATCATGAGGTAAGGGACTTCATCTCAATTTCCCTTCATTGAGGTATATTTTAATGTTATACACCAAATTTATTTTATATGTTTTATATAATTACAATTTTACATGTTATATCTTGATTCATTTTTACTTCATGGTATTTTAAGTTTCAATTTGAATTATTTCATCCTATGGGATTTTACTTGACAATTACCAAGTGATAAAAGTTATTGTGCAATCTCACATTACTTTGTAATTGTTAACTTTCTCTTGAAAAAATAAATTTCTTGTGATAAATTTTAATTGGAAATTACATTTATCTTAAATATAAATATTAATATATGATGGATATGATTATTTCATAAACTGTATACCATTTTTACATACAGTGTTTACTTTGAATGTTATTTGATTAACTGGGGAAATATTGATAAATATACATCCTTTACCCAATACTAATATTTGATGATAAGGAATATTGATTCATGAATTTAATCATTCATTATATATTTATGTTTTTGGACCTGTAGTGATGGGTGGGGCCTAGAATTATAGAGCCCCTCGATGCAATAGTAGGCCTCATGAAAAAAAATTAGTAAGTGAAATTAAACAAGTTTCTACGTGTAGTTTTAAACCATCTTGTGAAAGGTCTTGATGATAGAGGTATCATGATGCATAAGATCATGAATTACAATAATTAAGAATTTAATTCATTAATAATTTAGTAATATTTATCCATGATATTTTCATAATGATATTATCTCTAGATGCATTTTATTATCTAATTATTGATTAAATGGTATGTGTGTTCAGTTATTTACCTAACCATATTGATTGTTCCTTATCTTGTCATGATAGCAATTTTTTTAAATGGAATGTTTCTTTTCAGTTATTTACCTTTCCATATTTATTATTCTTATTTTTTCATGATATCTTCCATTGCACATAACCCTTAATGGCATTTGAGATCACCCTTAATTGGTTTTCTTTTCCCAGGATATAAATAATAAATCACTAAAAGATATTTGAAGGATGTAATTAATTTTATTTTTTTATGTATTATGTTTTATTTTTTATTCCCAATGTGAAATGGGTATCATGTATATATCAGGTTCTCCAAAACTGCTAAATTGAATGATATTTCAGGGTTTGTCCCTTTGTATCTATGTTACTAAAGTCGAGGTCGTTACAATTGGTATTAGAGGAAGTTTAGTAGAAACCATAGGAACTAGATTTAGGAAAACATATATTAGGTAACACAAACATATGAAAATATTTGAGGATAAGTATAAAATAACATCCTAAAGTTTAATTAAGGAAGATATTATATGGGTTTTCTTAAAAATATATCCCTATCTGGATACTACCAGTGGACATCATTCTGACACAGATGTGCCTGGGGGTAATAACTCTAAAAATCAAATATTAGGATTGAATCTATACTCACAAGGTGAACAACAATGATCCTTAATACCCACCTAGTTTGATACTCCATGGGGATATTCTTAGTATAATTCACATTTTATTTAAAAAAAATTATGAAGGATTTGAAAATAGATATATGCCCACATAAACCATGTTTATGATTATGAGATTAGCTATGGATAAAATTTTCAATTTATGTTAAGTATTTCAATAGTTTTTGGATTATACGTTATGTTTAATAATGATATAATATAGTGTATGTCATCATTTAAAAATGGAACCTAGAAGAAGGAATAATTACCACATCAATGCATGTAATTAAATGAGTAAGAATGTTCATTTATTTGATGGGCTTAATCCAATCTTTCAAAGATAAGTTATCTCCCAAAAATTCTCATCATATGAGGACATAGTATTATAGGCTAAGAAGACTGAGAAATAATTTTATAAGTATTATTTCCTTGAAGATAAGAAAAATACTAAGAATATGGAAGGAAAAAATAAGGATAAAGGGAAGAAGGAAAAAGAAGATTTTACCACATATGATAATTATAGAAAGAAACACCCTGGTACTTACTTAAAGGGAATGTGAGTTTGCAATAAGTGAGGAGAGAAATTCCACCATGATAATGATTTCAAGGAAAATAATTTTTTCCAATGTTAAATGTTTCAATTTTAAGAATATGGGGCACTACAAAAACAAATTCCCCAAGCATCAAAGGAATACACCACAAAAGAAGCTAATAGGTAATGGTCAAGCTTATGAAATTACCACAAATGAAGTGGTATGATTAATGTGATTTTTATTTGATTCAAGAATTATGACATATGATAATTTTATCGATGATATCCTAGTTATAAGAATTATGAAATTTATAAGGATTGTACTATAATAATTTTTCATTAAGGATTTGAAAGCATATGCTGAATAGTACCGATGACCAAGAAAAATAATTCAGTATAAAGTTAAAGTTCTTAGAAAACACATGGTTGAGGGAAAGATAACCCTTAATGATTTCCTTATGTTGTGATATTGATTTTGGGATAAATAGAAGATTTATATATATAAAGTAAATTAGATAGTACTAGATACCTTGGAAATAATTAATGATTTGTTGAAAAAGTGGTTTATGCTATCATTGATAGAGTTTACAACATTTTTTAATTTAGGGAATATATCAAATAATCTAGGTTTTACTGAATGAATAAGAAATCATGCATGTTTTCAATAATGTTTTATGTTAATTCAGATTATTTTCATTATTCAAGAGAATACATGATAAATGTATTCACATGTTTGGTATGTGATGATTAAAAGATACTCTATGTTTTTTGGAGGATTAATGAAATGTTCATTTTAGAAATTCAGTGACCTTCTCTCTAAAGTTTTGTATCTTAATATTTTGGAAGGTTCATGTGGATAACCATTTATGTAATGGTTTAAGTTGAAATTTGGATGATGTTTTAGAGATTAATATATTACTTCACTATATGGATATTTATGCATATCAGATAAGTTATTCTAACCATTTTATCATAACATTAACTAGATATCGAAGGAATGACTTATCATTCAATTATGGATATTATGATCAATTAAAGGGAAATTTTACCAATTCAAGCATAAAAAATATATTTTTGGATATTAATTTCTTAGAGTAAGTGATGAATTGGAAATTGAACAAAGTACTATTAAAGGATAAAACTGTGCTTATGAAATAGAAATGTTTTAAGTAATTATATTTCCTTATATTCTTAGAAAGTAAAATAATTCTTTAAATTTTGAAAAAGGATCTTGAAACAAAAATGTTATCCTATAATCTTAATATCTAATGAACCTTATGGTCTTTTAAATCATCATATATTTATGGTTTTTATGTCTTTAACTTTCTATTGATCATTTAATTTCTTCTCATCAATTACCACTACCATTCTCTATAATTATTTAGGATTTTCTTATATTTCCACATCTTCACTTGCCACCAATGTTATCCTAAATAGAAACCTTGTTATGTGTTACTCAATATGACCTTTTTAATTCCATTTTATTTCTCTTATTAATATGATATTTTATTTACTGTTTTACAATGTGGGTTTTCAACAAAAGAATTATCAAATATCAAAACCTTGATTTCTGAGCATGAGATCAAATTGTGAGGATGGAATTTATTTAAAGTGGAGTGAATGTAACAACCAAAAATTATTAAATATGAACATTATATTCAATAGTGTATGCAATATGAAACACCAAGATTAAAAAACCCTTGAAATATATTTATTTAAATTTAATCACTTTGATAGCTTGTGAAACACGCAACCCCAAGTCTAAGTGATTCGTAATACGATATACCATTATAACCTAGTCGTTAAATTTATGGGTATGAATAAAAACAACTAAATTATGAAATTTATATGGATTAAAAATGTAAAAAAAATTCATTATTTATCTATTTATTAGGAATAAAATAAGAATCATTTGAAATAAAAAAATGTTTTCAAAAAAACTGTATTTTTTTCTAATAGACTGTTTATTCATGCTTTGCGCACATAATTTATAATTATTTTTTTACACCTTTAGAAAATTTATTTGATAAAATTAACTCAATTTTTTATATCAGAATATCAAAATTATCCCAGGGTGAATTTTTATGATTTTTCTGAAATGTTTTATTTTTCAATGAATAGTGAAAAATACTAAATTTTAATTAAAAATTACAATTTCATTTTAATTATTTATAATGTAAAATTATATTTTAAATTTTCTTTAAAGTAATATTAGTTAATCTATATATCTATTAATTCAATTTAGGTAATTTGAATAACTTTCATATTGAATTTTAATATTAAAACTTTGTAAACTTTTGAATATTTTCTCTCTAAAAACCCACTTTCTTGTCGCGTCTGCGAGATTAATTTTAAATTAAAATTTTATAATTTGTTGAATTAAATTTATAAAAATAGATTAAATATTTTGAATTATAATAATATAAATTATATAGTAAGTCCCTCTTAATTTTTGACCAAAATTAATAGCAAAAACAGTAAAAAATAATTATTGCCGTTAAGGTAAAAATGGATTTACCTGGGGTTAAATTAAAAAGATAAGGGTTAAAATGACTTATAAAGATGTATAAAATATATTTTATGTAAATATTCCAATCATATAATTTATAATTATCTATAATACTCCATTTTTGACTTTTGTTTCATGTGATAAACATGGGTACACCTTTTTTCCTTTAAAAAATTACAAGTGTTCCACTCACCTCACTTATAAAATTCCACCTGGTATTATCTATTATTAAAAAATTAAAACCATTTTGGTTCAGATAATACCTGACCAAGTCACTTCCTAACTTCCCTCCACTAATCTTAGAAGCCTTATTTTGGGCAGAAAGCCAACCTAGGAAGGATTTTGGGGAAAACCTATGGAGGTTACTTAAAGAAGAGGTAACATTCTTCAATGTGTGTTTATTTTATTTATTCATACAAAATTTTAAAATATTATTCATTTATGTTTATATAAAAACACTATTATCTACCATATAGTGATATGTTATTATGTTAAGTTCATTACCAATAACCATACCCACTTATTATGTTAGGTTCACCAAATATTTTAAGAGGCCTGCAAATAATTCTTTTCTTTAAACAATTCATAAAGTATTTTTATTAAAATCAATTTAATAAATAATTAAGTAGAAATATAACATGAAATATTCACAACATTTTCCCCTAAATACTTAGGTAGATTGAATTAATTCAACACAGTAATATCTATTTATTTAATAGTTCCATTATTTCATTTAACCACACTATTCCACTAGAGTGATCTAGGGGCTGAGAAATTATCATAATAACCATTCTGTACACAAAAAAATTCAAATTACAAATTTTAAAATTTTCATCCTCTCTCGCTTCTGATAGAAATAATAAAATACACTTTATAATTTTGAACTAATTTATAATAATCAGAAAACATTAATTAAGATTCAATTTTATGGGAGAAAATAAATCCATCTAAATATTCTGAAATCATCAAAAATAATAAAATAAATTTCTTAATAATGAGACTAGCATTTTGAACAGGTCTAAATAAGTCTAAATAAAATAGCTGCAGAGGTCAGATGGTGTTCACCTCCATGATTTATTTGAAATATTCTTTATGAAACTTTCCCTTTATACATGAATCACATTTGTGTTTTTTGTTAACTTTATGTTTAGGAAACTGTAGAATTTTTTATTCCATTGACAGTTTGTATAGTAAAGAAAATTTTCATGACCGCGCTTGCTATACCATAAAATATAATTTGTCTATTAAACATTAAGAAACTTTAAATTTTTATCTTTTAGATTAGTAAAATCAATATAATAGATATTATCATTTAAATTAACACAAAAAAATATAGATTTTTTTTAAAATAAGGTATTTATCTTTTTGAAATTTTAAAAACATTTTACTGTCACATAATTGAGAAATACTAATAATGTTATGTTTTAATCGTTAAACATATAAAATTTATAAATAATAATATTTATAAATAAAAAATGCACCAAAACCTTTAACTTTTCCTTTAGAGTTATCTTCAAATGTCACAATGCCTTTATCTCATCAATTTTATGATAATAAATCTGATGGATCTCTAATCCCATTCCTAAAGTATTCACTATACAAATATCATATGTCTTTACTGAGACTTCCACTAAATTTCTATTGAAAAATCAAGTAGAATACATTTTTGGTATCTGTGAAACTTTGGGTTTAGTGAGATTAGTAAGCATACTTCTACTTAGTACCTGATTCTTCACATGAATACGAGTCCGGAGTATAACTCTATCAAGATTCTAAATCACTTTTCTCTTTATTCTTATACTTTTTATACTTTATTTCATACTTCAATCTTGGGAAGTTTGTATTAGTATGACATTTTTCTATATTAATAATTAGTTATATTTGAATCATTATTGAAAGAAATAGAATTACCTAGTTTCCTTTTCAATCATCCTTTTGAAAATTTTCTTAAAAACTCCTGGCAAATAAAATCTTCTTTTTCATGACCTTGTAGAAAAATTTTACTAGTTGTGATACTTCATCTCTTTCACATCCCAATATTTCAAAATCAGAATAGTAATAAGTAAAATTTATGTTTGATTTAAAAGTAACACCTTTCTTTTTTGTAGTCTTATCATCAAAAATATTCATCAGCTCCGGTTAATATTGTAGTAACGAACCAATGAGTTCATCCAATATATACTCATTGAATTTTTTTATTTAGTCAATGGAAACATTCCATGTATTCTAGTTCATTGGTAGGGATCTAAGTAATCATTCAATTGGGGTAGTTTTGTACAATGATTCACTAAGTGCACTCATTCTATTTATAGTACCTGAGTTTGTGGAACATATTATTAATATATTTTTCTTCTCCCATATTTATGTCTATATGTTTAGCTCAAAACATTCCACATTTGATTCTTGTCATCTTACCTATTATATAATGTTTAACTTATGAAATTATCTATATATCTTGAGTAGTTTTAAAATTTGATATATGGCTAAAAACAATTCTACAGATAACATAATATAAAATATTCATAACATTATAATTCAACACATACTTTATTAATATATTACGAGTTAAGGAATCTATGTTAGAATCAGTTAGTTTGTATGGTTTAACCATGCTATTTGGTGATTGGGATCATTCTCAACCAACTGCTGGATCAGCAGTTCAAGGCCAGGACCAACTAATTAAAAACCCATGATAGCAGGGAGGCGAAGTACCTGATTTAAGGGATTTTTTGTGACTATAAACTGAATTTTGGCACCACCAGCTCTAATCGCCTCAATGTAGTGGCGGAGGAAAGATAAGGGGTTGAAGGTGTTGGGATCCTGCAGATACCCACGAGCAAGATTCCATTATCGTTTCAAAATCCCTCTATCCTAGAAATGACAAGAAATATAGTTGGTAGATTTTTGTGTTTTAATTGTAGGTCTCATTCCATCTACCATCCCATTTCTCCTATAGTTTATGTTTTAAAAAATGTACTATAACCTTTGATGAATTTGGTGCAGATTGAGAAAATAAATGAATATGTGATCAATAAAGCGGTGCATTTTAAATCTTGGGTGGACTTTACATCCAGGTTATTGTGTCCACTCCAGGACCCTCTTCATAAGAGAATAGGTCTTATGAAAATGTTGTGTAAATCCCCTCAATCAATAGGCAAGGTTTCATTGAACCTAGTGGTCATGTATCTTGTAAGGATCAGGTGAATTCAAATCTAGTGGTGAGCCCTCACATGATAACTGCCCCCCTGGGATGCCATATATTCAGAATACTCAAGAAGATAGGTCCGTATAAAATATTTTTTTAGATGGAAAGAAGATAATATTTTAGTCTCTTAAACATTTGGTTTCTAATATTTTCCCCTTGATTCGTGAGGATTTAATTCTTCCTCTGGTTCCCCTAGGATCTCTATCAATCCATATGGTAATGCATGCTACTAGAAGACAAGATACATTTCAAGATTTTTATGGGAGGGGTTTGAGGGTGGTTTCAAGAGAGGAGGGGAAGGTTCTTGAACCTTCCTTAATTGTGTAGGTTTTTGTGTAAGGGTCTGGTTTAAGGTATGAGGTATAGAACAGATCCATCATTCTACATCCAGCGATAAACTATCCTGGAATGGGTGCATCCAATAATTTTCTTAGAAATTATTCCTCTCCTCCAATAATGGGGTGTTCTAATGGATTTCATCTACTAAACATGGTTGGTGTGCCTGAGGGGTGGTACCTTCAAAGAATGATTCAAGGATAGTCGAATGATCAAAGTCCTCATCAAATAATGAATAGGGTAATCAACTTATATAATGTTATCAAAATAAAATTAATAATAGAAACAAACGGTTGTAAATATAGGTGATTATCCAGTCACTCAAGGGAAGAAAACTAAGTATCGTATGAACTATTCTTTTCTTCCAAAAAAATGGCAACAAGATCAAAAGTTAAGGGTATTACCATCAATAAACCTATACAAATTTCTTTTAAGGGGTTTTACATGGTATGGATCCTATTCAATTCATTAGGGTAAAATATATTTTAATGAATCATGAGATACCTCCCCCACATGAGGTTTTCACAAGAAACCCATAGCTGGAAGATAGTCTTCTTTAGTATGAGAGCCCCTTATAAGCCACCATAGATCTGAATCTAGAAGGTTCCATTAAGGATAATAAAAGAAATTTTGGTCAACTTGAGAGTGGATAGAGACTTGGATCATTGGAGGAACCAATAGATTCCACAACTCCAACTATGATCCTCTTTATGCATTATTAAGAGAAAATGGTGGAACATGGTTTTACAATTCAATCATAAAGGATGGACAAATCTGGATGAACACTAGAATTTTGAAAGTTGGTAGCAAGGAATAATCAGAAGGGAATAATAATTAGACCCATATCCTACTTCAAGGATTTCATGAAATGAATATCAGTATAGAGGATTTCATTAAGATATAGAGAATTATAGCATATTTATTTGAGGAGTTGATACATAAGGATCCTAACTGGAATAAATTACCTATCATTTTGAGTCTTCACTGAATGAATGCTTCTAACAATTTAAGTTTTTAATGGTAATAAAAACTGTTTCCCCTTATGTTTTAATCTTGAAACTCTATGGTTTACCACTTTCCCTTAAAATTGGTTTTCATGAAAATGAATGAAAATTCAATTTTAAACAAAATTAAGACACAATTCATTTTTTTTTCAACACATAAATCATGTTCAAATTCAAGTGTTACATGGTGTTTCATTTTAATTGAAGCTAAATCTATGGTTTTTTCGTGATTAAAATATCATAGAATAAATTTGGAAGAATTCTGAATGTTAATTATGTTTTGGAATTTAAAGTTGAGACCTAAAAGTTATATGTGTGTAGAAAATGAATTTTTTTTTCTGATTTCATAAGATAAATTATTCAAAAGATGAAGTTGCATGATTTTATCCTAGAAGGTGATTATAATATGATAAATCACTCAAGTCCTGATGATAATAAATTTAGGATAGAATAATTTAAAGAAATTTAGAAGTTTGCAGGTTAAGAAACCCAGATATTAGAAGTTTGTAAATAATTTTACAAAGTACTAAACATAATATTCAACTTTAAAGCTCACTATAATATGTGGGGATTTTATTCTTGATAAATAATATTTTTTCTATGAGCTTTAAATTTAAAATTTCCTCAAAAAAGGATGGTACATATGTTATTTTATACATTATAAATTCTATATGTTAGATTTTATATCTCATGTGTAAGGTTTTCCCATATGTAATATTTTCGTACGAAATTTTTTTGAGGTACATATGGTTTCTTATACATAATTTTTTCCATATATAAGATGTTTCATATGAAGGGTTTTTCTATCCATAAGATTTTTTATACGTTATAATTTTCATACATAAAAAATGTATCTGATACATAAGAATTTTATTTGGTGCACAATATTTTTTAATTTTTCAAATATGTGATTTTTTTAAGTGAACATGGAGATTTAGAAGAGTTATTTATTGATATTATGGAGAATTATGAAGTTAAAAATGATGATATTGAAGCTATGATTTTATGGATTAAATATTATTAGTTCCGGGATAGTGGAATTGTGCATTGGTGGGTGACATATTAAAATTTATTTTAATAATCCTTTCCCGAAACCAAGAGAGATGATCTTGCACGTAAAATTTATAATTAATTTATTTAATATCTGAAGAAATGAATACCTGGGCTAAGGAACTTTCTTTTTTGATGATTGTCGATCGTCTGAAAATGCCCTTCTGGATTACCTTTGTTGTGCTTTTGAGGATCCACAGGTAGAATCCCTCTAGCGGTGATCCACATGTGCTTCAATGGTCTCCGAGAAACACCACTCATTCTATGGGTGTTAGAACGACAAATCAAATGTCTTTTTTTGTTCTTTCTTGATCACTCGTTCTTCAGTCTTGAAGAAATTAGCTCTTGGGTTTCTTGTTCTTGAGAGGGAAAGTGGAGGATGAGTCGAGTGATAATTCATTGTGTGCAACAATTCTCTATTCCCAAACTTGGAATTAGTTTCGAATGAACTACACAATAGATGTAGCCTTCTATTTATAGAGCTTGGATTTCTATTAAAAGACTTAATTTCATAATAGACATTAAATATAATTATAAAAATTAATGAAATCCCATGCCACAAAATAATAATAATAATATTATTATTATTTTGTGGTGCACCAACTTGCTCAAAATGGATAAATAATTTTTACCGACTCATAAATAATTATTTTATCACTGGACACGGCCTTGGCCCATTTGAACTCCTCTTGTATTTATTGAACACTTGAATAAATATTTTATTCTCTTAAATAAATATTTTATTCCCAAACTAGTAAATAAATATTTATTAAATATTAAATAAAATAAATAAATATATTTTATTCACAATCCGGTGAATAAATGTTTCTTTAATTTATGAGATCAATATAAATTAAATAAAATTATTCCTCAGTCTTGAGAATAATATTTATTACATCAATTAAATTCAAATAGAATTTAATCGAGACCGCCAGAAACACTTAGTGTGTGACCTTCTAGGATTCTTTCCACAACTAGAAAATGAAGCTACTACCATAGACCTATGGCTACAGTTCTGTGTCTTATAGCCATAATTTTAAAACCCTGTAAATAAGCCTGTTTTCTGAGGCCTATGGACACAGTTTTCAAAACAATGGCTATAGGATTTTTTTTCAAATCCCTATAGCCACGGTTCCCCAAAACCGTGGTTATAGGGTTCCCGCACTTCCACAGGAACAAAAATTGCTGCAAAAAATTTGGTATCATGCCCTACCACCGTAGTTTTGAGGCTATTAACATGGGTTTTATTAATATATATATCATTATATATATATACATGAATTTTCACAGAGTGTAGTAGTGAGTACGCTGGATCGCAAAGAGGAGGTGCATGGATCGAAACTCGCCGGTGACATTTTTTATTTAGGTTATTGTCACAGTTTACCGAGGATAGTGCCATAGTTTAAACTGTGGCTATAGGTCAACCGCCACAATGGCCAATTCTGAGGCCTATTACTATGGTTAAAGCCATAGAAATAGGCTGGGACCTACTACCACAACGATTGCGGCCACAATTTTGGGGCCTATTGCTAGAGTTTTGAACCGTGGAAATAGACCTTTTTTCTAGTTGTGTTCTCATTATCATTAGGCGAGCTTACCTAAAGTCTAAGATTACTGTCTAGAAATGGGTCAAGGAACCCAAGAGAAAGAACTCAATGTCACAATGATGACAACTACAAATGAATGCTCACTGTGTAATATAATCTCTTTCTCCCAATATCTCATCAAGAAAGTTGCATGATGGTGTCATCAACCTATATGCTTGATACATCATTCTTTGACTATCTAAAATAAACTCGTCGTTACACCATGACCATGGAATTTAGGGTGATGGTTCTATTTCAATCAAAGGGATGAGATATCAACTTCCATAAATATGGAAGGGGAAATTTTTTTTATTGACTTATCCATTAGTAACATTTCATTCATGACATAGCCAACATACCATACTTCCCACCAACATATGGCATGATAGTTTTCATAAGAAAATATAAGTGCGCGAGACATGACATGCATTAGTGATTATATTAAAGACTAAGGACCATTACACATGCTCGCAGATAGGAATATCGAATGACACAAAAACATGTGGAATTTTTTCTAGCGGGTCTGTTATCATAATCTCCCATCATAGAGATTACCAAGTGAGAACTTCATGAAAAGAAGTTTCCTCTTCTTATGATTACTCGCACCAGACGATCTATATAATATGTGTCTCATCATAGTATGTTATCCAACCGTAGAGCTATATTAATAATATTTTCACAGCACTTCAAGGTTCTCATCATAGTGGAGAACTACTATGAGCTTATCAATGCGACAAATACACTAGGTAGTAATGCAAAACGGGCAGGGCGGGGTGGGGCGGGGCGGGCCAAGCCTGCGTGTATTTGATCCCATCCGGGTTTATGTACAAAAGCCCGCATATAATGAGAGCAAACAAATCCAAGCCCTCCCCGCCCCACATAAGCCCATGGGTTTCCCACGGGCTGCCCGCATTTAAAAAAATACTATTTATAATCATTTAAATATTATTTTTTTTCTCATTCTTAATTTTAGTTTTTGGTCGAATGATGAATTTACAATAGCTAGAGTTTTAAGAGATGTGATGGAACATTTTTCATTTGGTTAATGGTGTCATGTCCCGTCGCCGATGTGGTGGTGAACTATTGCAATACAAAGTAGGTGAGTGATCAATGAGGGGTGAAAAAAACGATGATGTTGATTGTGTGGCGATGAGAATGGATAGACTTGTTAATGAATGAAGACACTTCAAGAAATGACTAGTTTAATAGGAGGATATTAGGGTCTCAGGAGTCCCTTTCATGTTTTCTTAATAAAAAAATAAAATTAAGTAATAACAAAATTAAATTGGTCCAAAAAAATATTATAATTATACTAACTCTTTTAGAATTGAAACCAAGTACAAGAGAGATGAGTTCCATTTTTTGAGAGGTGTGATGACACACCATGTGAATATAGTTAATAATTACTATATAAATATTATTATATCATATTACAATAATAAATATAGACCTATTTAAAATTCACATGTAAATGAATGGTGAATTTGTATGACAATTACGGTGAGAGATCATATATCATGGTTTAATCATGTTTAAAAAAAACCAAAATGCCAAAGAATCATATATTATACATAAAAAAACTTAAATTTGGCCCGTGAGTCAGCCCGCACCCTAGCGGGCTCAACCCGCTTTGGTCCGCACCCGCACGGGCTCAACTGACATTTTCCCGCGCTCTTTGCAGTAAAAATTTTTAGGCTCGCCCCGCCCCGTATCCGCCCCATACCCGCAAAGCCCGCAGGTCGTGGGCCCGTTTTTCATCACTAACTCTAGGACATTATTCCATTATGGCCATGTAGAACAATGAATAATATGTAAATGATTTTTAATTTTATATTTAATATATCTAATATTCATGCAATCAAAGTACAAATAGTTCATTCTAGGACACCAAATCTAACAAATATCATGAAGATAAATCATGATACTAAAATTTAGAGAATAATAATTTCATCGTGAAATGGTTTTCCACATCATAAAGTAAGAATAATTTTCTTTAGCACTTGAAGAATAAGGTATGTGTTTTGAAGATAATATTAATGTCTTGATGTAAACAAAGGATGAACAAATGGTTATAGTTTTATCTATGTTTTAAAATATAGTCATGTCATATTGAGATGACCACCTCATTGCATGGTTTAAAGTGTAGCTCATGGGATGGAATCATGTCATGATGTGAATCCATGATTATTATTATCTATATTGTTTCAATTTTTTTAAATTTATCATGACACAATGGATAAAGTCACACCATGATAAACTAGATAGATCCAGAAACATAAGAGGAAGAAGGAGAAGATGGAGAAGAAGTTAAATAGAATTTTAAATCAATTACTTGTCTAAATATTAAATTTAAAATTCAAATATATAGAGGCAAAAAGTGATGTTTCTATTTAAGATAAAATTTTAACCAGGATAGGGTGTGGTATATTAATGAGATATAGAATAATTGATTTGATTATTCAAGAGATATTGTGTGTAAAAAAATATTTTTTCATAAAGAGAGAAAGAAGAAGAATATTACTTTATACAATGTTAGTAAAAGAATAAGAGAAAGGGTAAAAAATTGGTTTGTGTATGTGATAATTAAACCTATGTTTTGTGTTTTGGAAGAAGGAAGAAGTCACACATATTATATATTTTGAATAAGTACTAGAGAAAAATAAAATTATCAGGATACGATCACATTAGAGAAACAAGGATAATCCCTAACTCATGAAAGTGCAAGACAAAAATTAAACTTTTTAAGGGACAACATTTTTAAAATTATTCTATTAGGAGTAAATGACATACCTTGATTGTTTTTATAGTGATTCTAGTATATTTTATAGAATCTTTTTATTTCAGACCATTCCATGGATTAACTACTCATTTTTACTATTGAACCTTATACATTGTCTTTATTTATTTATTTCTTTCCATGGTGTGTGTGTGTGTGTTCACTAGTGAGATCAGTCACAATAATAATTGAAGAAGGCTGATTTTATAAGATATCATAAAAGGAAAAAATAGACTATTTTTCCCTGATTCAAAAAATCCCCCCTCTTAGTGAACCAACACCATTCCTAGGGCTATAAAAAATGGTATTAGAGTATTCTAGGTTTCCTCTGAATAATTTTTTTGAAGTTTGGTTCCATAAAGGTTTTTAAACATAGTTGGTATTTTAGTTTTTCTACTTGTTTCATAAACAAGTTAATTTTATTATATGGTTGAGGATTTGGTCTCAAAATTTCTATTGTGAGCATGGAAAGCATTAATTTAGTGGAAAAAGGGGATTCCCATTTTTTATTGGAGAATTGTTATATTTGGAAGGATCATATGGTTCTATATCTTCTATCAACTATTATTAATGTATTGGAAACTACTAGTAATTCTTTTATTCCTCTAATTACAGGTACTGTGATGAATGAAATATATATGATGAATTTGGAGAATAATGGTTGTGATTTAAATTCAATCTAATAATCTCTCTCAAAGAAGTAATTTTTTTAAGGTTAAAAGGATCAATACAGAAAATGAAATTAGATATAAATTTGAAAATATAGATGAAGGTAATGTGAAATTGATGAAAGAAAAGATAAAAATTTGGAGATTGAGATATGAAGAAATTATGAATTTTTTTGATGATATAGTGGTTGAATTATTTATAGGGTTAATTAATTGGTGTGGAACATTAGAGATTTTGGTGAGAAGTGAGAGGATTCTACAATTATTGAGAAGATACTATGTATCATTATATATGGATTTAATATAATGGTTCTGAAACTCATAGAAAATGATCTGGGTATTGTTCCATTGGATGATCTTCATAGAATTCTGATTAGTTCTAAAATGATGAAGGAAATAGTCTATAAGAAGAAGAGAAAATATAATAGGGAAATTTCCTTTACAAATTTAATGAAACAAAATAGAAAAAGAGTAGTTGATGATGAGGATGAATCTATTGATGAAAAATATGTTGAAATGAAATTTAGAAAACTTATGTCACTCATTTCAAGAAGTTTGATAAAATGAAAAATGAGAGTTTCTAGGAAAGCATCTACTTAAATGTTTTGAGAGTGGAGATATTTGAAATTTCACAAAAAACTTCACTAAATTAGAAGAATATGGATTTAGTGATGACGAGGGTGATAATCAAAGATTTTCCACAAATAATAAATAATCCAAATATTCTTCAAATTTTAGAGTTAATAATTTCTCTAAATTAAAGAATATGAACATCTTATCTAAGTTTTATGATAATGATAGTATTGAGGATGATCAATGAGTAGATATGTCCAACAATGTTTTTGAAAGGATTCTAATTACAAAGGTGAATGGGGAAAAAATCCCAAGTGATGAGGGTATTAATGATGAAAGTGATGATGAAACTCAAAAGGGGTTCGTGATTGTTGGACTCACCTATTCTGATAATCCAAAATCATGTTTCATTTATGTGTTAATCATGTTTTTGTTCTATGATAATCATTTTTCATTAATATTCCTAGTTTTTATCAAATAATAACCATATAATTTTAATCTCCCTGCTCTATTTTTTTAAGCTTATAGTACAAAATTTATCTAAGTAAAAGGTCACCGATGCAAGGTCACGGATGCAAGGTCACCGATGAAAGGTCACTAATCAAGGTCACCAATGAAAGGTCACCAATGAAGGTCACCGATGCAAGGTCACCGATGCAAGGTCACCGATGCAAAGGTCACCGATGCAAGGTCACCGTAGAGAAGGTTACCGCTGGAGGCTACCGTTGAGATGGTTACCACTGAAGGCTAGCATTGATAAGGTTGTCGCTGAAGGCTACTGTTGAGAAGGTTACTGATGAAGGCTACCATTGAGAAGGCTACCGTTGAGAAGGATACCGTTGAGAAGGATACCACTGAATACTAATTTTACTAGTCTACCGATGCCTACTCTTCTACTCCATACCTTTTCAAATTCTTAATATTATTCTAATGGTCATATTTGATAAATTAAATGATTCTGACATTAATTAATGCCGACTGTAGACATATAAAGAGACTGTATCTGGGGATAGTACGAGGCACAAGAGAGATCCCACGTGGTTTAATTATTCCTATTATCGAATCTCAAATATAAAAGAGAAGACCGACGAAGAAACCCAGAGACTGTGAAGCATGTATATGTTTGTGTAAAAGACAGATTAATGTATGTGAAGGATGTTACTCGCTAGATCAAATAAAAACCATCCAACACTTACATTGTGAACCCAAGAGCATCACGGAGATCATTTTGGGAAAACTCACGTCTTACTTCTATGCTTCATCAAATCTTTGTCAACACAAGAAGAAGAACAACTCAGTACCTGGAAACTAGAACCCGGAGTTGTGACACTCTGTTTTGGAGACTAATTTTAGAGAAAAACTTGAACTGCAAATTCTTCACTCCAAGGAGTCAAGAGATGAATAGAAAACACATAAAGCTTTATAAACTCAATATTATAACATTATCTCTACTGTGTTATTTTATTTTACATTTCTAAGAAGTGTGTGTATTTTTATATTACACACATTGTCTCCTGTGCTTGAACTATAGGATGCTAAAAATACTCACATAAAACTTCCCTTACACCTCGATTCACACATATAACTATGTAATAGACCTTATGTGGTCTGTATTGTTTGCTTTTCCCACAAAGAACTGTGGTAGAGGGTGTGAACCCTGGACAGTTTGTGAAAACTGTTGTAAAGCCTAATACAGGTTGTGAATCAAGTTTATCATTTATATAAACTGCTTGGTGGAAGGTGATCACCAAGTGGAGAGGATTAAGTATCAGCTTGAGAATGAATGTATTGTTTAACTCTACTGTGCATTATATTTTTGTAAAACTTTTTTTTGTCTATTTTCCGCTTCTTATATTTTCTAAAATAGAAAACTGTTTTACATTGACTTTGATAGTTAGTTTTGGTTAGTGTGTGTATGTGTTTAATTCAGTAAACCTATTTTAAAAGGTGAAGTAGTGTTTTACACTGATTCAACTAAGGACTAATCACCCTTTGAGAAACCTTTTGACCAACTAAACATTTATATCTCTACTACCTTAATTAATTGGGCCATTTTCAAATTGGGTATCTTTATTATAAATTTTTTAAATATAAATTTTACGTAGGAACTCAATTCAACCCCCTCTTGAGATTCCACTCTGAACAAAATTTGGTATCATAGGTTTAAATTTTTATTGTTTCTATCTAAACTGTTTGTGAAAATTATCAAATTCTTTTCAACTGTTATTTTAGTTGTTTCTTAAAGATCTTAAAATTTCTATCATATCTAAATTTTCAGTTCTTTAAAATTTTAATTAACAATGGATAATCGAGTTGAGGGTGCTTCTACTGACATGCCACCTTTCTTTAATGGTAATAACTATGCTCCATGGAAATTAAAAATGAAAATGTATCTAGAGGGAATGGGTCCTGAAATCTGGGACACAATTGAAGAACATCGTACGTTGCCTGCTACTGCTAGGGACACATGGTCTCACTTAACTAAATATACATATAAAAATAACTCTAAATCAATGAATGCATTGTACTGTTCTCGAGGTGATGAATAAATCAATAGAATATCTGTCTGTAAAACTGAATATGAAATTTTTGGATACTTCGGTGGTTTCTCATGAGGTAACCACCAATGTTAATGAAATGAGATTAAATACTTATACTATTAAATATGATAATTTTAAAATGAAGCCTGATGAACTTATATCTGAAATGTATCTCAGGTTCAATGAAATAGTAAATACTACGAGTCTTCTTGGGAAACCAGTGGACAACAAGGATCAGATTATGATGTTTCTTCGATGCCTACATGACATATGGAGAGGAACTTCTGTTTCTATTCGAGAATACTGTGACATAGGCAAGCTACCGATGATGTAATTAATTGGAAATCTTAAGATTTATGAAGAAGAGTTTAAGGTAAATCAAATAGCATATTAAGAACCAAGAAAGAAATCTGTAGCATTCAAGACTGCTACCTCTAAGATCAAGGACAAAGAAAAAGTTCAAGCTTTTGTAGGCACTTCCACAAGTGAAGATTCAGAATCTGACAGTGATGATGAGATGGCTCATCTTGCTAGGATATTCAAGAAGTTCTACCGTAAGAAGAAGTTCTTTATAAATTAAAACTATAAAGTAAGGTATTATAGTAAAGGATAGTGGAAGAAGGACAGAAAATGGAATGAAAACGCAAATGAGATTGTCTTCTATGAGTGTAAACGAAAGGGCCATGTGAAGTCAGATTGCCCCAAGATGAAATTTAAGAAGAAATATGAAGACAAGGGAAAGGGATATAAAATGGATATGGAATCTACTTGAAGTGATTCAGAAGATAGATCCAGTGGATCTGAAACTTCTGATATTGAAAATAAAAAACATGCAAACCTGTGTTTCATGACAGAAACATCTAAGGTAACACCCAATTCCCCTATACCTAATGATTATTATTCTGGGAATGAAAGTGAATCAAAAAATGATGAGAATATGACTAAGGATGAACTATTTGAATACTATGGAATGCTGGAGGATAAATTTAATGCAATCAAGGATAAATATAAACTATTTAAAAGACAACATGCTTTAAATGCTAATTATAAGTCTAATCTAGATATTGGGAAAGAAAAATGTGCTCAACTGTTAAAAGAAAATACTGAACTTAAATTATCAAAAGAGTAATTAAAAAGATATCTTGAGAAGTTTAATGCAGGTAGAGATACCTTGACTCAGTTTCTAGGGAAACATATTGCCCCAAAATACACAGCTGGTCTAGGATATCAACCAGAACAGAGAAGGATTATTAAAAATAAATTTGTTCCAAAACCTGGATAGTTCATTGCTAGTTCATGTTATGGACCATCTCTTGATTTTTTTCTCTAAATGGCCTAACAAAGTGTTCATGTCTCAAAAAATATCTTTTGATTATATGAAACCTGTGAGACAAGAATGGGTTCCCAAAGATTTACTTTCTAACCTCTCTAGACCCAAGAAAATCTGGGTACCAAAGTTACCCTACACTTAATCTATTTTGCAGGAAACTTTTCTGAAGATATCCTATAAAACTCTATGGTACTTGGATAGTGGAAGTTCAAGACATATGACAAGAGACTATTCATGCTTCAAGATCCTAATTAAAGGTGATGGTGGACATGTAACATTTGATAACAATTCCACAGGGAAGATCGTCGGCGTAGGCCAAATCGGTAACCCTAATTCTATATTAATTTCAAAAGTTCTTTTTATTGATGGGTTAAAATAAAATTTACTAATTATCTCTCAGTTGTGTGATGATGGTTTTAATGTTATGTTTGAAAATGATTCATTCAATGTTTTTAATTATAAAAATTATTTAATATTCATTTCTCTGATAAATGAAAATGTATATGCTGTTGATTTAAATTCTTTAGCTAAGCAAAATGTTTCTTGTTTAAATGATTTTCATAAGGAATCCTGGTTATGGCACAAAACATTAGTACACTGCAATGTGCACTCACTTACGAAACTAACTAGGAAAGGCTTAGTTAGAGACCTACCAAAATTGGAATTCCCACTTGACAAAGTTTGTAATCCTTATCAAAAAGGAAAGAAACACAAAGTTTCTTTCAAACCAAAGAAAGAAGTTTCTAGTTCTCAACCACTTGAGTTGGTTCACATGGATATGTTTGGACCATCTAGAGTTTCATGTTTAAATGGTAAACATTATTTTTATGTTCTTTTAGATGATTTTTCTAGATACACTTGGGTATAATTTATAGCTCACAAAAGTGAAGCATGTTCTTACATCATTAAATATTCCAAGTCTGTAGAAAATCTTAGTGGACTTAAAATTAAGACCTTGAGAAGTGATCATTGTCGCGAGTTTGAAAATAAGGAATTTAAATATTTTTTCTCAAAAAATGGCTATAATCACAATTTCTATCCTCCTAGATCACCTCAACAAAATGGAGTCACAGAAACAAGAAATATGACACTTCAAGAGATTTCCCGGACTATGCTAAATGAGTATAATCTACCTATCTATTTTTGGGCTGAAGCTATTAATACAGCTTGTTACATCATCAATAGAGTCTTAATTAGACATGTTCTTATGAAGACCCCTTATGAGATCCAGAATAATAGGAAGCCAATGGTTAATTACTTTTGAGTTTTTTGTTGTAAATTATTTATCCTTAACACTAAGGATAATCCTAATAAGTTTTCTTCTAAGAGTGATGAAGGAATTTTCCTAGGTTATTCAATCTCTAGAAAATCTTATAGAGTATTCAATAAGAAAACTGAATGTTTGGAAGAATAAGTTCATGTCAAATTTTATGAGACTGATCCACATGAACCCAAAACTTCAGTTGAACATATTGAATAAGATATGTCAATTTTGGACTTTAATGATAAAGAAAGTGGACCCTTATTAAAAACAACTAGTTCTGGAAATTTTCCAGAATCTGAGCATGATGAATCTGAACCTATAGAAAACCATGAGTAGTTGAGTTCAACTCTTTCTAGAGGTATTATAACTCTCAAGAATCATCCTTTAGATGCTGTAGTAGGTGATCTAAATAGAAGAACAAAAACTAGAACTTCTCTCAGAAACCAGTTTGAACATAAATCCTCTCTTTCACAGCTTGAACCGAAAAATATTAATGATGCAATCAGTGATGAATTTTGGGTGATAGCTATACAAGGAGAATTAAATCAGTTTGAAAGAAACAAAGTTTGGGAATTAGTAGAAATACCTAAAGAAACTTTAACCATAGGAACTAAATGGGTGTTTAGAAATAAAGTTTATGAATCTGGAAACATAGTTAGAAACAAGGCTAGAATAGTTGCACAAGGATATAGTCAAAAAGTAGGAATAGACTATCAGAAAACCTTTTCACCTATATCTAGACTAAAATCCATTAGGATACTACTTGCTTATGCAGATCATCTAAATTTCAAAATTTATCAAATGGATGTCAAAAGTGAATTTCTAAATGGGTACATAGTTGAGGATGTATTTTTCAAACAACCCCCTAGTTTTACAAATCCCCATTTTTCAAATCATGTCTTTAAATTGTCTAAATCTATATATTGTCTAAAGTAAGCTCCAAGAGCTTGGTATGATAGACTTAGTTCTTTTCTTATTTCAAAAGGTTTTACTAAAGGAATAGCGGATCATACTATTTTTATTAAAAGGATTTCCAAATATGTTTTAATAGTAAAAATTTATGTAGATGAAATTATTTTTGGATCCTCTAAAAATTATTTTTGTACTGATTTTTCAAAAATGATGCATGATGAATTTGAAATGAGTTTACGGGGGAACTTAAATTTTTCCTTGGATTTCAAATATTTCAAAATAAAAATGGTATTATTTTAAATCAAAGTAAATATACTAAAGATTTTTTTGAAACATTTTGGTTTAGACAAAAATAAAGGCAGTGATACACCTATGATTACCACCTGTAAGTTGGATGCTGATGAAACTGGTAAATCATTGGATCAAACAAATTACAGAGGTATGATTGGGAGTCTACTCTATCTTACTGCTCACAGACCTGATATTATGTTTAGTGTATGCATGTGTTCTTGTTTTCAAGCTAATACCAAAGAGTCTCATTTAACTACTGTTAAAAGGATTTTTAAATATCTCCAGTATACTATAGACTTAGGACTATTTTATCCAAGATGAAAATCATTTTATTTAATAAATTATTCAGATATTGAATTTTCTGGTTTCAAGAAGGATAGAAAGAGAACCTCTGAAACATGTCACATTTTGGGGAAGTCACTAGTATCATGGTGTAGTATGAAATAGAATTATGTCGCATTAACTACTGCCAAATATGAATATATAGCTGGTGGTAGTTGTTGTGCTCAAATTTTGTGGATGATGCACACTTTACTAGACTATGGATATCAATTAAAACATGTCTCTATAAACTGTGATAACACAAGTGCTATTAACATCTCTAAGAATCCAGTATCTCATGCTAGGAAAAATTACATTGATGCAAGATATCACTTATTGAGAGATCATTATCAAAAAGGTGATATCACTCTTGAATTAATTGGCACTAAAAATAAATTGACTGATATATTCACAAATCATTTTAATTATGAGAGGTTAAATTACATCAAACATGATTTAGGTATGATAAAATTTCACATTTAGGAACCTCACTGTTGGACCTCACCGTTAGGAACCTCACCATTGGACCTCACAGTTAGGAACCTCACTATTGGACCTCACTATTAGGAACCTCACTGTTGGACATCATAGTTAGGAACCTCACCATTAGGAACCTCACCATTGGACCTCACAGTTAGGAACCTCACCGTTGAATCTCACAGTTAGGAACCTCACCATTAGGACCTCACCGTTGGACCTCACTGTTAGGAACCTCACCACTGGGACCTCACTGTTGTCACCTTACCGATAGTCGATCTTTTCGGGACTTGCATTTTTCTGCTGGAATCTGAAATGTTTTTTTGTATTACTTATTTATTTTACATGATTTTTTTTCAATCCCTATATGATAAAAATTAAGTAAAAATCACATTTCGATCCACTTTTATCCCGAACCTCTTTATCCCCAATCTTAGAACCTCTCCTCCTGCTAAAACCCTCAAACCGCTCCAGATTGAAATGGAAGGGGTGAAGAGACCGATGCTCAGTGATGAAGGAGATCCACCGAATCCTAAGAGACCTAGATATGGGTATAGTAATGGAAGCCAGGTAGCGACAACTCTAATCGAACCACATTTTTTGAAGAGGGAAATCATGGTTGAGAAGGAACTAAGCTCAGAATGGATGATTTTGAGAAAGTCTTCAGTGATGAAGGCACTTGAAGCTCAAGGTTGGGTTGAATGATTTTCAAATAACAATGGACCATATTACCCAAAGCTAGTGAAGGAATTATATGAGTCTCTAAAGTTCGAGCAGCCTGAGAACGAAAACCAGATGTCTTATAAGGTAAATGGAGTAAGTGTGAGATTCTCCTCTACTGAATGGGATGATTGTTTAAGAATTACACATGAATGGATTTTTGATTACTACTCAGGAGTGGTGCCTCCCACTAGTGAATTCTTCTGTTATAAAGAATCCTTGGCTGAACTGACAGGGAGTGGGATCCCTAGGAGAGTGATTGCTACTGAATTGGATGGAGAAGACAAGATACTGTTTAAATTTGTCCAACAGGATTTGAGTCCTAGGAGAGGGTAATTTTCTACCTTTAAGTATCAGGACATATTTATTTTGTATCTATTGAAGCATGTATAGAAGATAAATTTGTGTAGAATGATGATGATTCAATTATAGGACATGAAAAATCCCAGTTCCAAGTCCAATTCTTTGTTTCATGCTAGATTGATATCATTATGAAAGGAGTAGCTGGAAATAAGGAGGAAATAATTGTTGTAAGGGAAAAATTATGCATTACCAAGATGATTTTTAAATTTATGTAGATAAACTGGAACCCTTGGCAAAGAAAATGGGTGAATGATGAGGCTAATCTATATGAATAATTCAAACCTGTCACCAATCCCACTGGGCCTAAGAAAAATATAAACCCTGGTCTAAAACCTAATGAAGTGGAGCCTGCATACTCAGATGAAGAAGAGGAAGCTGCTATTATACAAGAAATAGAGGATTCTCCTATAGATGATAGGAGTGATCCTGAACTTCCCTTAGGTCCTCATACCAATATTTTATCTTTTGATGAGCTTAGACCACCAAAAAAGATTTCCAAGAAGGGATACTATCCCAAGGGACAGTGATGATGAGGAAACTAGTAAATAAGAAGGGGAATAAAATGTATTAAGAGACGTTAGAGAGAACTCAGAGGAGGAATATGAAAATGAATATAGCCATGATGACTTTGAGACAACTGATGATGAAAGTGAAGAGGAATGTCTAAGTCTCAGTCCTTTGATCGGTTATACAGAAATGGTAGAAAGTGTAGATGGAGAGACTGCTGAATTAGTTGAAGATGGAATTACAATGGCAGTAGTTGAAGATTCTTTAGGAGAAGTGGAAGTGGAGTCTCTTGTTGATGCAGTAGATCAAAGAGGTATAAAAGAGATGGATGTGGTTGATTAGGAGAATGCTCCAAGTGAGTGGGAGGAACCTATTTCCATAGTTTTAGTTTCTATTTCTCATGAGAAGTTCATGGAGAATAAGGATGATTTTATCTTAGCTATGAATAGAGGAGGAAGTATTATCATGGATTTCATAAATCTTCTTTTACACTTCCTCCATGTGGACTGCATTCCCATCATTGTTTCTCTAGCATTTCCTTCTTTATCAGCTACCTCCAGATCTACCAGTGCTTCCCCTTTGATGAATCCTGCATAGGCTATTAGAAGCTTGACCCCTATGATTCCTCAGAAATCTACTCACTATAGGTCAATTGATGCATATGTAGAAACTCCTCCTACCCTGCTTACTGCCATACCTAGGCCTATCCCTCCATCTTTTGAACCTTCCTCCTTAGCTTCAAAAGATAAAGATCCCTTGGACATATCTGATGTGGATTGAATGTGGGATGTATTAGTCGATAAGGATCTTTGTAACTTTTTTTATTGTACTATTTCTTCATTAATGGAAAATCCACTTTTTTCTCTTTTTGTCTTACTTTATTTTTGTTAATCACAGAGGGAGATATGTTTTTAAGTTTCCTAAAAGGGGGAAAAGTTTCTAAATTTCCTGAAGTTTTTTCATATGTATACTATTTATATTTTCCACAATAAACTTTGTTCAATTTCACTTATACACACCTCTGAAGATATTAGAAAATGTGTTTAACCTTGATTCAAAAAATACCGACATAATTTGTGATTATCAAAAAGGGGAGATTGTTGGACTCACCTATTTTGATAATCCCAAATCATGTTTTATTTATGTGTTAATCATGTTTCTATTATGTAATAATTGTGTTTCATTAATATTACTAGTTTTTATCAAATAATAACCATATAATCTTAATCTCACTGCTCTATTGTTTTAAGATTACAGTGCAAAATTTATCTAAGTAAAAGGTCACTGATTCAAGGTAACCGATGCAAGGTCACCGATGCAAGGTCACCGATGAAGGTCATTGATGAAAGGTCATCGATGTAAGGTCACCGATGAAAAGGTCACCGATGCAAGGTCACCGATAAAGGTCACCGTTGAGAAGGTTACCGCTGAAGGATATCATTGAGAAGGTTACCGCTGAAGGATATCATTGAGAAGGTTACCGCTGAAGGCTACCGTTGAGAAGGTTACTTCTGAAGGCTACCATTGAGAAGGCTACTGTAATAGCCCGAGATTTTATGAAAAATATTCTTTTTAATTTTATTAATGTCTTGTGTTGTACGCTACACCAAAAGGAGCTTGCACAACATGCATCTTTGACTTGCCTTGCATTACACGCAATCGTAACCTTCCTTGATAGCGTGTGTAGTACGCAATACTGAGTTTCATGAAACAACGATATGCTATTAAAATATTATTAAAACTAGCTGTTATGAATAGTAATAACCACTTTTTCAATTTTAGAAATTTTAGCTCTCAAAATGGACTTCATTTTTGGATTCGGAGTATCGAATTTAGCCTAAGGTGAAATTTTGGTACTTTTCGGATAACTTTCATATTCTGATGAATAGTGAAAATTACTAAATTATAATTAAAAACAACTTTTTTAATCGAAATAATTAATAGTGATAAATTATTAATTTGAGTGGTTTTAAAGTATATTTAGAATATATTTTTACAATTTAATACAATGTTAGTCATTGAATGTAATTTCACATTTAAACCAGACATAATCAAGTGTCAATCTTTTGATAGATATTGTTTCTTAAAAACAAGCTATTTGTTTTAACAGCGGGATTTAATTATAAAATTAATTAATTCAACTTCTATGTTATGAATTTGGTAAAATAGATTTCATTTTTGAATTCGGAATATGAAATATAGCTTAGGATGAAATTTTGGCATTGTTCTGAAAAACATCAATTTTTGATGAATAGTGAAACTACTAAGTGGTAGTTAAAAAACTGAATTTTTCATAAAACTTAATTTTACCGCTTCTGTGAATGGAATTTCAAAAATACGAGAGACACGGTTGATTTCAGTAAGTAAAATGTGGTTCAATGAGATGAAAATAATTTTTGGTGAATAGTAACTTTTACTTTTATTTACCACGGTTAAAAGTAAATAGGGTAATTAAGGGTAAGAATGATATTAATATTACCCTAACACATGTCCTAATTCTATTGGACAAGTGTATCTCGACCAAAAACAACCTTAAGTGTAAAATATTTTCATTTAGGCCCACTTGGATTAGATTAGGACATTTATTATTATTTAATTCAAAGAAGAGTTAAAAGAGTTAAAATCAAAGTATATTTACTAAAACATTTTTAATATAGGGTTTTACATAAGATAAATTCGATTGTAAGTATTCATTAGAAAGATAAAAATATTTCCTACATTATGGTATTTTATTTGTAATTTTTAGACATCAAATAATTTAATTTATTTATGACACAAAGATGATGAAGTAATTATCTTATTAATGAAATATTGACATAGTTGATATTATAAATACCAAAATAAATGTAATTTAAGACTTTTTATGAATTACACTAATTTTCTAGGTTACTATGATATATTAGTGTTGATTTAATCAACTTGGTTCGAACATATAATTCTGTTATGACTCTCAAAAAAATCATATATCAAATAGTGTCAAAATTGACACAAAATAGTTTTTAAATGAAATATTATATTATTAATTGTTATTTTATTCCTAAAAATCTAAGGTTCGGTCAAATGACTTAGATAAGGATATATGTATTAATAATATACAATTTGGGGTTCGTTTGGCATGTTATAGTAAGTGTATTAACCATATAGTGAAAGAAAACAAAAAGACACGGTAAAAGTTAAATTATTTAACTTAGAGTTAAATCTAATTGATAAGGTTAAAATAATACCCTAAACTTGTATAAATCATATTGGATGATAGGAGTTCGACCCATCCCCACTTTAGCTTCAAAATAATACCCTTTGTAACCATTATAAACCGATTTTGACTTTAATATAAAATAATATTTTGAGATATTCCTAAGGTACCCCTCTCCTCCCTTATAAAAGGGCACCTCCTCCCCCTCCTCCTCACACCAATTTGAACAGTCAAGCTCGGCAAACCCATGCCATTTTCTCCTCTCCACTTCCCTATAATAATCCTAGAGGTCCTGGTCTTCTTCAAATACCAATCTTAGTTCCCTAAGTGGAGGATTCAAAGAGGCGTTCCAAAGAAGAGGTAATATCCATTACCGATCTTTTCAATTTCTTTCTTCTTCAACTTCTTCTTCTTTAGTTGTTTCATTATAAAGTAATAACATCAGTATTACTTAAATACTTATATGTTATTATAAATATTAAACAACCCTAATTCACCTTCTATCCATCCTACGGAAAAATGAAATCACCGCGCGTGCGTACGTACGGAATACCGTCTCCACGCCGTGGTGTAATCTATTTTCCACCATCACCTTACAAGGATGGGTATAATGGTGTAATGATAAACTATTTATGATTATTATAATGTAATATTGATACTGAAATAATATATATATACTCAAATACAATTCCACGATCATAGGAACGATATCATCACTCGTGCGTACGTACGGAATACCGTCTCCACAATGTGATGCGACTCGTTCTACATGATCATCATTACATAGTAATTATATAAATGAATTGAATGAATAAATATGATATATGTTACACTAATACCATTCTGGATATAAGGTATCTATAACCTTAAAATAAGAATAAGAATTTATTCGGCAAAACACGCATAAGAACAGAAGGCAATAAGGACCCGAGTAACAAGTAACAATGAAATATTACTAACAAGAAGCTAAGAATATAACCATATATGATATCATATCAATATGTATGATTCTGTAATAAGTCAATAACATTATTTAAACCATTATATAGGAGCTTCGGACACGTACAAAGCAAATCAGACCTAAGGTAAGGGAAATATCACAATCTCATTTTTATCCGAGATTGTTTATTCGTAAGTATTTACTGGGGTGTATTTTATTATCCACATCCATGTTTCATCAATATGTAATATTATTTCCATCCACCTACAATTGTTTAAATCCATTTTTACCCTTCGGTGAGTTTTTAGTAATATGTATGAAAGGAATCTTTTGTCATTTTTCGTACGAGGTACTTTTTGACTTTTCTGACAAAAGAACGAAGAATGTTTTTTTTAACTTATACGACATGAATGGATTTTTAAAAAATTATTTCCAAGAAACTTCCTTTACAAGTTTTCAAGTTTATTTTTAATCAACTTCTTTTATTTTAAAGTCGTATGACATGTTATGAAAGGAAAAATGTTTTTGAAGTAGAAAGGATATTTTCTTCAAGAATGGAGTTCAAATGTTTTATCAAAATTATTTTCCATCTAAGATAATATAGGGTTCTATTTTTATCCCTATTATTACATTGATTTGATTATGTTTTGAGGAAATTATTTTTATGAAGTCATTTACCTTATATGATTTGTTTTATGATGTCATGATGTTTCAAGAATCCCATTTTTGTTACATGTGTTATGCGATGATGTTTGATTTATGATTTTGTGGCACACATAAGAAAGGATTCATTATAAGATGGGTGGGACCTATATCTCCCTCCAATGCATTGGGTAAAGATTTTATATCTCATGAGATAGACAGGGCTGGAACGGTAGGTTATACCGGTTCAGTGAAACATGACTGGAACGAGGGTGACTCGGTTCAGAAAGGGACTTTGTCCACTAAGATAGTCTTGGCAATGAGTCATGACTAACAAGAAATGATTTTCCATGATTATGTGTGCATGCCACAAAGTTTCAAGTTTCATGTTATAATAATGGGGATCTCATTTTCACTTCTATGATTTGTTCCATGTTATGATATTATGATCTCTTTTGCAGGTTATGATTTTCAAAAAGATATGATATGATTTTTATTTCCTTTATTTGCCCTTGCTGAGCATTTGAGCTCACCCTTTTATGTTTTCTTTTCCCCAGGATATAAAGAAAGGTTTTAGGTAAAAAAAGGGAAGATCTTTATGGGAGATATTGAAGATCTTTCACCACGATTAGAAGATTACGTTCTGAGTTTCCAAAGACACTAAACTATTACGATCCTTGTGTGTGTGTTTTTGTTATGTACCAAGTATTCCGCAAAAGTAATGTAATGTCCATGTACGTCAAGATTCAGGTCTCTACAGTTGGTATCAGAGGAAAGGTTTAGTCAACCTTTGGAAACTAGGATGCGAGAACTTTAGTGAGATCCCTAGAGATATTTCTAAGGTATGTCTAGGGATGTCCCTAAGGTTAAGTATACATATAGGTTATAGTACTAGAATTACGCTAACGATCATAGAATTAAACCTAAGATGTTAGATATTGAAGGTACTCCCCCTTTATTATGTTGTTTTCCCTAGCATGATTTTTGCCTTTCACACTATTCTTTTTGGGTTTTAGACGATGGCTGGAACCCGAAGGAACCGTGTTGATCAATGCAATGGACAATGCAATGATTGCCCTCCTGAACAAACAAATGTTATGGGATATGGAGTGCAAAATATTATTGCTATACTTACACAAGCTATGAATCATTCTGGACTTCCAAATGAGAAGAGAAGGGAACAATATTCTATTGAGTCCTTCATGAGGCAACGTCCACCTTCTTTCAGTGGGTCTTCTGATCCACTTGTTGCTGAACAATGGATCAATACCACTGAAAAGATATTTTCAGTTCTTCAATGTTCTGAGCATGATAAAGTCATCTTAGCAGTATATCGTTTGGAAGGTGAAGCTGATCAATGGTGGAATCTTATCAAGAATACGAGGAAAAGAGATGAAATTGAGTCCATGGAATGGGACGAGTTCAAGAACTTGTTTTTCAGTAAGTACTTACCTCGTATTCTTCGAACAAAGATGGAAAAGGAGTTTCTTGAGCTGAAGCAGAAGGATGATGAATCTGTTGGTATATACGAAGCAAATTTTACAAGACTTGCAAGGTATGCATCTGGCATTATCATCCAACCTGAAAGTAAAGTTGATCGATTTTTCAGTGGCTTAAAACCATGTCTTCGAAGGGCATTAGCTATAAGAGACTTTAGTAGCTATGAAGAAATTGTGCGTTGTGCTATCAAGGTATAAATGGAAGTTGGTGTTACATATCCATCTCATGGTTTTGACAAGAAACGAAAGATGGAGTTCAAGGAGAAATCTCAGAATAATGGTGAAAAGAAGATGAATGTTTCCTTATGCACAAAGTGTGGAAAGAAGCACGGTGGAGATTGTCTTAAAGGGACTAGAAAATGTTTTAAGTGTGGAAAAGAAGGTCATCGAGCAGCTGAGTGTCAAAGTAATGGAAAAAGGGATTCTAATGATGTGAATAAAGCAAACACTGCAGAGAACGCACCACCAACACTTCAATGCTTCAAGTGCAAGGAAATGGGGCATTATGCTAATAAATACCCTAATCCAAGGGTTAGTGATGATCGATATGAGCACCCTCTTAAGGCAAAGGACAAAGGGAAGTCACATGCGATAACCATTGGCGATGTTGAATATGATAACGATGTGGTGGAATGATTAAGTGTTTATGTAATGGGATTCCAAAATAATGTTGTATCATAAAGTATTGGAATATTTATGTATTGGTCTAATGTGGTATTCAAAGTGATTGAGATATTTTTGGAAATAAGACGATATGAGCATAATGAAGGGAAAATGAGAAAACGAAATGTTTAACAGTATTCATAAGCTCATGATTGATATAAGGACTAAGTGATATCATTGTTTGAGTATATAGAATTTTGAGGATTTTGGTATGTGGAAAGTGTTAAATTTTAACTGCATTCATGTTTTCACTAAGGTATTCAAGAGAATACATGATTAAGGACTTTGAATGTTTGGAATGTGACCAACAAAACATATCTTATGTTATATGGGGATCGACGATGGTGTTAAATCTCTGGTAATCGTTTTCACTATGTTATGAGAGTGGACTGCAGTATTATGGATAAGCCTAAAGATTGGAATGGATTATGTTGGACATAAGTTAGTATTGTTTAAGGATAGAAGTTTTATCGATATTATTGATGGGATGTTATAGTAATATATTTTTAGAAAAAGGACAACCTGCAGGACGGGCGACAGCCCATCGCGTCGGACTAGGCTGTGGAAATCGAACCCACAATTGAAGTGCGACTGGCCTTTATCGCCTACCACTGGCCTACAAGAAGTCACTGTTTAGTAGAAACTAGTTTTATTATATTAAGCTGTATGACATATGATGTATAAGTCTATTTTAGGAACCATATATGATTAATCTCACTATAGATCGACTTATGTATATATTTTTTTTGCTAACCTTTTGTTTGAGACAGATGGAATTACCCGTCATTCTATCACATGATCTGCTAACACTTCACGAATAACAAATTCAACTTCATTTATTTAAGAGATGAAGTGGAAATTGTTAAAGGCACAAACAACAGTAAGATTGTACCAAAATAAAGTAAGTATTTATTCTAATTCAAATTCTTTAACTTTAGGGAAACGATCTTGAAAACCAAAAATGTTGTCCTAGTGATCTTATATCTGATGAATCAGATGGTACCTTAGATCGTCACAAATTTATGGCTTTGTGATTTCTGGCTTTTCCATAGCCATGTTCTCTACCACTCTCCATCAGAACATGATGGTCAGATTTCTCTTCCATATCCATATTTTCACCTATGTGGAAACCCAGTGATTAGTTTATTTGGGTAACCGTTACGTTTCATACTTTGGTTTTTAAATATTGGTTTTGATATTCCTTTTTAAAATGTGGGTTTCTATTAAAGAAACTTTCGAATAGTAAACCATTTATAACCCCGACGAATTTCGAGGGAGAAATTCATTTTAAGGGGGGTAGAATGTAACAGCCCGAGATTTTATGAAAAATATTATTTTTAATTTTATTAATGTCTTGTGTTGTACGCTACACCAAAAGGAGCTTACACAACACGCATCTTTGACTTGCCTTGCATTACACGCAATCACAACCTTCCTCGATAGCGTGTGTAGTACGCAATACTGAGTTTCACGAAACAACGATATGCTATTAAAATATTATTAAAACTAGCCGTTATGAATAGTAATAACCACTTTTTCAATTTTAGAAATTTTACCTCACAAAATGGAATTCATTTTTGGATTCGGAGTATCGAATTTAGCCTAAGGTGAAATTTTGGTACTTTTCGGATAACTTTCATATTCTGATGAATAGTGAAAATTACTAAATTATAATTAAAAACAACTTTTTTAATCGAAATAATTAATAGTGATAAATTATTAATTTGAGTGGTTTTAAAGTATATTTAGAATATATTTTTACAATTTAATACAATGTTGGTCATTGAATGTAATTTCACATTTAAACCAGACATAATCAAGTGTCAATCTTTTGATAGATATTGTTTCTTAAAAACACGCTATTTGTTTTAACAGCGGGATTTAATTATAAAATTAATTAATGCAACTTCTATGTTATGAATTTGGTAAAATAGATTTCATTTTTGAATTCGGAATATGAAATATAGCTTAGGATGAAATTTTGGCATTGTTCTGAAAAACATCAATTTTTGATGAATAGTGAAACTACTAAGTGGTAGTTAAAAAACAGAATTTTTCATAAAACTTAATTTTACCGCTTTTTTGAATGGAATTTCAAAAATCCGAGAGTCACAGTTGATGTCAGTAAGTAAAATTTGGTTCAATGAGATGAAAATAATTTTTGGTGAATAGTAACTTTTTACTTTTATTTACCACGGTTAAAAGTAAATAGGGTAATTAAGGGTAAGAATGATATTAATATTACCCTAACACATGTCCTAATTCTATTGGACAAGTGTATCTCGACCAAAAACAACCTTAAGTGTAAAATATTATCATTTAGGCCCACTTGGATTAGATTAGGACATTTATTATTATTTAATTCAAAGAAGAGTTAAAAAAGTTAAAATCAAAGTATATTTACTAAAACATTTTTAATATAGGGTTTTACATAAGATAAATTCCATTTTAAATATTAATTAGAAAGCTAAAACGATTTCTTACATGATGGTATTTTATTTGTAATTTTTAGACATCAAATAATTTAATTTATTTATGACACAAAGATGATGCAGTAATTATCTTATTAATGAAATATTGACATAATTGATATTATAAATACCAAAATAAATGTAATTTAAGACTTTTTATGAATTCCACTAATTTTATAGGTTACTATGATATATTAGTGTTGATTTAATCAACTTTTTTCGAACATATAATTCTGTTATGACTTTTACAAAAATCATATATTAAATAGTGTCAAAATTGACACAAAATAGTTTTTAAATCAAATATTATATTATTAATTTTTATTTTATTCCTAAAAATCTAAGGTTCGGCAAAATGACTTAGATAAGGATATATGTATTAATAATATACAATTTGGGGTTCGTTTGGCATGTTATAGTAAGTTTATTAACCATATAGTGAAAGAAAACAAAAAGACACGGTAAAAGTTAAATTATTTAACTTAGAGTTAAATCTAATTGATAAGGTTAAAATAATACCCTAAACTTGTCTAAATCCTATTGGATGATAGGATTTCGACCCATCCCCACTTTAGATTCGAAATAAGACCATTTGGAACCATTATAAACCGATTTTGACTTTAATATAAAATAATATTTTGAGATATTCCTAAGGTGCCCCTCTCCTCCCTTATAAAAGGGCACCTCCTCCCCCTCCTCCTCACACCAATTTGAGCACTCAAGCTCGGCCAACCCCTGCCATTTTCTCCTATACACTTCTCTAGAATAATCTTAGAGGTCCTGGTATTCTTCAAAGACCAATCTTAGTTCCCTAAGTGGAGGATTCAAAGAGGCGTTCCAAAGAAGAGGTAATATCCATTACCGATCTTTTCAATTTATTTCTTCTTCAACTTCTTCTTCTTTAGTTGTTTAATTATAAAGTAATAACATCAGTATTAATTAAATAATGATATGTTATTATAAATATGAAACAACCCTAATTCACCTTCTATACATCCTATGGAAAAATGAAATCACCGCGCGTGCGTACGTACGGAATACCGTCTCCACGCCGTGGTGTAATATATTTTCCACCATCACCTTACAAGGATGGTTATAATGGTGTAATGAGAAACTATTTATGATTATTAGAATGTAATATTGATACTGAAATAATATATATATACTCAAATACAATTCCACGATCATAGGAACGATATCATCACTCGTGCGTACGTACGGAATACCGTCTCCACGATGTGATGCGACTCGTTCTACATGATCATCATTACATAGTAATTATATAAATGAATTGAATGAATAAATATGATATATGTTACACTAATAACATTCTGGATATAAGTTATCTATAACCTTAAAAGAAGAATAAGAATTTATTCGGCAAAACACACATAAGAACAAAAGGCAATAAGGACCCGAGTAACAAGTAACAATGAAATATTACTAACAAGAAGCTAAGAATATAACCATATATGATATCATATCAATATGTATGATTCTGGAATAAGTTAATAACATTATTTAAACCATTATACAGGAGCTTCAGACACGTACAAAGCAAATCGGACCTAAGGTAAGGGAAATATCACAATCTCATTTTTATCCGAGATTGTTTATTCGTAAGTATTTACTGGGGTGTATTTTATTATCCACATCCATGTTTCATCAATATGTAATATTATTTCCATCCACCTACAATTGTTTAAATCCATTTTTACCCTTCGGTGAGTTTTTAGTAATATTTATGAAAGGAATCTTTTGTCGTTTTTCGTATGAGGTACTTTTTGACTTTTCCGACAAAAGAATGAAGAATGTTTTTTTTAACTTATACGGAATGAATGGATTTTTAAAACATTATTTCCAAGAAACTTCCTTTACAAGTTTTCAAGTTTATTTTTAATCAACTTCTTTTATTTTAAAGTCGTATGACATGTTATGAAAGGAAAAATGTTTTTGAAGTAGAAAGGATATTTTCTTTAAGAATGGAGTTCAAATGTTTTATCAAAATTATTTTCCATCTAAGATAATATAGGGTTCTGTTTTTATCCCTATTATTACATTGATTTGAATATGTTTTGAGGAAATTATTTTTATGAAGTCATTTACCTTATATGATTTGTTTTATGATGTCATGATGTTTCAAGAGTCCCATTTTTGTTACATGTGTTATGCGATGATGTATGATTTATGATTATGTGGCACACATAAGAAAGGATTCATTATAAGATGGGTGGGACCTATATCTCCCTCCAATGCATTGGGTAAAGATTTTATATCTCATGAGATAGACAGGGCTGGAACGGTAGGTTATACCGGTTCAGTGAAACAGGACTGGAACGAGGGTGACTCGGTTCAGAAAGGGACTTTGTCCACTAAGATAGTCTTGGCAATGAGTCATGACTAACAAGAAATGATTTTCCATGATTATGTGTGCATGCCAAAAAGTTTCAAGTTTCATGTTATGATTATGGGGATCTCATTTTCACTTCTATGATTTGTTCCATGTTATGATATTATGATCTCTTTTGTAGGTTATGATTTTCAAAAAGATATGATATGATTTTTATTTCCTTTATTTTCCCTTGCTGAGCATTTGAGCTCACCCTTTTATGTTTTCTTTTCCCCAGGATATAAAGAAAGGTTTTAGGTAAAAAAAGGGAATATCTTTATGGGAGATATTGAAGATCTTTCACCACGATTAGAAGATTACGTTCCGAGTTACCAAAGACACTAAACTATTACGATCCTAGTGTGTGTGTTTTTGTTATGTACCAAGTATTCCGCAAAAGTAATGTAATGTCCATGTACGTCAGGCTTCGGGTCTCTACAGCTACCATTGAGAAGGCTACCGCTGAAGAATAACGTTACTAGTCTACCGATGCCTACTCTTCTACTCCATACTTTGTCAAATTCTTAAGATTATTCTAATAGTCAAATTTTATAAATTAAATGCTTATGACATTAATTAATGTTGATTGTAGAAATATCAAGAGACCATATTTGGGGATAGTACGAGGTACGAGAAAGATCACATGTGGTTTAATTATTACTATTGTCGAATCTCAAATATAAAATAGAAGACCGAGGAAGAAACCAGGAGACTGTGAAGCACGTATATGTCTGTGTAAAAGACAGTGGAATGTATGTGAAGGAGCTTACTCAATAGATCAAAGAAGAATCATCCTGCACTTACATTGTGAACCCAAGAGCATCAAGAATATCATTTAAGGAAATCTCACATCTCCCTTCTATGCTTTATCAACTCTTTGTCAACACAAGAAGAATAACACCCTAGTACCTAGAAACTAGAACCTGGAGTTGCGTCACTCTTTTTTGGAGACAAATTCTAGAGAAAGACTCGAACTGAAAATTCTTCACTCTAAGGAGTCAAGAGCGGAACTACCAACACATAGAGCATTCTAAACTCAATCTCATAACATTAGATCTACTGTGTTCTTTTATTTTACATTTATGAGAAGTGTGTGTGCTTGTCTGTTATACACACTGTCTCCTATGCTTGAACTGGAGGATACTGAAAATCCTCACATCAAACTTATCTTACACCTTGTTTCCCACGTATAACTGTGGAAGAGACTGTGTGTGGTCTTTATTGTTTGCTTTTCCCCTGAAGAACTATGGTAGAGGGTGTAAACCCTGGATAGTTTGTGAAAACTGTTGTAAATCCTAATACAGGCTATGTATCAAGTTTATCATTTATATAAATTTCTTGGTGGCAGGTGATCACCAAGTGGAGAGGATTAAGTCTTGGATTGATACTGAACCTCTTGTTTAACTCTACTGTGCGTTATATTTTTGTAATACTCTGTTTTGTCTGTTTTCCACTACTTATATTTTCTAAAATAGAATTTTTTTTTTCATTGACTTTGATAGATAGTTTTTATTAGTGTGTGTATGTTTTTAATTCAGTAAACCTATTTCAAAAGTTGAAGAAGTGTTTTACACTAATTCAACTAAGGACTAATCACCCTTTGAGAAACCTATTTACTAACTAAACAGTTATATATCTACTACCTTAATTAACTGGGCTATTTTCAAATTGGGGATCTTTATTATAAAGTTTTTAAACAGAAATTTTAGGTAGGAACTCAATTAACCCCCATCTTGGGATTCCAATCCGACCAACAATGATAAATTGGTAACTCAAATAGATTAATAAATTGAAGAAATAGAATAAAGGATTGAATATGGGTTGTCAATTATCTTTCAACAATTATAGATTACATGCTAAAAAATATTCAATGTTGACAAATGAAATTGGTAAATTGAATAAGTTTATTAATGAAAAGGATAATCAAGATTTGGATATGGAAATTAAGGTCAAATAAAAGAATAAGGATATTGATATTTTCTAATATAAATTTATTGAAGTAGAAAAGGAATTGGGAAAGTACAAATCCAAATTTCAGAATACTATTAATGAAGCTAGATAAATCTCAAAGAAGATGATTACAGAAATACTTTAAGTTCCTAATAATTGTGGAATTCAAGTAGGAAAAAAATATCAAATTCAATGGTTCAAAAATATATTGTACCTATTAATGAACATTTTGATTGAAATTCATAAGTGAAGAAAATAAAATTAACAGGAATAAAGGATGATTCTTAGAAATTTTGAAATTTAGGAACACTCATTTGAAATTGAAAACTATTAAAAATGGTGGCTTCATAAGGTATGGAAATATTTATTGATTGAGAAGGAAAATTTTTGGGGTATATTAATTTTTTTTCATTAAAAGGATAAAAAATAATGATAAAAATATCAAAGAAGAGTAGGTGTCTACATCTGGATAACAATCTATTTTTAGATGCAAGTATGAATTTTATGAAAATAGATGGAATTATGGGGGATTTGGAAACTTAATGAGGATATATTTTTTTATTATAAATATTAATATGAGTTCATATATTTTGGAAAACAAATTTTGAGAGGGATTTATCCAACTCAATGAAGTAAATTTAAGAATTAATCAAAAAAATCTGGACTGAAGGTTGGTATTAAGTTCCAACCATTGGAAGAGTTTTGTGGAAGATGATACCAACTAATAGGGAGTTAATTACCCTTATTACTATAATTATATATGTTTTTGGATTCAATTTTTTAGATGGATTTAAAAAAATAAAATAATTTTACTTCAGAAACAATCAAAAAAATATATACTAAAGGTTGAGAATAAGTTCCAAACATTGGAAGAGTTTTGTGGAAGATGTGACCAGTAGAGTCACTTTGCTAAAGAATGTTTCGCAATTTTACCAACCCAGATGAGTATGAATTATAACACTCAAAAGTATCAAAAGAATAAAGTGAAAAATAATTTATAATGCATTGATTGTTGAAGTAGAACATAGAGAATAAAAAATTTAATATCCACAGATCTTGGATAGTAGATACTCCTCACATATGATAGGAGAATTAAATATTTTTAAGGATGTTAAAAAGTGAAAGAAAGGAATGGTGGACTTTGGAAATAATGGGTCACTCAAAATTAGAGGTGTTTGTTTAACAATCATTAGAGAAGAAAAGTTGGAATCAAAGAACATAATATTTATTGATGAGTTGAAACATAATTTACCGAGTGTGTCTGAAATCTATGATAAAGGTAATTAAGTGTTATATCAGATGAAGGATTTTTTTTGAATAAGTCAAAAGGTGGATATATTTTTATGAGAGGATAGAGAACACACGATAGATTGTTTTAGGTTGGGGACATTAGAGATTAATTATAATTGAGCATGATGAATAAAAAAATTATGGCATAAAATACTTTTCTTCCTGGGTCAAAATAAAATGAATTAGATGATCTAAGAAGCATGGAGGATTATTAATAGTTATAATTTGAAAGTTCTAGACTACTCAAAGAATGATCTTCCACATCAAGATGAAATTTATAGATGTTAAGATGATAAAGATGAAGCTCCTTACAATACATTGTAGATTGTTGAATCTAAAAAGGGTGACCAAACTAGTATAATTAAAAATAAGGTTTAATAAGTGATCTCAATTAAAGTAGATAATAAAAGGATGGATGATAAAAGAGCATTCATTTTTTTACATTAGTGTCAAAGTTTTGAAAATGAAGAATTCAATATAAGAAATAAGTAATAATCTTTGGCATGACTTATTGATAAAGTGGAGAAGTATACTAGATCTCATAATCGAAAATGGGTGTTTAAGAAGAAGTTAACTGATTAAAGTGGGTTTCAATCAATTAAGGAGTCTAATACCAATCCATAGAGGTTGAGGAATAAATTTCATCATTAACTCATGAAATGCTATGTTATGATTAATCTTCCCCCTCTATCATTTCTTCTTTGGATATTTGTTTTAAAAGGGGTATAAATAAAACAAAAATTCCTTTATATTTTTTACTTAATGTATTTACAAATGGGTGAAAAAGTATCAGGGGATAATCCAAAAGATCTATGTCTAACATAATGGGGGAGAGATATATTATTTAGGGGATTATATATCTATATGGAGTTTTTAAAATGGGTAAGCTATGAAGTCAACATGGTTATATGAGTTATGAAATGTTTTAACATGTTTGGTGAGCATATATATAAAACATATTATACAAAAGTTCAAGGAATAATTTTTCATAAGTGTAAGAAAATTTACTCCAATAATTTAATAAATATATGTTAGAAAATATTATATAAATCATGGAATTATTGTTTATTGTTCCTTTTTTCCTTTACTAAGTTTACTCTCATAATATTGGAATTATTGAATGGTGATTCATTATGTTGTGTTTTGAGTTTGAAAAGTGATTTTTGTTCAATGGTTTCCAAAAAAATACAGTGTGGGGATTTTTGAGCCCATGAATGAATAATATGGTGAAGATAAATAGGGGCTGTGATCTTAGGGAGATTATTATGTCATAGGGAGAGATTTTTCTATTTAGAGATCGGAGAAGAATAATTGGAGCAGAGAATAAGTGCATATTATTTTTGTGCCTTATTTTGGTATCAACACCTAAATTTTGTTCAAACTCATTTTTTACATGGTGTTTCATTTGAGGTGAAGATAAATCTATGGTTTTTTGAGTTGATTGAAATATCATAGAATAATTTTATATTTTTTTGGAAGAATTCTAGAAGTTACTTATTTTTAGGAACTAGAAGCTGATATCAGGATGTTGGGTGAGTTCCAAAGATGTACTTTTATTGATTTTGGAGGATAATGTATCCAGATGTTGAAGTTTCATGATTTAATCCTGTAAGGTACGTATAAGATTATAAATTGCCTAAGTTTATTACAATCTGGAGATAAAACAAGTTAAGGGAATTCAAAAGTTCAATAGTTATGGTATTCAAAATATTCTATATTTTGAATAATTTTATAAATGATTGAATGTAAGATTCAACTTTAAAGTTCAGTTGAATACATAAGAATTTTATCTTTTATATATAAGATTTTTTATGTTATCAAAAAATTAGAAAATTCCTCAAACATGGTTAATAACTATGTTTTTTATATATAAGAAATTCCATACATAAGATTTTTTGTATGATATGTTAGGATTTTTTATATGTAAGATTTTGATAGGTACATTTTTTTGATGTGTGTAAGTTTTTTTTTATAAATATTGTATTTCCATAAATAATATTTTTTATACATATGTTTTTTCACATGTAAGATATTTTTCACACATAGGGATTTTAATACATAAAAAAATTTATTGGATATATAATAATTTTCAATGATACACTTTTTTTTATTTTCAAAAAATGTGAGATTTATAAAAGTTAATAAGGAGTTTTGGAAGAATTATTTTTAGAAGTTAATGATAATTTGGGAGTTAAAATGGTGATGTCAAAACTATGATTTTATGGATTTAATATCATGATTAGAATCTTGATACTAGAATTTAGAGAAGACCATGCAAAGGTTTTTCATTTTTTAGAGGAGGAATAAGTTCCTTAATTAGTTAAGGAATAAAGGTTTTATTGTGATGATGACTTTCACTTTATGATGAAATCCATGGAGGTGAAAAAATTATTTTATCTTTCTTTGTGACACAATAGATTATAACACTATGTTGATAAGGCCACATCATTACATGTATTTAAGTGTGTCTTACAAGATGGATTCATGCCATAATGTAAATCCATGGTAATTATTATCTATGAATTTTTAGATGGTTAAATTTATTAGGAAAAAATGCATGAATTAATGCTATAATGACCTTGAAAGATCAAAAAAATGAAGAATATGTTGGAGAAGTTGATGGTAATTACTAGTCAGAATTTCAAATTTCAAATTTGAATATGAAGATGGAAAAGGTACTGATGTCATATAAGATAAAATGTGAACAAGGATAAAACATGATATTTTAAAGAGATATAGCATAATCTATAGGATTGTTCTAGGGATAGTGTGTGTAGAGACCCGAAGCTTGACGTACATGGACATTACATTACTTTTGCGGAATACTTAATACATAAAAAAACAGACACCAAAGGACCGTAATAGTTTAGTGTCTTTGGAAACTTGGAATATAAACTTCTAATCATGTTGAAAGATCTTCAACATCTCCCATAACGATCTTCCCCTTTTTGTTTCCTTAACTAAAAAAATTCTTTTAATCCTGGGGGAAAAGAAAACATAAAAAGGGTGAGCTCAAATTCTCAGTAAGGGTAAGCATGGAGAAAATAAAACAAACCATATATATTTGAACTTAAAAACATGAACATAATGTTTAAACATCAAGATCTTGAGAAATGACATAAAACATGGCAGTACGTAAGGAATAGATCATAATGGAACATCAATAATGATAAAATAGAATGGGAATAAAACTTTTAATTGTGGAAAAACAATAACCACATGATATGATTTTCATAGTAGCCAAGGCATTGCTGCCAAGACCATCTTAGTGGACAAAGTCCCTTACTGAACCGGGTTTACTTGTCGTTCCAGCCCTATATTACTGAACCAGATTTACTTACCATTTCATCCATGTCTATCTCATGAGATATAAATCTTTACCGAATGCATTGGAGGGAGATATAGGTCCCACCCATCTCATATTAAAATCATTCTTATGTGTTCCACAAAACAATCATAAATCATTCATCATAACCCAAAGAATAAATTGGGTTTCATAAATATCATTACATCATAACATAATCCATATAAAACAAATGGATACCATTTTATCATAAGAAAAGTGAAACCATATAAATCATAGAGACATTATACTTGAAACATACACATGTGAAATAATTTCATCTTAGATGGAAAATGGTTTTGATAAAGCACTTGAAATCAATTCTTCAGGAAAATATCCTTTTTTCTTGAAAATCATTTTCTTTTAAAAAAATGACATTCAATTTTAAAAGAAAATGATTTTATTGAAAATAATCATGAAATATTTTAGAGTAATATTCATGAAAATAAGGCATTATGAAACCGTAAAAATCTGTTCATTCCGTATAAGTTAAAAAAACATTATTCTCGTACTTTTCTGTAAAAGTCAAAAAGTACCTCGTATGGTAAATAGAAAAAAGATTAATTAAATACCATGTAGTAAAAGTCAAAATGGGTAAAAAGGAATTTAAAAATACAAGAATTTTTTTTATAAAACTTGGACATGGATGATAAATATAACCCCAGTAAATACTTACGTATAAGCAATCTCGGATAGAAAACAATCGAGATTGCAACATTATCCCTTACCTTAGGTCCGATATGCTTCGTACGTACCCAAACCTCCTGTATAATTATTTAAATAATGTTATTGACTTATTAAAGAATCATATTCATTGTGATTATATCATATATGGTTCACTTATGACTTTATATTACCCGTTCTTTTGTAAATCCATGTTAAAGAAGCATTTCGGGTAAAATCGTTTCATTTATCGTACGTGTTTTGATTGTTGTTATTGATATTATTACTTATATACTGATTTACTTAATTTTAGAATGTAAATAATGATTTATATATAATAAATATTCAGCATATACATATATATGATAGATTGATAAGTGGAATGAAATGCACCGTTCATGGAGACGGTAGGTCGTACGTACACATGAACGCTATTTTTGTTTCCATATTGAATTGAATGGAATTAAATAGATGACATACATATATATATATATATATTTACATAAATATAGTAGCATTATTATGTAATATATTTCATTATTATTCATTATATATACTTTATAATCATTCAAGAATGGTTAACATGAAGAATGAATCTTATCGTGTTCGTGGAGACGGTAGTCCGTACGTACGCACGAGCGATGATATTGTTCCCATGATCATGGAATTGTATTAAAGTATATGTATAATATTTAAGAATCATTATAACTTTAAAATAATCACATATAGTTATTCTTTACACCATTATACCCATCCAAGTAATGTGGTGGTGGAAAACAGATTACACCACGGCGTGGAGATGGTATTCCGTACGTACGCACGCCCGGTGATTTCATTTTCCGTAGGATGGATAGAAGGTAAAATAGGGCTGTTTCATATTTATAATAACATATCAGTATATTAGTGATAGTAATGTTACTAATTCATAATGAAACAACTAAAGAAGAGGAAGTATAAGAAGAAATAAATTTGAAAGGATCAGTAACGGATATTACCTCTTCTTCGACACGCCTCTTTGAAACCTCCTCTTAGGGAACTAAAATTGGTCTTTGAAGAAGACCAGGACCTCTAGAATATTTATAGGGAATTTGATAAGGGAAATGGGCAGGGTTTTACCGAGCTTTAATGCTCAAATTTGTGTAAATATGAGAGGGAGGAGGTGCCCTTTTATAAGGGATGAGAGGGGCACCTTTGGAATCCTCAGAAATATTAGTTTAATATAAATTCAAAACCCACATAAAAACATTCAAAAATGACTCAATTTAAGGATTAGATGATATATGGTTGTAATCGCATCAAAAAATAAAATTTATGCATGTTTTGATCTTATTTTAAACCTTATCATTTTGATTTATCCTTATTTAATCTATTTAATTTTATTTGTGGTAATAAAATTCTAAATTCTAAATGCTTATAAATTATCACTTATGTGTTTTTAATTTTCCATAATTGGATAATTTATGACATTGGAGACTATAAATTTCAATTTATAATTTTTATATATTTTTGTGATTTTTAAACAATTTAATAATATGTTATTTTTATAAAATAACAATATTTTCAATTTTGACACTATTCATTTATTTGAATTTAAATAAAATCCACACAGAGGATATATTCAAAATAAAATATTTAATAGGTTCCTAACATGTCATATTAATATATAAAATTAGTGGAGAACATTAAATAGTTCATATAATATTTATTTTACTATTTTTAAAACCATTTATTTGATACTTCTCTTAATAAAATAATTTCTACAACATTTTTGTATAATTATTAAATATACTTATTTGTTGTATAAAAATTAAATATAAAATACTAAGATGAATATAAATCTTATATATTTCATAATAATACTTTTAATCGGATTTATATTCTAAAACACCCATCTTTTAAAATGTTATATTTACTAAATTATGAAGGTGATAACTTTGACATCATTTAAAATAAAATACTATAAGTGTCATAATCACTTTTATAAGACTCCAAACGGTCATATATTTGGTCATTGGATGTTTATGGTGTATATATACACTACCAATAATTTTTGGTCAGGTTTTTGATCCTTTTAATGGGTATTAGTATTTCAATAAAAACTATATTACTTATTTTTCACTAAATAATTAATTTCTGCATCATTAATGTATAAGCTATTAAGGTAATTAAATATATCTTAGAAATTATAAATAAATTACCATTATAAAGAAAACATTTTATCTTTCAAATGATTATTTATAACTGAATTTATATTCTGTATAAACTTATATTAAAAATACTTTAATTATTAAAGTTGAGTGAGACATATTTCACTTTCGTTTAAATAAAATAAACTAAAGGTCTTAATCACCTCCAAGTGGGTTCCAATGGATTCCATTTCGACCCAAATATTCCTTAGGACAAAATATAATCATCCAATTATATTAAAACAAGTGTTAGGGTGATTTTATAATATTATATTCACCCTTAATTACCCGATTTACCTTTTACTATGGTAAATAAAATTTACCATGGTTACTATTCATAATGTCCAAAAATAAAAATTATCCTATTAAAATAATTTGGATCCACTTATTCTAAATATGGAATCCATTTTTCTAAATTCAATACTGAAAAGTTGCATAAATTTATTTAAAATTAATCCTGTTTTTAAGAAAACGTGTTTTAAAAGTTAAAACCTTGCAAAAGATTGAAATGATTTTACCTATGAATTCAATGTAAAATCAATTCTAATGACATAAATTATATTAAATGGTAAAAATATATTCTATTTTTAATTTAAAACCATTCAATATTATAATTTAACCATATAAATTATTACGATGAAAAAAGTTGTTTTTAATTAAAATATAGCGTGTTTTTACTATTCATTAAAATATGAAAGTTATCAGAAAAATATCAAAACTTTATCCAATGTAAATTTTTATATCATGATTCAAAATAAGAAGTTTATTTTTCAAAATTTAACTTATAAACTTGTCAAAAATTATATTTAAAATGGGTGCGCCATCAAAAGGCGGCAAAACTGCATTTTTTGAAAAATACTTATTTTACCTGAAAAATTTATTTTGTTCTCATACCATGTTATATAAAATGTGTAAGATGATTTATAATGTCATAAAATTCAAAATTTATTTACTACTATTCATAACGGCTAATTTATAATAATATTATAACCATATATCATTGTTTTATGAAACCCATTATTGCGTACAACACACGCTATCAAGGAAGGTTGCGATTGCGTGTAATGAAATCCAAGTCAGGGTTGCGTGTAGTGCAAGACTCCTTTGTTATTTCATATAACAAAATCCAACCATATTTCATTTATACATTGAATGTATATATATATAAACACTCAATGTTGTGTAGAATAACTACTATCAAACAAACTTGAAATTGTGTGTAACACGATCCAAGATTAGTGTTGTGTATACTGCAAGCTAATACAGTGTTGTGTATAGTGCAAGATAATATTGGTGTAGCATACAACAGAAGATATGAAATGAATTAAAAAGAATATATCTTATAAAATCTCGGGTTGTTACATTCTATCCCCCTTAAAATGAATTTCGCCCTCGAAATTCATCGGGGTTATAAATCGTTTACTATTCATAGAAACCCACATCGTAAAAAGGAATAATAAAACTTAATTTTAAAAAATAAAGTATGAAACGTAACGATTACCCAAAGTAACTCATTACTGGGTTTCCATATAGGAGAACATAGGTGAAAATATGGATATGGAAGAAAAATCTAACCATCAAGTTCTGATGGAGAGTGGTAGAAAACATGGCTATGAAAAAGCCAAAAATCACAAAGCCATAATTTTTTGATGTTCTAAGGTACCATCTGATTCATCAGATATAAGGGCACTAGGACAACATTTTTTGGTTTTCAAGGTCATTTCCCTAATGTTGAAGAATTTTTGAATCAAAATAAATACTTACTTGATTTTGGTACAATCTCACTGTTGTTCATGCCTTGAACAATTTCCACTTCATCTCTTAAAGAAATGAAGTTGAATTTGCCATTCATGAAGTGTTAGCAGATCATGTGATAGAATGATGAGTCATTCCATCTGTTTCAAACAAAAGGTTAGAAAAAGTTATCAAATATACATAAGTCCATCTATGGTGTGGTTAATCGTATATGATTCCAAAAATGGACTTATATTTCATCTATCATAGCGCTTAATAAAATAAAACTAGTTTTTACTAACAAGGGACTTCCTGTAGGCTAGTGGTAGGCGATAAAGGCCTGTCACACTTCGGTTGTGGGTTCGATTCCCGCAACCTTGTCCGATGCGACGGGTTGTCGCCCATCCTGCATGTTGTCCTTTTTCTAAAACTACATTATTATAACATCCCATCAATAATATTGAAAAAAATTTCTAGACATAGACAATACTAATTTATGTCCAACATAATCCATTCCAATCTTTAGGCTTATCCAAAATACTTATGTCCAAGCTCATAGTATAAAGAAAACAATTACTAGAAATGTCATCTACCGAGCATGTGAATACCATCATTTATCCCCCATATATCATAGGATATATCTTATTGGTCACATTCCAAACATGTGAATACCTTAATCATGTATTCTATTGAAAAACTAATACCCATTGAACCTTAGTGAAAACATGAATGCTGTCAAAAGTTAACTCTTTCCACATAACAAAATCCAAAAATTTTGATATACTCAAACCATGATATCAGTTTGTCCTTATATCAGCCATGAGCTCATGAATACTATCATACATATTATTTTCTCCTTATCACTTCATTATGCACATATCATCTAATTTCCAAAAATATTCGAATAACCTTTCATGGTTACTGGTACCATTCAACATATACTATCAAATAATTAGGAAAAAAATAGTGTAACAATCCTTATATGTGCCTTTATTCCATAGTACCATTACCTATACAACATAACTATTGATAAACATAAATCATTCCACTACCTTCTTAAACCATTGAATGAGCTTAATCATTGTATTCCTCAACACTTCTTTCATCTCATATACCATTTGTTGTCTCTTCATCACCATCAACATAAATACTACCCATACGACCATGCTGGTTCTCTTCATGAGATTTTCCCTTAGGGAATTGGTTTTCATAATGCCCGTACATTCCACATTTAAAAAATTTAACCATTGTTGATGTCTTAGCAATACCATTATCCTTGTCCATGGTGTTAATTGAACCTTTTCCATTTCAATTACTGGCTTTGTGTCCTTCTTTTCCACACACAAAGCATCTTCCAGTTCCTTTGAAACATTCCCCTTGATGCCTCTTCCCATATGACTTACATGAGGTAAATTCAACTTTCTTTCCTCTATGATCATCATGAAACTCCATCTTTCTCTTATTAGCTGAGTCAGGAATCTTACCAAAGTTGAGATTATTGATCATATTATGAGATTTCTGATTAGGCATAATAACGATGTTTCACATTCCAAATTCTATTTCATTTGGTAGCTCATGAAAAATATCATTCCATTTTCCAACATATCCTCCATTATTGTGAATCCTCCTGTTTCCAGCCATTTTCTAAAACCCAAAAAGAATAGTGTGAGAGGCAAAAATCATGCTAGGAAAACAGCATAATAAAGAGGGATTACCTTCAATATCTAACATCTTAGGTTTAATTCTAATATGGTTTCCATAATTCTAGGACTATAACCTATACTTATACGTAACCTTAGGGACATCCCTAGACATACCTTAGAAATATCTCTAGGGATCTCACTAAAGTTTTCGCATCCTAGTTTCCAAAGGTTAACTAAACCTTTCCTCAGATACCAACTGTAGAGACCCGAAGATTGACGTACATGGACATTATATTACTTTTGCGGAATACTTAATACATAACAAAAACAGAAACCAAAGGACCATAATAGTTTAGTGTCTTTGGAAACTTGGAATATAAAATTCTAATCATGTAGAAAGATCTTCAACATATTCCCATAACGATCTTCCCCTTTTTGTTTCCTTACCTAAAACCTTTCTTTTAATCCTGGGGGAAAAGAAAACATAAAAAGGGTGATCTCAAATGCTCAGTAAGGGTAAGCATGGAGAAAATAAAACAAGCCATATATATTTGAACTTAAAAAAATGAACATAATGTTTAAACATCAAGATCTTGGGAAATGACATAAAACATGGCAGTACGTAAGGCATGGATCATAATGGAACATCAATAATGATAAAATAGCATGGGAATAAAACTTGTAATTGTGGAAAAACATTAAGCACATGATATGATTTCCATAGTAGCCAAGGCATTGCTTCCAAGACCATCTTAGTGGATAAAGTCCCTTACTGAACTGGGTTTACTTGCCGTTCCAGCCCTGTATTACTGAACCCGATTTACTTACCATTTCAGCCATGTCTATCTCATGAGATATAAATCTTTACCCAATGAATTGGAGGGATATATAGGTCCCACCCATCTCATATTGAAATCATTCTTACGTGTTCCACAAAACAATCATAAATCAATCATCATAACCCAAAGAATAAATTGGGTTTCATAAACATCATTCCATCATAACATAATCCATATAAAACAAATGGATATCATTTCATCATAAGAAAAGTGAAACCATATAAATCATAGAGACATTATACTTGAAATGTACACATGTGAAATAATGCCATCTTAGATGGAAAATGGTTTTGATAAAGCACTTGAAATGAATTCTTTAGGAAAATATCCTTTCTTCATGAAAATAATTTTCTTTTCATAAAATGCCATTAAATTTTAAAAGAAAAGGATTTTGTTGAAAATAATCATGAAATATTTTAGAGTAAGCATCATGAAAATACGGCGTTATGAAACTATAAAAATCCGTTCTTGCCGTATAAGTTAAAAAAACATTCTTCTCGTACTTTTGCAGGAAAAGTCAAAAAGTACCTCATATGGTAAACAAAAAAAAATATTCCTTGCATACCATGTAGTAAAAGTCAAAAATGGGTAAAAAGGACTTTAAAAATACATGAAAACATTTTCATAAAACTTGGACATGGATGATAAATATAACCCTAGTAAATATTTACTTATAAGCAATCTCAGATAGAAATCAATTGAGATTGCAACATTATCCCTTACCTTTGGTCCGATATGCTTCGTACGTATCCGAACCTCCTGTATAATGATTTAAATAATGTCATTGAATTATTACAGAATCATATTCATTGCTATTATATCATATATGGTTCACTTATGACTTTATATTACCCGTTCTTTTGTAAATCCATGTTAAAGCAGCGTTTTGGGTAAAATCGTTTCATTTATCGTACGTGTTTCAATTGTTGTTCTTGATATTATTACTTATATCCTGATTTCCTTAATTTCAGAATGTAAATCATGATTTATATATAATAAATATTCAGTATATACATATATATGATAGATTGATAAATGGAATGAAATACACCGCTCATGGAGACGGTAGGCCGTACGTACGCATGAACGCTGTTTTTGTTTCCTTATTGAATTGAATGGAATTAAATAGATGACATACATATATATATATATATATACATAAATACAGTAGAATTATTATTTAATATATTTCATTATTATTCATTATATATACTTTATAATCATTCATGAATGGTTAACATGAAGAATGAATCTAATGACGTTCGTGGAGACGGTAGTCCGTACGTACGCAGGAGTGATGATATCGTTCCCATGATCGTGGAATTATATTGAAGTATATGTATACTATTTCATAATCAAAATCACTTTAAAATAATCACATATAGTTATTCTCTACACCATTATACCCATCCAAGTAAGGTGGTGGTGGAAAATAGATTACATAATGGCGTGGAGACGGTATTCAGTACGTACGCACGCGCGGTGGTTTCATTTTCCGTAGGATGGATAGAAGGTGAAATAGGGTTGTTTCATATTTATAATAACATATCATTATATGAGTGATAATGATGTTATTACTTCATAATGAAACAACTAAATAAGGGGAAGTAGAAGAAGAAATAAATTTGAAAGAATCGGTAACAGATATTACCTCTTCTTCGATACGCCTCTTTGAAATATCCTCTTAGGGAACTAAAATTGTTTTTGAAGAAGACCAGGACCTCTAGAATATTTATAGGGAAGTTGATAAGGGAAATGGGCATGGTTTTTCCAAGCTTTAAGGCTCAAAGTTGTGTAAAGATGAGAGGGAGGAGGTGCCCTTTTATAAGGGTGGAGAGGGGCACCTTTGGAATCCTCAAAAATATTAGTTTAATATAAATTCAAACCCCACATAAAAACCACCAAAAAAGACTCCATTAGAATATTAGATGATATAGGGTTGTAATATCATCAACCAATCAAATTTAGACATGTTTTGAGCTTATTTTAAAACTTATCATTTTGATTTATTCTTATTTAATCTATTTAATTTTATTAGTGATAATAAAATTCTAAATTTTAAATGGTTATAAATAATCACATATGTGTTTTTAATTTTCCATAATTGGATAATTTATGACATTTAAGACTATATAAATTTTAATTTATAATTTTTAAATATTTTTGTGATTTTTAAACAATTTAATAATATGTTATTTTTATAAAATAACAATAGTGTCAATTTTGACACTATTCATTTATTTGAATTTAAATAAAATCCACACAGAGGATATATTCGAACTAAAATATTTAATAGGTTTCTAACATGTCATATTCATCTAGAAAATTAGTGTATAACATTAAATAGTTCATATAATATTTATTTTACTATTTTTAAACCCATTTATTTGATACTTCTCTTAATAAAATAATTTCTACAACATTTTTGTATAATTATTAAATATACTTATTTTTTGCATAAAAATTAAAAATAAAATACTAGAATGAAGATAAATATGATATATTTTATAATAATACTTTTACTCAGATTTATATTCTAAAACACCGAACTTTTAAAATGTTATATTTATTAAATTATGAAGGTGACAACTTTGACATCATTTAAAATAAAATAATATAGTGTCATAATCACTTTTATAAGACTCCAAATGGTCATATATTCGGTTATTGGATGGTTATGGTGTATATATACACTACAAATAAGTTTTGGTCAAGTTTTTGAGCCTTTTAATGCGTATTACTATTTCAATAAAAACTATATTACTTATTTTTCACTAAATAAATAATTTCTGCATCATTAATGTATAATCTATTAAGGTAATTAAATATCTCTTAAAAATTATAAATAAATTACCATGATAAAGAAAAAAAATTTATCTTTCAAATGAGTATTTATAATCGAATTTATATTCTGTATAAACTTATATTAAAAATACTTTAATTAATAATGTTGTGTGAGACATATTTCACTTTCGTTTAAATAAAATAAACTAAAGGTCTTAATCACCTCCAAGTGGGTTCCAATGGATTCCATTTCGACCCAAATATGCCTTAGGACGAAATATAAGCATCAAATTATATTAAGACAAGTGTTAGGGTAATTTTATAATATTATATTTACCCTTAATTACCCGATTTACCATTTACTATGATAAATAAAATTTACCGTAGTTACTATTCATAATACCCAAAAATAAAAAGTAGCCCATTAACATAATTTGGACCCACTGATTCCAAATTTGGAATCCATTTTTCTAAATTCAATACACAAAAGGTGCAGAAATTAATTTAAAATTAATCCCGTTGTTAAGAAAACGAGTTTTAAAAGTTAAAACATTGCAAAAGATTAAAATGATTTTACCTATGAATTCAATGTAAAATCAAAGATAATGACCTACATTATATTAAATGGTAAAAATATATTCTATTTATACTTTAAAACCATTTAATATTATAATTTAACCATATAAATTATTACGATGAAAAAAGTTGTTTTTAATTAAAATATAGTGTGTTTTTACTACTCATTAAAATATGAAAGTTATCAGAAAAATATCAAAACTTTATCCAATGTAAATTTTTATATCCTGATTCAAAAGAAGAAGTTTATTTTGTAAAAGTTTACTTATAAACTTGTCAAAAATTATATTTAAAATGGGTGCACCATCAAAAGGCGGCAAAATTGCATTTTTTGAAAAATACTTATTTTACCTGAAAAATTTATTTTGTTCTCATACCATGTTCTATAAAATGTGTAAGATGAATTTTAATGTCATAAAATTCAAAATTTATTTACTACTATTCATAACATCTAGTTTATAATAATATTATTACAATATATCATTGTTTTATGAAACCCATTATTGCGTACAACACACGCTATCTAGGAAGGTTGTGATTACATGTAACACAAGCCAAGTCAGGGTTGCGTGTAGTGCAAGACTCTTTTGTTGTTGCGTATAACAAAATCCAACCATATTTCATTTATACATTGAATATATATATATATATACACTCAATGTTTCGTAGAATAACTATTATCAAACAAACTTGAAATTGTGTGTAACACGATCCAAGATTAGTGTTGCGTATACAGCAAGCTAATATGGTGTTGCGTATAGTGCAAGATAATCTTGGTGTAGTGTACAACAGAAGATATGAAAGAAATTAAAAATAACATATCTTATAAAATCTCGGGTTGTTACAATGTGTGTGTAGAATAGTGTGCATAGGAAGAGAGGAAGAAGAATAATATTACTTGATACAGTGTAAGTAAAATAAGAGTAAGATAAATAATACATAATTTATTGTATATGTGATCATCACTCCGGTATTTTGAATTCTATAAGAAGTAAGAATTCAAAATTTTTCTAAGTCATGAAAAAGTGTGGTAACAATATATAATTTTTGGGAGACAATCATATAAGATGAATAATAATAATATTGTCACACCCAGACTACGCAATTTAGTAATGATTTTAATTTTAATTTTTTATCTTATAATTTTATCTTCCTTTATAATTTTTTTTATTGAGGTACGGGCTGGACCCGAATTGAGTTTAGCACTTTTTTCTAATAAATCTGTGTTTGGATTGCCAGATTCTGGTACACAGGTGGGGCACAGACAAAGCCATGTGGGTTTACCAGGTCAACGTACTGCCTACTCGGTGCACATGTAGTTAATTAACAAAGTTGAATATTATTTTGAGTGAAAAATTAAAAGAGAAAGGAGTTAAATGAAAAAAAATTGTTTTAATAATAATAATGGTAATTTAATTTAATAATGTTATTATTATTACTATGGTTATTAATATTTTAAATCATTATTTTATTAAAAACCAATAGTTTTATTATTATTAGTATTTATAATTTTTAATTTGGTCTAAGTCTTTTATTTTTATTTTATTTCTACTCTATTATTATTATTATTATTTTATCTTTATTCTCTTTTTTTTTATCTTTTAATTTTTTTACTCTCTACCTAACCTCTCTCCCATCATGCTACCACCCTTCCCAAAACTCTATCTGCACCCGCCTCTTGCACACCCTCCCTCCCCCGGCAGCTCTCCCTACCGATGCTGCCCTTCCCTCCAGCCAGTGCCCATCCAGCTACCACACCTCCCTTCGGCTCACCATCGCGTGCCGCTCTACCTCTCTCCCGGACAAATTCCGCACACACCTCCTCCTACCGGCCGAACACCCGTGCGCACAACCTTTCCTTGGACTCTCAAGCGACACCCTCCCTCCTCCTCTGGAGAACCAGACAAACACCATCCTGCCTCGACTCACATTGAACATCTGCCACGCATAGTCGTCCGGAGAGTTTTTTCCCCTTCACACAGCTACGTGCCACTTCCATATTATGGTTGGACCTTTTTTTTCTAGCACGACATGCCCTCGGAACCTCCCCATCTCACACGACCAGCCTCCTCCACCTTCTCCACAGGTGAGTTTCACTTTAGTTGTGTGTTTCTTCCATTGGGTAGAATTATGGGGTTAGGGTTTCATGTTACTTTTGGTCCAATTGTGATACATTTGGTTCAATTCTTGAATTAGGATATAATTGAGGTTTCTCGTGGTGTGATTGGTACGTGGTGTTGGTTTCACACCGAAATTTTGAGTTTCTCTATGCCGAGGTAGGTGGTTCCACGTCCAATTATTATTTGATTACTTTATTTGCAAGTTTAATTAGTTTAGAGTGTTATTTAATTAATTTGTGTGGCACGAAGTTGATTTTCTTTTAAGTTTAATATGCATTGAAATTGTCTAGTACCGTTTTTCCATAATATGTGTACTTGCTGCTGAAATCTCATCTCTAGTTAATTGTTAGTGTTTTTTTTAAATTGTGAGGTTAGCTTACTAGTTAGTTTTTTGTTGCAATTTAATTTTTACTTGAGGTTTAGTATGTTTTAATGTGTTTAATAGTGTGTTAATATGAAATCAGTATGTTTTTGCTATGAAAACCCATATCTAACTACTTGCTGGTGTTTCATAAGTTGTGAAATTTATTTTGTTAGGATATAAAAAGGGAGAAAATGGTGTTTTGGTGTAGCATCTATATGTGTTTTGTCATAAATGAATATTTGAGTGGGTTTTTGGTGGTTTAGTCGTGTGGCATATTTTTAAATGCGTTGGAAAGTTTTTCTGGTTGTTTAGTTAACTGTAGTAATGGTCTTTTTAACTGTGTGGGTGGTTTCTTTAACCGCATGCATGATGCAGATTGTGTTCCTGAGGTGGCGTTTTGTGTGTGTGGTCTTGTAAGGGGGTTTGGGTTAGTCGAGTGTGTTAAGTGGTGTTTTTCTCTTTAAATTTTATTTATGAAAATTTGAATTGATTTATTAAATAATTATTAAGGGTGAAAAATTGTTTTGGTTAAATTGCGTAATTTTTTGGTGCATAAAGTCATGCGACGCGTGTGGAAATTGTTTAATAAATTCATTTAATGTTTTGTTTGATGCTAAAAGTGGCTTCTTTGACTGTGCAGTCATTTTAATTGGTTGTGTAAGTGATGCAGATTTAGTTTTGGGATATTTTGGAATGCATATTATTTTTAATTGGTTTTTGTGCGTGCGAGTGTAGTGTTGGGTATAGATAACACCTCATTTTTTTCTTTATGTTTGGCATATGACATGAACTATAAACGACTTGATCACAAATGGGAAGCCTGGTTACTAGGTGGGAAGACTAGGACTAGTACACTTGTGATACGAAAGTGGCATCAGCCTGGTTTCACTTAGATGGATTGACGACTACAACACTAACTATATTTTTGGATGATGTTGAGAGACCACTAGGTTATGGATGTGTTACCCTACTTGTGGCTCGTGAGCGAGAATGTATATTGTTGTGTTTCTATACCATTGTTCAACACGACATGATGTTCTAGGGTCCCACTTCTCACTAGTATCTTTACAGCCTCTCCCATGTATTGTTCTCCTCTTCTACTTTGCGCTCACCATCGGCACACGGTGTGACGTTGGGGTTACCATGAAAGTGTGTGTGTGTGTGTGTGTGTTTTAATTTAAGTTGTTTTTTTTAAATTAGTTTTCCTTAAAACTGTTTTCTTTAAAAAAAATTAGGCATTTATTTATTTTTTTCTGGTAAATTGAAAATGTATTTGTCATTTAATAATTATGCATTTTTTCAAAAAAAAAATGCGTGGAACATTTTCTCAATGGCATCCTACTGGGATTTTGGATCACACCCTACATACACCCTTGGGTGTATGTAGACCCTATTTATTTTTACATACAGGTTGGGGCATTGAGCATAGCATGGGTGGTTCGGGTTGTCAGTGGCATCCTCAGGTTGGTTTGGTAAACGTGACAGGAGGTTGGTGCACCTCATGTTACATGGAGGTTTGAGTTAGTGTTTTTAGTTTCTACTTTATTGTAGAGACCCAAACTTGAAGTACACAGACAATACATTACTTTTGCGGAATACTTAATACATAACAAAAATAGATGCCCAGTGACCGTATTAGTTTAGTGTCTCTAGAAACTCAGAACATAATCTTCTAATCAAGGTGAATGATCTTCAACATCTCCCATAAAGATTTTCCCCTTTTGTTTTCTTACCTAAAACCTTTATTTATATCCAGAGGGATAGAAAACATAAAAAGGGTGAGCTCAAATGCTCAGTAAGGGTAAGCATGGAGAAAATAAAACAAACCATATACATTTTAACTTAAAAACATAATCACAATGTTTAAACATCAAAATCATGAGTCGTGAAATAAATCTTGGCAGTACGTAAGACATAGATCTATAAGGAACATTAATCATGATAAAATATCATGGGAATAAAACATGTAATTGTGGAAAACCATTAAGAAAATTATATTATTTCCATATTAGTCAAGGCATTACTGCCAAGACCATCATAGTGGACAAAGTCCATTACTGAATTGGGTTTACTTGTCATTCCATCCCTATATTACTGAACTAGGTTTACTTGCCGTTCTATCCATTTATATATCATGAGATAAAAATCTTTACCCAATTTATTGGAGGGAGATATAGGTCCCACCCATCTCATAATGAAATAATTATTTTGTGTGACACAAAATAATCATAAATCATTCATCATAACCCAATGAATAAAATGGTTTTCATAAACATTATCCCATCATAACATAATCCATATAAAACAATGGATATAATTTCATCATAAACAAAATCAAACCACATAAATAATAGGGACATTATACATGAAACATAACCATATTAAATAATTTCATCTTATATGGAAAATAGTTTTGATAAAACACTTGAAATTAATTATTGAGAAAAAAATATCCTTTCTTCTTTCAAATCATTTTCTTTTCTCAAAATGCTTTGAAATTTTAAAATAAAAGAATTTTGTTGAAAATAATCATGAAATATTATGGAGGAAGCTTCCTGAAAGTAAGGTTCTATGAAACCATAAAAATACAATCATTCCGTATAATTTTAAAAAGACCTTCTCCTCATACTTTTTTCAGAAAAGTCAAAAAGTTCCTCGTATGGTAAACAAAAGAAGGATTCATTCCATACCATGTAGTAAAAGTCAAAAAAGGGTAAAAATGAATTTAAATATACATGTAATAATAGTAAAAATTTTATGAAAACATTTTTAGAAAACATGGACATGGATGATAACTATAACCCAAGTAAATTCTGAAGTATAAACAATCTCGGATAAAAATGAGATTGAGAGATTTTCCCTTACCTTAGGTCCAATATGATATGTAAGTATCCAAACCTCCTGTATATTGATTTAAATAATTTCGTTGAATTATTCCAGAATCATATTCATTGTTATGATATCATATATGGTCATATTCTTATCTTCTTATTAGTATTATTTCATTGTTACTCGTTATTCGGATGTTCACTACTTTATGTTCTTATGTGTGTTTTGTCGAATAGATTCTTATTTTTCTTTTTAGGTTATAGATAAATAATTTAAATAATGGTATTAGTATAATATATATCATATTTATTCATTCAATTAATTTATATAATCATTATTCAATGAAGATCAAGTAGAACGATTTGCATCACATCGTAGAGATGGTTGGTCGTACGTACGCACGAGCGATGATATCATTCCAATGATTGTGTAGTTGTATTGAAGTGTATGGTGTATAATATTTCAGAATAAATATCAATTTAAAATAATCATATATAATTATTTCTTCCATAATTATACCCATCCATGTATGTTGGTGATGAAAAAAAGATTACACCACTGCGTGGAGACGGTAGGTTGTACGTACGCACGCGTGGTGATTTCATTTTTCATAGGATGGATAGAAGATGGAATATGGTTATTTCATATTCATAATAACATATCAGTATAAAAGTGACACATGAGTTATTAATTAATAATGAAACAACTCATATAGATTATGTAGAAGAAGATATAAGTTTGAAATAATCAGTAAATGATATTACCTCTTATTCGTCGTGCCTCTTCTAAACCTTCTCTTAGGGCACTAAAGATGGTCTTTGAAGAATACTAAGACCTATATTATGTTTCTAGGGAAGTATATAAGGGAAATGGGTAGGGTTTGGATGATCTTTAAGGCTCAAAATTGTGTGAAGAGGAGAGGGATGATGTGCCCTTTTATAAGAGAAGAGAGGGGCACTTTCGGAAACCTCAAAAATATTAATTTATAATAAAATCAAAACCCACATAAAAACCTCCAAAATGACTCAACTTAGAATATGTGATGATATAGGGTTGTAATATCATCAACCAATATAATTTAGACATGTTTTGATTCTATTTTAAACCTTATCATTTTGATTTATCCTTATTTAATCTATTTAATTTTATTTGTGGTAATAATATTCTAAATTTTAAATTATTATAAATAATTTCTTATATGTTGTGAATTGTCCATAATTGGTTAATTTATATAATTTTGGACCATATAATGTTCAATTTTTTATTTTCAAATATCTTTGTGATTTTTAAACAATTTCATAATATGTTATTTTTATAAAATATCAATAGTGTCAATTTTGACACTATTCAATAATTTGAATTTAAATAAAATCCACACAAAAGTTATATTCAAACCAAAATATTAAATATATTAATAAAATTTCATATACATATAAAAAATTCATGGATAAAATTAATTTTTCATATAATATTTATTTTAATATTTTTAAAACCATTTATTTGATATTTCTCTTAATAAAATAATTACTACAACATTTTCGTATAATTATTTAATATATTTATTTGTTGCATAAAAATTAAAAATAAAATCCAATGATGAAGATAAATATAATATATTTAATAATAATAAATGTAATTTAATTTATCATCTTAAAATCACATCATTTAAATTGTTATATTTATTAAATTATGAAGGTGACAACTTTGATATCATTTAAAATAAACTAATATAAGTGTCATAATTGATTTTATAAGGCTCCAAATGGTCTACAAGTCTCCAATTGGATGCTTATGGTGTATATGTACTATACCAATATGTTTTGATCAAGTGTTTGGGCTTTTTATGGGTATTATTTTAATAAAAACTATATTATCGTTTTTTCACTAAATAAAAAATTTCTGCATCATTAATGTATAAGATGTTAAGGAAATTATATATTTATTAAAAATTAAAAATAAATTACCATGATAAATAAAAACATTTTATCTTTCAAATTAGTATTTATAATCGAATTTATATTCTATATAACTTTATATTAAAAATAACTTAATTATTAAAGTTTGAGTGAGACATATTTCACTTTCCTTTAAATAAAATAAATTAAACGTCTTAATCACATCCAAGTGGGTTCCAATAGATTCCATTTCTACCCAAGTATATTTTAGGGAGAAATTTAATCAACCAATTATATCAAGACAAGTGTTAGGGTAATTTTATAATATTATTGTTACCCTTAATTACCTGATTTACCTTTAATTGTGGTAAATAAAATTTACCGTAGTTACTATTCATAATTCCTAAAAATAAAAGTTATCTATTTACACAATTTGAACCTCATGATTCCAAATATGGAATCCATTTTTAAAAATTCAAAACACAGAAGATGCAGTAATTAATTTAAAATTAATTCCGTTGTCGAAAAAATGGGTTTTTGTTTAAAACATTACAAAAGATTGAAATGATTTTACCTATGAATTCAATGAAAAATTAATGATAATTAAATAAATTATATTTAATGTCACAAATATATTCTGTTAATACTTTAAAACCTTTTACTATTATAATTTAACCATATAAATTATCTCGGTGAAAAAAGATGTTTTTAAGTAAAATTTAGCGTATTTTTACTATACATCAAAATATGAACGTTATCAGAAAAATATCAAAACTTTATCCAATGTAAATTTTTATATCTTGATTCACAATAATAAATTTATTCTTGTAAAATTTAACTTATAAACTTGTCAAAAATTATATTTAAAATGGGTGCCCCATCAAAAGGTGGTAAAATTGTATTTTTTGAAAAATACTTCTTTTATCTGAAAAAATTGATTTTGTTCTCAAACCCCATTCTTGAAATTGTGTAAGATGAATTATAATTCTAAAAAATTAAAAATTAGGTTAATATTATTCATAACTTATAGTTCATAATATTATAATAATATATCATTGTTTAGTGAAACTCGGTATTGCGTACAACACAAGCTATCGAGGAAGGTTGCTCTTGCGTATAATGAAAGACATGTTAGTGTTGTGTGTAGTGAAGTATTTATTTGGTGTTGTGTATAACATAATCAAAACTTATTTCATTTATACATTGAACAAAATCTATACTCAATGTTGCATAGAAAAATTTCTACCAAACAAACTTGAAATTGTGTGTAACATGAGCCAAGAATAGTGTTGTGTATACTCCAAGCTAATACGGTGTTGCATATAGCGCAAGATAATCTTGGTGTAGCTTACAATAGAAGATATCAAATAAATTAAAAATAATATATCTCATAAAATCATGGGGTGTTATATTCTACCCCCCTTAAAATGAATTTCTCCCTCGAAATTCGTCCGGGTTATAAATGGTTTACTACTTGAATGTTTCTTTCCTAGAAACCCACATCGTAAAAAGGAATACTAAAACATCATTTTAAAAAGGAATGTTAGAAACATAATGGATACCCAAAGTAACTCATCACTGGGTTTCCACATTTGAGAACATAGGTGAAATCATGGATATGGAAGAGAAATCTAACCATCAAGTTCTAATAGGGAGTGGTAGAGAAAATGGCTTTGAAAAAGGCAACAATCACAAAGCCATAAATTTGTGATGATCTAAGGTTCCATATGATTAATCGGATATGAGGTTACTAGGACAACATTTTTTGTTTTCAAGATCATTTCCCTAAATTTGATTAATTTTTTCACTAGGATAAATACTTACTTGATTTCAGTGTAATATCATTGTTGGTCATTCCATGAACAATTTACACTTCATCTCTTATTTAAAGAAATGAAGTTGAATTTTTCATTCTTGAAGTGTTAGCAGATCATGTGATAGAATGATAGGTCATTCCATCTGTCTCTATCACAAAAATGTTAGCACAATTTATTAAATATACATAAGTCCATCTATGGTGAGATTAATCGCATATGGTTCCTTAAATGGACTTATACTTCATCTATCATACTGATTAATAAAATAAAACTAATTTCTACTAACCAGGGACTTCTTGTAGTCCAGTGGTAGGTGATAAAGGCCTGTCACACTTCTGTTGTGGGTTCGATTCCCACAGCCTTGTCTGACATGGCGGGTTGTCTCCCATCCTACAGGTTATCCTTTTTCTAAAACAATACTATTATAAAATTCTAGAAAAAAGTTTTAGCCTTAAATAATACTATCTGATGTACAAATTAATCCATTCCAACCTTTAGGCTTATCGAAAATACTTCTGTCCAATCTCATAGTAAAAAGAAAATGATTACTAAAATGGTCATCTACCGAGCATGTGAATACCATCATTTACCCCCTGTATATCATAAGATATATCTTTTTGGTCACATTTAGAACATGTAAATACCTTAATAATGTATTCTCTTGAAACATGACTTACCATAGATCCTTAGTGAAAACATGAATTCTATCAAAAGTAACTCTTTCCACATACCAAAATCCCAAAAAAAATCTATATACTCAATTCATGATATCACTTTGTCCTTATATTAGTCATGAGCTCATTAATACTATCAAAAATCTCATTATCTCTTTATCCCTTCATTATGAGAATATCATATACTTTCCAAAAATATCTGAATAACATTTCATGGTTATTGGTACCATTAAACATATACTTTAAAATACATTAGAAAAAACAATAGTGTAACAATCCTTAGATGTTTCTTTATTCCATAGTAGCATTAAATTACCTACACAACATTACTCTTGATAAACATACAACCATTCCACTACCTTCTTGAACCATTGACTGAGCTTCATCATTTTATTCCTCAACACTTCTTTCATATCATATATCATTTGTAGTCTCTTCATCATCAGAAACATAAATACTACCCATACGACCATGCTAATTATCCTCATGATATTTTCCCTTAGGGCATTGATTTTAATAATGACCATACTTTACACATTTAAAACATTTAACCTTTGTTGATGTCTTCGAAATACCATTATCCTTGTCCATTGTGTTAACTGAACCTCTTCCTTTTCAATTACTTTCTTTGTGTCTTTATTTTCCCCACCCAAAGCATCTTCTAGTTCCTTTGAAACATTTCTCTTGATGCCTCTTCCCACAAGCTTTACATGAGGGAAATTGAACTTTCTTTCCTATATGATCATCACAAAACTCCATCTTTCTTTTATTAGTAGAGTCAAGAATCTTACCAAAGTTGAGATTATTGATCATATTATGAGATTTATGATTAATCATAATAATGATGTTTTGCCTTAAAAATACCGTTTCATTTGGTAGATCATGAAGAGTATCATTCCATTGTCCATAATATTCTCTATTAACATTAATCTTCTTGTTTCCAGCCATTTTCTAAAACCCAAAAAGAATAGTGTGAGAGGGAAAAATCATACTAGGAAAACAACATAATCAAGGGGGATTACTTTCAATCTCTAACATCTTAGGTTTAATCCTATATTATTCATGATCATTATCATAATTCTAGGACTTTAAACTATACGTATACTTAACCTTAGAGACATCCCTAAACATACCTTAGAAATATCTCTAGGGATCTCACTAAAGGTTTCTCATCCTAGTTTCCAAATGTTTACTAAACCTTCACTATGATACCAACTGTTGAGACCCAAACTTGATGTACACAGACATTACATTACTTTTGTGGAATACTTAATACATAAAAAAATGGATGCCTAGTGACCTTATTAGTTTAGTGTCTTTGGAAACTCAGAACATAATCTTTTAATCATGGTGAAAGATCTTGAACATCTCCCATAAAGATCTTCTACTTTTGATTTTGACCTAAAAACTTTCTTTATATCCTGAGGAAAAGAAAACATAAAAAGGGTGATCTCAAATGCTCAGTAAGGGTAAGCATGGAGAAAATAAAACAAACCATATACATTTGAACTTAAAAACATAAGCATAAAGTTTAAACATCAAAATCTTGAGTCGTAAAATAAATATTGGCAGTATGTAAGGCATAGATCTATAAGGAACAATAATCATGATAAAATAACATGGGAATAAAACATGTAATGGTGGAAACCATTAAAAACATGATATTATTTCCATATTAGTCAAGGCATTGCTTCCAAGACCATCATAGTGGAAAAAGTCCATTACTGAACCGGGTTTACTTGTCGTTCCAGCCCTCTATTACTGAACCAGGTTTACTTACCATTCCATCCATGTCTATCTCATGAGATATAAATTTTTACCCAATGAATTCAAGGGAGATATAGGTCCCACCCATCTCATAATGAAATCATTATTTTTTGTGCCACAAAATAATCATAAATAATTAATCATAACCCAACGAATAAAATGGGTTTCATAAAAAACATCCCATCATAACATAATCCATATAAAACAATGGATATAATTTCATCATAAAAAAATTAAAACCATATAAATAATAGGTACATTACACATGAAATATAATCATATTAAATAATTTAATCTTATATGGAACATATTTTTGATAAAACACTTGAAATGAATTCCTGAGGAAAAATATCCTTTCTTCTTTCAAATCATTTTCTTTTCTGAAAATTCCATGAAATTTTAAAATAAATTTTTTTTTTGAAAATAATAATGAAATATTGTGGAGGAAGATTCATTGAAGTAAGGAGTTATGAAAATATAAAAATCCGATCATTCTGTAGAAGTTTAAAAAAACCTTCTCCTCATACTTTTGTCAGAAAAGTGAGAAAGTTCCTCATATGGTAAACAAAAGAAAGATTCATTCCTTACCATGTGGTAAAAGTCAAAAAAGGGTAAAAATGAATTTAAACATACATGAAAGAATATTAAACATTTTATAAAAACATTTTTAGAAAACATGGACATGGATGATAACTATAACCCCAGTAAATTCTGAAGTATAAACAATCTTGGATAAAAATGAGATTGCGATATTTTCTCTTACCTTAGGTTTGATATGCTTTGTACATATCCAAACCTCCTGTATAATGATTTAAATAATGTCTTTGAATAATTATATAATCATATTCATTGTTATGATATCATATATGTTCATATTCTTATCTTCTTATTAGTAATATTTCATTGTTACTCGTTATTCAGGTGTTCACTACTTTATGTTCTTATGCGTGATTTGTCGAATAAATTATTATTTTTATTTTTAGGTTATAGATATATCATTTAAATAATGGTATTAGTATAATATATATCATATTTATTCATTCAATTCATTTATATAATCATTATTCAATGAAGATCATGTAGAACAAGTTGTATCACATCGTGGAGATGGTGGGTCGTATGTACGGACGAGCGATGATATCATTTCCCATGATTGTGGAATTGTATTGAAGTTTATAGTATATAATATTTCATAATAAATATTACTTTACAATAATCATATATATTTATTTATTCCATCATTATACCCATCTAAGTATGTTGGTGATGAAAAAAAGATTACACCACGGCGTGGAGACGGTAGGTCGTACGTATGCACGCGTGGTGATTTCATTTTTCATAGGATGGATAGAAGATATAATATGGTTATTTCATATTCATAATAACATATAAGTATACAAGTGATACTTGAGTTATTACTTAATAATGAAACAACCCATATAGAAGAAGTATAAGAAGAAATAAGTTTGAAAGAATCAGTAAAGGATATTACCTCTTCTTCGACGTGCCTCTTCTAAAGCTCCTCTTAGGGAACTTAATATGGTCTTTTAAGGAGAATAAGACCTCCATTATATTTCTAGGGAAGTTTATAAGGGAAATTTTTAGTGTTTTGCCGAGCTTGAAGGCTCAAAATTGTGTGAATAGGAGAGGGATGAGGTGCTCTTTTATAAGAGAAGAGAGGGGCACTTTTGGAAACCTCAAATAAATTAATTTATTATAAAATCAAAACCCACATAAAAACCAATGAAATGACTCAGGTTATAAGATGAGATGATATAAGGTTTTAATCTCATCAACCAATAAAATTTATACATGTTTTGATTCTATTTTAAACCTTATCATTTTCATTTATCCTTATTTAATCTATTTAATTTTATTTGTTGTAATAATATTCTAAATTTTAAATTCTTATAAATATTTACTTATATGTTGTTAATTGTCCATAATTGGTTACTTTTTAAAATTTAGACCATATAATTTTGTATTTTTAATTTTTAAATATTTTTGTGATTTTTAAACAATTTAATAATATTTTATTTTTATAAAATATCCATAGTGTCAATTTTGACACTATTCAATTATTTGAATTTAAATAAAATTCACATAGAAGATATATTAGAACCAAAATATTTAATAGATTCATAACATGTCATATTCATCTAAAAAATTTATGGATCACATTAATTTATTCATATAATATTTATTTTAATATTTTTAAAACCATTTATTTGATATTTCTCTTAAAAAATAATTACTTCAACATTTTTGTATAATATTTAATATAAATATTTATTGCATAAAGATTAAAAATAAAATCTTATGATGAATATAAATATAATATATTTAATAATAATACTTTTAATTGAATTTATCATCTTAAAATCACAACATTTAAATTTTTATATTTATTAAATTATGAAGGTGACACCTTTGACATCATTTAAAATAAAATAATATAAGTGTCATAATCGATTTTATTAGGCTCAAAATGGTCCAAAAGTAGCCACTTAGATTCTTATGGTGTATATATACTCGACCGATAAGTTTTGGTCAAGGTTTTGGGCCTTTTTATAGGTATTAGTATTTTAATAAAAACTATATTATTGATTTTTCACTAAAGAAAAAATTTCTCCATCATTAATGTATAAGCTGTTAAGGTAATTATATATTTCTTAAAAATTAAAAATAAATTAACATGATAAATAAAAACATTTTGGATTTAAAATGAGTATTTATAATTGAATTTATATTCTATATGACGTTATATTAAAAATAATTTAATTATTAAAGTTTGAGTGAGACATATTTCACTTTCCTTTAAATAAAATAAATTAAAGGTCTTAATCACATTCAAGTGGTTTCTGATAGATTCCATTTCTACACAATTATGTTTTAGGGAGAAATTTAATCAACCAATGATATAAATACAAGTGTTAGGATAATTTTATAATAATATTGTTACCCTTAATTACCTGATTTACCTTTAATTGTGGTAAATAAATTTTACCGTAATTACTATTCATAATGCCTAAAAATAAAATTTATGTATTTAAAAAATTTGAAACTCCTTATTCCAAATATGGAATCCTTTTTTAGAAATTCAAAACATATAATATGTAGTAATTAATTTAAAATTAATCCTGTTGTCGAAAAAAACGGGTTTTTGTTTAAAACATTGCAAAAGATTGAAATGATTTTACCTACGAATTCAATGAAAAAATAATTCTGATGACATAAATTATATTAAATGGTAGAAATATATACTATTTATACTTTAAAACCATTTACTATTATATTCTAACCATATAAATTATCTTGGTGAAAAAAGTTGTTTTTAAGTAAAATTTAGCGTATTTTTACTATTCATCAAAATATGAACGTTATCAGAAAAATATCAAAACTTTATCCAATGTAAATTTTTATATCCTGATTCATAAGAAGAAATTTACTTTGTAAAATTGAACTTATAAACTTGTCAAAAATTAGATTTAAAATGGGTGCGCCATCAAAAGGTGGTAAAACTGCATTTTTTGAAAAATACTTCGTTTATCTGAAAAAATTGATTTTGTTCTCATACCCCATTCTAGAAAACGTGTAATATTAATTATAATGTTATAAAATTAAATATTTGGTTAATACTATTCATAATGGCTAGTTCATAATATTATAATAATATATCATTGTTTAGTGAAACTCGGTATTGCATACAACATAAGCTATCGAGGAAGGTTGCTCTTGCATGTAATGCAAGGCATGTCAGTGTTGTGTGTAGTGAAAGATTTCTTTGGTGTTGTGTATAACATAATCAAAACTTATTTCATTTATAAATTGAAAAAAATCTATACTCAATGTTACATAGAGTAATTTCTACTAAACGAACTTGAAATTGTGTGTAACACGAGCCAAGAATAGTGTTGCGTATACTGAAAGCTAATACAGTGTTGCGTATAGTGCAAGATAATATTGGTGTAGCATACAACCGAAGATATCAAATAAATTAAAAAGAATATATCTCATAAAATCTTGGGGTGTTACATTTATTATCATTCCCTTTGGGTTTTTGGTTAAAGTTGTAAACATTAATTTCGACCTTAGTTTAAGGGTCTGTTTGGTTGTCTAATTTTAGTTTTAATTTATTTATCTTACTATTTGTTTTATATTTATTTATTCTTGTAAATAATTCCTAAGTTTTATTTTTGATACCCGGACACTTGTGCCAACCCGTGGGGATTGGGGATTCCCTTTGGGCCTTTCCATGGACCGGGTCAGGCACCAGGTCTGATGGTGACCCGACCTAGTTTGCGACAAATATCCACCACATCAATGTAAAATATATTAGTGTAACTTATGGGGGGACTTATCAGAAAACAATATTTTTGAAATTCTTATATTATAAGTAAATGATATACCCTATTTATTTGTATATACTAGGGTTATTCTAGTGGATTGTATGGTCTTGGGTGATTTCGGGTCATGCTAAGGATTAATTACTCATTTTGAGTAGTGAAAATTTTACATCAAGTAAATTTTTTTGTTTTCTTTCCTCGGTGTGTGTCTGTTTAGAAGTGATATCCGTCACCCAATAAAGTGAAAAATATTCATTTCAAAAGAAATTATGAAATGGTAAAATGGAATATTATTTACTAATTCCCCCTATCAGTGAACCTTCTCTATTCTTGGGGCCATCATATAAGTAAGGAGTATAAGGTGAATTTTGATGCATTAGAAGTTGGACTTGGTAGAGTTTTAAAATTGGATGGTTGGGTTATTTCTTATGGGTCCTAATAGTTTAGGTTTCATGAGAAATATTGACCAACTCATGATTTGAAACCAGATGTATTAGTTAATGTACTAATGTTCTATCATCATGATCTATTTTGTGTGAGGTTTTTTATATTTACTATAATATCCCTTGATATATATTCTCATAGTGTGATAAAAACCGCAAAAAAGTATAAAGTTATAGTTCCTATAGCATTTTATCTTTGAGATAGTTTACACCCCTAAGAAGGGGATTATCTACAAGGGATGCGCCCGTAAGGGGATCTGCGGTGATAAGGTTTTCCATCCACCGCCATCTTCCTTCCCTGTTGGTTGCTCTTCCCATGTACCTCAGCTCAGTGTTCTCACGGTGTTGCTGCTATTAGCTCGCGTGGAATCGTCATTATCCTCGGCTGTTCGCATCGTTTCTCGAACTCTTCCAGCTTTTGGAGGCGTGATGATGCCCTAGGGTGCGGGATCTGTGCTGAGTTATGGGGTTTTCGTCGTGTTCCATCTCAGGTGTTTGTGCTTTGGGCAGATTTGGTCATATGTTTCATTTCTGAAGGCGGCGATGAGTTTTTCTTCAATCAATTATTGTTTTGTGCTGGATTTGGTGTTTTTTCTATTTGAGTGGCGACATGGCATGTGTGGATCCTGAATTTTTTGTTCTCATAGGAGGTATTTTCATTCAGGTATGGGGTTCGGTTTTTGTGTTTCTTGTTGCGTCGGCGTATCTGGCGATGGACTGGGTTTTCTTCGGGTGGAGTCGTTTCTCCCCGTTTCTGCGGTTTTCTTTTCGTTTTGAGGTGGTGATGATGATTTTTTGTGGTTTTGGAACTGCGGTGATTGCTCTGTTTTCATATATTGTTCTGGAAATGTCACTTCTGTAATGGTGTTTGAGCTTGCTGAGGCAAGGTGGGTGGTTCATTCTCACCGGCGATGTTGGATTTGTGGCAGTGTTTATGAATGGTGGTGTTCTGCGGAGGAGGTTCCGGCGACGACACTTCCGACGGTCTCGCCAGCGACCGGTAGTGATGATGTGCGTGATTTAAGGCAGTGTGATGGCATTAGACCTGCAGTGATGGTGATACAGTGAAGGCGATGTGATTTGATGGGTTCATTTCTCGAGTTGTGGCGCATAGCGTTTGATGGATGTGTTTTGGTTTGATTTTGAAATTTGAATTCTGGATCTTGGGGACTGTCTGTACGGGTACCGGGAACCCTAAACCGGCTATTGGAAAATGAAAACAAAATTCGGCCTAAGAAGGGGATTATAGTGGAAAACTATCTTAGTCAAAATATGAAGGTGAAAGTTTTTCTTGATGCTAGTGATGAGTGGTAGTTGATGAGCCTATTTTTCAAGCTGTATTTAGACATTAAGGAGTATTAAGGTAAGAATACACTATATTCTATTAGCATCACTTCATCATTACTGGATAGGTTGATGGAGATTCAGTAGACCAACTTGTATTTTTGGTTAGCAAGTGATAGCATATATAATGGGGAGCCACCTATATATTGGAATTAGGATGACGATGGTTTCTTATATGTCCGTGGTATGGTGGTGGTCCCTATTAGTATGAGGAAAGATATGATACAATATTTTCATACCTCAAATTGGGTGGTACAATTTGAGTCGAACAAGATATAACAATATATCTGAAGATATTTTCGATGGCTTTGGTTGAATAGGGACATAATGGGTTTTGTTTCATGGTGCCTAACATATGATCATGTGAAGGATGAGCACTAATTCCTTTCCAGTCTTCTTTAGTGAGTAACCATCCCAGTATAGAAATTAGATAAGGCCACCATAAAATTTTTGACAGGTCTGTCGATTTCTCTTAGCGGTGGAGATATAGCGTGGGTTATCATTGATCAATTGATCAAGGTTGCATATTTATTTCTTATCCGGGTGATGTTGTTGGTTGATGAGTTGAGTAAGTTTTATATATAGGAGATGGTATGGATATATGGAGTTTAATTTAATATCATGTCATACTAAGATGTGAGGATTATTTCTTGTTTCTGAGATGGGATATAGTGTGTAGAGACCCGTATCTTGACGTAAATGGACATTACATTATTTTTGCGGAATACTTAGTACATAACAAAAACACACACACAAGGACCGTAAAAGTTTAGTGTCTTTGGAAACTCGGAATATAATCTTCTAATCGTGGTGAAAGATCTTCAACATCTCCCAAAAAGATCTTCTTTTTTTTCTTACCTAAAACCTTTCTTTATATCCTGGGGAAAAGAAAACATAAAAGGGTGAGCTCAAATTCTCATTAAGGGTAAACAAAAGAAATATCAATCACATCTTATTCATAAGAACATAAATTTTGGAAATCTTAACCTGCAAAAGAGATCATAATTTCATAATATGGGATAAATCGTAGTAGTGAAACGTAATCCCAATACTCATAAATTAAAACATGAAAATTTGTGGCATACACACATAATCATAGAGAATCATATCTTACTAGTCAAGACTCATTGCCAAGACTATCTTAGTGTACAAAGTCCATTTCTGAACCGAGTCACCCTCGTTTCAGTCCTGTTTCACTGAACCGGTATAACCTACCATTCTTGCCATGTCTATCTCATGAGATATAAAATCTTTACCCAATTCATTGGAGGGAGATATAGGTCCCAACCATATCATAATGATACCATTCTTATGTGTGCCACAAAATCATAAATCATACATCATTGCATAACCCATGTAATAAAAATGGGAATCTTAAACATCATGACATCATAAAACAATTCATATAAGATAAAGGAATTCATAAAAATAATTCCATCCAAACATAATCAAATCAATGTAATAATAGGGATAAAAACAGAACCCTTTTATTATATTAGATGGAAAATAATTTTGATAAAACACTTGAACTCCATTCTTGAGGAAAATATCCTTTCTACTTCAAAAACATTTTTCCTTTCTTAACATGTCATAGAATTTTAAACTAAAAGAAGTTGATTAAAAATGAACTTGAAAACTTGTAAAGTAAGCTTCTTGGAAATAATTTTTTAAAAATCCATTCATGCCGTATAAAAAAAACATTCTTCGTACTTTTGTCGGAAAAGTCAAAAAGTACCTCGTACGAAAAATGACAAAAGATTCCTTTCATATCCTTTACTAAAAACTCACCGAAGGGTAAAATTGGATTTAAACAATTGTAGTTGGATGGAAATAATATTACATATTGGGGAAACATGGATGTGGATGATAAAATACACCCCAGTAAATACTAAAGTATAAACAATCTCGGATAAAAATGAGATTGTGATATTTCCCTTACCTTTGGTCCGATTTTCTTTGTAAGTGTCCGAACCTCCTGTATAATGATTTAAATAATGTTATTGACTTATTCCAGAATCATACTCATTTTTATGATATCATATATGGTTCACTTATGACTTTATATTACCCATTCTTTTGTAAATTCCATGTCAAAGAGCGTTTTGGGTAAAATTGTTTCATTTGTCGTCCGTGTTTTGACTTGTAATTATTCATATGATTACTTAGATCATGATTAATTAATTCCAGAACATTATTTATATCTAATATATATTCAGAATATACATATATATAATAAATCAGTAAATGGAAAGAAATACACCGTTCATGGAGACGGTAGGCCGTACGTACGTATGAACGCTGTTTTTGTTTCCTTATTGAGTTGAATGGAATTAAGTAGATTACATACACATATATACAAATAAATCCAGTATCATTATTATGTCATATATTTCATGATTACTTATTATATACACTTTATAATTATTCATGAATGGTTAAAGTGGAGAATGAATCTCATCGCGTCGTGGAGACGGTAGTCTGTACGTACGCACGAGCGATGATATCGTTCTCATGATCGTGGGGCTGTATTGGAGTGTATGTATACTATTTCAGAATAAATATGATGTTATAATAACTAGGTATAGTTATTCTTTACACCATTATATCCATCCATGTAAGGTGTTGGTGGAAAAATAGATTACACCACGGCGTGGAGACGGTATTCCGTACGTACGCACGCGCGGTGATTTCCTTTTTCCGTAGGATGGATAGAAGGTTAATTAGAGTTGTTTCATATTTATAATAATATGTAAGTATATAAGAAATACTGATGTTATTACTTTATCATGAAACAAATAAAGAAGAATAAGTTGAAGAAGAAAGAAATTGAAAAAGATCGGTAATGGATATTACCTCTTTTTGACGCGCCTTCAATTAACCTCCACTTAAAGAACTAAGGATGGTATTTGAAGAAGACCAGGACCTCTAGGATGATACTAGGTAAGTGGAGAAGAGATTTTGTCAGGGGTTGGCCGAGCTTGAATGCTCAAATTGGTGTGAGGAGGAGAGGGAGGAGGTGCCCTTTTATAAGGGAGGAGAGGGGCACCTTAGGAAAATCTCAAAATATTATTTTTTATTAAGGTAAAATTCGGGTTATAATGGTTCCAAAGGGTCTTATTTGGAAGATAAAGTGGGGATGAGTCGAAAGCCTCTCACCCAATATGATTTAGACAAGTTTAGGTTATTATTTTAACCTTATCAATTAGATTTAACTCTAAGTTAAATAATTTAACTTTTACCGTGTCTTTTTGTTTTCTTACACTATATGGTTAATAAACTTACCATAACAAGCCAAAAGAACCCAAAGTTGTTTATTATTAATATATCTATTCTTATCTAAGTCATTTTTTCGAACCTTAGATTTTTAGGAATTAAATAACAATTAATAATATAATATTTGTTTTAAAAACTAATTTATGTCAATTTTGACACTATTTGGTACATGATTTTTATGAAATTCATAACAGAATGATAAGTTCGAACCAAGTTACTTATATCAACAATAACATGTCATATTAACCTAGAAAATTAATTTAAGTCATCAAAAGTCTCAAATTACATTTATTTGGGCATTTATAACATCAATTATGTCAATATTTCATCAACAAGACAATTACTGCATCATATTTGTGTCATAATAAATGATAATTATTTAATCCCTAAAAATTCTAAATAAATTCCTATGATGTATATAATTGTATTATATTTCTGGAGACTATTCATGTTTGAAGTTTCATGAAGTTTATCACTAGATTAAAATTATTATACTTATAAGATTTAAGAAAGTGACATGTTGTCACATTCTTTGGTTTTAATAATAATTAAATTATTTTCAATGACAAAATTTAATTGAATGAATCTAATCCGACCCTTAGGTGATATGGGTAGACTTTTAGTCATCCAATAGGATTTTTACATTTGTTAGGGTAATTTTAAAATGTTATATTTACCCTTAATTACCCGATTTACCTTTAACTATGGTAAATGAAATTTACTGTGGTTACTATTCATAATTCCCAATAATAAAAAGTAGCTTATTAACATAATTTGGATCCACTGATTCCAAATATGGAATCCATTTTTCCAAATTCAATACACAAAAGTTTCAGAAATTAAATTAAAATTAATCCCGTTGTCGAAAGAAAACGGGTTTTTCTTTAAAACATTGCAAAAGATTGAATTGATTTAACCTACGAATTCAAGGTAAAATCAATGCTAATGACATACATTATATTAAATGGTAAAAATATATTATATTTATACTTTAAAACCATTCAATATTAAAAAAGTTGTTTTTAATTAAAATATAGCGTGTTTTTACTATTCATTAAAATATGAAAGTTATCGAAAAAATATCAAAACTTTATCTAATGTAAATTTTTATATCCTGATTCAAAAGAAGAATTTTATTTTGTCAAATTTAACATATAAACATGTCAAAAACTATATTTAAAGTGGGTGCGCCATCAAAAGGCGAAAAAACTTCATTTTTTGAAAAATACTTATTTTACCCGAAAAATTTATTTTGTTCTTATACCATGTTCTAGAAAATGTGTAAGATGAATAATAATGTTATAAAATTAAAATTTTAGTTAATAATATTCATAACGGATAGTTCATAATAATATTATAATAATATATCGTTGTTTAGTAAAACCCGATATTGCGTACAACACACTCTATCGAGGAAGGTCGCGATTGCGTGTAATGCAAGCCAAGTCAGGGTTGCGTGTTGTGAAAGAATCCTTCATTGTTTCTTATAACATAATCCAACCATATTTCATTTATACATTGAATATATATATATATACACTCAATGTTGCATAGAATAACTATTATCAAAATTGTGTGTAACACGATCCAAGAATAATGTTGCGTATACTGCAAGCTAATACGGTGTTGCGTATAGTGCAAGGTAATCTTGGTATAGCATACAACACAAGACATTAATTAAATTAAAAGAATATTTTTCATAAAATCTCGGGGTGTTACATAGTGAGCACTAAACACTCAGGCGATGCTTGGTACAATGTACCATCCTCAAACCAACAGGTTGTTAGAGTGTACAATTTGGGTTCTTAAGGACATGATTTGGGAATATGTCCTAAATTTAATGGGATATTTATATAATTATCATGAAAAATAATAGTTCACTTATAATAATAGTTACTAGGCATCGATTTTGATGGAACACTATGAGTAATTGTATGGATGGCCATTATGTTCTCCTCTATTGTGGATAGAGGTGAGAGAATTATTTTTGATTGGACTGAGTCTTGTATTTGATTCCCTGAATAGGATATATGTGATCAATATGTGGTTGAAAGTCACCCAGACTAGGCACTGATCATATGATGATCGATTACAATGATCTCTAAAGTTTGACATAAGTGATCATTTGTTTCTGAGAGTGTTTCCTTGGTTGGTACATTGGTAGTTGATGAGGTAGGGGAAATTATCACCCCATTTTATGGTTCTATTTAATATTTTCATAATTATTAGTATAGTTGAATACCAATTGGAACTTCCTCAAGGATACATCGCTCTATATTCTTAATATATTTTATGTATCTCAAATTCAAAATATACAATCCTCGTAACACCTAGAAATTATAAAATACAAACATCGTATTTTATAGCATATTTCACATGAAACACCAAGATTAAACAACCCACAAAATATATTTCTTTAAATTTAATCTCACCAATATATTTTGAAACATGCAAACCCAATTCTAAATGAACCGTAATATGGTATACCTCCATAACCTAGCCATTAAATTGATGAGTATGAATAGTAATAAATACATTATGGAAAGTATATGGTTTTCACATGTAAAAAAAATCAATGGTTACATATTTATTAGGAATAAAATAAGAATAATTTTGAAGAAAAAGTAATTTTTTCTGAAAAACTATATTTTTTTCTAAAAGAAGGTTTAGTCGTACTATGCCCAAATAATTTAAAAATATTTTTTTCAAAGATTATTAAATAAATTTGTTAAAATTAAATTAATTTTTAAAATCAGAATATCTAAATTATCATAGGGTGGTTTTTTTGGGATTTTTCTGAAAATTTTCATTTTTTGATGAATAGTGAAAAATATTGAATTTTAATTGAAAAATTACTTTTTCATTTTAATTATTTATAAATTAAAATTATATTTAAAATTTGTTTTAAAGTAAAATTAGTTCAATTATATATTTATTAATCCAATTTATTTCATTGGAATCATTTTCATAATAAATTTTCATATAAAAAACATTGTAAACTTTTGAACATTTTCTCTTTGAAGACATACTTTCTTATCACATCTATGAGATTAATTTTAAATTAAATTTTATTAATATTGTGAATATAATTTTGAAAAATAGATTTAATATTTGGAATAAGAATAATTTATATTATATAATAATTTCAACATAATTTTTTAGAAAATTGAATATTGAAAACAATGAAAATTAAATATCGTGGTTAAGGTAAAATTGGATTTACTGGGGGTTAAACTAAAAAGATAAGGGTTAAAATAACCTAAAAAATTGACTAACATCTATTTTATGGAAATATTTTGACCTTATATAGTCTAATTGACAAGAATAATCTATTTTTTACCCTTTTTTCATGTGAAAAATGATGTTACAAATTTTGATTTAAAAAAAATAAAAGTGAGCCACTCACCTCACTTGTAAAAGGTCACCCCTCTCCTCTCTTATTATAGCATTAAAACCATTTATTAGGCCAATAAATACCCAAATAACTTACCAAATTCTATATTATCATCTTATAATCCTTATATTGGACATAAATTCAACCTATGATGGACTTTGGTGCAAACCTAAGGAGGTTACATGAAGAAGAGGTAAAGTTCTTCAACGTGCATTTTTATTTTATTTCTTCTGACACCTCCTTAAAATAGTTTTAAATTGTGATTATATAATAACAACAACATGTAAAATATTATAAGATGTTATTATGCTAAGTTAATTACCTATAACCATCCCCACTTCTATCAAATGGGTTATGAAATCATCATTCGTGCGTACTGCAGATTACCACCTCGCAAACCGATGTCATTCATTTTTCCATTTCCACATCACATGGTTGCATATGATTATGGATATAATGTATATATAAGATGTTTATAAAATAATTATATATATTTATTCATTATATCATATATAATATTTTACTTTACATTCCATAGGAGGTACGATAACGTCACTCGTGTGTGCGGCGGACTACCACCTTGTGAAATTTTGGGATTCATCTTTCACTAATGCTTTATATGTTAGGTGATAAGGATAATTTTAATGATTATATATGATATACATGAAATAATTATTAGATGAATGAAATATTTATCATTATTAAAATATAATATATCATTTTATTTCTTACCTTTTCACTCACTGAAAGATGATAATGTCATTCGTGTACGTATATACTGCCACCTTCACAAAGTGTTGTAACTCTATTTTCATCACCATCCCACATGGATGATATATATAAGTATATTTAATTAAATAATAGGGTATATATTATATAATTATCACTCTATAAAGATAAAATATCAATTACCTTTTTCCATAATGATCATTGAGGAATGGATACATTACTCATGCGTATATACAACCCACCGTCTCTATGATCGTAACATACTTCATTACTCAAAACCATCATTCATGATTTTTATTAAAAGTGTAATTGATTTATAAATATGATAATCATTTTCGGATTATTATTTTTTACATAATTTTACTATATAATATTCAGAAGAACCAAAAAATTTATAATAAAGCACAAATGGGAAAACAAGGAAATTAACACCTAAAACAATGAAAATAATAAAATATTATAAAATTACAAGTGATAAGATGTCATAAAATGATAATATAGGATATTATAAATTTTAAAATGCTTTATTAATAAGTTAATAAAATGTTTAAAACCATTATAAAATATGTAAATTAATGTTCAAGAAAAACAAAGCATGAGGTAAAAGACTTCATCTCAATTTCCCTTCATTGAGGCATATTTTAATGTTATGCACCAAATTTATTTTATATTTTTTATATAATTCCCATTTTACATATTATATCTTGATTAATTATTAATTCATGGTATTTTAAGTTTCAATTTGAATTTTTTCATCCTATGGGATTTTACTTGACAATTACCAAGTGATAAAAGTTATTGTGCAATCTCATATTATTTTGTGATTGTTAACTTTCTCTTGAAAAAATCAATTACTTATAATAAATTTCATTGGAAATTACATTTATCTTAAATATACATATTACTGTATGATGGATATTATTATTTCATAACTTTTATACCATTTTTACATACAGTGTTTACTTTGAACGTTATCTGGTTAACTGGGGAAATATTGATAAATCTGCATCCTTTATAAAATACTAATATTTTATGATAAAGAATATTCATTCCTGAATTAAATAAATAATTTTATATTTTAAGTATTTGTACCTGTAGTGATGGGTGGGTACTAGAATTATAGAGCCCCTTGATACATCAGTAGACCTCATGAGACAAATTAGTTGGCCGAAATAAACAAGTTTCTATCTGTAGTTTTAAACCATCTTGTGAAAGGTCTTGAGGATAGAGGTATCACGATGCATAAGATCATGAATTCAAATAATTAAGAATTTAATTCATTAATAATTTATTATTATTTATCCCTGATATTTTCAAAATTATATTATCTCTGGATGCATTTTATTATTTAATTATTGATTAAATGGAATGTGTGTTTAGTTATTTACCTAGCCATATTGATTATTCCTTAGCTTGTCAGGATAGTAATTTTTTTAAATGGAATGTTTTCTTTAGTTATTTACCTTTCCATATTGATTATTCTTATTCATTCATTATATCTTCCACTGTACATAACCCTAAATTATCATTTGATCTAACCCTTAATTGGTTTTATTTTCCAAGGATATAAAGAGTAAATTACTAAAAGGGATTTAAAGGATGTAATTAATTTAATTTTTTTATGTATTATGTTTTATTTTTTATTCTGAATGTGAAATGGGTATCATGTATATATATGGTTCTGAAAATATACTAAATTGACTGGTATTTCAGGGTTTGTCCCTTTGTATCTATGTTACTGAAGTCGAGGTCGTTACAATTGGTATTAGTGGAAGTTTAGTAGAAACCTTGGGAACTAGATTTAGAAAAACATATATTAGCTAACACAAACCTATGATAAACTTTGAGGATAAGTATAAAATAACATTCTAATGTTTTATTAAGGAAGATATTATATGGGGTTTTCTATAAATATATCCATATCCGGATACTACCAGCGAAAATAATTCTGACACAGTTGTGCCTAGGGGTAATAACTCTGAAAAGGGAACATTAGGATTGACTCTATAGTCACAAGGTGAAAAAAAAATTATCCTTAATATGCACCTGGTTTGACATTCCATGTGGATATTCTTAAGATAATTCACATTTTATTTACAAAACATTATGAAGGATTTGAAAATAGATATATCCCCACATAAACAATGTTTATGATTATGAGATTAGCTATGGATAAAATTTTCAATTTATGTTAAGTATTTCACTAGTTTTTGGATTATACATTATGTTTCATAATGATATAATATAATATAGTGTATGTCATCATTTAGAAATGGAACCTAGAACAAGGAATAATTAACACATCAATGCATGTAATTAAATGAGTAATAATGCTCATTTATTTGATGGGCTTAATCTAATCTTTTGAAGATAAGTTATCTCCCGAACATTCTCATCATATGATGACATAGTATTATAGGCTAACAAGACCGAGAAATAATTTTCTAAGTATTATGGTCTTCAAGAGAAGAAAAAGAATAATAAGATGGAAGGAAAAAAGAAGGACATGGGGAAGAAGGGGAAAAAAGATTTTACCACATATGATAATTATAGAAAGAAACAGCCTGGTACTTACTAAAAGGGAATGTGAGTTTTCAATAAGTGAGGATATAAATTCCACCATGCTCATGATTTCAAGGAAAATAATTTTTTTTCCAATGTTAAATGTTTCAAATATAATCAAAAGGGGCACTACACAAACTAATTCCCCAAGAATCAAAGGAATATACCACAAAAGAAAATAATAGGTAATGGTCAAGATTATGCAATTATCATAGATAATGTGGTATGATTAATGTGCTTTTTATTTTATTCAAGAATTATGACATATGATAATTTTATCAATGATATCCTTGTAGTAAGAATTATGAAATTTATAAGGATTGTACTAGAATACTTTTTCATTAAGGATTTGAAAACGTATGTTGAACAGTACCGATGACCAAGAAAAATAATTCAGTATAAAGTTGAAGTTCTTAGAAAACACATGGTTGAGGGAAAGATAACCCTTACTATTTTCCTTATGTTATGATAATGATTTTTGGATAAATAGAAGATTAATATAGATAAAGAAAATTTGATAGTACTAGATACCTTGGAGCTAATTAATGATTTGTTGAAAAAGTGGTTTATGCTATCATTGATGGAGTTTACAACATTTGTTTATTTAAGGAATATATCAAATAATCTATGTTTTACTGAAGGAATAAGAAAGAATGAATGTTTTCAGTAAGTTTTTATGGTAATTCAGGTTATTTACATGATTAAAGTTAATATATGATAAATGTATTCACATGTTTGGTATGTTATGACTAAAAGGTACTATATGTTTTTTGGAGGATTAATGATATGTTAATTTTAGAAATTTAGTGACCTTCTCCCTAAGGTTTTGGATCTTAATATTTTGGAAGGTTCATGTGGATAACCATTTACGTAATGGTTTAAGTTTAAATTTGGATGAGGTTTTAGAGATTAATATATTAATTCACTATATGTATATTTATTCATATCAAATAAATTATGCTAACCATTTTATCATAACATTAACTAGATATTGAAGGAATGACTTATCATTAAATTATGGATATTATGATCAATTAGAGGGAAAATTTAGTGCTTCAGGCATAAAAAATTCATTTTTGGATATTCATTTATTATAGTAAGTGATGAATTGGAAATTTATCAAAGCACAACCAAAGGATGAAACTGTGCTTATGAAATAGAAATGTTTTAAGTAATTATATTTCCTTATATTCTTAGAAAGTAAAATAATTCCTCAAATTTCAAAAAATGATCTTGAAACAAAAATGTTATCCTATAATATTCATATATAATGAATCATATGGTCTTTTAAATCATCATAGATTTATATTTTTTATGTCTTTAACTTTATATTGATCATTTATTTTCTTTTGATCAATTACCTCTATCATTCTCTATAATTATTTACATTTTTCTTATATTTCCACATCTTTACTTGCCACCGATGTTATCCTAAATGGAAACCTTTTTATGTGTTACTCAATATTACCTTTTTAATTCAATTTTTTCTCTTATTAAGTGGATATTTTATTAACCTTTTTACAATGTGGGTTTTCGATAAAAGAATTATCAAGTATCAAAACCTTGATTTCTAAGCGTGAGATCAAATTGTGAGGAGGAAATTTATTTAAAGTGGGGAGAATGTAACAACCAAAAATTATAAAATATGAAAATTATATTCAATAGTGTATGTGATATGAAAAACCAATATTAAAAAAAATCATGAAATCTATTTATTTAAATTTAATCACTTTGATAGCTTGTGAAACACACAACCCCGAGTCTAAATGATTCGTAATACGATATACCATTATAATGTAGTCGTTAAAATTATGGGTATGAATAAAAATAACTAAATTATGAAAGTTATATGGATTAAAAATGTAAAAAAATCATTATTTATCTATATATTACGAATAAAATAAGAATCATTTGAAATAAAAAAATGTTTTCAAAAAAAAAATTATTTTTTCTTTAAGAGACGGTTTATTCATGCTCTGCGCACATAATTTAAAATTAATTTTTTATAACTTTATAAAATTTATTTTATAAAATTAACTTAATTTTTTATATCATAATATCAAAATTATCTCATGGTGAATTTTTAGGATTTTTCTAAAATGTTTTATTTTTCAATGAATAGTAAAAAACACTAAATTTTAATTGAAAAATACAATTTTATTTTAATTATTTATAATGTAAAATTATATTTTAAATTATATTTAAATTAATATTAGTAAAATTATATATCTATTAATTCAATTTAGGTAATTTTAATAACTTTCATATTGAATTTTAATATTAAAACGTTGTAAACTTTTGAATATTTCTCTCTGAGAACCCACTTTCTCGTCGTGTCTGCGAGATTAATTTTAAATTAAAAATTTCCAATTTTGTGAATTGAATTTGTAAAAATAGATTAAATATTTTGAATCAGCATGATTTATATTATATAATAAGTCCCTCTTAAGTTTTGACCAAAATTAATAGTGAAAAAAGTAAAAAATAATTATTGCGTTTAAGGTAAAAATGGATTTACTAGGGGTTAAACTAAAAAGATAAGGGTTAAAATGAAATATAAACATGTATAAAATATATTTTATGTAAATATTCCATACAATAATGTATAATTATCTGTAATACTCCATTTTGAACCTTGTTTCATGTGATAAACATGGGTACACCTTTTTTCCTTTAAAAAATTACAAGTTTGCCACTCACCTCACTTATAAAAGTCCACCCATTATTCTATATTATTAAAACATTTGAACCATTTTTGTTCAGATAATACCTGACCAAGTCACTTCCTAACTTCCCTAAACTAATCTTAAAAGACTTATTTTGGACAGAAATCTAACCTATGAAGGATTTTGGGGAAAACCTATGGAGGTTACTTGAAAAATATGTAACATTCTTCAAAGTGCATTTTTATTTTATTTATTCTTACTCATTTTAAAAATATTATTCATTTATGTTTAAATAAAAACACCAGTATCTACCATGTAGTGATATTTTATTATGTTAATTTCATTACCAACAACCATCCCCACTTCCAATAAATGGGTTATGAAATCATTATTTGTGTGCATGAAAAACTACCCCATTGAGAACCAATGTCATTCCTTTTTACATTTCCACCTATCAAGATTGGGTATAATGATGGATTAAAATTATATATATGCTATTTATAACATAATTATTCATTTTTAGTCATTATATCATATATACATTTTTACTTTATATTCCGTATTGGATATGATAATCTTGCTTATGTGTACGACGGACTACCGCCTCACGAAGCGATGTGATTTTTATTTCACTAACTTTTTACATGGAAGGTGATAAGGATAAAGTTAATGAATATATTTAATATGAATGAAATAATTATTATATTCATTACATATCACAAATAGAAAATTTTGATATATCCATGGTCCAAAACCATGGTTATAGAGGTTAAAAACATGGTTATAAGCTATAACCATGGTTCCAGTGGGTCATGGCTCTTATTTTCACGGTAATAGAAAAAATCCATACCCATAGTTCTAATGGGTTATATCCATGATTTACACCATGGAAAAAACACCTATAGCTATGGTTTTTTAAACCATGGAAATAACCCTCTCAATTATCCACTATGGCTGTAGGGATATAGCCACAGTTTAAACTATGGCTATAGGCTCTATTACCACAGTGTAAAATCATGGCTATAACCTATGTAAACTGTGTCTATAGGGCTAAAATAAATTACCTCCAGCAGGATTTGATCTCCATACCTCAGTTATGGGTAACCATCCATATTACCAATACACTACAACCAACTTATGGTATATAAATATATATTTATATATATATATCTTTTAAAACCATGGAAATAGGGAAAAAACTATGGCAATAGGTCCTCCCCCCACATTCCCGCATGATATTTTTCCCATGATTAGGAGGAAAACCTATAACCACCGTTTATAAAAACTATGGCTATAAGAATAGTATATAGCCAAAATTTAAGAGAAATATGTCTATAGGCTTTGAAAAAACTCTCTATATCCATGGTTTAAGCAAATTGTGGCTATAAACTTCCCCTATATCCACAGTTATATCAAAATCGTGGCTATAGCCTTGAAATGAAAACATATAGTCATATTTTTGGAAAACAATGTAAATAAATCCATTTCCATAGAATGATTTTCTAGTACTGTATTTATTAGTTTGAAAAGATTATATATCATTTTTTTCTTAGCATTCCACTTAGTTAGAGATGATAACGTCATTCGTATATGTATGGATTATCACCTTCACAGAGTGATGTGACTCTATTTTAATCACCATGACACATGGATGATATATATAAGTATATTTAAAGAAATAATATGGTATATATGATATTATTATCATTTATTAAAGATAAAATATTACTTACCTTATTTCCATAAGGATCATTGAAAAATGGAAATGTTACTCATGTGTACGTATGACCTACCGTCTCCATGATCATAACATACTCCAGTCCTTAATACCATCTTTCATGATTTGTTTTAAAATTATAATACATGTATAAATATGATTATTATTATTTTATGATTATTATTCTGTATATTATGTAACAATATAATATGAATAAGAACCAGAGCATTCATAACATATAACGAATGGGAAAACAATGAAATTAACACCCAAACCAATGAAAATAATGAAATATTATTGATGAATGGGTGATAATATGTTATAAGAGAATCATATAAGATATTATAGATATTAATATGATTCAATAATAAGTTAATAAGAAGTTTAAAACCACTATACAAAAGGAAAAATCATATTAAACCAAAAGGAATCATGAGGTAAGGGACTTCGTCTCAATTTCCCTTCATTGAGGCATATTGTAATGTTATGAACCTAATTTCTTTTATACGGTGTATATAATGCCCCTTTTACATACAATATCACGATTAATTAAAAATTAATGTTATTTTAAGATTCAATTTTAATTATTTCATCCAAGGGGATTTGAATTGAAAATTACCAAGTAGAAAAAGTTGTTTTACAATATCAATTTTTTTGTGATTGTTAGCTTTCTATTGAAATAATCACTTTCTTGTGATCATTTTTCATTGTAAATTACATTTAAATTAAATATCCATATTATTATATTACGGATACAGTTATTTTTTAAACCACATAATATTTTTTGTATATGGTGTTTACTTTGAAAGTTATTTTATTAACTCGGTAAATATTGATAAATCTATATCCTTTACTCAATCCGAATATTTGATGATAAGGAATATTGGTTCATGAATTAAATAGAACATTTGATATGTGAAGAATTTTTTGGACCTATAGTGATGGGTGGGACCCAAACTTTTGAGTCCCCTTGATGCATCGGTAGGTATCATGAGAAAAATTAGTTGGGAAAATTATATGGTTTCTTTCAGTAGTTTTAAACCGTCTTGTGAATGATCTTGATAGAAGATGTATCATGATGTATAGGATCATGAAATCCAATAATTAAGTCTTTACTTCATCAAAAATTCTTTTATTATTATCTATGATACTTTCATAATGATATTATATCAGTATGCATTTCATTCTCATATTATTTATTAAATGGAATGCAAGTTTAGTTATCTCCCTTTACATATTTATTACACCTTATATTTTCATGATAGTCAAGTTATTTAAATGTAATGTGTGTTAATTTATTTACCTTTATATGTTCATTATGATTATTGATTCATGATATCTTATATTATACTTAACCCTTACTAAGAATTTGATCTCACCCTTATTTTGTTTCCTTTCCCTATGATATGAAGAAGATATCACCGAATTAGTTTTCAAGGATAGAATTAATTTTCTTTTGCAATGTACTATGTTTTATTTTATATTACCAATGTAAAAAGGGTTTCATGTATATATCTTGTTCTCCAAATCTGCTAAATTAATTTTTACTTTAGGGTTTGACACTTTGCATCTATACAAATGTAATAAAGTAAGACACCAACTCTAGGCTACTAGTGTAAGGGTCGTTACAATACAAACCACTCTATTATGATTAATATCAATTATGTGGAGTTATAGGTAAATGTGTCATTCTAGGATCAGATTATGTGTAAAATTTATTGGAGTTAGAAGATACTTCTTAAGAATATTGTACATCTAGTTCATATGAAATGGAGGCATAGGAAAATATTGGAGCTAACTTGGGAGTGGGAGGCTTTATTGCAAGCCTAATGACTAATGCGTTTTATTTAGGAGGCTCTAAAACACCTCTTGAGGATGTGAAGTAATATGTCGGAGATATTATAATTACTTAGAAATATTTAGGATTGAAATAAATTTTAATTTTAGTCATTTCATACGTATTTTGGCCTATTATAACTACAAGTGTAGTTGGAAAAGTTCAAGAACCAATAAAAAGGAAACTGGAAAGGATATAAAAATATATAAAAGTATAAAAATTCAGTTGGAATCTGGTGAATATACAAAAACCTTATGGTATCATTGGTAGGGGGTTCTTTACCCACAACTGGGGGTCTTATGGGGGGATTTGGAGACCCGATGGCCAATCAGAATTCAAGTGTGTGCCACTAAGGTTTGGATGGGACCTTGAACCCCTATTTTATTATAGGGGAGGTGTTGTTTGGGTAATTTTAGTTCGAAACCCCTATTTTAATTAATCATTTATCTATTATTTTCTTAAATTCTCAATAACTTAATACCTTTATCTTATTCTTTCATTTCCCCCTTCCTCACTTGTTTAAAAATGAAATCAATTTTTATTTATTTTGTTGATCATCATTCAATAAGGAATATTTTTATTAAACTCTAATTTATGATTTCTATCACTACTTACTAATGTTTCATTATAAATACCTAAATTGAGATATTTTTATACATACTAGGTTTTTTATTGAGGTTAATCTATCCATATATTTTTTACAATGAGTCTCTCATAAGTGTGAGGTAGAGGGTCGCTAGATTTCCCCTATTTTATCTGAGTTACCTAAAATATATGATATGTGTGTTTTGGAAAGTGGGTGTGATTGATCCAAAATAGACCCAAATTTGGTTTCCTGTTATCTTTAGTGGTGAGTGATGAACATTATACTTGTAAGGGACCCTTCAATCTTATTCCATCATCACATGGTCACATATGGAATTGTTGGATAAGGAAAGGGTTGAGAAATCTTGGAATTGAATCCTATGTAATTAAAGTAATTCATGGAAATGTTTTATAGCAATTATTTTCTCAAAATCTATACCTAAAAAATGATGACATGCTCTTATTTTTTGGAAATTTTATTTTTGGGGAAAAAATAAGTTACTGAGGTAAAAAGTGAGTTATCGTGACAAAAGGAAAAATGATATTAAAGGGTTAAAATAAGGATAATAATAAAAATATATCTTTAAACCTTATATCTATTTTTTATGAGGTAATCGATGACCAATACTGACCCTTTTTCCATTTTGATCCATTTCCTTGTAAAATTACATTTCTTATACATTAGGTAATGTGTATTTACAGAAATCCCACTCAAAATCACCTATAAAAGGACCACTCCTATACACACTTCAAAACACACCTATAGTTAAGTTTCATCTAAAATATAACCTGAAATTATCTACCTAAAAATAATCTCCCACATTTTAAATCCCCTTAGTCCATGAAGTATCACAAAATCCATCAAAACTAAAGAAGGTTTCTAAAGGAGGTCAAGTTCTTACATAGTGAATAACAACGTCATTTTTCTATTTTTATTTTATATTATTTATCAATATCTTCTTGAATCTTATTTAAATTTTTTATAACATTGAATTGAAATCATTATTCTTCTGTAAAAGTGATATTACAATTATAAAACAACATTTTTTTACTTATCCATTCATTTAACACATTCATGTATGGGTTGGATTTATCACCTACATAAATTACGCTATAACATTTATATCATAATTGATTAATAAAACATAAATTTGATAATATATGGTAATAATTATGAATTTAAGATGTTTCTATAATTATTTTGAGATAACATATATAATTATACTCATTAATAAAACTGAATATTTTTATTACTTAAATATACAAAAAGGGAGAATTTCTAAATATTCATTAGGAACCATCATTTTAAAATCTATAAAATAATCATATAACTCTATAAATCTATCAAACACATCTATATAATCCATATAAAGATTCTATAGGTGATTTACATAACATACGTATTCACCTGGGGGGTTTGAATCAGGTGTGAATGACTATTTTCTAAATTTATATCTAATTCAACTTTTACCATTTTAATTGACCCAAATCAATATCCAAAAAACAAATTACTTTTTGATATATAAATGAATCTTTTTATATCTTAAATAGTACATAATAACCACATGTAATTTATAATTTCAAGTAAAGAGAAACAAGTGTTGATTTTACAAGGTTCAACCCCATCATGGGAAACTTACTTATTGTTGTGTATGATTTTTATTCCAAGAAATATATTTCACAAAATACAATGAAAGTGGTACAAAAAGGTAAATTATTATGAAATATCCATAGTTTATTCCATATTTATGAATCATTCCACTATGCTTCCCAGTATCCCGCTAGATTTATACCACACACTACAATGCTATTTCTCAACTAGTATTACATAAATACCATTGGAACATAATGAAGATCTAATTTAAGATCTAGGATATCAAGACATAAAATTGTTATATTTCCTTCCTCAATAGTATTATACTTCATGTATATGATTTTCTAAAAATATACAACTTATACCCTATAGACAAACAATTATATGGATCTTGTCCGAAATTGGGTTTGCTGGACACTCTCAAAACTTGATCCAATTATGATCTTAAAAACATATTAGCTCGTAAATATGAAATTATAAACATAATAGATAAATAAGATCAATGTATTTTGGTATCTCAAACCCTTCTTCTTATTCCTTCATTTTCTTTGTCTTTAAATTCTGTGATACTAGATATCACAGGATCTAGTCTCAATAACTATATCTTCTTCTTATTCATTAATTGTCTTTGACAAAATATATCAGGTTCACACGCATTGGATTCTTATTCTTCCTAGATAACTTATTTTTTTATTCATAAATATGTATTATATATTCTCAAGCACAATTTTCCTATATACATTCTTTTTCTTCTCCTCAAATTTTCTATTATTAGATCACTAGAATATATTTTCTATATTAATAATATAAAAAATATAATCAATAATATTAAGTGTAATGATATCCATTTTATTAACTCAACATAACCATGTAGATACATTCCCCTGATCACTAAATATACCTTCTCATTAAACTTATTGTTTCCACTGATTTTCTAGGAATACCCTTTTCTCATTTATTTCAAATTTTATCTGAACTGAATAATTATATATTTTAATTCATTGAAATAACTCATGATTATTCTTCTCAAAACATTTCCACACACACACATATATATATATAATAAATCAATCTCTATTACAGTATGAACAACATATAAAAATAATAATGCTGCAACATGGATCATTTATTTACAGTCACGATAGTTACTAAAAGTTTAATATGCACTTTAGATTAGACTTTTATTACCATATAACTTCTCTTATTGATATTATAAATTATAAATAATAATCATAAAACCAATTTTCAAATTTAAATATATATAGAACAATACAAGAATCATAACATTTTATTTTAGGAATTAGTCATTCTAGAATTTCTCTATTTCGAATTTATTTAATTTCTCATATTTTTCTCATGATTTGATATTATTCTACATAGTCTTAAGATCATATTATTAATCAATTTTCTTGAATAATAATATCATTTGTGATTATTGATTCAATGAATCAAAAAATAGCATTTAATGCTTTAGTTTCCATAATAATTTATTCTTTAAATCTGATATATTTCATTATATTGGTTTTTATAAATTGTTGGAGTCTTATAACTCACATTTAATCATTTTCATAAAAAACTATATTTTATTCCTTTAAATATTTTTAAACATATTTTTGTTTTATTAATACTTATTAAGTCTTATTAAATCCTTGTATATATATTATATTGTCACATTTTAAGAATAGAAACTAATTTTTGTAAGTCTTAATAAGTTTTATGAGTCCCAAAAAATCTACAATGTTTCCTGCAAAGTCTTATGTGCTCATGACTTTGATAAATTTTGGATAACTAAAAAGTATTAAACTTATAAAATTTATTATTCCAACTCCAAATTATTATTAAATCTCAAGGATGTCTTATAAAATATTGAAATTATTATAAGATATTTCAAGAGTATTATGCGATCATTTAATATTTTTTGAAATGCACATTAAGTCTTATGAAATGGGACAAAGCTAATTTTTCAACTCAATAGAAAAAGTATTATATGATTTAGATAAATTCTTACATGGCTCTCAAAATTCATATTTTTTAGAAGTCTTACAAAACCTTTAGAATTATTATAAAATCATTAAGAATCTAATGAAATTCATGGTGAGATCCTTACTTTTTCCAAATTTCAGTGTACTTCCAACAAATGTCATATTCTTCATTGAGGAATAAACACTTTGAAAAATTTCATCCCCAAATAGGAATTCCAAAACTTGTGTAAAACATCTTAGAACATCCTCAATTATTTCAAATTAATATAAAAAAATTAAAAACCACTCAAATAACATTGGGAATTTTTCAAACAATCTCAAACATCTTCAGTTTCATTACCAAGATACCTTACTTCAAATAAAAATATTCTTTGAGTGTTTCATTAAAACTTTATTTTATTCCCAATTACAACTTCAAATTAGGATTAAACAAACCCTCATTGAAGAGATATAATTCATTTTATTAAGAACCCAGAGCTAGCCACTCCCTTTCATCATTGTCCCTCTTCCATGTCCTGATGGTCACAGTCACCGCCTCTGTCCCTCCCCCTCCTGGGAGGGGGAGGGGCCACTTGGGTTCTGATCGACCTCCTCCTTTATTTATTATTACAAAACTAGATGTTCTTCCCCTTCCCTACTATCAATATTTACCCCAAGGTGAATTATTTTTTCAAGGATTCCCTAAGCTCTATATCTATGTTCGGGAGTTCATAGAGGAATCGGACCAACAAAAGATCTCCCGGGTGGTATTATTTGGTCAGAATCAACTATTAGTGGATGCATTCAACCATTTAATATTCATTTTGTAGAACCTGAAACATCATGTTGTCCTAGGGGTCCTAGACTACAGAAATCTTATCAATCACTTTATGACTGAGGATGAACTTATCTCTGTCTGGACCGACATATTGCATTCCATAAATGGTGTCTCATTCTTCCTATACCATTAGACTTATGATTTTCACTTGAGATGAGATCTTCCAACAATTCCTATCCAGGTTGTTTTCCATGCCTTCCAATAGCATTTAAAAACCCTTTAATACTCTCGATTCATGGAAATTTGGTCAGTATATATTTTTCTTAGATAGTATATCATGTTCCATTTCCTATAAAATCTCTCCCCACATATTTTTTGAAATAGATGTGTCTAATATTCTAGTTTAGTGTGTGTGGATTGATATTAAGAATGAATAAACTTTTAAAAAGGTGGGTTTTTTGAATATTTGATGGCTTTATTCTCCTCTTTCCATATTCTAGGTCACTACCAATAGGTTTGTATGGGTGGTCAGGTAGGCCAAGTTTTTGATCCTCCTGTATCACCTAAAAATGATGATCAGGAAGGTATTGATCCAGTGAGGTCTTATGTGGCTATGATCACTTCTCCATCAAGGTTCAGACTTGGTTTATCCAAAAAATAGAGGTTATAACAAGAATTAATTACTATATGGGGTGCTCTAGTTATTCAAGATAGAGCCATCCATGGGCCCCACATTTGATTAGCTGGGTATGAATGATTCAGAAAAGGATGATCCCCTCCAAAAATAGGGAAGATCTATGAATCCAGATTTAAAGGTTGCATATATCGTCGGCAGATTAAGAAGGGAGTTGGATGACTGAAATGAGGTAGTGTAGAACCTGTATAGGATATAGAGGATATATGGGGTGAGTGAAGGAGATTATTTGGGTACTACTCCATCTTTTAAGGAGACAATGTGTATTTACCTTGGAGATACACATAAATCCGTTCAACAGGTGTCTTGTGAAAGAGGTACATCAGTCTTTATGGTCCATGGGAGTTCAAAGTAGGGAAATCCAGAAAAAAAGAGGGTAGGGTGAAGGATAAAAATAGGTCAAACCACATAATTTACCATATAGAAATTAATCTTTTTGATTGCTTTGAAGGTTTAGAGGTTGAATTCCATGTTCAGGAACAAGGAGATGTAGTGCCAATGGAGATGAGAATTCATCCCTTTAGTTGAGGATATCTTCTATATTTCCCAAGGCTTATTTGAGGACCAACCTAACAATGATACCTCTAGTGTGTTCTCAGTTTACAGTGAAGAGGGAATGAGAAGTATAGGTTTACACATTATAAGAAGGACGAAGGGCCAGAAAAGAAACCGAGATGCAGGGGAATGCATCATGATTATGTTTAAGAAATATAAAGGGTGTAAAGATTATTATTAGTTACCTAAGACAATGTAAAATAGGTCTACTAAAAATATCAAAGTGAAAAATAGTGAACTCACAACTCATGAATAGTAATATAAGAAGAGGATGGACATTAAAATGACCAAGTGTGATTATTATAAGGAATAAGATCATGTTATTGTGGTATGGGAGGTGGATTCGGGAAATTGAAATTGTATGAAGCTCATTCTTCACTCTGAGGAACAAATTATTTAAGGTTATTTTCATATTAGTTCTATACAAGTGGATATTAATAGAATATATAATAGGATGATTAAAGTTAAAGTGAACAAGGATCAATGGGTGTGCCTTAGTAAGCAAGATTGTATCTTGGAACTTGGATTCAATGAAATGAAGATAAATGTGGAGGAATTTATCTAGACTTGGGTCAAGAGGGCCAATCATTTATAAGATCTAATCAAAGATGATCCAGATACAATGGCAAGAGAACTTCAATGGGGGTTATATAGGGTGAATAATTCCAATAAGTCTCACCATTAATATTTTTTTTAATTTTTTAAAGCCCTTCCATCTTGATCTTTTGCATTTTACCACTTTTACCTCAAAAGTGATTTTGGAATAGAAATATAATTTCTAGGTGTCAAAGATAAGAACCCTTCTTATTAAGAAATCCTTGATATCCAAACTAGCTATTAAATCTTAATAATATACCCTCAAGATATTAACTCATCATTATTTTCAATCTTCACTTGAAACATGTTTTAATTAGTGAATTCATCTCTTATGATTACTTGACATCGATTTATTATAAACTAGAAAAGTAATAAATATATTAAAGGTCTTCACAGCAAGTATCATCTCCAAAAATCTCTTTTTCCAACATAAGAGTATATCTTCTTAATATATGAAATGATAGCTTCTCACTTTTCTTAATTGAGGTATTATTCCATCATTTAAGTTCAACATACATTAAATTTCCTTCGCACAACTATATTGAAAAAAAATGAAATATCATCTACAATAATCCATTTCAGTTCTTTGATCTCCCCCTTTTGATTTTTTTAAATACCCAATTTACTTATAAAGTCAATGTAATTATTCTCCCCCTTGTTGAAAATAAATTCATAGTTAAATGCAAATTAAACATTATACTTATCTCTTCAACTTTATTGAGTTGAAAAAACTTATACTCCCCTTAGTTCCTTTTTTTTGTTCTCCCCCTAATTGAGAGAATCGATCAATTCTAAATGATAGAAGAGAAGGGCCACGTTTTTCTAAGTAATGCACCTTAAATTAATAAAATATATGTCTATGTGATCCATTCTCAGTGTGGAAAACAAGAGTTATCAATATATATAAAAAATATGTCTATATACTATTCATAATGTGATACAAACTTTTAATTCACTTCTTAGGGTATGTACAAAATAATTTTCAATAAATTTTATGAATTTTCATTCAACATCAAAAAAGAATCAAAAAAATTCAAATGCAAGAGTGTATTTCCCATTTAAACCATTTTTAATAACAACCCCATTAGTAGATAGATTTAACATAAACCAAAATTGAAACAGGAAGGTTATAAATATACCTCAAAAATTATTTTTTTGTAAATTCTATCTAAAATTACATATTTAACCATGAGATGTCAAAACTCTAGAAACATTACTTTATTAGACCCCCTTAAGGGGAAATATTTAATAAACTTCATCATGTTTGGTTTTTCACTTCAAAATAAGCTCTAAGAATTTATGATTCTAGTTAAATACTAATACCAATTTAGGTGTTTAGAATTATGTGTTATAAGGAGACAAAAACTAATGTACTCCATGATGGATGTATCTTTCATGCTGTATAAATATCAAAACATTCATAAGCTCCCTTTTTTATTCTTTTCCATTAATACCAAGTACAAAGTGGCATAAATAGATAGGTATGAGGATAAGGTGAGTCTCCATCATCTCTTTAATGTGATAAATAAGGTTGAGAAATGGCTCTCTACAAATATAGTCTCTTATTTATTGCTCTAAAATATTTAGAAATCTTTATGATAACATCATTATTACCTTCCCAGTTTTGAACTTGGTTAGGCAGGATGGATTTATTTCCCACTTCAGATTTATTCTTAGTTGGAATATGCTTATTTAATTTAGATAGTAAATCACTTTCATTCATTTATGCTAGCTCTAATGTCTTTTCCAATTATAAATATTCTATATATATGGCTAGGAATTCTTTAGGAACATGCTCAAACTTTTTCTTGTGTGATTAACCCCTTTTTGTAGCATCAGTATTGTTACTTAGAGTCACTCATGTTTTCCCTTTGTTTTTAACTACTCTAATTGCCCAATAATCCCATTCATTAAATTTTTATCTATATAACCAAAAAAATTCACCTTACACACATAATTTCAGTAGTCTATGGTTTATCTATTTGGAAAACATCTAATGAAATTTGAATTATTTTTCATAGACATATTTTACCAAACCAATAACATTATTTCTCTCTTATATTGATTCTTCATTATATTCTAACCCAATTATTTATCATTCAAATTTATGAGTTTTTTTATATTAAACCATGATATGTTGTTTCCTACCATAGTAGAATTATATCTACTTTTTATTTTACCCCAAGGAAGACTTTCCATCATTTTTCACTTGTTTCATTTACTATTGTGGTTTTGTTTTATCATTAACATATGATTTTTGATTGATTAGTACATACCAACACTCATAATTTCTTTTACCAATTGTTTTTCAATAATCAAATAAGTTATCAATAGATTATAATATGTTATTAGTTTACATATTTATGTTACTCTATAAAATTTACATCTCTATAGAAGACAATCCTTTAACTTCATCTCTTCTCCCCCTAAATTCAAGACTTTTGTTATTTTCAAAATTTTACATGTTTAAAAAACACTCAATTTCCGTATCCAAAAATCCCCAACAATACATTTGTGGCCTATAAACCTTATTATTTTAATTTTAGTAGTAGTCTAGTTAGTTTGAATGACTTTTTTGCTTCTAAATAGTTTCACTATTCTCTCTGGATTTCATTGGGGATGTTATTTTATTAGAAATTATTATATACACCTTTAATGAGGTGGTGTATCTATTGGAATTTTATCCAATCGTATTTATCTAGATTTTGATCTTGAAATTGTAATTCAAACCAAAAAACATTATTATAGATAGATTTTCTATAAAATTGGTCACCTTCTTCTAAGAACATGTTGTGGGTTAATCTAGAGATGATTTCAATATCTTCTTTCTATATGAGTAAGTATTTTGAAAATAAAATATTTTATTAATAACACTTATAGAATCACTTATTATTTCAATAGTTTATAAATATTATATAGGTATGATTATGTAATTTATCAATTTACCCTCCAACTCAATACATTTTTGATTTAGAAAACACTTTTGGTCTTCAAGGGATTACACCCTTTGTTAAAATTACGTCTTTATATTTTTAATATAGTCTTAATACATTTTACTTTCCTCTTGTGAAGAATTATAAAGCTCATTTATTCTATATGATTTAACTTCTAACTGAGAATCTTTGACATTCATAGAGGTTTTATGCATTTTTTATAATTCATGGATCACTTTGATAAAAATATTCTCACTCACAACCTTCTAATAATCTAACCTTTAAAATTATTCTCCAATAAATGAAAAGTTTTCATTTAAAAGTGATACATATTCTCCCATGACTTAAAAATGTATTGTGAGGGTGTTTCATTTTTATAAATTTTAATCCAATGCATATTCCATCGAATCATCTTTAAACTATAATTGTGATTTTCATCACGTGGTCACATGGTAAATGAAAATATTTGAGTAAAAACCTCAATAAGATATTTATTTTAATATTCATTGGCTTTAGAGTATAGTTCCTTAATAGATGGATTGGGCTCATACTCATAAATTCTAGAACAAGATTTATCTAAGGGATCATTTTCAATTGATTCAATATAACACATACCACTATTATTTCCTTCAAGTAGTGGTGATTAATCTTTCACTTTTTAATTCATATACTGATTACGTTCGCCTCTTTTCTTTACAATCTTCAGAGACTTGTATGAAACTACTATATTTTTAACAATAAGAATAAAACATAAATTTTCCAGCTGAGGAACTTCTAAACTCTATTCAAATATAAACTATATATTCTTCAAATAAAATTAAATGGGAATGAAAAGTTTATATCGAATATGACATGAACTATACCACTGGGATACCTCCTGGGTGGAGGTAGGCTGATTATGACACCCCCAAACCGACCTCTAATAGGCTAGGGTCTAGTGACAGGAATTGAAGTAGAATAACACTCAAATGGGTGTTCTTAGTCTAAAGTACTTGTATATAATGCATACCTCCATGCATGATACAAGAATGCAAGGAAATAAAAAAAATCAACAGATAAAGAAGATAAATTCACACAATAACCTATAGGATCTATAAGTGAATATAAATACATAAATAACAATGTAAATGGGTAGAATACATTCCCAATATGATGTAAACCCAACCTAATAACTTATAGGAGGTAGGTCTGTACTCATTCTCCTAGGATTTGAACTCAACCAGCTAACACCACAACCAAGTACCCTTAATATATGTGGACACCTGGTCCACCTACCTGAATGGCATGAAGGCCTTATATTTTTATTCATTTTTGATAATCCCCCTTATATTTTTATTCCTTGATGAACTACATGTTGTCTTTATATGCCAAGACACATATAGAAAATATTACCATATAGGGGTAAGTTTATACATACCCAATAGGAATATATTCCTTCCAATTTAAATTTTTTATTTCCAAGAAAGATCAATTTTTCAGGTATAGTGAGAACCCTCACAAAAATTCTTGTCACAAATTTTTATATTTTATTAGCTTTTATTTGAGAAAATAAGGACAATCCAAAGAAAAAATCTAAGGGGGCCTGTAAAACTGGAGACCAAGGGAATATCCAATAATAATGTCAACACCGCCTGGGGGGAGGGAACCCATGTTAGATCACTACATGCGGGGGAGATCCTAGGAAGCCTTTGAAACTAAGAAATCAGCCATACAATTTCGTTCATGCCATGTATGGAGGAGATAAATTCCATTTGTAAGGAGGGCCAACCAAGTAGATAATCTTCCAAGTGGTAGGAGAGAGGACCTTAAGGTAGTTCCAGGTGATCTTTGAGTATGTATCCACAACTAAAAAGGGGATATGTTTTGAGTGGAATAATTCAAGGAAATAGAGCATAGACTTTCCTTCCGCCCTGAGAGAGTCACCAGGCCCATAAAATGCACCAAAAGAGAACATAATTGAACCTATAGATTCCCAGAAGATGCCTCCTCCCCCCTTGATGCCACCATGGATACAAGAACTATCAATGTTCAATTTGACACCCCAGAGAGGAGGAGAACTGCTCAACCAATGACCCATCGATAAAGGACTGGACAATATAGAGGGGAGACTGTAGCCATGTAGCACCTAATGGAGGGAGCCACATTCTAATAACTCATAATTTGTACAAGATTAAATATAAGGAATATATCTCTCACCACTAAATCCTGACCAGATGGGAAGATTCCAATGTGATGATACTAGTTTTGCACCTCTCATATACACCAACAACCAACTGCCAGGATAAGTGCCTTATCATGTACCTCATGCTTGTTGTTAATGACACCACTAAACCACTATTGAAATAAATCCTCAATAGAATCTACTTCCAATGGTCATCTAGTAGACACACACAGTTCTCCCCAAATCATTTCCACCCACTCACTTTAAAATAAGAGATGTACTATAGTTTCCTCTTTATGCACCAAACAGTAAGATCATTTAGAGTAAAGATGGATAAACTTAACTTTAACAACCATATCAATAGGAAGTGAATAATTTTGGATTCTCCACAATATAAAATTAAATTTAATTAGAATTGATTTACACCAGAGAATAATTCCCCACTCATCTCTCCCTTGAGTCGAAAACATCACCTATTTGTAGGACTTTATAGAGAATGTACCATTCACAGAGCCCATGATCTTACAAAAATTGGGAGCATCATGTATCCCAATATCATCAAAAATTATTTTTTTGGTGGGACTCAGAACGGTGTGAATAAAATAAGGGTATAAAAAATCCCACTTGAAGGTTATATCTAGAGTTGGGTATCCTGGATAAGCCAAGACCAGATCCACCTAGTTTCAGTTCCAATATTTGATGTCCCCATTACCAAGAATCTACATTGAGTGATGTTGAAGAGCTGGAATGTGGAACTGAAGTGATTTATAAAGGGGGTATGGGTGGACATTTGTGTTTCTAAAAACCTTACCATAATTACTATAGATTAATATACTCTAGAGAGTTCTCCCCTCAATCATTTACCGCACTAATCTTCCTTATAGATAATAAATTTCCTCTTCCATGTTCCTCAAATTGATACCCCCATTATCCATTGGTCTAACTAACCTATTCCTGGAGGTCCAGTGAAATCTTCCCTCCCCTTAATAATCCCAAATAAAGGATCATAAAATATTCTCTATTTATTTTAAAATATTCTTGGGAGATTTTAAAACTTTTTATATGTGCATGGGAATGGAGGACATTACACAATTGACAAGACTAATTCTTCCTCTGAACAAAATAAATAGGTTTTTCCAATCAGTGATTTAGTTAGTGGTCTTGGAAATAATCCCATAAAAATATATGATATAAACCCAAGCATGAGACAAAGGATCTCTCAGTTAATCCATGTAGAATTTCTTCTTTTTATACCTAGAATAGAAACAATATTGTTCCTTATTCTATCTGAACATGAGGGAGAAACATTAACACTAATTTTATCCCGGCTGATGATTTTACCACTCCATTTAGAGTAAAATTGCATAACACTGCTGAATCTTCTTACAGAATCAGTGTAACCATTGATAAAGAAGACCATATCATCAGCAAATAGGAGGTGGGACACTCCACCGAAATGAGATCTACTATAGGAAGGGTTGATCATGCCGAGATGCATATGAGCATAAATATATCTACTAAGGGAATCTTAGACCATAATGAAAATATTGGGGGAAATGGTATCACCTTATCTTAACCCCATGATAGATTTCAGGAAACCAAAATTCCTTACTATAAAAAGAATATTGAACCAAGGTGATTTATAGCATCTAAACAATAATTCCACCACCCACTCAATGAATCACATACACCTCATAATGTGTAGAATAAAATTCCACTCAAGTTAATCATAGGCCTTATCCATATCCACTTTAATAATAATATTTAATCAAACAAACTTTTTATTAATCTCTCCCACTATCTTCTAAGCATTACCAATCAGTCCATGAATTGATCATCCCTTGATGAATGCATGCTACTCCTCTGAGACCCAGTTGGGGATAAACTGGGAGAGTCTTTTGTTGATGATGGAGGATAAGACTTTGTAAGAAAAATTACACATGCTTATCAGTCTGAATTGTTTGATAGAAGATGAATCTTTAACTTTGGGAATCAGGACCATAATAATGAAACATGAAACCCAAGGGAGAGGGACACCATGAAAGAAGTATTGAATGGAATCAACTAGGTATTTATTGGATATATTCTAGGAACTTACATAAAATGACCCTAGGAATCTATCCAGTCCTTGCGAGCTCTCCTAGTTAAGGGATTGAACAAAACCCCACACCTACTTCTTATTAGGGACATTCTCTAAATAGAAGTTAACTTGGGAAGACACAACCTGCAATATATAACTAAAGAATTCTATCTACCCACTTGGGTAACCTTCCTATATTCTTGGGTTAGAGTTACAGAGTAAGGAATTAATTTGAGAAAAGGCCATACCCCTAATCACCTCCAGATCACTCAAGAAGGAACCATCCTCCATCTGGATGTTTGGAACACCTACATAGTGTTTTTATTTCAGGAATTAATGGAAGAAATAAGTATCCTAATCACATTCCTTGAGCTTGGTGTCTTTGGGACTTTCACGTAGAATCCTCTCATGCTCTAGAAACAACTCATAAAGATAGATTTTTTTAAACCAATAAGAATCCCTAAAACCATAAGAAATAACAAAATATCAATATACTCATAATAAAAAATAGGATAGAAATATAATATAGAACCAAGATATGTTCAAAATAGAACATAAGACAACAAAATAGGTTTCATTAATTATGACTAGTCATAGGTGAGATCTTCACACATCTACAAAAATATGAATAATCATAACCTCTAAAAAACTATAATGGAGGATCCAACACCCTAGCTAGATGAGGGGAATGAAAACTTTAGTGGAGGATCCCTCACACTAAATGAGATCTTATATGGGGGTAATACTGACTCCATAGATTGAGGATACTACACCCAATGTAGGTTGAGGAATATCTGTAACACCCCAGGTAAATAAAGAATATGAAATTTTCTTATATTCATCCATATTTGTGAATAAAATATTAATATTACTTTAAAGGGAACACAATTCTTTATGTCTTACCCAATACGCAACAACGAGTTCCTTTTAAATCATACGTTGCACTCTAATAATAAAATAATATTATTTTAAATGGTAGTTAACACCTAGCCGTTGTAATGACGGGAATGAACATAACTAACTACAAAATGATTATATATGTTTGTCAAATATTTTTCCTTTTTACAGTAAATTTTAGAGGATTAAAAATGAAAATGAATCCAATTTTAAGCATAAATCTTCTAATATTCTTTAAAAGGCCGATTAACCGCCTTTTGATGGAAACCCCTTTTTAAAGATACTTTTGACAATTTTATATGTTGTATTTGACAAAATAAAATTCTTCTTTATAATCGGGACATCAAAATTTACTTTGTGTAAATTTTTGGTATTTTTCTGATAATGTTCATTTTTAATGAATAGGGAAAAGTGTTGTATTTTAATTCAAAACCTATTTTTAATCTAATTTATTTATATAGTTAGATTATATTTTCAATTGGTTTTAAAGTTAAATTAGAATATATTTTTACCATTTAATCCAATGGTGGTCATTGGAATTAATATCACTTTGAGATTGGACATAAACGAGTTTCAATCTTTTGATAGATATTGTTTCTTAAAAACACGCTATTTGATTTGACAGCGGGATTTAATTATAAAATTAATTAATGAAACTTCTATGTTATGAATTTTGTAAAATATACATTATTTTTGAATTCAGAATATCAAATATAGCTTAGGGTGAATTTTTGTTATTTTTCTGAAAAACCTTAATTTTTTATGAATAGTGAAACCACAAAGTGGTAGTTACAAAAACAGATTTTTTGTTTAAATGGAACTTTACCACTTCTTTGATTTGAATTTCAAAAATAAAATATAAATTATTTTCGTTATTAATTAAAATGTGGTTCAATGGGATGAAAATAATTTTTGATGAAAAGTAACTTTTATGTTTTATTAATCGCGATTAAAGGTAATTCGTGTAATTTAAGGTAAATATGATATTATAATAAAATGAAAATATCTCGACACTTGTCCTAACCCTATTTTATGAGTCATGGACGACCAATAAAACCCATGGGTAGATTTTTGGGACCCCATGGAGCCACTTGGGTAAGATAATGACATTAATGTCTTTTATTTAAAGTAAAAGTAAAAATGACACAAACATGTATTGTTTTAATAAAACAATTTTTACATGTGGTTATACAAGTCCGATTTTTGGCTATAAATAGTCATTGGAAATATAAAACGATTTCCTACATCATGGTATTTTTTTATAATTTTTAGACATTAAATAAATTAAATTATTTATGACATCATGATGATGCATCGATTACCTCATTATTTAACGATTTAAATAAAATGAAGAGATAATGTAAAATATAAGACCTAAACATGTAAAAAACCTATTGGATGGGTGTATTGAGAACTCTTATCACCTTATCCTCGAAATAAATCAATTTGGGACCTTTAAAATCCGAAACACATTTGAAAATAAAGTAACATCTTATACCTTTCCAAGAGTGCCCCTCCTCTCCTCTTATAAAAGGCCCCCACCTCTACCTCCTTACCAACACCTCTCAAGCCTTTGGCTCGTCCAAGCTCTGATAATTTTGTCTCTCCACATACCTCTCCTCATCCTAGAAGCCTTACCTTAGGTAGGAAGCTCTTCAAGAAACCCTTTTGGTTCAAACCAAAGAGAGTTACCCGATTTTAAGGTAACGTCTTCACTTGTGCTCTTTTGTTTTATTTTGCTTCTCCAACCACCTAAACTCTTTTTATTAATTTATTTTGTAACAACACCAGTATCTTCCATATAATAGGATGTTTTTATAAGAAGTATTAGAGATAAGCTTACACACACCTACATCTAATGGTTAAAGAACATACTATTTCTGTGGATGGTGAATTTCTGCCTCACGAAACAATGATTGTTCAATATTATTTTAACACATTCAAAGGTGGCCATTAAGATGTCACCATATTTATATATGATATATAATATGTTTATGGTTTCCTTAAGCTTCTGTATTTTTCATTTAAGGCATACCTTTATGGTTTCCATTATGGATAAACGCGATATCTTCATTTTAAGAAGTGTGGACTACCGCCCCCTCAAAGTGATTTGATTCGTTAATACCATATGTGGTACATATAAATGATATATTTAATGATATTATATATTAATACCATACTGTAATTATAATACTATTATGTATCATTATGTTTTAATTCCATTAAATATGAAATAGAAATGGAAGTAGCGTTCATGCGAACGTATGGCTTACCGTCTCCATGAACGGTACATTTCATTTCTTACATATAAATGATTATGTAATATTATAAATGCATGTATATAATGTATATATATGATATATATGATATCTACATAATGAATATAATTCTGGATATAATGGATATTTTACCCCATGAACAAACATATGATTATAAAGAGTTTATTTTTGACTCAAGTACCAAGTATCGACAAAACGACCGTTATTAACTTAAATGATTACATAATGTGAATAACATGGTAATAAGTGATATAAAAGGAATAATGAAATTGAAAAAGGTTCTTAAGAAAGTATAAATTAACTCAAGTTTATTATTCATGAGATTAATGAACGATCGAGTCAAGTCAGACACGAGGTAAGGGATCCAACCTCTCTCTTTCTTTTTTAAGTACACTCTTTTATGTCATTCCTTTTAAGCTCATATTTCTTATATTGGGGGATGTTATTTTATATTATTATTTCTCTAAATTTTATGTTAATATGATGAGATACCCTATTTTTTCTCATCAATCCATTTTTGAAGTTTTAAGTGGCGCCGTTAGGCTGCCGAATTTTCATAAGGGGATTTTCATCTTACTTTTTATTCCCGTGAGATTCATGCTATATCGGCCACTATTTCCTTTTGTTTGGTGTATGTAATTCCCATTATTTTACTATTCGTTTAACATACTCTCATATATGGGTAGTTACATCTTCATCGTATGACCCTTCTTTCATAGGGTGTACGTTTCGGAAGTTACCCAATTCGGTAAGGGAACCTTTCACGCTCCTCATTTTAAAAGAATTCTTTTTTTAGGTCTTTTAATCTTATTATGATGGGATATGTTCTTATATATCCTTATTTATATAAATTTTATGTCCAAGTGATGAGATACCCCTTTTTATCTCTAATCAACTCATTTTCTGAATTTTAAAGTGACGTCGTTAGGCTGTCGAATTTTTACAAGGGAACATCTTAACCCAATTTCGATTTCTTTGGGTTCAACTTGTAATTCTTGAACATGTCATCCTATGAATATGTGTGAATGACCTCTGATTGTTTCACACTTAATATCCACTTATATTGGGTGTATTTATATTTCTCACATATAATTTTGTGATAGATTTATCCTTAATTTAAGGATACCATCTTTATAATGGATTTCATCTCAATTTACATTTCCATTGAGTCTTCACTGTTGTTATGAACCAATAAACTCTTATATGGTGAATATACTGTCCTTTGATATATTATATCATGAATCCATTTATTCTCATGACATTATAAAGTTCTCATTAAATGTTATTCCGCAATTATTTGTATTCAAGAGTCTCTCATTTTGTTGAAAACTCTTTAACAAAAATATCACTTTAAATGTTTTAAAGATTTATTATTCTAAATCTTTATCTATAATGTCCATGTTTTCAAAATTGTTTTCAGTATTTATTTACATGGACATTAATGTTTTAAAATTATAATTCCATTAAAAGCTTCAAAGTGGCATGGGACACTTTGATTCAAAAATCTCTTATAAATGGTTTTTGAAAATGGATTGATTAATTAAATATCTTGTAATTACTTATTGTGATTGAAAATGAAATGTTTTTATTGAAATGTTTATATTTTCAATATTTTATGTGTAATGATGGTACTTGGACATTTTACGGGTGTTTACATGATAAACCATATGACAAGTGGTGTCGTGAATACCAGGACGGGTGGTTACATTATAACCTCCAATGCATGAGGTATGGAAGTCGGCCGTATGGATATTCCATTAAGTATGTGTGGAAGTCGACTGCATGGTTATTCCATTTAAGTATGTTTATGTCCCAAGTTACATTTATATGTTATGTGTTCTTTATATGGGTTTTATGGTAATCTTTTTGTTACAAAAGGTTAAGTAATGGTCTTTTATTCAGTGAAGAGTTTTTACCACTTCATAAAGGTGAAAAGTATTACTTTGGTAAAGAACTCATGGTTTACTTGTTGTTTTGAAAAACTAACAGTTTTCCTTCTTTGTGTATCCTCTACTGAGATTTTTATGCTCATCCCAAGTTTTTTAAATGTTTTCCACAGGACTTAAAGATGAATAGGGTCAAGGATGGGATTAAGGAAAGACATTCTATCTAAAACGTGGAACTAGACCTGTTTCTTTTTAAGTATTTTTTTTTATTTTATGGAAACTTAGTAGACGTGTCTACTATGTAATCTTTTGAGATGTAATAGTTATGACCTAATTCTCTAAAACTCTAAACCTGAAAAGATCCTCTATGTGAATTATTCATTTAATTCATGATTAAGTAATGTTTAAGGTCGGGGCCTTATAGTTGGTATCAAAGGTCAGTTTAGATAACTTTAGAGGTTAGGGTATTCTCTAAGAATAAGTAACATTACCATAATGGTTAGGATTTCAGAAAGAGTCCTAGTTTTAGATAAAGTGAATGAGTAAGTATATCTTAGTGTTTATCTTCCTCTTTAGTACATGATGGTTTTGTTGATATACTCACACTGACCTTTTTGGTTTTAGTAAATGGCTGGATCTAGAAGGCCCAAAGTAAAAGTGGATGTAAAGGAAACTGTCACAGTTTTCTGAGCGAGAAACTGAATGATATGGGAGCTGCAATGAGAACTCTTGTGTTTATCCTAAACCAACTATCTGGAGTCATGATTGACCACCTAAACCTTGGTGATTTCTATAAGGCATCATATATGTGAGAAACAAATCCCTACGGAACTATAGGTAATAATCATAAAGGTAAGTGTGTTCAAAAACCTATGTGTCAAAGATGTTGAAATAAACACCTTGGAAAATGTTTCAAAGGGACAGAAATATGCTATAGATGTGGAAATGAAGGTCATAAAGCAAGAAACTTCCATGGAAAAAGGAAGCATCCAGTTGACTCGAGGAAAGGGAAAGAAGTTCTTTCTGAGGGATCAATTGAATGTTTTAAATGTGTTGAGCATGGTCATTATGAAAACACATGTCCTATGAAGAAGTTTCAGGGATGGGATCACCAAGATCGTACAAATATTCGTTTACCAATACCTAATGCCATTCTGATTGAGGATGAAAAAACTGACAATGACCAATCAAAGGTATGGATTATTTCTTAACTTTTGTTTTCCTATTTTGGAATCTTAGGATATGATTCATAATTTTGTTTGTAAAAAAGAATTATTTCAGAATAAGTTGGAAAGGAATGGTTAATGGATCATGAAGAATGTTGAATGTGTAAGAAGTCAACATATAAGGGCTTCAAGAGTTATGGTGAAATTCTTAAGAGTATTATGTATCTTTTGATGATGGGGTTACATTAGAAGACTTTTTATAGTATGTTTAACCCTGATGTTTGATATATGAAAATTTTATTCAAGGAATAGTTATCTGTTCTTTTGTGGACATAGTTATAAAGAACCATTTGGGTTTATATGATCCTTACTTTTGAGGTAATTATGGGTTACTATATGTTATGATGGAAAGTGAAAGGCATGAGATAAAATTGAGGTTAAATTATGTTATGGTTATTTTTGATGATTTTATCTATTTTTGGGGAATGATTTGAGAATTATATAGTTTGGAAAAATGAAAACACACAGACCGTGTGACAACCCGTCGTGTTGGACGAAGCTGCGGGAATTGAACCCACAACTAAAGTGCAACTGGTATTTATCGCCTACCACTGGACTACGTGAAGTCTCTGGTTAGTTTCACTAATTATTTATAGTTAGATGATTTTATTAATCAAGAATAAGTTTATTTTGGGTTATCTATGGAAATTATTATCCTATCATGGTGAATATGTGATTAGGCTAATTACTTTTCAATGTGAGACTTTAAGAGTAACTGGTGTTATTTGGAGATAAATGTTAAGATTTACTTTGGAAGACAATGTGATTAAATCCTTCAGAGATTTGGGTTTCAATCTTAGTCTGGATTACTTTGAAGAATTTTATGGATAGTTGTTTATTGAATGGTATTTGTTGAAATTAGGGTATTGTTGGACAAATTTTGGAGATTAGGAGTAGTTTTTCTTTCTGTAAAAAAATATATATCCTTTTTGGGTATTATCTGATCTCATACTAAACTTTTTTGTTTGGTTTTGGTTGATATCTAAAGACAAGGGAAATATATAGTTCTCTTTTGTGGATTAGGTGATTCTGAAGAAGTTGATTATAGTACTCTTAATGCGAACAAGTCTTCCTAAATACTCATCTTTTGGGGAAAGTATGAGTTTGTGTAAGAAATCTAGTAAAAGTTGAAAGTCAACATGACAAGTAAGTATGTTTCCTTAAGATAAAAAATAAATTCCTCAATTGAAAGTAACTTAAAACAAAAATGTTGTCTGTTAACTTTTTCTACTGGGGAATCGAATACCGTTTAACCCATCACAAGTTTGTGATTTTCTGGTGGTTAACTTTCTCCTAAACATGTTTTCTATCACACTCCCTCAGAACATGACCCTTTTTTTTCTTCCATATCCATATTTTCATACTTGGAATCCTAGTATGGGTTAATTTAGGTGACCTTTTTACTTCCATTTATTTCTTTTAAAGTGATAGTTTAATTTACTCATTTTTCGATGTGGGGCTTTCAATGATGTTTCTGAGCCCAATTTTAAAATTGCGAGGACGCAATTCCCAAAAGGGGGGAAGGATGTAACACCCTAGGTAAAAAAAGAATATGACATTTTTTTAGATTTATCCATATTTGTGAATAAAATATTAATATTACTTTAAAGGGAATGCTATGATTGATGGCTTACCCAATACGCAACAACAATTTCCTTTGAAATCTTACGTTGCACTCTAATAATAAAATAATTTCATTTTAAATGATAGTTAACACCTAGACATTGTAATGACGGGAATGAACAAAAATAACTACAAAATGATTATATATGTTTGTCAAATATTTTTACTTTTGACAATAAATTTTATATGATTGAAAATGCAAATGAATCCAATTTTAAGCATAAATCTTCTAATATTCTTTAAAAGGTCGATTAAACACCTTTTGATGGAAAACCATTTTTAAATATACTTTGGGAAATTTTATATGTTGCATTTGACAAAATAAAATTCTTCTTTAGAATCGGGACATCAAAATTTACATTGTGTAAATTTTTGGCATTTTTCTGAAAATATTCATTTTTTAATGAATAATGAAAAGTGTTGTATTTTAATTCAAAACCTCTTTTTAATATAATTTATTTATATAGTTAGGTTATCTTTTTAATTGGTTTCAAAGTTAAATTAGAATTTATTTTTACCATTTAATCCAATGGTGGTCATTTTAATTAATATCACTTTGAGATTGGACATAAACGAGTGTCAATCTTTTGATAGATATTGTTTCTTAAAAACACGCTATTTGATTTGACAGCGGGATTTAATTATAAAATTAATTAATGAAAATTCTATGTTATGAATTTGGTAAAATAGAAATCATTTTTGAATTTAGAATATCAAATATATATTAGGGTGAATTTTTGGTATTTTTCTGAAAAACCTTAATTTTGGATGAATAGTGAAACCACAAAGTGGTAGTTACAAAAAATGATTTTTCGTTTAAATGGAACTTTACCACTTCTGTTATTTGAATTTAAAAAATCCAATATATATTATTTTCATTATTAAGTAAAATTTTTTTCAATGGGATGAAAATAATTTTTGATGAAAAGTAACTTTTAAGTTTTATTAATCGCGATTAAAGGTAATTAGTGTGATTTAAGGTAAAAATGATATTATAATAAAATGAAAATATATTGACACTTGTCCTAACCATATTGGATGAGTCATGGACGACCGAGAAAACCCATGGGTCTATTTTTGGGACCCCATGGAGCCACTTGGGTAAGATAATGACATTAATGCCTTTTATTTAAAGTAAAAGTAAAAATGACACAAACATTTATTGTTTTAATAAAACAATTTTTACATGGGGTTATAAAAGTCAGATTTTTTGACTATAAATAGTAATTGGAAAGATAAAAAAGTTTCATACATCATAGTATTTTTTTATAATTTTTAGACATGAAATAAATTAAATTATTTATGACATCATGATGATGTAGCAATTACCTCATTATTTAACGATTTAAATAAAATGAAGAGATAATGTAAAATCTAATACCTACACATGTAAAAAACCCATTTTATGGGTGGATTTAGAACTATTATCACCTTATCCTCTAAATAAATCAATGTGGGACCTTTAAAATCCGAAACACATTTGAAAATAAAGTAACATTTTATACCTTTCCAAGAGTGCCCCTCCTCTCCTCTTATAAAAGGCCCCCACCTCTACCTCCTTACCCACACCTCTCAAGCCTTTGGCTCGACCAAGATCAGATCATTTTGTCTCTCCACATCCCTCTCCTAATCCTAGAAGCATTACCTTAGGCAGGGAGCTCTTCAAGAAACCCTTTTGGTTCAAACCAAAGGGAGTTACCCGATTTTAAGGTAACGTCTTCACTTGTGCTCTTTTGTTTTATTTTGCTTCTCCAACCCCCTAAAATCTTTTTATTCATTTATTTTTTAACAAAACCAGTATCTTAAATATACTAGGATGTTTTTATAAGAAGGATTTGAGATACAATTACACACACCTACATCTAATGGTTAAAGAACATACTGTTTCGGTGGATGATGAATTTCTACCTCACGAAACGATGATTGTTCAATATTCTTTTAACACCTTCAAAAGTGGAAATTAATATGTCACCTTATTTATATATGATATATAATATGTTTTTTTCCTTAATATTCTATATTTTTCATTTATGGAATACCTTTATGGTTTCCATTATGGGTAAACGCGATATCTTCATTTTAGGAAGTGCGGACTACCGCCCCCTCAAAGTGATTTGATTCATTAATACCATATGTGGTATGTATAAAAGATAGATTTAATAATATTATATATGATACCATACTGGAATTATAATAATATTATTTATCATTATGTTTTAATTCCATTAAATATGAAATAGAAATGGAAGTAGCGTTCATGCGTACGCACGGCTTACCGTCTCCATGAACGGTGCATTTCATTTTTTACCTCTAAATGATTATTTAATATTATAAATGAATGTATATAATGGATATATATGATATATATTATATCTAAATAATGAATATAATTCTGGATATAATGGATATTTTACCCCATGAACAAACATGTGATTATAAAGAGTTTATTTTTGACTCAAGTACCAAGTATCGACAAAACGACCGTTATTAACTTAAATGATCACATAATGTGCATAACATGGTAATAATTGATATAAAAGGAATAATGAACTTGAAAAAGGTTCTTAAGAAATTAGAAATTAACTCAAGTTTATTATTCAGGAGATTAAAGAATGATCGAGTCATGTCGGACACGAGGTAAGGGATCCAACCTCTCTCTTTCTTTTTAAGTACACTCTTTTATGACATTCCTTTTAAGCTCATCTTTATTATGTTGGAGGATGTTATTTTATATTCTTATTGATTTAAATTTTATGTTAATATGACGAGATATCCTATTTTATCTCATCAATCCATTTTTGAAGTTTTATGTGGCGCCGTTAGGCTGCCAAATTTTTATAAGGGGATTTTCATCTCACTTTTTATTCCTGTGAGATTCATGATACATTGGCCACTATTTCCTTTTGTTTGGTGTATGTACTGACCATTATTTTAATATTTGTATAACATAATCTCATATATGGGTAGTTACATCTTCATTGTATGACCATTATTTCATGGGGTGTACGTTTTGGAAGTTACCCAATTCGGTAAGGGAACCTTTCACCCTCCTCATTTTAAAAGACTTATTTTTTAGGTATTTTAATCTTATTATGATGGGATATGTTCTGATGTATACTTATTTCTATAAATGTTATGTCCAAGTTATGAGATAACCCTTTTTATCTCTAATCAAATCATTTTCTGAATTTTAATGTGACGCCGTTAGGCTGTCGAATTTTTACAAGGGAACGTCTTAACCAAATTTTGATTTCTTTGGGTTCAACTTGTAATGATTGAACATGTCATCCTATGAATATGTGTGAATGATCTCTGATTGTTTCAAACTTAATATACACTTATATTGGGTGTATTTATATTTCTCACATATAATAATGTGATAGATTTATCCTTAATTTAAGGATACCTTCTTTATAATGGATTTCATCTCAATTTACATTTCCATTGAGTCTTCACTGTTGTTATGCACCAATTCACTGTTATATGGTGTATATACTGTCCTTTGACATATTATATCATGAATCCATTTATTCTCATGATAATATAAAGTTCTGATTAAATGTTATTCTGCAATTATTTTTATTCAAGAGTCTCTAATTTTTTTAAAAACTCTTTAACAAAAATATCGCTTTAAATGTTTTAAAGATTTGTTATTCTAAATCTTTATCTTTAATTTCCATGTTTTAAAAATGGTTTTCAGTATTTATTTATATGGACATTAATGTTTTAAAATTATAATTCCACTAAAAGCTTCAAAGTGTTATGGGACACTTTGATTCAAAAATATCTTTTAAATGGTTTTTGAAAATGGATTGATTAATTCAATATCTTGGAATTACTTATTGTGATTGAAAATGAAATCTTTTTATTGAAATGTTTATATTTGCAATATTTTATGTGTAATGATGGTACTTGGGCATTTTACGGGTGGTTACGTGATAAACCATATGACATGTGGTTCCGTGAATACTAGGATGGGTGCTTACGTTACAACCTCCAATGCATTGGGTATGAAAGTCGTCCGTATGGATATTCCATTAAGTATGTGTGGAAGTCGACCGTATGGTTATTCCATTTAAGTATGTTTATGTCCCAAGTTACCTTTATATGTTATGTGTTCTTTATATGGGGTTTATGGTAATCTTTTGGTTACAAAAGGGTAAGTAATGGTCTTTTATTCAGTGAAGAGTTTTTACCACTTCATAAAGGTGAAAAGTATTACTTTGGTAAAAAAACTCATGGTTTACTTGTTGTTTTGAAAAACTAACAGTTTTCCTTCTTTGTGTATCCTTTACTGGGATTTTTATGCTCATCCTAAGTTTTTGAAATGTTTTCCACAAGACTTAATGATTAATAGGGTCAAGGATGGGATCAAGGAAAGACATTCTATCTTAAACATGGAACTAGACATGTTTCATTTTATGTATTTTTTATTTATTTTATGGAAACTTAGTAGAAGTGTCTACTATGTAATCTTTTGATATGTAATAGTTATGACCTAATTCTATAAAACTCTAAACCTGAAAAGATCCTCTATGTGAATTATTCATTTAATTCATGATTAAGTAATGTTTAAGGTTGGGGCCTTATAATATCGATCCTATCTAATCCATACACAGAGGATTCCAAACCCCAACTAAATGGGGGTAATTGAAAAACCTACCTTTGGTTAGCAAGATACCCATGCCCTGGATCAATAGTACCGATTAGGGGTTTCCATCCTTGAGAACACTCCAATATTTACACTAGATCCCAGTCATAGACAATATGAATATGAAGAGGGAATAACATGCTCATACTACCTCACATTGTATCTTAGATATCAAACATAAGGACACCATGAAATTCTATTTTAAAAAAATACCCAGGATAGACTACTCGTATATCCAAATATGAGTTTGAATATGTAGATATGAATAGAAGGTGGGTTTGGAAGAAACACATCACATAACCCATAGGGTACATAGTGTATAGAATCTAATAAATAACCTATTCATGTAATTATTCTCCATATGGTGTGTAAAAATCAACACACATGGTGTGTTGGTTAATATACATGATGTGTGGGACTGAGGGTGTTACCCATTATGTAGTAGAACCTCTTTTGATGTATGAAATTGAGATACATGATGTGTAAAACTATATGAACTCCTGGGAACATACTCCTGGTACATGTTATGTATTCAATTAGGGATACATGGAATTTGAGTAAATCACATGGTGTGTGATATTTAACTCAGATCAAAACCCTATCCACTATAGTACTCGAAATAGATGGTGTGGGATCTTTCAAACTGTACACTTTGTAGTAAAACATTTCACACTAGAGCCAACATGTCATTCAAAATATTTTTCATTTATACTGATCCTTCCCCAAATCTTACAAAATTCTTCCTTGGACACATTATTTATGGAAACACCACCATTGGATAATGTTTTCTAGACACCAATCATTGTAATAGTACACCACATCGATTCCCCTTCAACCCCTTATGCCACCTCTCAGAAATCCATCCCACATCATCATCTTTTCATATTCCACTACTATCTAGTGATTCTACCATATACCAAGGTCTCTATTTTGAATCACAAAAACACAAACACAAACAGAAATTCAGGTTTTATTTTGATTCTAACCAACTCAATTATTTGTAAAATCATTGACTAAATCATTAACATTGATGAACACATGTATAAAGAGAGGAGAAGTCCATAAAAACACAAAATAGAATAATAATAATGGACATTCTATACTCATCCATTTATTCTTGGTGAAAAAATATGAAAATTAAAGGGGTATAATATGCAAGGTAATGATTAAATAATCCCTAATAATAATATAAAAAATCAATAATTTGTTAGGGACATGATCAGAATGAAGGAATAGAGAACCAAAATTAATCATGAATGAGAAAACTTGGAGAATTGAGTAAATAAAAAATATAAAATACCTACCTTGAAAAAAATATTGATCATTGGTTAAGAACATGCTCACAATGATGTTGTTGGTGATTCAACTCCAATCGTCATCAATTCCACGAGTCCTCCATAATCGATCATCAAATATTATCCCTTAGTTGTTCCTTAAAAATAGATTGTCTATTCATATCACCCTATATATTTGTGAAAGATATACTTAAATAGAGTTTTAATAGGTTAAAATAATCAATTAGATAATTTAATTAATTATTTTAATTAATATCTAATAAATTGGCCTATTATTGTGAACCATCATAGGAACCGATGTTAATGAAATTTACATCGTTCCTATACTGAAAACCATAATACAAACTCAACCATGGTCTCTGCTTCCCCATAAAAAAATTTATTCATATGATAAATATCATTATAGAAAATTCAAATATGTGGAATATAATAATTTATATAATTTTATATATCCATTTTTAGGGTTCCCTAACACCTAAAATATTGCAACATCACCACAAGAAGTCTTATAAATAAAATTAATAATTCTAAAAGGGTATATCACAAAAAAAATCATTAGACCCTCCCCACCTTTAATTATTTTCTTCCCAAAAAGAAAAATCTACCCAATGAGGTGAGGGTATTGGGCCTTTTTTAGGCTTTCACACTCCCATGAGCTATCCTGAAAGTTCTTATGCTGCCAAAGGATGTGAAATACTGGGATATCTCACCCATAAAGGGTTGTATCCTATTGATCCTTAGTCTGCACCATGTACTCTTAAAATGTGTCTCCATCACTGATATCCATCTCTCCCCAATTAATTACATAATAAAAATTGTGCGCAAATCTCCTTAGATATGATACATGGAAGATTTTGTTCACTCGATACAAATTTGGTAGAAATTATAAGTGTTATTCAACCTCACACACCTTATATAGAATTATAAATAGACTAATAAATCTCACATAAATCATTCCACCTCAGATAAATATCTTTAAGATGTTCTGAGTTGAGACCTTCCGGAACATGTGGTCTCCCTACTCAAAATCCAAAGGCCTCTATCAATGATATGTATAGGACTTATGACGACTCTAGAAAGTCCTTTTCTGATCCTAGATCACCTAGATCTTCTTTATCATCACCCGTACATGATCTATCCCCATGAGTGATGAATCTACCAATATCATCTAGCACTTGTGTGACCTTCATGGTCTCTTATACAAGTCCTTGAATGGATCCATGAAAATGATGGATTGTTAAGTATTATTATAAGGGAACTCCACTAATGGAAAATATTCCCCCCAACTTTGAATGATATCCAACATGAAATACCTTACCATATCCTCAATTAGATAAATAGTTTGATCAGTCATCTTATCCATCTGAGTAAGGAACACAATACTCATTTGTAACTAGTTCCCAAACCCATCATTAAATCATTTCTATAATTAGGATGTAGTTTGGTCATATTGATTATATATGATCATCATGGGTTCCCCTTGAAGTTAGATGATATTATCCACGTTCAGGCACCCCAATATCTCCACTAAACTTAGTTACAGTAATTATAGACACAGTTTCCAGTCAATATTTCATTTCCACAACTCTGGTTCAGAGCTTGGAGATTCCAATGGAGTCGTTGGCTCGATCCTTGCGATTAGAAACTCCTATGGTAGAAGATTCGATGATTACACACTGGTACCGGAAGTGTGAGCTTGCTCTAGGAGGCGAGATCTTCAGCTGGGATCTTCTAGTAGTGGCGTTGAGGCCTTACAACGTCATCTTGGGTATGGACTGGTTATCCACAGTCCATGCCCAGATAGACTGTATTAGGCGCAAAGTGCGGTGTGCCCACATGGATGGAACCAGGTTTTCCTTCACCAGCAAGAAGGGAATATTTGAAGCACATGATGGACTTGCCTGGAGTAGGGTGCAACCAATCACACATCATTTGGCTAGCCTTACCCTCGGAACAGTTGATGTTGAGAGTCTGAGCTATCCTATAGTGGTGGAACAGTATGCTGATGTCTTTCCTGATGATGTTCTGTGACTACCTCCTCACAGAGAGGTAGACTATTACATCAACCTATACTGTGGAATGACACTGATATCTACACCATCATATCGTATAGCTCTCGTGGAGCTTGGTGATTTTTGAGTATTCCTAGAGGACTTGCAGAGGAAGGGGTTCATAAGGCCATGTGTTTCTATATGGGCAGCCCCGATTTTGTTTTACAAGAAGGTTTATGGGATTTTGAGACTCTATGTGGACTATCGGTGCCTTAACCAGGTGACTGTGAATAACAAGTATCTACTTCCGAGGATTGATGATCTGTTTGATCAGTTGAAGGTAGCTCGATGGTTTTTGAAGATAGATCTCAGATTAGTCTATCATCAGCTCATGGTACGAGACGAGGATGTGTAGAAGACAGCCTTCAGATGTTGGTATGGCCACTATGAGTTCTTGGTTATGCCATTCGGCATGACCAACACCCCATCAGTGTTCATGGGACTCATTAATAGGATCTTTCAACCATACCTCGATCGTTTTGTGGTGTTATTCATTAATGACATCTTGGTGTACTCAGCAACAGAGTAGGAGCATGCCTATCATCTGCAGATAGTTCTGGATACACTCTGAGAGCACTAGGTTTATGGTAAGCTATCGAAGTTCCAGTTCTAGATATGGTAGGTCCACTTTCTGGGACATGTTATCTTGGAGGCTGGAGTTGCAGTAGATCTGTCAAAGATAGAGGCAATGCTTGCTTGGGAGCCACCATTAAGTGCGACCGAGGTGCGGAGTTTCTTTGGATTGGCTGGGTACTATCGGAGATTCATACCCAACTTTTCCAGAGTTGCGACAAACTTTTCAGCGTTGATGAATAAGGGACATCACTTATTATGGAAAAAGATATTCTAGTATAGTTTTTAGGAGATGATCTAGAGACTGGCGAGTGCCCCCGTCTTGAGGAAACCAGAAGAGGGCGTTGGGTATGTAGTCTACTGCGACGCATCATGGACAGGACTTGGATGTTTCCTGATGCAGGAGTGAGTAGTGAATGCATATTGTTCTTGAAACCTGAGTCATCATGAGAAGAACTACGCTACCCATGACCAGGAGTTAGCAGTAGTGGTCTTCGCCTTGAATATGTGGTGACATTACTTGATGGGAGAACGTTTTACAGTCAACTATGATCACAAGATTCTCGGGTATATCTTCTCTCATAAGGACCTGAACCTAAGATAGTGGTGATGGATGTAGTTCCTTCAGGACTATGACTTCATGATAGTTTACACTCCTTGGAAGTGGTATGTTGTGGCAAACGCACTTAGCGGGAGGTCTAGATTACGGTTTCTGAGTGAGGTGACAGAGCAGCTAATCGTGTTGTAGATATCCTTTGTGGATAGATATGGAGCAGCTTACCTTTAGTCTAATACTTTCAATCCCCCGCTTCTTCAGTAAGTTTGGGAGGCACAACTTAGGGACATTGACTGTGAGGCTCAATGTTCCCAGATATACTCAAGACATGCACCTGATATATTTACTAAATGTGGGGAGAATTTCATCCTATTTAGAGGATTCACCATGGTACTAGTGGTGAAACAGGAGGAGTTGTTGAAGGAGTTCCATACTTCCCCTTTAGCGGTACATCCTGTTGTTGTGAAAATGTACCAAGACCTCTGGCGTCATCTCTAGTGTCCGGGGATGAAGAAATAAGTTGCAGAGTTTGTTTCACGATGCCTAACTTGTCAGCAAGTGATGGTCGAGCATCATGTACCGACAGGCTTAGTTCATCCACTAGAGGTGCCGGAGTGTAATTGAGATTATATCTCCATGGAATTTGTGACAGGGCTACCACGTACGTCTAGGGGAAATAATTCCATTTGGGTGATCCTTGGTTGACTCACCAAGTTTTCCCACTTCTTACCTATCTGAGAGAAGGGATTAGTAGAGGGCTTAGGATGCCTCTATGTACAGGAGATTGTATGACTTCATGGGGTGCCATAAATGATCATATCTGACCGTGATGCACATTTTACATCCCGGTTATGGAAGGGGTTATAGGAGGCATTCAAGACTCATCTATTTTTGAGCACCGCCTTTCATCCTCAGACAAATGGTCAGATGGAGCGGACCATTCAGACACTGGAGTACATGCTTCGTGCTTGCATCCTAGATTTTGGTCCCAGTTTGGATGATCGCTTTACCTTGGTGGAGTTTGCATACCACAATAGTTTTCCCTCAACCATCGGTATGGAACCATCTGAGGCCTTGTACGGTCAACCATGCAGGTCACCTCTATGCTGGATAGACCCAGGGGAGTCAATAATTATGGGTCCAGAGTTGGTACAAGCTACCACTGAGAATGTATAGATCATTCAGGAGCGGATGAAGACTGCACAGAGCAGGCATAAGTCTTATACTGACAGGAGACGAAGACTTTTGGAGTTTCAGGAGGGGGACCATGTATTCTTGTGAGTCTCCCATTGACAGGGACTATGGAGATTTGGATGAGATAGAAATCTCTCTCCGAGATTTATCAGACCATTTTAGATACTTCAGAGGATTGGCGAGGTGGAATACCACTTGGCACTGCCACCACAGTTGGAGAGGGTACACGACGTCTTCCACGTATCCCAGCTGAGGAGATACGTGCATGACCCATCTCACATCATCGACCATGGTGATATGGACCTTGGTGATGGGGCGACATTTATGGAGGTCCCAGTGGAGGTTGAGGATTGATAGGAGTAGGTCCTTATTGGATGATCGATACCTCTGGTGCATATTCACTGGCAGCATGGGAACCTCTAGGAGAGCACTTGGGAGCAGGAGGCTCAGATTCATTCTCAGTACCCCCATTTGTTTCCTTAGTCTATGTTGTGGTTTTTCGGGATGAAAATCCCTAACGTGGGGAGAATGTGAAGACCTGTATTTTCCATGTAATTTGTTTAATTATATGAAATTATTAAGATCCTGTGAAAATTTACGGCGTCTGATTCCGAGGCCCAGTGTGCTCAGAATGAATTTATGAACTTTTTTTAAGGTACATTTAGTAAACGCACGAGCGACATTTTATAACTTTTGAACCAATGATCGGATTAAAAATATGAGGGCACCGTTGAATCCACAGCTCCGAGATTTTCTTAAGGAATCATTCACTTTGACCGCAATAAATCATGTGGAAATGTTATATTTTGGAATTTTTTTAAAAGAATTATAAAATAACTTAGTTATTTTATTTCTCCCATATATTTTCCTCCCATGAATAAGAAGCAGTGGCGAGACCAACGACATGCCAATCCATTAAATGGCTTGACTCCTCAAATCCTTTGTAACGACGCTATTGGAATTAGAATGGTTCCCATTAAATGAACCCCAATTAATTCCATGAGTGTTACTCACCCTCTACCTATCCTATTTATATAGAGCCTAGGGGGTATTGTCACGGCTTCACCAAGCGACAAAGTTTAGATAAAGTGTCGTGACGCCAACCACTTGGAGGACAGGACCGATGCCAGCGAGTGGTGACGAGTTCCACTGAATCACAAACCGAAGAATGACGATTGAGAAGTGTTGTTAGAGGCTTGTTGTGGGAATGATGAATGATGACTCTTCCTCAAACTCAGAAGTTCTCCAACAATCATGAGGTATTTCTTAATCTTGTTTTAATTTCAAGAGGTTGTTGAGTCATTACTACCCTCTTGCTATCATGCTAACACGAAGGTCGTGAGCCAAATGAACTAGGTCAGGACCCTCTACCTTTTGTTTGAATTTGGTGCGTTCTTCATGAGATTTTTCTTTCAGTTCGAAGGAAACCCGACACGGCGGGTGACATTGGTGTCCAACAATGGCCGGCTGCGATGGAGATATTGGTGTGTTGTCGCGCACCGCTAGCAAAGAAGGCTGCGTCCGCAGCCGTGGAGGGTGAAGATGGCGGCCGGCTCCGGCCAACCACAAAAGAGGTGGCGGCGCGCCATCGCATGCTTCCAGAGAAGGTGGTCACTAATTTTTAGCCACGATGGACACAAGAAGCAATCGACATCGGCTATCCATAGGAGGAGGTAACGGCGCACCACCAGAGTAGTCATGGCGGCATGATCTACGCCCCACGGGTCCCGCAGTAGGTGAGCTGGTGCCACGTGGAACCGCCGCTATGGAAGAAAACGAACGAAGACTCAGACGTTTGGGAAAACTAGGGGACTCCCCCCCCCCCCCGTGTCAGCCTGGGTGGGCCCCTCTCTAGCGGGTCATGCATGCATAGTGAGCTGCACCTCCATGGGCCGGGACGGGCCGCACCTCCGCGGTCCATGCCGCGCAAGCCCTGTCGGCCGGGCCAGACCACAGCCCAACGGCCCGAGCCCACCGTGGCCCCGCCCATTCGGGTAAGACCCAGACTAGGATGGGTCGACCCGACCTAGGTCGGGCCAGCCCAGGACAGGTCGGTCCGGCCGGGTCGGACCTGACTCGGACCCACCCAGACCCAGTTTCACTTAAAAGGACATAACGTGAAATCCGGGCATCCATTTGATGAACTGTCTACGGCGCTGGAACCCTTTGAGTGAGATGAACCTTTTGGTACACTCCATATAAGTTTTGGAGAAAGTTATAGTACAACCGAGTTGGATCGAACTCGAATCCAACCAGTCCCTCAGAACTAAAACGCTTATAAGTCACAGACCGGGCGTCCGATTGACGTGTAGTCTGTCGCGTTGGAACCCTTACGACATGGCAGTACTTTGGGATACTTCTTCATAGAACTTATTGGTGGTTGAGGTAAGAACGATGTCTTGAGTAGAGGTTCTCCCAAACTTTCTATGAGTGTGAATCCAGTGGCTGGTAGTGAGGCGGAGGTTGGAGACAGATCATATAGAGGTTAGTACCAAGCGATTCTACATGGGTCAGCACTGATCCTGTGTGGTTCAAATACTATGTGGGTTAGTGCTCAGCGATCCTATGTGGGTCATCGCATATCGATCCTATGTGGGTAATATCCTGTGTGGGTTAGCGAGGGTTAGTACCTATCGATCTTGTGTGGGTCAGACTCTGTATAGTTCGCAACAGTGTCTCTTGACAAAATAAGATGATCTAGCTTCTCGACTAATCATCTGTACTTATGTGCTTTACTTACATACCTAGTGTGAGATGATTATTTACCTTTTTGGTACTTTTACCTTCATGGTGTTTCCTTTTTGGTACTTTTACCTCCGTGGTGTTACCTTTGTGGTGTTACATTTGAGGTATTCTTCCTTCGTGGATCAGTTGTGAAAATGGCTTAAAAGTTGGAGCCTTATGTTTCCTCATGTATGTGATGATTATATTATGATTACTTAGGTATATATATGGGAATATACCTAAGTATAGTTTATGACTACTACTTCGTGCTTTGTGATTGAGGTCTTTCTTTATGGTCATTACTTTGTGGAACTCTGGGATACATTCCAGGGTCTCGGGGTCCCTACTGAGTATTGTTATACTCACCCCTGCACGGGCTATGCCCGCACCTTGCTATGTCTTACGCAGATGACAGAAATCACTGATTGAGGATAAGGGATCTAGGACTGGATGGTGCTCAGAGGTGGACCATTTGACGCGACGTGCCACAGAGACTACTGAACGTGAGCTTCACCTACCCTTCAGGTAGGATCCTTGGTGGATGATCCATGATTTTTTTTCTATTTTTATTTGTACTTGTACTTTTCAGTTGGGCTTGTATTCTGGCCCCTTTTCCTTCAGTACACTTTTTACTACAGCAGTTTACTTCGTGGTTTCTTCTAGTTGTGTTTTGGGGTTGTGTGTGTTTGTACAAGTTTAAAGGCAATGCCTTCCAGTTTTAGGGATATGCATTTCCAGTGCTAGTTTTCAGCCACTAGCCTATGGAAGGAGGGCTTGGGGTAGTCATGAAACAGACCCCAAGGGACAGGTTGTGACATGCATTGGGTATGTAGTATTCTATGATGCATTAAGGACCAAACTGGGTTGTGTCTTGATGCAGGAGCGGGAAGTTATCGCCTACAGTTAATGGAAGTTGAAGGATCATGAGAAGAATTACACGAACCATGACCTAAAGTTAGCATTAGTGGTCTTTATATTAATGATGAGGTGACACTACTTGATGGGAGAACAGTTCACCATCTACTCTGACCATAAAAGCCTCAGGTATATCTTCTCCTAGAAGGACCTAAACTTGAGAAAATGATGGTGGCTAGAGTTCATCTAGGACAATGACTACAAGATATTCTATACTCCTGGGAAGGGAAACGTAGTGGCAGAAGCACTTAGAAGGAGATCCAGTTTGTAGTTGCTGAGTGATGCATCAGAGAAGTTAGCCATGATGCATATATCCTTTGTGGATTGTGATGGATCAGCTTATCTTCAATCGATAGCTATCACTCCCCCACTCTTACAGCGAGTTAGGGGTGCATAACTTTTGGATGTTGACTGTGAGGGCCGGCATGCTCAGTTATCCATAGGAAAAGCTCCTAATGGATATTCAAAAGTTGGGGAGCACGTCATCCTTTTCAAAGGGTGCATCATTGTACGAGTGGCATCACATGATGGGGTTATGAGGGAGTTCCAAACCTCTCAATTGGTGGTACATCTAGGAGTGACAAAGATGTACCAGAATCTTTGACATTATTATTGGTGGCCGAGGATGAAGAAGGCAGTGGTGAAGTTCATTTCACCGTCCCTCGCTTGTCAACAAGTGAAGGAAGATCATCAGGTTCCAGTAGGCTTGACTCATCCACTCAAGTTACTGGAGTGGAAGTGGGATGGTATATCGATGGACTTTGTGATGGGTTTTCCCTTCACATCCAGAGGCAAAAATACCATCTGGGTAATTTTTGGTCAACCCACCAAGTCATCCCACTTCCTACCCATCTGAGAGTAGAGTTTAGTAGAGATATTGGGATGCCTCTACCTATAGGATATAGATAGAATCAACTAATTCCCATTGATGATAGTCTCTGATTAAGACACACTCTTTACATCCCGATTGTGGAATGGATTGTAGGTGGAGTTTGGGACTCAGTGATGCTTGATCATAGCTTTCCACCCGCAGATAGATGGTCATATGGAGAATACTATCCATGTTTTAGAGGACATTATTCGTGATTGCATCTTGGACTTCGATCATGTTGGGAGGATCATCTAACTCTGGTGGAGTTCACATACAACAATAGCTACCACTCTATCTTTGGTATGTCACCATTCTAGGAACTGTATGGGAGACCATGTAGATCACCATTATGTTGGATAGACCCAGGGGAGTTAGTACTCATGGCTCCAGAGTTGGTACGAGCTACCACCAAGAAGGTTTAAGTCATTTAGGAGCAGATGAAGACTACAGATTGAAATCATAAATCTTATGCTGATAGGAGATGGAGGCCCTCGGATTTCAATGAGGGAGACCATGTGTTTTTTTGGGTCTCAGCTCGATGGGGATTACAAAGATTTTTCTGGGGCGGAAAGTTGTATCTGAGAATCATTGACCCTTTCTAGGTTCTGAGTAGATTTTCTGATGTGTAATACAGCCTAGCTCTTCCCCCATAGATGCACTAGGGGCATAATTTCTATCACTTATCGCAGTAGAGGAGGTATATACATGATCCATAAAACATTATCCACTGGGGTGAGTTGTACATTGATGATGGGACGATGTTTGCGGAGTTTCTAGTAGAGATTGAGAATCGACAGGAGCAGGTCCTTCATGGATGGTCGATTCCTCTGATGGTCATTCTGTGGAAGCACGAGAATCTCTAGGAGAGCACTTGGGAGAGGGAGACTCAGATCCATGCTCAGTACCCCCATTTATTTTTTATCCCTTGTTTTGATTTATGAGGACATATAGCTTTATGGTGGGAGAATGTAATGTCCTAGAAATTCCATGTAATTTTTAAAAAAAATTATAATGGATTATTTCGAGACCATAAGCTCAGAAGACACTTGATTTCAAGGTCTAGTGAGCCCGTAAAATGTTTTGGACCTTTTTTTAAGTTTATTTAAAATACCGCTCGTACACGGTTTTGGAAACTTTTAGATGGGTGCCCGGATTAAAAATCTGAGGGCACATTGTGCCCAGAATGACGTCTTTACCAAAATAATTAACCTCGATCGGCTCAAGTTGAGTGAAAAAGTTATTTTTCATAATTTTTAAGAAAAATATAATAAAAATTTCTGAAGGAAAAATAAAATAAACTTTCTGTTATTTTGTTTGAATTTCATATTTCATTGCAACCTAACACCGTTGAAACCTGAGCGTAACAGAAATGTTGTATCATAAATGAAACAATGTAATGACACTGTGACTTAGCCTAATAGAATTGATGAAACATGTTTTCTCTTTTTAATGTGTTAACCGACTATGGGACAGTTGGGACAATCTAGTATTTCTTTGAACCCTTGGAGATTTGGAATTGATGAGCGATGATCAAAGAACCGCCACCAAAGAAGGATTGAGGAATGAAGAATGACAATAGTGTGATCTTTTCCAATGAATGATCCAACGTTGAGGTAGGGGATTGATTCTAAGTGAATTTCTTTTTTACCCATTCATGGATTTCAGTGACGAATGCAGGTCATCCCACGAACATGTGACCCATGGATCGATCACTTATGTGGGAGGGTTTCTAATATCAGGGTCTGAATCAGAGTTATCCATGTTAGATTCATAAATCTCCTCCCAACATGTTTTTAAATTATAACGTGGAGGGATTGGTCTTACACGAACAAGGCCCAAATCCCTATGTTGGGGGGGTTCTTATGTTCTCTATGACCAAACCTCTGGATAAGTGGTGAGAAAACATGGAGTACATAGTAGTGAAAGTGAATACCCGAGGATCCTGAAGGTACTCGCATATCAAAAAATGGACCCCCAGAGTGGGTCCGGTGTCCTGTGAAAGGAACCACCAACACTAACGACATGCCAGAGACTGCACGCAGTGGCAGCCATATGTGGGAGGCGGTGCGTGCTGGCGACACGCCACAGTGGCGGACGAGGCCCATGGAAAAGTCTTCAGGCAGTGGATCGGGGCCATCAGTGGTGTGAGAAGATGCGGAAAGCTGCGCCACATCATGTGGCTAGAGGGTCGCGGTCCAGCTGGACTATGACAGGCACTACGTCTCGGGTGGAGCAAGCTGACCCGCTCATGGAGAGTTAGGATGGAGAAGACAGGCCACCACGGGTAACCTAGCAGCCCCTACCCTAGCAGCCCAGAGGGCTAGAATCAGATAGGGTCGGGTCGGACCAGTTGGGTCGGTGGACCCCTGGGCCAGGTCGGGTTGGGTCGGCCTGGTCGGACCAGACCACGACCCCACTTACCCCCTTTTAGTAAAACAAGCATAACTTCTAAACCCTATGTTTGATTGACGAGACGTTTGCAGAATTGGGACCCTCACGAATAGATGGTAATTTTGAAATACTCCAAGTGAGTTTTTGTGGAATTTGGGATACGTCCAATGTCTTGAGGAGTATATTATCCTAGAATCAAGTGCACTGTGGGCGGGAATCCTATGGTTGGCTATGACGAGCGGACCTTAGTGGCCTGGTAGATGAGCAAAACTCAATGGCCCAATAGAACTTAGTGACAAGAAGACCTCAGTGGCTCAGCAAGCCACAATGACTAATTAGGGATGAGTCCCTCAGTAGTAGAAGATGTTTAGAATTGAAACTGATAGTATTTTTTCTATACATTTGGTTATACCTATGTGAGTTGTCCACTAATTATTGTGTAATTTTCTTTTTGGTATTTTCTTTGTGGTTTGGGGTCCCTACTGGGTATTGTGTTACTCATACCTACACAGGATCAACCCATATGTATCGTCTCTTGTGAAGATGACTAATGTTTTGATAGAGACCTTGGAAGTCTAAGACCAGGCAGTGCCCAGTGAGCAAAGACAATCAAGGAATACACCTATAGATTTAGGAAGCTACTCTTATCCTACTCTTCATCTAGGGTTTTCTGCATATGGGTTTCTAGTGAATTTTTTACCCCTTTGTTTATAGCTTGTATTTTGTTGGGCTTGTATTCTGTCCCCTTTACTTCCAAATTTGTATTGTTTACTCTCAGTGTTTTTCTAAGTAACATGAATATTTTCCCTTTTCATCATTGTGGGTTGGGGTTGTGAGTGTGTGTGTGTGTGTGTACAGGTACTTGATAAATTCCTCCCACTTGTAGTATAATTCCTTCAGTGCTATTCATCATCCCATGGCCTTTGGTAGGCAGGATTGGGGTAGTCATGGCATAGGCCCTGGGGTACGGGTCATGACAAATATACTCTACCCATCCCTCTCTATTTTTCTCCCATGATTACATCAAAATCTCAAGAAGCTCCTCCAAAGCTTTTTAAACACCCTCTCAAGGTAAGATATCCTATCATTTTACATTTAATTAAAGAACCTTCTTTGAATTTTTAATTTTAATTCCCAATTGTTCATGTTGGATTATATTATTACATATCCCTATTATTGCAGTTATAATTTTAAATTGATTATTTATCACTTTAACTCTCATTAATACCTCTAGTGAATCTTTGAATACCCTTGTTATGCTATGGAAATTATCCTTCAATTTTCAATAATTTTTTTTTTCTGAATACTCTTCCCCATTTCCACTCAATGGTATTCACCTAGATGTACCCATCCTTCATTTAATGAGGAATACATGTTGTTATCCTGCACTCATTAATATTTGGATTTAATTTGATGTAATATGATCCTATGTTGAATGATATATGATACACACTTTTGTATATACATGATATGAGAGTGATGTGTGGGCCCAGAATTATATACTCCTCCAATACATTGGGTAATGTTTTAATCTCATGTGATTCCATGTATGGTGTGTTAGAGGTTATCCTAAGAACATGATGATATCTTGTCTTGATGGTTATCCTTGTCTTATGTTTATGAAACAATGATTTCTATTGTTTCCACATTCTCTTATTGCCTTTATATTATCATTTTATATCAAGCCTTATTGTCTGAGATTATGATTCTCATCCATTTCATTTCCCAATGAAATTCATATCTAGTAACATGTAATACTTTAATCATGATATTATTTGTTACTCCCTTACTAGAATTTCTATCTCACCCATTTTTTAGGTATATCCCCAAGTTATCGCGTACATTTTTAAGAGAATTGGAATTTTAAAAGCATGTTAAGGATTTTTTTCAATAATGTTGTTGTATCTATTCATCAAGTTTGTATTATATGTATCTAATATCCTAAATAAATTAGGTTTAATGATCTTTGGGTATTTTTTATATGTAAATTTAGCTTATAAATCATTAGACAAATTTAATTAATGTGTGGGTTGTCATAGTTGGTATCAGAGAAAATCCAGTTATTTTTTGGATTAGGATTACAGAAGACTAAAGAATGACATAGAGATAATACTTAACATAGTAAAACATACCTAACTTTTGTTAAATTATATATTAATTTTATTCCATGAAAAATAATCCCCATTTAGACACTACATGTGTATGTGGATCTAACACAAATTTACCTAGGCATAACAACCCCAAGAATAGCAGATTGAGCTAGACTCAATTATGAACTAGTGCACGAAAACAAACCATAAAGCACACCTATTATTACCATAATTGGGGATATTCTTTCATAAATTCACAAGCACATTATGAACCATTATTTAGGGAATAAAAATTCCAATAATATTTTATATTATGAAATATATAATGGATAACATAGATTGAAGCCAAAAAATTCAGAGGTTAAGGAATATATGTCATTTATGAGTTATCCATTTAATGTTCATGGTTTCCCATTTATGTGATTAATAGTTTAAAAATTATCATCACTAATTTTTACTTTATTATAGGGTATGTATAGAAGTATGAGGAACCAAGTCAACAAACAATGTAAGGGGAAATGTGATGACTGCCCAGACAAGATATCAAACCCAATCAGAGTAGGAATCGAGAACTTCATGACTATACATTTTTAATTAACTTAAGTTTTGAACATTAACCTAAATTAGGAGAAAATCTCAAATCCTAAAAATAAATATGATGTTTCAATTGATATATTTATGTGACAAAGGCATATGAAATTCATTGGATCTTCTGATCCCTTAATTTTGGAACAATTGAAAAAATCTATTAAAAGAATCTTCTTCACCCTTAAATGCTTTGACTAAGATAAGGTTGTGATGAGTGTTTTTTGTATGGAACAAATAGCTGAACAATTGTTTATGTCGGTAAAAAATTATAAGCCTTAGGAAGATATTAGAGTAATGGAGTGAAATAAATTCTGTTAAATGTTTTTCAATTAATATTTTCCTCATACTCTTCGACTGAAAATGCAAAGGTATTTCCTTACACTTAATACAAAGGATGAAAAATATATCAGTGTTTATGAGAAAAAATTCAAAATAATTTCATGATACACCTCCATATTTTTCATTACTCTTGAATATAATATTAAACACTTCATTTTTGAGCTATCATCAATTTTACAAAAAACCTTTGTAATTTGGGATATAGAAGATTATGATGATTTTTTTTGATGTGCCCTCAAATTTGAAATAGAGATGATCATATGTAAAGTGTCTCATGGGGATAATAAGTAGAAATTAGAGTTTAATTACAGTGGTGAGATAGTTAAATTTAATTTTTTGATTAAATTTCAACATCACACTTGTTGAATTTGTCGTAAGAATCACCTTGGAAATTGCTTGAAGGGGGAAAGGAAATGCTTTAGGTGAGGGAAGAAAGGGAACCAAGCTAGTGATTACCGGTGGGTAAAACCCACCAATGTGATAGAAAAAATGAATAGTATAGTCAAACCTCAACCCATTTACTATTGTTTTAAATATAAGTAACAAGTACACTTTTAGAATAAATGTACAAATCTAACAATTTTCAATGAAAACTAATGATAGAAACCTCTAAGGCCTAGGGAACAAGGGTGATCATATACCATCACAACTACAGAGTTGGATCCCTACAAATAATTAGTGATAGGTATTCTAGTTATTCATTCATGAATTGAAAAATCTATTTTTGATACTAGTTTAGTGAATTCTTTCATATCTTCCATGTTTATTATAACTATTCAAACACCACCGCGGGTCATGGAAGTAGAGATATTGGTGAAAACAGAAAATGGGGAAATTATTGAATCCCATTTATATAACTACTCCCCTATTAGAAAATATAAAATTACCAAAAAACCTTGTGATTCACCCTTTATAATAATTTAATGCTATTCAAGGAATGGTTTATATTTCCTAATATATATCCTTTAATAATTATAGAGCGAATTATATTACCCTATGTATCAAGAATTGTCCGAGAATTCTATACAAGTGTAAGGAGGAGGATAAATATTATTTGGTATCATTATCTCATGAATGGGTATTATTATCCTACTAGAAATTATTTCTAGCCCAAATTATTGAGACTAAGGAAAATATCATCCTTTATGACATTTCAATTGTGAGAGAATGCGCTAATGCGCTTCTCCAAAAATTGTCTAGTATTCCTCCTAGCATAGAGGTTGTGTTTTCAATCAATATTATACCCGGATATTTGAAAATATCCATAACTCCATATAGAATAGTTTTTGAACTTGAGGAGATAAATAAGAAACTATATGATAATTTTGATAAAGGGTTTATACACTCAAGTGATTCATCATGGGGAGCACTGGTCATTTTCATCTAGAAGAAGGATTTGTCAATGCACCTCTACATTGATTATCATGGGCTCAACAAGATCATAATAAAGAACAAGTATCCAATGTCATGGATTTATGACTTATTATATCTACTATGTGGTTTCAATTATTTCTATAATGTGGATCTTAGGTTAGGATAATATCTAGTAATGGTGAAGGAGGGTATCTCCAAGAATTCTTTTCATACAAGGTATGAGAACTACGAGTCTATTATGATGCCATTTGAACTCACTAATGATCTGGAAATCTTCATGGATGTGGTGAATAGATTATTTATGGATTAACTTGAAAAATTTTATGTGGTTGTTATAGATTATAATCTCATTTAGTCAAAAATAAAGGATGAACATTTTGAGCTTTTGAATATTGCACTGAAGACCTTGTTGAAAGAAAAGATGTATGAAAAGTAAACTAAATGGAAATTATTATTGTATAAAGTAACATTACTCAGAGAATATTATTAAAATAAATGTATATATGTTGAACCTTAAAAATAGATTCAATTGAAGGATGATAAATACCATCCTTTGTGATAGGAATCTGTAGGTTCCTTGGACTAGTTGGGTACTATAATTGAATTGTGAGAAACTTCTAATGATTCTCAATAACTTTAACCAAACTAACTCTAAAATGAGTTATCTTTGTCTATAATGGTGATTGTGAGGAAATTTTTAATGTGATCAAGAATGGGGTAATCACATAATTTTTTCTCACATTACCTACTAGTGGGGAAGTAATTGTGATCTAAAATGATGCATCCAAAAAGTGATTGGGTTATAACTCATGCAAGGTGAAAAGTTGATAGCCTATGACTCTCACCAACTAATGATCTATGAGTTGACCTAGCCAACTCATGATATAGAATTTTCCATGGCGATATTCACATTATAAATTTTGAGACAATATCACTACACAGAGAAGTGTGACATATATACATATCATAAACACCTCAGTTATATATTCACAAAAAAAAGAGATTAATATACACCAACATAGGTCGTTAGAGATTATCATGGATTATGATTTTTTAATCCATTACTATCATGGGAAAGCAAAAAAAGTGGTAGATGTTCTAAGTATAAAGGACCCTACAACTTTATCCATAATAAGGATTGCAAGGGATACAATCATATTGGACATGTAGAGGATGGAAGTGGGAATAATAAAATGATATTCATCCTAGAATACTAAAATAAATTCTAAAACATCTATTTTTGAGTTGTTGAAGGAGTATTAGAATGATGAGGAGGTTCTATAGAAGAATGTAGTGAATATTTTGGAGTTTAAATTTTCTAATGTTGGAGGTATAAGGTTTGAAACCCAGATATGTTTCAGAGAAAAACCAAAACTGAAGATGGAACTTCTGGATGATGCATACAAATAAAAATTTTCTATTTATCCATGAATCACTAAGAATTATAGATATTTGAATAAAAAATTGTGGTGGGATAACATAAATAGAGAGATTACTGAATTTGTATCTTGATGTTTGATATTCCAAAAACTCAATGATTAACAACAGAAGTATAATGGTATGATGCAACCATTTTCTATACCAGTATGGAAATGTTAAAAAATATAACCATGAATTTTTTCATAGGTCTCCCCAGGCCATCTAGAGGAAATAATTTCAACTGGGTGTTAGTAGATCATCTTACAAATTCAGTTCTTTTCAAGTAATATTTCTCTCTTGACTAACTCGAAAAGATATACATATGAGAAGTGGTAATATTACATAGAGTTCCACTCTATTGTACTTGATTAAGATATAAGGTTTCCCTAGAGGTTTTGGAGAGGCCATAAGAAAGTGTTGGATACAGAACTAAGCTTATATAATAATTATCACCCTCGTATGGTTAGTCGGTCAAAAATGACCATTCAAATTATATAGTATATATGGAGTTTATGTTTAATTGTTTTCCAAGGATGTTGGGACCAACAAATTCCCCTAGAAGAGTCTCATATAACAAAAGTTTACATTCTATCATTTATATGAAACCTTGTGAAGATCTTTATAGTAATTGTTTCCAAACTCCAATTTGCTAGGCAGATGTTTGGGAGCGGATGTTGATGGGATTTAATATTATCTAAGAGATGATAGATAAGGTTAAAACCATTTATTGTCTTATAAAATCTACACAAAGTGGACAGAAAATATATGGAGACAATCATTGGCCATACCTGGAGTCTGAGTTTGATGATAAAGTATTCCTTCTTATATCACCATGGAATAAAGTAATGGGGTTTGGGAAGAAGTAAAATCTTTGTCCTAGATACATCTTCCCCTTTGATATCCTTGATCGCATCAGAGTGTTGACCTATTTAATAGAACTCCCACATAACATATAACATATAAATTAGGTGTCCAATGTATCCCCCTTGAGGAAGTTCATAGAATACCCATCACATGTACTGAATCTATAGGTGTTACCATTGGAGAATGAGTAGTCATGTGAGGAGAATCTGGTGAGGATCATTGATCGTAGAGTTAAATTTCTAAAAAACAACACAATTCATGGGGTAAAAGTACTATAATGAAGCCAAAAGTTGGCATAGATGACATGAGAACCATAATAGGTGATGAAATAAAAGTAACCTCGTCTATTTTATTGAATTAAATTAATTTTTTTTGTGAAACTTCATAAGGAGAAATAATGTAATGACCCAAACATTTATAAAAAAAATTCTCATTGCGATTAAATTAAATTCCCTATTATGTAATGTGGTTATATAAAACACATGAACTTATTTGTTTATTTTATACCATTATAAGTTATATCTTGTTAGGTTTAAAATAACATTATTAATAATAATAATTGGTAATATAGTTTTTGGAACAGTATCCATTATGAATAATATGTTAAAAGTTATGATAAAATCAAATTGATATAGCCAAAAGAAGTGATGGCCTCAGCCAATAGGATTGTACCCTATAATCACATTTTTCATATATTATGAGGTAGATAGAATAACTGAGCTTTTACATTGATCAACACCAAGTTTATATTCAACAACTAAAGTAGGAGAGAAACTGTTTATGATAGAATTTCAATCTCATCGTGATTATGACCCAAACAATATTCTTCGAACTATCTAGTGAAAATCTCACAATCACGCACCTTACCCTTATGATGTTTTCTAGTGTAATAAAGAGTTATGTATCAAGAACCTAATAGTATGAATTTTTTTTAATTATTATTATATTATTCTTTTATAATTATTTATAAAAATTTTCATAATTAAATAATGAGTAGATAAAAAATAGATGAAACAAAAATTTTATTTTTTAGGGAAATTTATAATTTCAATCAAGATGTGTCATTTTAATGAAATCAAGAATTTTTGAAATAATTTATATTTTAATAAAATATTATAAATAAATAGCTTTTATTAAATATAAATTATAATATAAATTTACAAAGTCAAAAATAATTTTTAGAAGGTTAAAAAAAACGGTTACTATTAAACAACCAATATTTATCAATAAATGTGGATTTTTGATTTAAAAGTTTAAATTAGCATACATAGTGATTTTTTGGATAAAATAAATATTATTTTTGAAATAATGATGTTGAAATTATCCAATGGTTATTTTTCATTGTTTTCAAAGATTGTCGAATTTTTGGGTCAAAATTGAATATGATATAAATATATATGGAGTATTGTGACATTATAATGACCCTAATGTGATGTAATGTACTCTATAAAGGGTATATATGACCAAATATATATTTTAACTTTAATAAAATGTGTTTTTTGTTTATTTGACTAATTTTATAAACCGTTTATGAATCCTCTAAAACTTATATTATATATTAATATTTTGAAATCAATTATTTATGAACAGTACTCACATCCACATCAAAAAGGGTAATATTTTAATGAGATTCATTAATCTAAATGTAAAAATATGAAATCTTTTTCAATTTTTCCAAAAACCAAGGGAAAGAACCATGGTAACATTTTTTGGTTTTAACTACTTTATTATTTACAATCCAAAACCTATGTTTGATAAATAATAGATAACTCCCCTTTCTATTCCAATATAAACCCACACATTCTCCCATTCCTCTTCACTAAAATATATTAGAACATGAATACACTCTACCAATACCTATCTAGATTCCTCATAATGATCTCCCATTCTCTTAGTAAGCCTCTCCCAAGCTTTAGGAAACATCATCTCATGGTAAAGGGTTCTCTCCTTCTCCTCTTTATTCAACAACCGTCTTTATCTTTTGCCTTTTAATTTCCAATATTTCATATGGGATTATGTTCATAAATATCCCTTTTACTAACCTTATGATTTTAAACTCATTATATAACCATTTCACTCTCATTAATCCCTCCCATTAATCTTTGAGTACCCTCATTCTGTGGCCGAAACTATCCTTGGATTTTTCATGCCAAACTTTGGTTTTGGGAAAACTAATCCACATTTCCACTCAAGGGTATTCACATAGATGTACATATCCTTAATTTTTTAGGGAATCACATGTATGTTTTTCCACAATACTTAATCATTGGATTAAATGTGATGAAATATGATCATATGTTGAATGATATATGGGGAACACCTATGCTTGTACATGATATGAAAGTGACTTGTGGACGCAAAATTATATAGCCCCCCAATATGTTGGGTAATGTTTTAATCTCATTAGATTCCATGTATGGTGGAAATATGGTTATCCTAAGAACATTATGTTATGTTTTATTGGTGGTTATCCTTTAATTATGTTCATGATTCCATGTTTTATGTTGTTTCTGCATTCTCATGGTGCCTTATGTTTTCATGATATATCATACCTCAATGTTCAAGATTATGATATCACCCCTTTTATGTCACATTGAAATGTATATTTTCTAACATGTAATATATTATTATATTTTGTTTACTCCCATAATAGGATTTATAGATCGCCCTTTTATTATGTATGTCCCTACGTTATCCCATGTAGTTTTAAGAGAAATGTAATTTTACAAGAATTTTTAGGAAGTTTTCAATAATATTGCGGAATAAATATATCAAGTTGATATGATATGTACCTAATCTCACAAATAAACTAGGTTTCATAATATTTTGGGATTTTTTATGTGTACCTTTATGTAATAAATCATGAAATAATGTGAATTAAAATATGGGGTTTTAAAGTAATTAATTGAGTAAATAACAAGTTTGGTACCTCACACTATACACCCATTTGAGAATGGTTATCTATTTACTTTTCATTTCCTGAATCACAAATTGAATTTGAACAAAATGAACAATCACATCCTCAAATAAATAATACATTTATATTATCCTTTAATATTTGTACTTTTTTGAAGTCTTGAGTGTGGGACAGTTAGTCCCGATGTGACTTTTATTCCTACACTCATAAAATGTTAGATCTAAAACAACATTATTCTAACTAGGGTTAATTTTTATTATTATTTCTCATTCTTTTGAACTGCTTCTTGATTTTTTTTTCATATATTTGAAAAAATTTCTTCTTATTTGAACCCCATACTTATCACTTTTCTAGAACTCAAATTCAAAAGAGTTAGATAATACATTAACAATAGACATACAAACAATACCTTTCCTACTTGTATACTCCCCATCAGTAACATTTTTCAGGTCAAGATCATACTACATGAATGAAATTATTAGTTCATCTAAATTATATTCTTTAAAAATATCACTTTCATTGATCACCACTTTATTTTGAAGACATATTTTTGGTAGTGCTCTTAGTACCCTTTAAACAAGAGTATTATTGTTCAATACTTTATCAAGTGCAGAAATACCATTTTTAATAACTGTAAACCAGTTAAACAAATTATTTTTTGATCCGTCTTCTCCCATATTCAAATTTTGGTATTCATATAATTTAGTTCATCACACAGTTCTTTTGAGATTTTTTGTCTGGTATTTAGTAGCTTGTATAATTATACAAATATCATGAGTAGTCTTACAAGATGAAACATGGATATACACACTTATACTTATAGCACAATAGAAAATAATATTTTGTTTATAATTCAAAAAAAATTACCATATCATTACCTACAAGTGCCTCCAAATCAACTTTGAGTAGGTCATATGATTTATCCATGATTATCCAATGATCCACACATAACTGAATCTTGCTAGATTCCATATAGACTTTACAATACACATAATCACTGCAATAAAAAAATATAGATTTTTAGGTATACAAACATCATTCACATTAATACCTACCATCTTTAAAAACATATCATTTTTTGATACTGTTAGGTTTAGAATATTTAGGATAGAATAATAGTTAAAAATAAATACAACATAACCTATATCCAATGGTACTTGGATATGATTCCAATTTTTGGTATCAATCAATAGAATAACAGTGTTAAACAATCATTAAGAAGGCCATAGCCTTCAATACTAATTATTGGTACCATAACCATAGAACTAAACTATCCTTAAAAGTTATTATCCCTAATACCAATATTGGATCGAGATGGATGGAAATAATAGACTAGAGGGGGTAAATACTCCTTTTAAAAACTGTTATAAAAAATAATCAATCAAATTATAATATAGAATGAATCAATAGTGAAATATAGTGTTCAGAGTATAGTGTAGTAGAAATTAAAATATGAACATAGTATTTTTTATAGTGGTTCGGATCACAAAGATATTATCCCACTCTTCAATCTTATATAATTGATAGTAAGATTTGTACCCACTAAGTAAAATCACTTTTAAATGAGTGATAACCTATATATAGATTTTTCTATCTATAGTACCCATAAGAACAACCTAAAATTTTTATAGGTATTACAACCTAGTCTGACCTAACTTTGTTTGGGAATCATAACCCAATATTACATGACTTTTGTTTGGGTGTCACAACCCAAGAACCTTCCTTTTTTGTATAATGAATATTGACTTTCTTTTGATTAAGAAAAGTTTAAACTGACTCTTCTGATTATAAGTTGATTAAATGAATATAAAAATATAAAAACCATAAAACAATCAAAGCCATAATAGATAAGAATATTTTGAAAATTTTATATCTCGATAATATTTAATCACTTCATCCATAATGAATGGAAAGATTTAAGTTATATTAGGATCACAACATTGGAGCAGTAGTTTTAGAAGATCATGATCATGTATCTTGAAAATAATTATTTTCATCAATTATTCAAAAATTTATTTGGTATTGTTTGACATTGAATACTCTAGTCTCTATTTATTAACTAAGAACCAACAGTCATCTTCATTTCTCTTTACAGGGGAGTTTCCTAAACTCATCATTTTCATTCAATCTTTAGAAGTATATAAAATATGGAAGGACGTCAATACCTATTAATAGTTCATCAATATTCAATAATAATATTTAATCTCTTTATTTCCTACATTAAACTCATTAAAATAGATTATAAAATGATCATTATAATAAATTATATTATTTAGTATAAATAAAATTATAAAAATCACTCTCATAATCTTTCATTAATTCAATAATTCAAAAAATATAAAAAAAGCACATGAGATAAATAAAATGAAAATTATTGTTTCCATAAGTATTTCCATGGTATTTTTTATGCAATAGTCTATCACATAGTTTTTATAATATATTTTTATTTTTCAAACAAATAAAATAATTAAGAAAATTAAATAATTTTGAAATTAATTTAAATATCAAAATATCTCTCAATCAGATCACCTGAAAAAACTGCATTTTCAAAAATTGAACAAAGTAAAGAACTGGTCGTGTGATGAAAAATCCATGAGGTTAGTTTACTTACCATGAAATCAAGATTCACTAACGGTATACTAACCGAGTGAACATGTTCATCATTCGATCATTTGAAAGTAGAAATTAAAATTATAGCTAACTAAATATAATAACAATTAATTAGTTATATTATGGATAATACTTAAACATAAGAAGTTAAGTAAAAGTAGTTGAATTATACAAATATAATTATACATATAGTAATAAAAATAATAATATAATAATAATGATTGTACATGTTAATTATAATGATAATATTATAACAACTATATAATAACTATTATTATACATGGGTCTAGGAAGGGGAATATAAATACAACCAATACAAAGAAAACCTTAAACTACAAACATGAAATAATTTTTAAACAATTGAAACCAAGACCACATTGAGACCCAAAAAGGACATGACTAACTCATCTGTTCCAAAAGGGAATAAAATAATACAAATATAAAATAATAATAGTAAAAGTATACATAAAAAATTGGTATGCAAAATCATGGTGAACAAAATTTAGAAAATGTTTATACAATTAATTAATGTAGTACTGACACATAAGGTCAATACATTGGGAACAAAGATCTAGGTCAATGAATTATGAATTTTTATATAATGTTCAAGAAAAAAATATATGATGAGTTTTAACTACTACAAATATAGGATTTGAAAGGGGAATAAATGGGAAGCATCTGATGTCCATCCAGATTATGGAATTTACCACTACTAGTGGTGACCACCCAATAAAAATAAACAAAAAAAATATTTGGAAAACACAAAACCTTATTCCCCCATGACCCCCGCCTCTCATTCATCCCTTTCCCCATTATGAAACCCTAATCTCCCATTACCATCCACCATCTTGTATCCCACCTTAAATCCACCCCTCATTCATGACCCTACCTCTACCATCCCTCCACCACCATCTCAATCACCCCTCCTCCACACCATGTCAATAAAAATCCTTCATGATACACATTGCATCCAACCGTCATTTTTGGATCTACCTTCGTCACCCCTTCCATTTTAATGTCCCCCACACCCTCCAATGTTTCTTTCACTTCCCAACATTCTTCTCCTTGAATCCTACCATTACCCAACCATAATTACTTTTATAACTACGAACCTAGAATTGTTACCTCTGTAAGAACTCAAATATTCATTTCATGTATGTTTTCCTTTTCTTGTCATTTGTGCTTTTCGAAGTGGTTTGTTGAAGTTTGGACAATTCTGGGAAAAACTTTTAAAGTTGTGGAGGTTGTGCAGGGGCGCATGGTTGGTGCACAGTCTGAACAAACCATGCGACCGGCCAAGGAAACCATGCACCCTTGACAGTGGGCTCCACATGGGCGGCACACAGTTTGTCAGACCGTGTGGGAAATCTGTGTGAAGTCCCTGGGTGAGACAATGACAACCGCACAGTTGGTGCATGGTTTTCCAAACCGTGATGGATAACCGTGTAGCCACTTAAAGTTTGGGTTTTTAAGTCCAGGGCCACTCGGGATTTCCCATTTCTCCCGCATTCTTCCTCCCACTCATGGATCATGTGGGGGTTCCTATTTTAAATGTTTGGGGGAGCATCTTATCTCATTTTAGAGGCAAATCGAAGTGGTTTCTTGGTGAATTAAAGGCGTTTATCCTCGGGTAAGTCCCTATTTTGGTTCTATAAGGTTTTGGTTTGGGTTAGACTTCTACCTCTCTTAGTTTCCTAGATCTACTAGGGTTTCATGTAGATCTAGGGTTGTGTTGCCTTTGTGTGTCAAATGTTGAGCTTTTTTATGTTAGGGAAGGGTTTTTTAGGTGGTTTCGAGGAGGAATTCACTCGGTTTGGAGTCAGTTTGGGAGAAGGGTTGATTTCTCCAAACCCTAATAGGTAGGTGTTTTGTGCCTTTCTGTTGAAAGTCTTGAGTTATATGTGCAAGTTTTTCCAATACCCTTGAACGGGGTATTGTGTGTTTACCATTTTAGCCCTATGTTTTGCTGCTATGCTTGTATGCTTGAGTAGAGGTAAATTGAATGTGAATAGGGTTAAATTGATATGCTTTTGAGGTGTTTCCATTGCATGTTTTGGTTGTGGCTGTTTGTTTCTGCTTAGCCTATTAGATTGCCCTATTTATTACCATGCCCAGTATTGTAGGATGGTGTGACTGTTGTTCTGATATGTTGATATGACATAGAATTCTCTCCAAATAGTTCTTGATGTTTACATGGGCATATATGCATGCTATACTTGTTGACTTACACAGGGATGTGAGAACCCGGTGTAGTATACCATAGGGAGAATGGATGTAAGGGATTCTCTAGAGTGTCTTTATAATTATACGATGTGAGACCAGAGGGGGAAATGACATTGAGTTCTTCCTCAGAGTGTTTGTAGTTCCTCGACACGGGCCATAGGGGGAATGAGACGTTGAGTTCTTCCCCAAAGTGCCTTTAGTACCGATACGAGACCATAGGGGGGAATTGATAGTGAGTGCTTCCACAGAGAGTCTATACTTTAGTTGAACCAGAGGGGTGAGACTATGTGTTCTTCCCAGAGGGTTGCTTGTACTTGTTTGGTTGAACCAGAGAGGTAGGCTGTGAGTACTTCCCAGAGGGTTACCTTCTTTGATTAGCTACTTACTTGATTGTGATTGGAATGCTTGAACTGTGGATTATTACTATTTAGTATTTTCTTATTTACTGGTTCTTTTACTTATTTCCTAACATATACTCACTGACTGTTAGGCACATATCTTTTGGTGGTTTCCCACTGGGATTTAGTTTCACAGCCAATTTGGTCCATGCTTTTGGGCCCAAACAGATTATATTGATGCAGATATAGATAAGGGCAAGCGCCCTTCTACTTCAGGTACTTGATTTGCTTTGGAGATAGAGAGCATAGGACCAATCTATGGCTTGCGATGCTGTAGAGACCCGTAGCCTGACGTACATGGACATTGCATTACTTTTGCGGAATACTTAGTACATAACAAAAACACACACACAAGGATCGTAATAGTTTAGTGTATTTGGAAACTCGGAATATAATCTTCTAATCGTGGTGAAAGATCTTCAATATCTCCCATAAAGATCTTCCCTTTTTTTTTACCTAAAACCTTTCTTTATATCCTTGGGGAAAGAAAACATAAAAGGGTGAGCTCAAATGCTCAGTAAGGGTAAGCAAAAGAAAAATCAATCACATCATATTCATAAGAACATAACTTTTGGAAATCTTAACCTGCAAAAGAGAGCATAATTTCATATCATGGGATAAATCATAGTAGTGAAATGAAATCCCAATAAGCATAACTTAAAACATGAAACTTTGTGTCATACACACATAATCATAGAGAATCATTTCTTGTTAGTCAAGACTCATTGCCAAGACTATCTTAGTGGACAAAGTCCCTTTCTGAACCGAGTCACCCTCGTTTCAGTCCTGTTTCACTGAACCGGTATAACCTACCGTTTCAGCCATGTCTATCTCATGAGATATAAAATCTTTAACCAATTCATTGGAGGGAGATATAGGTCCCACCCATCTTATAATGATACATTTCTTATGTGTGCCACAAAATCTTAAACCATACATCATTGCATAACCCATGTAATAAAAATGGGATTCTTGAAACAAAATGACATCATAAAACAATTCATATAAGATAAAGGAATTCATAAAAATATTTCCATCACAACATAATCAAATCCATGTAATAATAGGGATAAAAACAGAACCCTATATTATCTTAGATGGAAAATAATTTTGATAAAACATTTGAACTCCATTCTTGAGGAAAATATACTTTCTACTTCAAAAAAACTTTTCCTTTCTTAAAATGTAATAAAATTCTAAACTAAAAGAAGTTGATTAAAAATAAACTTGAAAACTTGTAAAAGAAGCTTCTTGGAAATAATGTTTTAAAAATCCATTCATGCCGTATAAGTTAAAAAAAACATTCTTCGTACTTGTGTCCGAAAAGTCAAAAAGTACCTCGTACGGAAAACGACAAAAGATTCCTTTCATATCTTTTACTAAAAACTCACCGAAAGGTAAAATTAGATATAAACTATTGTAGAAGGATATAAATATTACATATTGAGGAAACATGGATGTGGATGATAAAATACACCCCAGTAAAAACTTACGAATAATCAATCTCGGATAAAAATGAGATTGTGATATTTCCCTTACCTTAGGTCCGATTTGCTTCGTAAGTGTCCGAACCTCCTGTATAATGATTTAAATAATGTCATTGACTTATTACAGAATCATATTTATTGTTATTATATCATATATGGTTCACTTATGACGTTATATTACCCATTCTTTTGTAAATTCATGTTAAAGTAGTGTTTTGGGTAAAATCGTCTTATTTGTCGTTCGTGTTTTAACTTGTAATTATTCATATGATTACTTAGATAATTATTACTAAATTATAGAATATAAAAAATTATTTATATATAATATATATTTAGAATATACATATATATAATGGATCGATAAATGGAAAGAAAAACACCGTTCATGGAGACGGTAGGCCGTACGTACGCATGAACGCTATTTTCTTTTCATTATTGAATTGAGTGGAATTAAGTAGATGACATACATATATATATACATAAATCCAGTAGCTTTATAATGTCATATATTTCATTATTATTGCTTATATATACTTTATAATCATTCTTAAATGGTTATCATGGAGAATGAATCTCATCGCGTCATGGAGACGGTAGTCCGTACGTACGCACGAGCGATGATATCGTTCTCTTGTGTTGAAGTGTATGTATACTATTTCAGTATCAATATAACTTTATAATAATCATATATAGTTACTCATTACACCATTATACCCATCCAATTAAGGTGGTGGCGGAAAATAGATTACACCACGGCGTGGAGACGGTATTCCGTACGTACGCACGCGCGGTGATTTCTTTTTCCGTATGATGGATAGAAGGTTAATTAGAGTTGTTTCATATTTATAATAACATATCAGTATATAATAAATACTGATGTTATTACTTTATCATGAAAAAACTAAAGAAGAAGAAGTTGAAGAAGAGAGAAATTGAAAAAGATCGGTAATGGATATTACCTCTTTTTGACGCGCCTTCACTTAACCTCCACTTAAAGAACTAAGGATGGTCTTTGAAGAAGACCAGGACCTCTAGGATGATACTAGGGAAGTTTAGAGGAGATTGGGGTAGGGTTTTGCTGAGCTTGAATGCTCAAATTAGTGTGAGGAGGAGAGGGAGGAGGTGCCCTTTTATAAGGGAGGAGAGGGGCACCTTAGGAATTCTTAAAAATATTAATTTATAATAAATCTAAAACCACTTAAAAACATCAAAAAATGACTCATATTCAAATATTGGATAAGATAAGGTCGTAATCTAATCAACCAATAGAATTTAGACATGTTAGGAATTTATTTTAAACATTATCAACATGATTTATCCTTATTTAATCAATTTAATTTTATTTCTGGTAATAACATTCTAAATTTTAAATTATTAAAAATAATTACTTATTTGTTGTTAATTGTCCATAATTGGATACTTAATAACATTTTAGATCATATAAATTTAAATTTATAATTTTTAAATATTTTTGTGATTTTTAAACTATTTTATAATATGTTATTTTAATAAAATAACAATAGTGTCAATTTGGACACTATTCATTTATTTGAATTTAAATAAAATAAATACAGAAGATATGTTCGAACTAAAAGCTTTAATAGATTTATAAAATGTCATATGTATCTATAAAATTAGTGGAGCACATTAAATAGTTCATATAATATTTATTTTATTATTTTTAAAACCATTTATTTGGTTTATCTCTTAATAAAATAAATACTACAACATTTTTGTATAATTATTTCATATACTTATTTGTTGCCTAAAAATTAAAAATAAAATCCTATGATGAAACTAAATCTATTAAATTTCACAATAATACTTTTACTGGAATTTATCATCTTAAAATCACAATATTTAAATTGTTATATTTATTAAATTATGAAGGTGACAACTTTGGCATCATTTAAAATAAACTAATATAAATATCATAATCGCTTTTATAAGGCTAAAAATGGTCAAATATTCGACCATTGGATGCTTATGGTTTAAATTTACATGGCCAATAAGTTTTGGTTAGGGTTTTGTGCATTTTATGGTCACTATTTGTTTAATAAAATCTATATTCTTGATTTTTCACTAGATAAACAATTTCTGCATCACTATTGTGTCATAATTAATGATAATTATTTAATCCCTAAAAATTATAAATAAATTTATATGATGTAGATAATTTCATTATCTTTCTGTAGACTATTTATGTTCGAAGTTTCATGAAGTTTATCACTAAATTAAAATTAATATACTTATAAGATTTAAGAGAGTGACATGTTGTCACTTTCTTTGGTTTTAATAATAATTAAGTTATTTTCAAGGGCCAAAGTCCATTAAATGATTCTAATCCGACCCTTAGGTGATATGGGTCGACTTTTAGTCATCCAATAGGATTTTGGCAGGTGTTAGGGTAATTTTATAATCTTATATTTACCCCTAATTACCCGATTTATCTTTAACTATGGTAAATAAAATTTACCGTAGTTACTATTCATAATGCCCAAAAATAAAAAGTGGATTATTAACATAATTTGGACCCACTGATTCCAAATATGGAATCCATTTATCCAAATTCAATACACAAAAGTTGCAGAAATTAAATTAAAATTAATCCCGTTGTCGAAAGAAAACGGGTTTTTGTTTAAAACATTCCAAAAGATTGAATTTATTTAACCTACGAATTCAATGTAAAATCAAGGCTAATGACTTACATTATATTAAATCGTAAAAATATATTCTATTTATACTTTAAAACCATTCAATATTATAATTTAACCACATAAGATATTATGATGAAAAAAGTTGTTTTTAATTAAAATATAGCGTGTTTTTACTATTCATTAAAATATGAAAGTTATCGGAAAAATATCAAAACTTTATCTAATGTAAATTTTTACATCTTGATTCAAAAGAAGAATTTTATTTTGTCAAATTGAACATATAAACATGTCAAAAACTAGATTTAATGTGGCTGCGCCATCAAAAGGCGGCAAAACTGCATTTTTTGAAAAATACTTATTTTACCCGAAAAAATTATTTTGTTCTTATACCATGTTCTAGAAAATGTGTAAGATGAATAATAATGTTATAAAATTCAAAATTTAGTTAATACTATTCATAAAGTCTAGTTCATGACAATATTATAATAATATATCATTGTTTATTAAAACCCGGTATTGCATACAACACACGTTGTCGAGGAAGGTCACGATTGCGTGTAATGAAAGCCAAGTCAGGGTTGCGTGTTGTGAAAGAATCCTTCGTTGTTTCGTATAAAATAATCCAACCATATTTCATTTAATATATATATATATATACTCAATGTTGCCTAGATTAACTATTATCAAAATTGTGTGTAACACGGTCCAAGAATAGTGTTGCGTATACTGCAAGCTAATACGGTGTTGCGTATAGCGCAATGTAATCTTGGTGTAGAATACAACACAAGACATTAATGAAATTAAAATAATATTTTTCATAAAATCTCGGGGTGTTACATTCTACCCCCCTTAAAATGAATTTCGCCCTCGAAATTCGTCGGGGTTATAAATGGTTTACTATTTGAAAGTTTCTTTGATAGAAACCCACATCGTAAAAAGGAATACCAAAACTTATCTTTAAAAACTAAAGTATAAAACGTAATGGTTACCCAAGTTAACTAATCACTGGGTATCCACATAGGAGAACATAGGTGAAAATATGGACATGGAAGAGAAATCTAACCGTCATGTTCTGATGGAGAGTGGTAGAGGACATGGCTATGGAAAACCTAGCAATCACAAAGCCAGAAATTTGTGATGATCTGAGGTACCATCCGATTCATCAGATATAAGATCACTAGGAAAACATTTTTGGTTTTCAATATCATTTCCCTAAAGTTGAAAATTTTGAATTAGAAGAAATACTTACTTGATTTTGGTACAATATCACTATTGTTTGTGAATTGAACAATTTCCACTTCATCCCTTAAAGAAATGAAGTTGAATTTGTTATCCGTGATGTGTTAGCAGATCATGTGATAGAATGATGGGTCATTCCATCTCTTTCAAAGAAAAGGTTAGCAAAAGTTATAAGTCCATCTTGTGGTTAGATTAATCATATATGGTTCCAAAAATGAACTTATACTTCATATATCATACCGCTTAATAAAATAAAACTAGTTTATACTAACTAGGGACTTCCTGTAGGCCAGTGGTAGGCGATAAAGGCCAGTCGCACTTCGGTTGTGGGTTCGATTCCCACAGCCTTGTCCGACGCGATGGGCTGTCGCCCATCCTGCAGGTTGTCCTTTTTCTAAAACTATATTACTATAACATCCCATCAATAATATCGAAAAACAAACAATACTAACTTATGTCCAACACAATCCATTCCAATATTTAGGCTTATCCATAATACTGCAGTCCAGTCTCAGAGATTTAATACCATCGTTTATCCCCATATATCATAAGATATATCTTGTTGGTCACATTCCAAACATTCAAAGGCCTTAATCATGTACTCTCTTGAATACCCATTGAACCTTATTGAAAACATGAGTGATGTTAAAAGTTAACTCTTTCCACATACCAAAATCATCAAAATTCTATATACTCAAACCATGATATAACCTTCTCCTTATATCAGTCATGAGCTCATGAATACTATCAAACATTTAATTTTCTCCTTATCCCTTCATTATGCGCATATCATCTACATTCCCAAAATATCTGAAAAACCTTTCATGGATACTGGTAACATTAATCATACACTTTCAAAACTCAAGGAAAGACAACAGTGTAACAATCCATAGATATCTCTTTATTCCATAGTAGCATGGGATTACTTATACAACATTACACATGATAAACATGTAATCATTCCACTACATTCTTAAACCATTGATCGAGCTTCAACAATTCTTTCATCTCACATATCATTTGTAGTCTCTTCATCATCATCCACATAAATACTACCCATACGACCATACTGATTATCTTCATGAGACTTTCCCTTAGGGAATTGGTTTGCATAATGCCCATACATTCCACATTTAAAACATTTAACCATTGTTGATGTCGTAGAAATACCATTATCCTCATCCCTGGTGTTAACTGAACCTTTTCCTTTGCACTTACTGGCTTTGTGTCCTTCTTTTCCACACCCAAAGCATCTTCCAGTTCCTTTGAAACATTCTCCTTGATTCCTCTTCCCACATGAATTACATAGGGGAAATTGAACTTTCTTTCCTCTATGATCATCATGAAACTCCATCTTTCTCTTATTAGCCGAGTCAGGAAACTTACCAAATTTTACTTTATTGATCATATTATGAGATTGCTGACTCGGCATAATAATTATGTTTGGACTTCCAAATCCCATTTCATTATGAAGAATATCATTCCATTGTCCATTATATCCTCCATTATCGTGAATCATCTTGTTTCCAGCCATTTTCTAAAACCCAAAAAGAATAGTGTGAGAGGAAAAAATCATCCTAGGGAAAACAACATAATAAAGGGGAAGTACCTTCAATATCTAACATCTTAGGTTTAATTCTATGATCGTTAGCGTAATTCTAGTACTATAACCTATACTTATACTTAACCTTAGGGACATCCCTAGACATACCTTAGAAATATCTCTAGGGATCTCACTAAAGTTCTCGCATCCTAGTTTCCAAAGGTTGACTAAACCTTTCCTCTGATACCAACTGTAGAGACCCATAGCCTGACGTACATGGACATTACATTACTTTTTCAGAATACTTAGTACATAACAAAAACACACACACAAGGATCGTAATAGTTTAGTGTCTTTGGAAACTCGGAATATAATCTTTTAATCGTGGTGAAATATCTTCAATATCTCCCATAAAGATCTTCCCTTTTTTTTTACCTAAAACCTTTCTTTATATCATGGGGAAAAGAAAACATAAAAGGGTGAGCTCAAATGCTTAGTAAGGGTAAGCAAAAGAAAAATCAATCACATCATATTCATAAGAACATAACTTTTGGAAATCTTAACCAGCAAAAGAGAACATAATTTCATATCATGGGATAAATCATAGTAGTGAAATGAAATCCCAATAAGAATAACTTAAAACATGAAACTTTGTGGCATACACACATAATCATAGAGAATCATTTCTTGTTAGTCAAGACTCATTGCCAAGACTATCTTAGTGGACAAAGTCCCTTTCTGAACCGAGTCACCCTCGTTTCAGTCCTGTTTCACTGAACCGGTATAACCTACCGTTTCAGCCATGTCTATCTCATGAGATATAAAATCTTTACCCAATGCATTGGAGGGAGATATAGGTCCCACCCATCTTATAATGATACCTTTCTTATGTGTGCCACAAAATCTTAAACCATACATCATTGCATAACCCATGTAATAAAAATGGGATTCTTGAAACAACATGACATCATAAAACAATTCATATAAGATAAAGGAATTCATAAAAATATTTCCATCAAAACATAATCAAATCCATGTAATAATAGGGATAAAAACAGAACCCTATATTATCTTAGATGGAAAATAATTTTGATAAAACATTTGAACTCCATTCTTGAGGAAAATATACTTTCTACTTCAAAAACACTTTTCCTTTCTTAAAATGTCATAAAATTCTAAACTAAAAGAAGTTGATTAAAAATAAACTTGAAAACTTGTAAAAGAAGCTTCTTGGAAATAATGTTTTAAAAATCCATTCATGCCGTATAAGTTAAAAAAAACATTCTTCGTACTTGTGTCCGAAAAGTCAAAAAGTACCTCGTACGGAAAACGACAAAAGATTCCTTTCATATCTTTTACTAAAAACTCACCGAAAGGTAAAATTGGATATAAACTATTGTAGAAGGATATAAATATTACATATTGAGGAAACATGGATGTGGATGATAAAATACACCCCAGTAAAAACTTACGAATAATCAATCTCGGATAAAAATGAGATTGTGATATTTCCCTTACCTTAGGTCCGATTTGCTTCGTAAGTGTCTGAACCTCCTGTATAATGATTTAAATAATGTCATTGACTTATTACAGAATCATATTTATTGTTATTATATCATATATGGTTCACTTATGACGTTATATTACCCATTCTTTTGTAAATTCATGTTAAAGTAGCGTTTTGGGTAAAATCGTCTTATTTGTCGTTCGTGTTTTAACTTGTAATTATTCATATGATTACTTAGATCATTATTACTTAATTATAGAATATAAAACATTATTTATATATAATATATATTTAGAATATACATATATATAATGGATCGATAAATGGAAAGAAAAACACCGTTCATGGAGACGGTAGGCCGTACGTACGCATGAACGCTATTTTCTTTTCATTATTGAATTGAGTGGAATTAAGTAGATGACATACATATATATATACATAAATCCAGTAGCTTTATAATGTCATATATTTCATTATTATTGCTTATATATACTTTATAATCATTCTTAAATGGTTATCATGGAGAATGAATCTCATCGCGTCGTGGAGACGGTAGTCCGTACGTACGCACGAGCGATGATATCGTTCTCTTGTGTTGAAGTGTATGTATACTATTTCAGTATCAATATAAATTTATAATAATCATATATAGTTACTCATTACACCATTTTACCCATCCAATTAAGGTGGTGGCGGAAAATAGATTACACCACAGCGTGGAGACGGTATTCCGTACGTACGCACGCGCGATGATTTCTTTTTCCGTATGATGGATAGAAGGTTAATTAGAGTTGTTTCATATTTATAATAACATATCAGTATATAATAAATACTGATGTTATTACTTTATCATGAAAAAACTAAAGAAGAATAAGTTGAAGAAGAGAGAAATTGAAAAAGATCGGTAATGGATATTACCTCTTTTTGACGCGCCTTCACTTAACCTCCACTTAAAGAACTAAGGATGGTCTTTGAAGAATACCAGGACCTCTAGGATGATACTAGGGAAGTGGAGAGGAGATTTTGGCAGGGTTTTTCTGAGCTTGAATGCTCAAATTAGTGTGAGGAGGAGAGGGAGGAGGTGCCCTTTTATAAGGGAGGAGAGGGGCACCTTAGGAATTTTTAAAAATATTAATTTATAATAAATCTAACCCCACTTAAAAACATCAAAAAATGACTCATATTCGAATATTGGATAATATAAGGTCGTAATCTAATCAACCAATAGAATTTATACATGTTAGGAATTTATTTTAAACATTATCAACATGATTTATCCTTATTTAATCAATTTAATTTTATTTCTGGTAATAACATTCTAAATTTTAAATTATTAAAAATAATTACTTATTTGTTGTTAATTGTCCATAATTGGATACTTAATAACATTTTAGATAATATAAATTTAAATTTATAATTTTTAAATATTTTTGTGATTTTTAAACTATTTTATAATATGTTATTTTCATAAAATAACAATAGTGTCAATTTGGACACTATTCATTTATTTGAATTTAAATAAAATAAATACAGAAGATATGTTCAAACTAAAAGCTTTAATAGATTTATAAAATGTCATATGTATCTAGAAAATTAGTGGAGAACATTAAATAGTTCATATAATATTTATTTTATTATTTTTAAAACCATTTATTTGGTTTATCTCTTAATAAAATAAATACTACAACATTTTTTGTATAATTATTTCATATACTTATTTGTTGCCTAAAAATTAAAAATAAAATCCAATGATTAAACTAAATCTATTAACTTTCACAATAATACTTTTACTGGAATTTATCATCTTAAAATCACAATATTTAAATTGTTATATTTATTAAATTATGAAGGTAACAACTTTGGCATCATTTAAAATAAAATAATATAAGTGTCATAATCGCTTTTATAAGGCTAAAAATGGTCAAATATTAGACCATTGGATGCTTATAGTTTACATTTACATGGCCAATAAGTTTTGGTTAGGGTTTTGTGCATTTTATGGTCACTATTTGTTTAATAAAAACTATATTCTTGATTTTTCACTAGATAAACAATTTCTGCATCACTATTGTGTCATAATTAATGATAATTATTTAATCCCTAAAAATTATAAATAAATTTATATGATGTAGATAATTTCATTATCTTTCTGTAGACTATTCATGTTCGAAGTTTCATGAAGTTTATCACTAAATTAAAATTAATATACTTATAAGATTTAAGAGAGTGACATGTTGTCACTTTCTTTGGTTTTAATAATAATTAAGTTATTTTCAAGGGCCAAAGTCCATTAAATGATTCTAATCCGACCCTTAGGTGATATGGGTCAACTTTTAGTCATCCAATAGGATTTTGGCAGGTGTTAGGGTAATTTTATAATCTTATATTTACCCCTAATTACCCGATTTATCTTTAACTATGGTAAATAAAATTTACCGTAGTTACTATTCATAATGCCCAAAAATAAAAAGTGGATTATTAACATAATTTGGACCCACTGATTCCAAATATGGAATCCATTTATCCAAATTCAATACACAAAAGTTGCAGAAATTAAATTAAAATTAATCCCATTGTCGAAAGAAAACGGGTTTTTGTTTAAAACATTGCAAAAGATTGAATTTATTTAACCTACGAATTCAATGTAAAATCAAGGCTAATGACTTACATTATACTAAATGGTAAAAATATATTCTATTTATACTTTAAAACCATTCAATATTATAATTTAACCACATAAGATATTATGATGAAAAAAGTAGTTTTTAATTAAAATATAGCGTGTTTTTACTATTCATTAAAATATGAAAGTTATCGGAAAAATATCAAAACTTTATCTAATGTAAATTTTTACATCTTGATTCAAAAGAAGAATTTTATTTTGTCAAATTGAACATATAAACATGTCAAAAACTAGATTTAATGTGGCTGCGCCATCAAAAGGCGGCAAAACTGCATTTTTTGAAAAATACTTATTTTACCCGAAAAATTTATTTTGTTCTTATACCATGTTCTAGAAAATGTGTAAGATGAATAATAATGTTATAAAATTCAAAATTTAGTTAATACTATTCATAACGTCTAGTTCATGACAATATTATAATAATATATCATTGTTTATTAAAACCCGATATTGCATACAACACACGTTGTCGAGGAAGGTCACGATTGCGTGTAATGAAAGCCAAGTCAGGGTTGCGTGTTGTGAAAGAATCCTTCGTTGTTTCGTATAAAAGAATCCAACCATATTTCATTTAATATATATATATATACTCAATGTTGCGTAGATTAACTATTATCAAAATTGTGTGTAACACGGTCCAAGAATAGTGTTGCGTATACTGCAAGCTAATACGGTGTTGCGTATAGCGCAAGGTAATCTTGGTGTAGAATACAACACAAGACATTAATGAAATTAAAATAATATTTTTCATAAAATCTCGGGGTGTCACAGATGCCGAGGAGTTGTTTACTTGATTATCTTTGTACATTGTCTTAGTACTATATTTCAGCATTGTGACTTGTTTGGTTGCGTTCCGAGACATATGTATCTCATGCATCATTTTATATATATGTACTCCAGTTTTTTATTATTTTAGTCTTTCGCTGCTCACTGGTGTTTGTTAATATACTGCTTCTGCTATTGTATATCTGTTTAATTCTGCTGTGTTACTCTGCCAATGAGGGCATAGTTTCCCCACTGTCACACCCAAGGCTCTCACTACTAGTCGGCAACCTATGGCGTTTTGGGAAATGCGCTTGAGGCCATGTGACCAACTGGTTACAGGGCGCCTCTGGGTGGATTCCAGAACCGGGATGTTATAAAGTGGTATCAGAGGCATTATTTTCTTCTTGAATTACTGTTTGGAGCCTATAGCCAGTGATATGATGGAATGGGTACTTGTTAATAAACTGTGCCTGGGATTAGCTAACTCGTGTATAGGGAAAATCCAATCTACCTCGGTTATTTCAATTTTTCTATTTTTTCAATTTACAGTTGATTGTATTTCATAGTTGGGTGATTCACATGTCTTGTGTTGTTACCGTTGAAGCTATTGAGGTTCTATTTCTATCTCAACCCTATGAGATGAGGGTATTCCATCTCATGTATCATATATGCACATGCTAGAAATCACATGTCATGCCTTCTTGCCATACCATTTAGGGTGAATTAGCAATTGCATGTTGTTGTGATATATGTTGTGTTAGATATGTATGTTGTTTTGATAGATGCCTTGATAGAATACTTGTTGTTTGATAAGGTATTTCTTTGTGTAAGTCTTGGTTTGGACGAATGAAAAACTTTGGTTCTTGAGGTGTTATGGGACCTAATGAATCAGAATTTGGTGGAACATTGCCTTGTTTTCCGTGTTATAACATGTATAAGATGCCAAGATTTGATTAGCGGGGAGTATGGGCCCTCACAGATCGGAATTTGGCACTTTCAATGTTCGTTTTAGGGTTTTTATAGATTCCAGAGTAGTTTCTGGGGCTTACTATCTAGAAAAACCCAGAATACACGTCGTGTAGTGTGAGCCGTGTATCCGGTCATGTCCTTAACAACACGGGTCAGTGAAGCTTATCTAGTATACATCATGTTTCTCTTGAACATTCTTTGTAGTCTTGTATTAGGAGAGCTGTGCGGCTTAACCGTGTAGAAGGGTTCGGGCCAGGGAAGAGGATTCAAGTACACGCCATGTGTTAAGACAACACCCCGTGTGTTTGGGGTGTTACACGACCAGTTGCGGTAGGTGTACACACCCATGTGAATGGCTTAAATAAACATGTTGTGTAGGAGACATACACGTCGTGTAGTCATGTTTTATAAATCTTGAATTCTTTCTTTCTCCTATTCCCTTCTCCTGTTCGCTTCACTGAGCTTCAGCGCTTTCCACCCTTTTTTGGGGGAGATGAGTTGTTCCTTGCGCGAAAGTTTGAGGATGGTCTCAGACATGACATCTGATCGTAGGTGAACATCTTTAGGTTGACTTAGATATCCTATATGGTCAACCAGTTGCTGATCACAGAGCGCAATCTGAGGGATTTTGGAGCAATGGTCTAGGGAAGTTTAGCATTCAGGGTTAGTGCTTCACCAGTAGATAGCAGGAAGCGCCACAGGGAGTTTTCAAGAGGAGATCAGAGTAGTCAGGATGCATCTTTTGGTAGCCATGTGGTGTGCTACCAGTGCGGTTAGAGCAGGAATACATGGTCACATTTCCCGAGGGACACAGTGGAGTGCCTATCTTGTGGAAAGATGGGTCACCTTCAGCACTTATATCAGATCTTTTCACCAACAGCTGGTGACATAGTTTCTTCTATGACCCCTCGTTTCGGAGAAGCTCCACCAGTTTCTAACTAGTTTGGGAACTGGAGTTCTTCCAGCCGTTCAGGATAATTTGGAGGTCACAGCCATGGTGGTCAGTCACCAGGATACTAGCGACAGCAGAGTGGTTCATCTCAGAGTGGTCAGACAGGGTCACAGGGCCATGGAGCAGGCCAAACTTTTGTATTAGAGCAGACCCAGCAGGAGAAGGATCTCATACCCTCTACAGTTTGAGGTACCATCCTAGTTGCCTCAGTTTTATCTTCTGCTCTTTTTGACATAGGGGATTTCCATAGCTTTATATCTATTGTTTTTGTGGATAGCCTTGGGCTTTATACCTTTTCTTCATCTGATATATTGACACTAGACACTCCGTTGGGGATGAGAACATCTAGTGTTCGTCAGTGCAAGGAGTTCCCTCTTGAGGTTGGTGGGTGTCACTTCCTTTGGAATCTCTATGTCCTAGAGATGATAGGATATGATTTCATTCTTCGAATTGACTAGTTAGTTCCCTTCCAAGAAGTTGTTGATTGCTATCACCGTAGGGAGATTTACATATCACCAGAGGGTGGATCTTTTCTTCACATGGGCGAATGGGATGTCCATGTGAGCAGAGCTGGACCAGAGCATCATGGGTTATGAGGAGTTACATCCCAGATTTCTAGTCTATATTTGGATGACAAGGGGACTTTGCAGATAGACTTTCCTCCAGTGGTGGATCATTTCAGAGATTTCTTTCTAGTTGACTTTTCAGATTTTCCCCCAGAGCGAGAGGTGGAATTTTCTATTGAGATTGTTCCAGGACCGGCACCGGTGTCCATTACTCCTTATAGGATGGATACACCAGAGTTGAATGAGCTCAAGAAATAGATGGAGGAGTTACAGAAAAAGGGTTTCATCCGACCCAATACTTCTCCTTAGGGTTTGCCTGTAGCTCCCCGAGATTTTATGAAAAATATTCTTTTTAAATTCATTAATGTCTTGTGTTGTACGCTACACCAAAAGGAGCCTGCACAACACGCATCTTTTACTTGACTTGCATTACACGCAATCACGACCTTCCTCGATAGCGTGTGTAGTACGCAATACCGAGTTTTACTAAACAACGATATGCTATTAAAATATTATTAAAACTAGCCGTTATGAATAGCAATAACCACCTTTTAAAATTTTAGAAATTTTATCTCTCAAAATGGACTTCATTTTTGGATTCGGAATATCTAAATTAGCTTAGGGTGAAATTTTGGTACTTTTCGGATAACTTTCATATTCTGATGAATAGTGAAAATTACTAAATTTTAATTAAAAACAACTTTTTTAAACAAAAAAATTAATAGTGATAAATTTTTAATTTGAGAGGTTTTAAAGTATATTTAGAATATATTTTTACAATTTAATACAATGTTGGTCATTGGATGTAATTTCACATTTAAACCAGTTATAAACAAGTGTCAATTTTTTGATAGTTATTATCTCTTAAAAACACGCTATTTGTTTTGACGATGGGAATCAATTTTTAAATTAGTCAATGTAACTGATATGTTTTGAATTTGGTAAAACAAATATCATTTTTGAATTCATAATATCAAATATATCTTAGGCCTAATTTTTGGTATTTTTCTGGAAACTTCCTTTTTTTGATGAATAGTGAAACCACTAAGTGGTAGTTAAAAAAACTGATTTTTTCATAAAACTTAATTTTACCGCTTTTGTGAGTAGAATTTCCAAAATCCGAGAGACACAGTTAATATCAAGGACTAAAATGTGGTTCAATGAGATGAAAATAATTTTTGGTGAATAGTAACTTTTTACTTTTTTTTACCACGGTTAAAAGTAAATAGGGCAATTAAGGGTAAAAATGATATTATTATTACCCTAACACATGTCCTAATTCTATTGGATAAGTGTAATTAGACCAAAAACAACCTTAGGAATAAAATATGACCATTTAAGCCCACCTGGATTAGATTAGGACATTTACTATTAATTTAATTAAAGAAGGGTTAAAATAGTTAAAATAAAAGTTTAATAACTAAATCATTTTTAATATAGGGTTATACATAAGTTAAATTAAACTATAAATATTCATTATAAAGCTAAAACGATTTCCAACATAATGGTATTTTATTTATAATTTTTAGACATTAAATAATTTAATTTATTTATGACACAATGATGATGCAGTAATTATCTTATTAATGAAATATTGACCTAATTGATGTTATAAATACCCAAATAAATGTAATTTGAGACTTTTTATGAATTACAATAATTTAATATGTTAATATGAAATGTTAGTATTGATTTAATTAAATATTTTATAACTAATAATTCTGTTATGATTTTCACAAAAATCAATTACCAAATAGTGTCAAAATTGACATAAAATAGTTTTTAAAACAAATACTATATTATTAATTGTTATTTTATTCCTAAAAATCTAATGTTCAGACAAATGACTTAGATAAGGTTATATATATTAATAATAAATAACTTGGGGTTCGTTTGGCTTGATATAGTAAGTTTATTAACCTTATAGTGTAAGTTAAAAAGAAGACACGGTAAAAGTTAAATTATCTAACTTAAAGTTAAATCTAAATGATAAGGTTAAAATTGATACCTAAACTTGTCGAAATTCTATTGGATGAGAGGATTTCTACCCATCCCCACATTAGATTTGAAATATATCAATTTAGAGATATTAAAAACTGAATTTGACTTTATAATAAAATAATAGTTTTAGTTATTCCAAAGGTGCCCCTCTCCTCCCTTATAAAAGGGCACCTCCTCCCTCTCCTCATCACACCAATTTGAGCCTTCAAGCTCGGCAAAAACCTGTCCATTTCACTTCCCCACTTCCCTAGAATCATCCTAGAGGTTCTGTTATTCTTAAAAGACCAACCCTAGTGCCCTAAGAGAAGTTTAAGAAGAGGCGCGTCAAAAAGAGGTAATATCCATCACCGATCCTTTCCAAATTCTTTCTTCTTCCACTTATTCTTCTTTAGTTGTTTCATTATGAATTAATAACATCAGTATCACTCATATACTTATATGTTATTATAATTATGAAACAACCCTATTTCATCATCTATCCATCCTACGGAAAACGAAATCATCGCGCGTGCGTACGTACGGAATACCGTCTCCACGCCGTGGTGTAATCTATTTCCCACCACCACCTTACTTGGATGGGTATAATGGTGTAAATAATGACTATATATGATTATTGTAAAGTGATATTGATTCTGAAATAGTATACTTACACTCCAATACAATTCCATGATCATGGGAATGATATCATCGCTCGTGCGTACGTACAGAATACCGTCTCCACGATGTGATGCGACTCGTTATACATGATCTTCATTGAATAATGATTATATAAATGAATTCAGTGAATTAATATGATATATATTACACTAATACTATTCTGTAAATGATTTATCTATAACCTAAAACGAAAAATAAGAATTTATTCGACAAAACGCGCATAAGAAAAAAAAGTAATAAACACCTGAATAACAAGTAGTAATGAAATATTACTAATAAGAAGCTAAGAATATGACCATATATGATATCATAAAAATAATTATGATTCTGGAATAAGTCAATAACATTATTTAAATCATTATACAGGAGGTTCAGACACTTACGAAGAAAATTGGACCTAAGGTAAGGGATAAATATTCCAATATCATTCTTATTCGAGATTGTGTATTCGTAAGTATTTACTGGGGTTATTGTTATTATCCATGTACATGTTTTATAAAAATGTTTTCATGTATTTTTTAAGTCCTTTTTACACATTTTTGACTTTTACTACATGGTATGTAAGGAATCTTTCTTTTGTTTACGTTACGAGGTACGTTTTTTGACTTTTCCGGCAAAAGTATGAGAAGAATGTTTTTTTAACTTATACGGCACGTACGGATTTTTAAGGTTTTATAAAGCCTTATTTTCATGAAGATTCATCCAAAATATTTCATGAATATTTTCAAAAAAATCATCTTCTTTTAAAATTGCATGATGTTTTGTGAAAAGAAATTTATTTTGAAGAAGAAAGGATATTTTTCTCAAGAATTCATTTCAAGTGTTTTATCAAAACCATTTTCTATCTAGGATGACATTATTTCATATGTGTATGTTTCAAGTATAATGTCTCTATGATTTAAATATTTTCAATTTTCTTATGATGAAATATCCATTTGTTTTATATGGATTATGTGATGATGGGATGATGTTTATGAAACCCATTTTATTCTTTGGGTTTTGATGAATGTTTTAAGTTTATTTTTTGGCACAAGTAAGAATGATTTAAATATGAGATGGGTGGGACCTACATCTTCCTCCAATGCATTGGGTAAAGATTTTATATCTCATGAGATAGACATGGCTGGAACAGTAAGTTAATCCGGTTCAGTGTTACAGGACTGAAACGAGGAGTGAACTCGATTCAGAAAGGGACTTTGTCCACTAAGATGGTCTTGGCAGCAATGCCTTGGCTACTATGGAAATCATTACATGTGATTAATGGATTCCACAATTAAATGTTTTATTCCCATGCTATTTTATCATGGTTTATGTTCTATTATGATCTATGCCTTATGTACTTCCATGTTTTATGTCGTTGATCAAGATTTTGATGTTTAAACATTATGTTCATGTTTTTAAGTTCAAATGTATATGGTATGTTTTATTTTATCCATGCTTACCCTTACTGAGAATTTGAGCTCACCCTTTTTATGTTTTATTTTCCCCCAGGATCAAAAGAAAGGTTTTAGGTAAGGAAACAAAAAGTGGAAGATCTTTATGGGAGATGTTGAAGATCTTTCACCATGATTAGAAGATTACGTTCCAAGTTTCCAAAGACACTAAACTATTACGGTCCTTGTGTGTCTGTTTTTTTTATGCATTAATTATTCCGATAAAGTAATGTAATGTCCATGTACGTCAAGCTTTGGGTCTCTACAGTTGGTATCAGAGGAAAGGTTTAGTCAACCTTTGGAAACTAGGATGCGAGAACTTTAGTGAGATCCCTAGAGATATTTCTAAGGTATGTCTAGTGATGTCCCTAAGGTTAAGTATACGTATTGGTTATAGTCCTAGAATTATGATAACTATCTTAAAATTAAACCTAAGATGTTAGATATTGAACGTACTACCCCTTTATTATGTTGTTTTCCCTAGCATGATTTTTACCTCTCACACTATTCTTTTTGGGTTTTAGAAAATGGTTGGAAACAGGAAGATTCATGATAATGGAGGATATGACCGACAATGGAACGATATTCTTCATGAGAAACCAAATGAAATGGGATTTGGAAGTCCAAACATCATTATTATGCCGTATCAGCAATCTCATAATATCATCAATAAACTCAAATTTGGTAAGTTTCCTGACTCGGCTAATAAGAGAAAGATGGAGTTTCATGATGATCATAGAGGAAAGAAAGTTCAATTTCCCCTATGTAAATCATGTGGGAAGAGGCATCAAGGAGAATGTTTCAAAGGAACTGGAAGATGCTTTGGGTGTGGACAAGAAGGACACAAAGCCAGTAAGTGCAAAGGAAAAGGTTCAGTTAACACCATGGATGAGGATAATGGTATTTCTACGACATCAAAAATGGTTAAATGTTTTAAATGTGGAATGTACGGGCATTATGCAAACCAATGCCCTAAGGGAAAGTCTCATGAAGAGAATCAGTACGGTCGTATGGGTAGTATTTATGTTGATGATGATGAAGAGACTACAAATGATATGTGAGATGAAAGAATTGTTGAAGCTCGGTCAATGGTTTAAGAAGGTAGTGGAATGATTACATGTTTATCAAGTGTAATGTTGTATAAGCAATCTCATGGTACTATGGAATAAAGAGACATCTAAGGAATGTTACACTGTTGTCTTTACTTGAGTTTTGAAAGTGTATGATTAATGGTATCAGTATCCATGAAAGGTTATTCAGATATTTTTAGAATGTAGATGATATGCGTATAATGAAGGGATAAGGAGAAAATTAAATGTTTGATAGTATTCATGAGCTCATGAATGATATAAGGAGAAGGTTATATCATGGTTTGAGTATATAGAATTTTTGGATTTTGGTATGAGGAAAGAGTTAACTTTTGACAGCATTCATGTTTTCACTAAGGTTTAATGGGTATTCATTTTTCAAGAGAATACATGATTAAGGTATTCACAAGATTGGAATGTGACCAACAAGATATATGGGGGATAAATGATGGTATTCACATACTTGGTTGATGACATTTCAAGTAATCGTTTTCTTTATACTATGAGCTTGGACCGAAGTATTTTAGATAAGCCTAAAGATTGGAATGGATTATGTTGGAAATAAGTTAGTATTGTTTAAGGATAGAACTTTTTTTCGATATTATTGATGGGATGTTATAGTAATATAGCTTTAGAAAAAGGACAACCTGCAGGACATGCGACAACCCATCGCGTCGGACAAGGCTGTGGGAATCGAACCCACAACCGAAGTGCGACTGGCCTTTATTGCCTACCACTGGCCTACAGAAAGTCCTTGTTTAGTAGAAACTAGTTTTATTATATTAAGCATTATTATATATGAAGTATAAGTCAGTTTTAGGAACCATATATGATTAATCTCACTATAGATGGACTTATGTATTTTTTGATAACTTTTCTAACCTTTTGTTTGAGACAGATGGAATGACCCATCATTCTATCACATGATCTGCTAACACATCACGAATGACAAATTCAACTTCATTTCTTTAAGAGATTAAGTGGAGATTCTCCAACGAATGACCAACGGTGAGACTATACCAAAATAACGAAAGTATTTCTTCTAATTCCAATTTCATCAACTTTAGGGAAATGATCTTGAAAACCAAAAATGTTGTCCTAGTGCTCTTATATCTGATGAATTAGATGGTACCTTAGATCGTCACAAATTTATGGCTTTGTGATTGCTGGCTTTTCCATAGCCATGTTCTCTACCACTCTCCATTAGAACATGATGGTTAGATTTCTCTTCTATATACATATTTTCACCTATGTGGAAACCCAGTGATTAGTTTATTTGGGTAACCATTACGTTTCATACTTTTGTTTTTAAAGATTGGTTTTGGTATTCATTTTTACGATGTGGGTTTCTATTAAAGAAACTTTCGAGTAGTAAACCATTTATAACCCCGACGAATTTCGAGGGCGAAATTCATTTTAAGGGGGGTAGAATGTAGCTCCCCGAGATTTTATGAAAAATATTCTTTTTAAATTCATTAATGTATTGTGTTGTACGCTACACCAAAAGGAGCTTGCACAACATGCATCTTTGACTTGCCTTGCATTACAGGCAATCACGAACTTCCTCGATAGCGTGTGTATTATGCAATACCGAGTTTCACTAAACAACGATATGCTATTAAAATATTATTAAAAATAGCCGTTATGAATAGTAATAACCACCTTTTAAAATTTTAAAAATTTTATCTCTCAAAATGGACTTCATTTTTGGATTTGGAATATCAAAATTAGCTTAGGGTGAAATTTTGGTACTTTTCGGATAACTTTCATATTCTGATGAATAGTGAAAATTACTAAATTTTAATTAAAAACAACTTTTTTAATAAAAATAATTAATAGTGATAAATTATTAACTTTAGAGGTTTTAAAGTATATTTAGAATATATTTTTACAATTTAATACAATATTGTTCATTGGATGTAATTTCACATTTAAACCAGTTATAAACAAGTGTCAATCTTTTGATAGTTATTATCTCTTAAAAACACGCTATTTGTTTTGACGATGGGAATTAATTTTTAAATTAGTTAATGTAACTGATATGTTTTGAATTTGGTAAAATAAACATCATTTTTGAATTCATAATATCAAATATAGCGTAGGCCTAATTTTTGGTATTTTTCTAGAAACTTCCTTTTTTTTGATGAATAGTGAAACCACTAAGTGGTAGTTAAAAAAACTGAATTTTTTATAAAACTTATTTTTACCGCTTTTGTGAGTAGAATTTCGAAAATCCGAGAGACACGGTTAATATCAAGGACTAAAATGTGGTTCAATGAGATGAAAATAATTTTTGGTGAATAGTAACTTTTTACTTTTGTTTACCACGGTTAAAAGTAAATAGGGTAATTAAGGGTAAAAATGATATTATAATTACCCTAACACATGTCCTAATTCTATTGTATAAGTTTAATTAGACCAAAAACAACCTTAGGAATAAAATATGACCATTTAAGCCAAATTGGATTAGATTAGGACTTTTATTATTAATTTATTTAAAGAAGGGTTAAAATAGTTAAAATCAAAGTTTAATAACTAAATCATTTTTAATATAGGATTATCCATAAGATAAATTCAACTATAAATATTCATTAGAAAGCTAAAAAGATTTCCAACATAATGGTATTTTATTTATAATTTTTAGACATTAAATAATTTAATTTATTTATGACACAATGATGATGCAGTAATTATCTTATTAATGAAATATTGACATAATTGATGTTATAAATACCCAAATAAATATAATTTGAGACTTTTTATGAATTACAATAATTTTATATGTTAATGTGACATGTTAGTATTTATTTAATTAAATTTTTTCTAACTAATAATTATGTTATGATTTTCAAAAAAATCAATTACCAAATAGTGTCAAAATTGACATAAAATAGTTTTTAAAAAAAATACTATATTATTAATTGTTATTTTATTCCTAAAAATCTAATTTTCGGAAAAATGACTTATATAAGGTTATATATATTAATAATAAACAACTTGGGGTTTGTTTGGCTTGATATAGTAAGTTTAGTAACTTTATAGTGAAAGTTAACAAGAAGACACGGTAAAAGTTAAATTATCTAACTTAAAGTTAAATCTAAATGATAAGGTTAAAATTGATACCTAAACTTGTCTAAATTCTATTGGATGAGATTATTTCGACCCATAACCACCTTAGCTTCGAAATATATCAATTTAGAGCTATTAAAAACCGAATTTGACTTTATAATAAAATAATATTTTTAGTTATTCCAAAGGTGCCCCTCTCCTCCCTTATAAAAGGGAACCTCCTCCCTCTCCTCCTCACACCAATTTGAGCCTTCAAGATCGGCCAAAACCTGCCCATTTCACATCCCCACTTCCCTAGAATCATCCTAGAGGTTCTGGTCTTCTTCAAAGACCAACCCCAGTGCCCTAAGAGGAGTTTAAGAAGAGGCGCGTCAAAAAGAGGTAATATCCATCACCGATCCTTTCCAAATTCTTTCTTCTTCCACTTCTTCTTCTTTAGTTGTTTCATTATGAATTAATAACATCAGTATCACTCATATACTTATATGTTATTATAATTTTGAAACAACCCTATTTCATCATCTATCCATCCTACGGAAAACGAAATCACCGCGCGTGCGTACATACGGAATACCGTCTCCACGCCGTGGTGTAATCTATTTTCCACCACCACCTTACTTGTATGGGTATAATGGTGTAAATAATGACTATATATGATTATTTAAAAAGTGATATTGATTCTGAAATAGTATACATACACTCCAATACAATTCCATGATCATGGGAATGATATCATCGCTCATGCGTACGTACAGATTACCGTCTCCACGATGTGATGCGACTCGTTATACATGATCTTCATTGCATAATGATTATATAAATGCATTTAGTGAATTAATATGATATATATTACACTAATACCATTCTGGAAATGAGGTATCTATAACCTAAAAAGAAAAATAAGAATTTATTCGACAAAACGCGCATAAGAACAAAAAGTAATAAACACCCGAATAACAAGTAGTAATGAAATATTACTAATAAGAAGCTAAGAATATGACAATATATGATATCATAAAAATAAGTATGATTATGGAATAAGTAAATAACATTATTTAAATCATTATACATGAGGTTCGGACACTTACGAAGGAAATCAGACCTAAGGTAAGGGATAAATATTCCAATCTCATTCTTATCCGAGATTGTTTATTCGTAAGTATTTACTGGGGTTATTGTTATTATACATTTACATGTTTTATAAATTTTTTTTCATGTATGTTTTAAGTCCTTTTTACCCATTTTTGACTTTTACTACATGGTATGTAAGGAATCTTTCTTTTGTTTACGTTACGAGGTACGTTTTTTGACTTTTCCGGCAAAAGTATGAGAAGAATGTTTTTTTTCACTTATACGGCAAGAACGGATTTTTACGGTTTTATAAAGCCTTATTTTCATGAAGATTCCTCCAAAAGATTTCATGACAATTTTCAGAAAAATCTTTTTCTTTTAAAATTGCATGATGTTTTGTGAAAAAAAATTTATTTTGAAGAAGAAAGGATATTTTTCTCAAGAATTCATTTCAAGTGTTTTATCAAAACCATTTTCTATCTAAGATGAAATTATTTCATATGTGTATGTTTCAAGTATAATGTCTCTATGATTTAAATAGTTTCAATTTTATTATGATGAAATATCCATTTGTTTTATATGGATTATGTGATGATGGGATGATGTTTATGAAACCCATTTTATTCTTTCGGTTTTGATGAATGTTTTAAGTTTATTTTGTGGAACATGTAATAATGATTTCACTATGAGATGGGTGGGACCTATATCTCCCTCCAATGCATTAGGTAAAGATTTTATATCTCATGAGATAGACATGGCTGGAATGGTAAGTTAATCCGGTTCAGTGTTACAGGACTGAAACGAGGAGTGAACTCGATTCAGAAAGGGACTTTGTCCATTAAGATGGTCTTGGCAGCAATGCCTTGGCTACTATGGAAATAATTACATGTGATTAATGGATTCCAAAATTACATGTTTTATTCCCATGCTATTTTATCATGGTTTATGTTCTATTATGATATATGTCTTATGTACTTCCATGTTTTATGTCGTTGATCAAGATTTTGATGTTTAAACATTATGTTCATGTTTTTAAGTCCAAATGTATATGGTATGTTTTATTTTATCCATGCTTACCCTTACTGAGCATTTGAGCTCACCCTTTTTATGTTTTATTTTCCCCCAGGATCAAAAGAAAGGTTTTAGGTAAGGAAAAAAAAAGTGGAAGATCTTTATGGGAGATGTTGAAGATCTTTCACCACGATTAGAAGATTACATTCCAAGTTTCCAAAGACACTAAACTATTACGGTCCTTGTGTGTATGTTTTTGTTATGTATTAAGTATTCTGCAAAAGTAATGTAATGTCCATGTACATTAAGCTTTGGGTCTCTACATTGCCTATACTGTTTGCAAAGAAGGCAGAGAGTTCTCTTAGGCTTTGCATGGATTATTGGAAGTTGAACCAGTTTATGGTCAAGAACCGATATCCCTTACTAAAGATTTATGATCTCCTTGATCAGCTTCGAGGAGCCTGGGTGTTCCTGAATATTGACTTGAGGTCCGGTTACCATCATTTGCGCGTTAGACCATCTGATATACCTCTTAAAGCCTTTTGGAGCAGGTATGGTCTATATGAGTATTTGGTTATGTCGTTCGGTCTTACGAATGCACCTGCAGTTTTCAGGGCACTGATGAAGTAAGTGTTCCATCCATACCGAGATTCTTTAGTGGTAGTCTTTGTAGATGATATCTTGGTGTACTCTCACACTCGAAATGACCATGCCACGCATCTTGAGATCATTCTGAGTACACTGAAAGAGCATCAGTTATATGCTATGCTCTCAAAATTCAACTTTTGGATGGACCATATTCACTTCTTAGGTCATGTTATCTTAGAGACAAGAGTATCATTTGACCCAGATAAAGTGAGAGAAGTAGTTTCCTAGGAGCATCCGAAGAATGTATTTGAGGTGCAGAGTTTTATAGGGCTATATGGTTACTACAGACATTTCATACACGACTTTTCACGTTTAGCAGCACCTCTGACGAGCCTGACTAATAAGGGTGAAAAGTTATTGTGGTTAGATTCTTGTGAGTCAGCCTTTCAGGAGCTGAAAGGGAAGTTGACTTGAACACTGATACTAGTATTTCAAGAGCTAGGAAAGAACTATATTGTGTACTGTGATGATTTAGGTATCAGACTGGGAGTTTTGCTTATGCATGGAGAAGGAGTCGTTGCGTACGGGTCTTGGGAATTGAGGCCACATGAGAGGAACTACCCAATGCACGATCTCTAGTTGGAAACATTTATGCATGCCTTACACTGTTGGAGAAATTATCTTCTAGGAGATCATTTTGTGGTTTTCACTAACCACAAAAGTTTCAAGTATATATTCACTCAGCATGACCTGAATTTGAGACCGCAGAGGTTGGTTGAGTACCTTTAGTCCTTTGACTTTGATCTTGCCTATATGTCTGGTAAAGGCAACACAATGGTTGATACGTTGAGTTGAAGGACTTAGATACATGCAGTTCATGAGGCCAGTAGTGACTTGAATCATATGGCTCTGCTCTCTGAGATGCATTTGGAGGTGCATGACAGACAGGGGTAGACGTTTCTTTCTTTTATAGCTTTTACCTCTACTCTTCTTGATCAAGTGCGAATGAGGAATATATTATATTATGAAGGCCTAGTCTTATATGAAAGCATGTCAGGAGAGGACCCTATTCCTAGATAGATAATAGGCAGGGATGAGATCTTGTGTTTCCAGGGGCGCGTATGGGTGTCAGCAGACATACACGAGGAGCTGATGCGGGGCTTTCATTCCTCAGTTTGGGCAGTTCATATTGGCATCACCAAGATGTATCATGATCTACACCGTCAGTATTGGTGGCCAGGTATGAAAAGATATGTTGCAGGTTTCATCATGAGGTGTTCCACCTGTCAGCAGGTGAAGGTGGAGCATCAGCGACCAGTAGGGTTTTTGCAGCAGTTACCCATTCCCGAGTGGAAATGGAATACTATCGTGATGGACTTCATGACCGGTTTGATGAGGTCACCTAAAGGGAAAGATGCATTATGAGTCATTATTTATAGACTTATGAATGTCACTCACTTCTTTCTGATCAAAGAGACCTTCAGTGTTGATGAGCTAGGATGGTTGTACATATGTGAGATTGTACATCCATATGGAGTTCCACACTCCACTGTTTCAGACAGGGATGCACGTTTTACTTCTCGGGTCTAGAAGGGGCTTCAGAAGGATTTGGGTACACATGTACTTTACAGTACAGCTTACCATCCCTAGATAGATGGCCAGTCTAAGCATATGATTCAGGTGCTTAAGGACATGATCCGAGCATGCATTCTGGATTTTAGAGGTTATTGGGAGAATCATATACCTCTTGTGGAGTTTTCCTACAATAATAGTTTTCAAGCAACATCCAGATAGAAACTTATGAGGATTTTTATGGTAGGCCATGCCGATCACCCTTGTGTTGGCCAGAGGAAAGAGAGGCAGCTATGCTGGGACCTCGTCTAGTTCAGAAGACCACAGAACATATAGAGTTGATTCGAAAGAGGATGGATACTGCACAGTCTCGACAGAAGTCTTATAATGATCATCAGAGACAACCTCTGGAGTTCGAGGTCGGGGATAAGGTTTTTCTACGTGTCACACTGATTTTGGGGCGTAGAAGGATTAGAAGATAGGGCAATCTTTCACCGAGGTACGTTGGGGTGTTTGAGGTGTGGGAGAGAGTTGGGCCGGTTGCCTATCAGTTGCAATTACCACAGAGGTACCGGGATATGCAAGATGTATTAAATGTTTCACAGCTTCGATGTTAATTTTCAAACCTGTATCATGTTTTCCAACCTGAGGAGGTTGAGTTGGAAGTGGATGAATCTTTCGAAGAGCATCCTTTCCGGAATTTCGATTGTAGTACAAAGGTTCATTGTGGCTGGTCTATTCCTCTGGTACGAGTGTTATAGAAGCACTGGCGAGTACAGGATGAGACTTGGGAGAGGGAGGCTGATGTGAGAGCACAGTGGCTGAAGTTTTTCAGAGTTTATTCTTCTAAGCCACCTTGCTAGGGAAATTCGAGGAATAATTTCATTAATGGGGGATGTTTGTAAGAACTCGGATCTTCTTTTCAGGGTTGTTTTCCTTTTTTGGTCATTTGTGCTTTTTGAAGTAGTTGGTTGAAGATTGGACAATTCTGGGAAAAACTTTTAAAGTTGTGGAGCTCGTGCAGGGGCGCACGGTTGGTGCACGGTCTGAACAAACCATGCAGCCAGCCCAAGAAACTGTGCACCCTTGATAGTGGGCTTCGCACGGGCGGCGCACAGTTTTTCAGACCGTGCGGGAAAGCTGTGCGAAGTCCCTGGGTGAGACAGTGGCAACCACACTGTTGGCGCACGGTTTTCCAAATCGTGCGGGATAAACATGTGGACACTTAAAGTTTGGGTTTTTAAGTCTCGGGCCACTCGGGATTTCCCATTTCCCCCTCATTCTTCCTGCTACTCGTGGCTCACATGGGAGTTCCGGTTTGTAGATATTGGGGGAGATTCTTAGCTCGTTTTGGAGGAAAATCGAAGGGGTTTCTTGGTGGATCGAAGGCGGTTCTCCTTGGGTAAGTCCCTCTTTTTTTCTTTAAAGTTTTGGTTAGGGTTAGCCTTCTCCCTCTCTTAGTTTCCTAGATCTACTAAGGTTGCATGTAGATCTTGGGTTGTGTTTCCTTTGTGTGTTAATGGTTGAGCTTGTTGATGTTAGGGAAGGGTTTTTGAGGTGGTTTTGAGGAGGCATTCACCCGGTTTGGAGTGAATTTGGGCGAAGGGTCGATTTCGCCAAACCCTAAGAGGTTGGTGGTTTGTGCCTTTCTGTTAAAAGTCTTGAGTTAAATGTGCAGGTTTTCCCAATACCCTTGAATGAGGTATTGCATGTTTACCATTTTATCCGTGTTGTTTTCCTGTTATGCTTGTATGCTTGAGTAGAGGAAAATTGAATGTGAATAGGGTTAAATTTCTATGCTTTGTAGGTGTTTCCCATGCATGTTTTGGTTGTGGTTGTTTGTTTCTGGTTAGCCTGTTAGACTGTCTTGTCCATTCCCATGCCTAGTATTGTAGGATGGCGTGAATGTTGTTCTGATATGCTGATATGCCATAAAATGATAGCCAAGTAGTTCTTGAGGTTTACTTGGGCAGATACATGTGATATACTTGTTGACGTACACAGGACCGTGAGAACCTGGTGTAGTAGACCATAGGGAGAATGGACGTGAGGGATTTTCTAGAATGTCTTCATAATTATACGATGTGATACCATAGGGGAATTGACGTTGATTGATTGCTCATAGTTTCTGTAGTTCCTCGACGCGGGCCACAAGGGGAATCAGACATTGAGTGCTTCCCCAGAGCGCCTTTAGTACTGATACGAGACTATAGGGGGAATTGATGGTGAGTGATTCCTCAGAGAGTCTATACTTTAGCTGAACCAGAGGGGTGAGAATATGTGTGCTTCCCAAAGGGTTGCTTGTACTTGTTTGGTTAAACCAGAGGGGTAGGTTGTGAGTACTTCCCAAAGGGTTACCTGCTTTGATTAGCTTCTTACTTGATTGTGATTGGAATGTTTGAACAGTGGATTGTTACTACTGAGTATTTTATTGTTTACTGCTTCTTTTACTTATTGCATTCCATATACTCTCTGACTGTTAGGCATACATATTTTGGTGGTTTCCTACTAGGATTTAGTCTCACACCCTATTTGGGCCAAGCTTTTGGTCCCAAATAGATTATATTGCTACAGGTATAGATAAGTGAAATCTCCCTTCTACTTCAGGTACTTGATTTGCTGTGAAGGTGGAGAGAATTAGACCAAGCTATGGCTTGCGATGTTGAGGAGTTGTTTACTTTCTTTTTTTTACTTTGGCTTAGTATTGTATTTCAGCATTGTGACTTGTTTGGATGCTTTCTTAGACATATGTATCTCATTCATCATTTTATATATATGTACTCCAGTTGTTTATTATTTCAGTCTTCTGCTACTCATTGTTGTATGTTATTATACTGATTCCAATATTGTATATCTGTTTACTTCTGTTGTGTTACTCTACCAATGAGGTCATAGTTTCCCCACTGCCACACCCAAGGCCCTCGCTGCTAGTCAGAAGCCTCTGGAGTTATGTGAAATGTGTTTGAGACCATGTGACCAACTGAGTATAGTCTCTTATTGCTCGTAGGTCATCTCTCATCGCTCGTCGTGTGTTTCCTCATCAATTTTCCACTCGTAGGAAATAAAATACCATGATTTCAGCTTTATAAATTGATCTTACTATTTTTTTATCTTTTTAAGGTGAATCAATCTAGTTTTGATTTTCCCTATAAGAATCCATATTTATATTTTTATACATGAAGGGAGGGTTTCTTTCCATTTATCTTTAATTTCTTAAAGGATTTTGTTAAATTTGAATCCACTAATTTTGTATTAAACCTGATGTTTTTTGTCTTTCAAATAAATAACCATAAAATTCAATTATGTGTGACCACATCAAACATGGTCATCGTGTCATAGAATCCCCTTTTTGAAACTTCTTTTGGAAGAAAAAGATACTAATTCTTCTATTAGTGTTTTTTATATTACAATATATATATATATATTAAAATAAAAAATGGAACTGATGATACCAAAAACAACGTACTTACAAAATTACAATGAGATTTAATGATATAAACATGTTTGGAATGAAAACATCATGATAAATCTATCATGAACTCCATTTTTATGTGATTAAATTATTATCTTTCTCAAAAATATATTACTAATTCCAAAATTAAAATCCATTATCTCAAAGATTATTTTTTATCTCTTGATTTAATTATAGTCTCATTCTTTGGTGTTATTAATAATTTAGTAAATTGGATTAAATGGTGAATTTATTTCATGAAATCAGATGCATCATTTCTCAAAAATCCAGCCCATATATTTATGTTATAATCTTCCAAAAAAATTAAAAAAATTAATATCCCTTAATAAAATTAGAATTAAACTAGCTAGATTTAATTTTAAAAATTAAAATTTAGAACATATATGATTCATGAAAAGTAATAAAAATTAAAATAAAATTTATTTAGAAATTTAACCACAAATGTGAATTAAAAATTTTTCTCATGCAGTAACTTGTCTTACTGAGTTAACAACATGACACTTGAGAATGTTATCCCAAAATCAAAACTAAAACATATATTCACAAATATGAATAATAAGAACAAAATTTTTAATTTTTCTATTGAAATAATGTTGTGTTGATATTGATGCTCATCGTGTGAATGAAACTCACCTTCATTGGTTCCACTAAATTCCAAGGAAAACCACCATGCATACTGATGTGTCACATTAACTATCTCCAAATTCTAGTGCAACCACAAACTACACCAATAAATGCCTTTAATATGAACAAACTATAGCCTAGCATGAACACAACACTAACCATGGTCAATAATAAGAACTAATACTAATTCTCACCACAAATCAATATGTGTGATACCATATGCCCCTTTTTCCAACACAAAACATAGTCGACACAAAGACCATACACACTTCCTTGTGTGTGTGTTGGGGGTGATGATGGATGATTCAATATGGACTACGGTTCATGGGACATTGGTTTGACCTATTATGTAGGGAGGAGGCTTAGATCCAGACTAGTGCATGTGAATCCCCAGTGACTGTCGATGGTGTGTGGTTGGGGGGGATGCACCATCATATTATGGTGTTGGATAAATTAATTTTTTTGACTGGTTCTATGAATTATGGTTGTAGGTATGGAATGGTGTGCTGATATGATGATAAAATAGGTGAGGTAAAGGTGAGTAGGTGTGGAGGTGTTAACTAAGATCTGGCTACCTGATTTGCAAGGGAGGAGGTTGGTGGAAACCTGTACATGTAAGAAAGGGGAGGTGATTTTAGGAATGTAAACTACAAATATAAGCTTCCTTGTGAATGGTTTGGTATTATTTATTATAGGCTGGTGTTTTTTTCCAGTGGTTGGGGAGGGGTGAGTATGGTGGATCCTTATAGTGGAAATGATGGGAATATTTTCTTACAAAAAAATAATGAAATTCTAAAAATTGAGATCCTCTAAAAAAAATTTAGCATAAGGGTGGAAGTTTATTTGGATATCATACTTAGTGAAATTTTTGAAATGAATACATTATCCCCCATAGCGCCTTCCATAAAACATTTTCAAATATGGATAGAAAATTTTATTATTTTTATTTTGTTTTTTTGGTTACTTGATATATATATATATAATGATCAAATTTTTAAATAGTCTTTATTTTTTTTAAATAGTATTACATTCATTATTTCATTCCCAAAATATTACCCCTATCAAATTCCCACCTAGACCTGTTACAAAAACTATATACACTCCAATGAAAAAAAAATCCAAAAATTAGAGTAATATGGATAAAAAGAAAGGAGATAAAGTGGAATAATAACATGAGAACAAAATGATTTATGTGGTTCAAGAATAATCCCAATGTCTATAGAGAGGTTGAAATTTCATTATATATGGGGGAAATTCGCATGGAAAATCTCATAGTAAAAAATCCCTAGCTCAAAATAATCTTATAAACACGGTTCTGTATAAACCAACATCATTATAATTTTAAAATCCACACAATTGGGTCAATATTCTATAGTAGCAATGATACTAATGTCTATATAACTATAGTACCTAGGTCACATGCCCCTATAGTACTATATATAAGTACATCTTTCTATAATATTGTTGTTTCCATCTCCAATCATCTCTAAAATAATTGGTCAACATTGCTACAATTCCTCAAAAAGGTCACTAGAATTTGGTCAAACTTCATCTGATGGATTAGGCTCCACCATTCCAACAACCCACCCTTTTATAGGGGAGTCCTCCATGTCATCCAATCCAGGTTCTCCATGTGGGTCTAAAATTCCTCCCTTTCCATCAAATTCAAATAAAAATACAATATTAGTAATAATTCATTAAAAATAATAAATAATAATATAGTTTAAAAATATTAATAATTATTAATAACAAATTTATAATTATGTTTAATTAATTACAAATAACTATAACAAAGTGATTACAACTTAAATAATAATGTAATAAAAATTATGAATAACTAAATTAAAAATTAAATTAATAATATAGTTTATAGATAAAAAACTAATTAATTAAGAAATTTAGAAAAATAAATAATGAAAATATATTTTCAATATAATTAAAAATTAATTAGTAATTAGAAACAAATAGGTCGGAAGGTGAGTTGGAAGACCAACTCACGGTCTGAAAAATTTATTAAAATAAAAAAGAGAACAAATTTTTTACATAATGTGAAATAAGAATACACCAATATATAAATAAGTTAGTATAAGTAAATTTCACATAAGAAAGACTCTCTAGGTAGTTCATACTTTATCTGTCTTGAAAAAATACACTATAAAACATTAATAGAAAACCGCATCGCATTATCATCCTTTATTCTTAAATTTTCTATACTCATGATATTGAATCAACAACAATATACCCACTTTCATCAACCATTAACAAGTTTTCATATGTACTTTTAGTCTCCAATGAGATTATAAATAAGTCCTGACATCATTATAGATGCTTACTTCTACAAATAAAAGCATATCCTTAGCTTCTTTTGATCATCATATCCTCTTTGTATATTTGATGAAGCCAAGAAAAATTATCACATCCATAAGATATCTAGTGATTTTTTTAGAATCTTAATATAGCTAACCCACACAATGTTTACCATTAGTTTTAACATCAAATCCTCCATCTTCTACCAACAAATAAAAAGGATTTGTACAATTCCCCTAAGAAATTGTCAACAACCCACCATTTTCATTACAATTCCATATGTCTATCTAGAAATAGCCCTCATTATATAATACTGAGATTTATATGTGATTAAGGAGAAGGAAACATCGGTATCAAGTATCTACCATGATGAAATTCACATCTGAATATCATCTGTTAACATCATGATTGAGATATTTAGGAAAATAATTGTCTTTAAATAGAATGAGGTGTGAAAAAATTTTCATTATTAAGAGGCCATCCAGTTCATCAGCCTTATTTGAAGTAAAAACCCATACATGGTGGACCTAAACAATGTTATTCAAACTGGGACTATAAGAGGAGAAGTCCCCATGTAAAATGTGGTTTTCATCCTGTGCATTTTGACACCTAGTGCCACCAGCTAAAATTATATCATCATTCAAATCAACATAAATAAAATAGCCCACAATCAGGGAATATCTTAAAATATTCGATCCTAGATATATAGAAACATATATCACATTGAATCTAGAGTAACATATTCCATAAAATCCCTAATATGCAATATGAATTCACAGATACATGCATAATAAAAAATCTATTGTAATAGTAAGTAAAAATATAGATGCGTAAGAGATCAAATAAGCCCTCAACAAGAAGTTAAGTGAATTTAAAAGTAGTAAAATATTTAGGTGTCTATTAATGATAATAGAATATGTATCTGTTATTGAATTTCTATTCAACAGAGTTATGGAATCCTCTAAGTCAACCGTGATTAGAAAACTTTGACAACATCAACCAAAAAATACAACAACACTGCTCCCAGAGAAGTTTCTAGAAATCAATATTTGGGTTCTTGTCAAATTAATATTCAACTCTACCAAACATGAAAACCCTAATATCATGGTAATCATCCACATATATTTCTATTTTTCAATATCTACTGAAATCCATAACAATCTATTCATCAACCCTAGATTAAATGTCATACTTTCAGCCCTCCTTAATAAAAAGAGTGTGATTATTATGCTTGATGTTATCTTTTATCTAGTAATATTAAGTGGATGAGGTGGAGATCTCATCATCTGAGGGTGAAGAGAGACTATCAATTATATTTTGAAGACGAATTTCCATAATGAAAATCCTAGAGGATCTAGTGACAGTAGTTCCTTTAAATTTAGAGTAATCATAATGCTTCTCGGTCTTCCTAGGATTTGGAGGGATAAATCCATCTAAATCAAAAATTGGTTTCTTTACCTTATTAATATTCGAGTGTAAGAAATATTCTTAAATTTGTTCTAGTTGTTCAACCAGATCATGCTTGTATTCAATTGAATCACAATTGCCTTCTTGTGCCTCTTATATATTGGAGTGGTCTATTCCTAAGATGTTAGATTAATTATAACTTTTTACCAACTCCTTAGAAGTGAGTTTGGGCATCATAATCAACATTAAAAATTTTAGAAACATCCCAAACCATTGGTGACATAAATAGATTCTATTATGAAGGACCAAAAAGGTCCCTATCCCCATTTTTATTAAGGGGAACATATGTAAATCCTATCTCTCCAACCAACAAGAGTCACATGTTTCTATTTTGGAACCCATATTTCCTTATGACTAATAGATGGTAGTGAATTAGGTTCTTTGGATGATACCTTTCCATAATACAAAAATGTGTGGACAAGATTTAAATATGAAAGACAACAATCTAGAATATTTTCATAGGTCACCTTTTGTTAAAAACCCTTATCCTCATTTTGTATCCAAATTACTGAGGGTAATGTTTTAGATATGTACTCTTTAGTGCAGATACTTGTGATAGAGGGTCTTAAGATATTGTAGTTTAATTGATTAAGCTTAATAGGTGTTCAAATAAGGTTTTTGATAGAAAATAATGAATCCATCTTAATGATAAGGATAGGAAGACCATGATATTCTTACTATAAAAGGTAAATAGGAGGTTCAAATAATTAATAATTTGTAATGATTTTTAATATTGTAATTAAATTAATTATTATTATTAATGTAATTGAGTTACAATAATTAAAAAAATTAAAAATGTAATTAATATTTAGAGTAAAAATAATAAATAATTAACAATTATTAAATATATAAATAAAATGTAATTATTATAAATAATTAATAATATAATTAATATTTATCAATAATATAATTAATATTAATTAATAATATATATAACGATATATATTAAAAATATCATAAATAAACATTATTGATGATGTAATTAATTACTAATGGTTAATATAGTTAATAATAATTGATATTTAATAATTTATAAATAATAATTAGAAATAACTAATAATTATAGATAACATAATTAACTAATATTTAATTTAAAAATTTTAATTAATAGTAATAATGTAATTCATATAGAGGATGTTCCCTTTATGTATGACTCAAATGTCCAAGGAAATAAGTCACAATAAGAAAAGATCTAGATGAGTGGATGTTGCCCTCTTGGTCAGGGGGTCGGGGGCCTTTCGCCACCTGAGTCTATGACCTCGTACCCTACCCTAGGCTTTATTTGGTTGTGTGTGAGGTGTGTAGAGATATATGAGAGACATGAAGATATAAATTCTTGAATTATTTGGGTGTTTAGTTTCTTATATTCATTTTTTTATATTTTTTGGCCTCTCTTTCTGAGTTATAGTCTTTGGTCTTATTCCTCCAATCCATGATATTTTACTTTGTAAATATTTATTTCATGATTAAGTACATGAAATAATTTATTGGTGTGTGGTTCCTAAGTTAGGAACTGGAAGTGGTTCTTTTAAAAAGGGTGGTGTCATTGTGGATTTCAAAAAATTTGATATACTTTAAAATGTTTCATAATGATCCTGCAAAAAACTATTTAGACTTACAATGTAATTGAAGGATGGTTCATCTGGGGATGAACTTTATGAATTTATTATATTCGGCTAGCATACTTCCATGGGAATAATTAATTTAGTTGAAAAATAAATTCATTTTTAGTGGAATGGTTTGGTTCTTGATACCATATCACCTAATGTTTCATGGGTTGGAGTCTTGCACTTGAAGTGATACCAGCTGCTGCAAGAATGAAAGATTCACTTGTGACTGCACTATTTCTGGTTGGAATATAAAATGACCACTTGAACTGGTGTAAAATGTATAACTAGAGTAGATGTTTCTTCAGGGATAATATATAAAATGTAAACTTGAATCCTGTTATTATGAAGCTGCAAGGTTCCTCACTAGCTTGTTCTGGGAATTTTCACTCTGCACATCACGGTGGGTGTTTTGTGATATTGAAAAGTTATCTAGAGATGCTATATTTTGGATTAATTAAATAATTATTTCGTAAATTGATTTTCATTGAATTAAGTTCAATTTTGGGTTTAAACTAAATATTATCTAATTGACTTGTTGGTGAGAAATATATCTAATGAAAATGAAAATGTAGGGTGAGGATTCTTAGATGATGCAGTTGTTGGATAAATCCCACTTTTTTGACATGGTGATTATAACCACTTGTATAATTTCATTTTTTTATTAGGAATTGTATGTTAGATTTAATTTTGGTTATTTTATGACTTTTAATCATCAAAATTGATTTGTGTGTGTGTGTTTTTAATCAAAATTTTGGGAATATGGATTTTCTTTTTTCAGATCCATGGTTCAATCCATTAAAAAACATTCAAAATGGTCTAGGGTCGAGGCCATTTTTATTAAATAAAGTAAACAAAAATTTTTAACTAGATTAGTCCCCAAAAGAGGATTCATATAAAGTATCATCCACTAGAGAAGAGTTAACCAGATTAGAATAACAAGAGGGTATGGAAATTTTCATCGGTACCAGGCACTATGCAAATCTACACAGGGAAATGCTAGTCGATAAACCATGTGATGTGGGGAGTTAGGAGCCTTCAAAGATACAGATGTTGTAGAGGGTTGGTTTCATAGTGTAATCAAGTCTTGGTCTTTCAATGTTCATGTACTGGTCCTTGTACCTTTGGGCCTTCAATTCATGTATGAGCCTTATGCCTCTTGGGCTACGGGTCATGTAAGGATTCCCCCTCAACCCTTAAAATGGGGGATTATCCAAAAATAAATAAAAATCTAATTCCCTCAGGATTTCAGGGTATTTAATAAAAATTCATTGTGTAATTCATAATAATGTAATTAGTCAATAATATTATAATAAATTATAAATTGATAAATTAATTTAATTATTTATTTAATGTTTTGGAGGTTATAAGAAACAAAAAAACACACACCCATGGGACAACAACACCCCCTACAATGGTTGACCAATTCCATAAATATATAATTAATAATTATATAAATATATAAATGTTTTTTAATTAATATTTATTAATTTAAAATAAATAATAATTACTAATATAATATATAATTATTGATATTGTGAGTAATAATTAAAAAAATGTAACTAATAGTGTAACTATATATAAATTTTATGTTTTTGAGAAAATAATATTTTCTATCATTTTAAATATTTTATGTATATTATTTTTACTATATTATTTATGATTTAAACTATTTTTTAAGCATACATTCGATGTGTTAGACTACATATCGATTGTATTTATATTTTATATTTGATAACATTTAAAAGTCAATTGCTTGAAATTCAATGTCACCTACTTAAAAAATAATAATGTTTCAAGTACGTGACATCGAATTAATATGAAGTATAAAATATAAATCCAATCTATATAAAATTTAAAACACTAACTGTGCACATAAAAAATAAAAACTTTCAAGAAGGTGAATTTGAATGAATAGGAAATTTATAGTATATATAAAATACAAATGAAAATAAAAAATTTGACTGGGAATATAAAAAATATTTGAAAATATTTTTTTTCATAAAAATAATAAACAATAAATAGTTTAAATAACACAAAACAATGTCTTTTAAAACATAACATCTTTACTTTTAAAAAATTATTCATAACATGCTTTGTACTTGAATTATTATTTTTCATTCATTTCATTGCTAATTTTTTTGTTATGAACCTCTATTAAATATATAAATAATTCAATTTTTTTTTAATTTTATAATTATTATCAATTTTTTAATTACATGATTTATTTTCTTACTATTAATTATTATTTTTAAAACTTAATTATTTTATAATATTTCATTATTTACATTAAAATCCAATTAATTATATTATAAATTTATATTCATTACAATGTTATTATTAATTGAATTATTTTTTATTAAATTATAATTAATTACTAATTATTTATGACATTATTAATAATTATTGGTCACATTCTGTGGTGGTGGTGAGGTTGATGTATCGGTTTCATGAATCCCCAAGTGTGTGTGTTTGTGTGGTTTTCTTTTTATTTCCCCTCACCCTGACCAGTTACAAGATTAATAATTATTGATTTCACAATTATTACGCATATTATTATTTAATAATTAATTAGGTTAGTAAAAATTATTTATTATATTATTTTTAATTACGATTCATTACATTATGAAATATTATTAATATACTAATAATTGATAAATAATTACTTTCGTAATTATGTTATTTTTATAAAATATTAAGGGAAATGGTAAGGAATCAGGAGTTTCTCTCCCTAAATCCTTATGGAAGTTACGGTTTTGAGAGGATTTGATATAGAGTGTTTTTTATATATGATATGTATTTTTTCAAACCTTGAATATTTTATAAGTATCTGATGGTTAGACTAATGTTATTTTATCCACATCGATCTTGAATCCATGTGTCATTGCTTTGGATGGTGTGAAGGAAGTTTCTTCCACGATTCATGGAGAGAAAACTTCTGATACTTTGAAGAACCAGAATGTTTCAAATATCATTAAAGTAATAAGGTTTGGTAATCACTTGAGATCATGGTTTTTATCTGATTATGTTGAATATTATTCTCAACATAAAAGAGTTATGATAATTAGGAACACTCAAATTCCTCAAAGAAAACCCCAAATTCATGAGTATTAAATAAAAGAGTGAAAATAGTCAATCCTATTTTTATTGAATATTCCGAAAAAGGATAATCTATGAAAGCTAGTGGATCTGCAGAATTATCTCATCCATATTTATAAATTTTGGGGTTTTAAGATTAATTCCATAGGTGGTGGTTTTTAGTAAACAAAATTCCCTTAGACAAGATTAAAATGAAATATTAGGGTCTTGGATTTGTTTTACTTAAAATGATAAACTATGAATTCTAGAACAGGATCCCATATTTGATCCAGACTCAATGAGAAATTTGGTCAACCAATTATGGATTCAAATCACATGCCAAATTTTTTTGACCTATAAATCCTCTGATATATTGCTTCAACTGTGGGAATTCCCATTTTGTTTGATAAAGAAACAATTATTTCTATATATAGACATTTTTTAGAGTTTTGGTGGAGTTATATTACATTTTCCCCTCATTGAGAATTATTTTATAGTTACTAATGACTTTAAACTCTCTCTTTTAGTTGATTATGAATTATTTCCTAATTTATATGACAAATGAAACTATCTTGGACACTCAATTGATAGGTACTATAGAATCTGGAAATTCATGAGTCACAAAAAGTCTAGTCACAATATTAACCGTTGTAAATTCAATATTACTTTGGATAAACTAGCTACTTCTATTTGTTTTTTAGGATTTAATTTGTGGGATTGGGATTTGTTTCAGGGAGTATGATGAGGATTAAATTTAGGTTTGGGTTATAGGATTAGTTATATGGTTAGGGGTTAGGTGTTGAGCTCTAGGGGATTTTGTGTTTAGGATTTAAATTTTAGGTTATGGATTAGGTAGAGGGTTAAATTTAGGTTTCGGTAAAAGTTTTAGTTATAAGATGAAGGGTTGGTTGTTAAGGTTTAGGGGTATGATTTTTAGGATATAGATTTAGGTGTTATGGTTTAGTGATTAGATTAATGATCAAATTTAGGTTTTGGTTATTGGTTTACTTTAATTTTAGGGGTTAGGTGTTAAGGTCTATATGGGCATAGGTGTTTTGGATTAGGTTGTAGGTTAAGGATTAAAATTTAGGTGTAAAGGTTAGGGGAGTTACTTATAGGTTTAGAATTTAGGTTTATGTTATTGGTTTAGTAGGGGTTATGTGTTAAGGTGTATGTTTTTTTTATAGAATTTAAGATGTATTTTGGTTTATAGTTTTATAATTTCAAATGTATTTTGGGTTATAGGTTTAGTTTTAATGTCTATGGGGTTCGGGATTATGTCTGGGTTTGGATTATAGGTTTAAGATTATAATTTAAGATCTATTCTCAGTTATAGATTTAGTTTTAAGTTTTAGGGTTAAGGAATTAGGTTTAGGATTTTATTATAGGTCTATATTTTTAATTTAACATGTACTTTCAGTTATTGTTTTATAATTATAAATCCATTTTGGGTTATAGGATTAGAATTTAATATGTAGTTTTAGTTATAGGTTTTATTTTATGGTTAGGGGTTATGTGTTATGGTCTAGGGGGTTTTGGTGATTAGGATTTAAAATTTATAATTATAATTGGGTTTAGGGTGTAGTCTAAGTATTACATTTATGGATTTGGTTTTTAGTCCCTAAGATTTTAAAAATAAGACTATGTTCGATAGCATATATGACACACAACACTGAGCATAAAAAACCATTAAATACTTTTATGACCGTTATAACCTAACCATTGAATTTGAGGGTAATAATATGAATAATAAAATTATGAAATATATATAAATTTCATACTCAATACATATTAATTGATTAATTTTTAATAAATAATCACCAAATGATTAGTAAAGTTATTTTATTCTTCAAAAATATATTTTCCTAAAAAATGGTTTTATTTAATTTTATGCGAGAATGTTACAAATATTTTTTTAGAAATTTGATAAATTTTATTTTATAAAAATGATATCATTTTTTTAATAATCATATAAAAAAATTTTAGGGTGAATTTTTTGGATTTTTCTAAAAAGATTGATTTTTAGACGAATAGTGAAAAATGCCATTTTTTGTAAAACATTATTACTATTTTCATTAAAATTACCATTATGAGTTAAATTTAATGTTAAATTAATATAATAACTATTTTCTTATATTTAATCTTATTAATTATATAGGAATAATCCTTATACTTGATTTTTTGTATAAGTTCATTTGTGGGCTTAAAAATGCATTTTTCAAAAACTATTTTTCATTGTGTTTTACATATTTATATTAAATTTAATTTATTAAAATTATAGAAATTTAATTAGATTAAATTTAATTAGAATTTATTTTAGGATGTTTTTTTGGCATTTTTCTGAAGAAGCTGAATTTTAAGTGAATAGTGAAAAATACAATTATTATGAAATATGGTGTCTTTTAGGATATCACCAACGCATAAATATGATCTATAACTTTATTAAAATTATTTAAAAAATCATGTATGATAAAATTATACAAATATAATTAAAATATAATTCAAAACATTCAAATTGTAATTTATTTTTTGATAAACATGAAAATCATTTTCGACACCGACGTTGTGCTTGCTCAAAACTAAAGAAGTAAAATTTGGTGTACTAAAGATAATATTTGGGATGTAAAGGGTATTTTATAGAATTTTTTAGTAAATATGAATTATTTTTTATTATTTTTATTGATATAATCTAATTTTTATGTCATATAACAATTGATTTGTCCAAATACTTGTTCAATGCTTGTGCAAGGCTAAAAAAATTCAAAATAACATATTAAATAAATTTTCATGAGATATATGTGAGTAAATATAAATATTGAATGAATATAAAGGTTTATAATGAAGTTAATTTATTTATTTTTATGATGCTAATTTATTTTCAATTTTTAATAATGAAATATTTACCTAAAATTCCCACACAACTCCAATACAGTGCTTGTGCATGCAATATAAATATCAAGTTAAAGGTTTTAAAAACTCAAAAAGTAGTTTTTTTGGAAGAGTTATAATGTCAAAAAATTATATATACTACTATAAAATATATTTTTTTTAAAGTATTATATTCAAATTCCCTTATTTTCATGTTTTTTTCAAAGTCAAATTAAATGAATAGTTCAAAAATGAAATTAATTTTATTTTATAATAAATAATATTATATTAAGTGATTTAAAATTAAAAAATAAAATATTAATCTAATTGAGTGGGATATGGTTTAAAATATAAACCATGTTCCATTTATGAGTCATTTTTTTCTTCATAGTAACTTTCTTGACCCCTAACAAGTAAAAAATATTGATATCGCTGTAATTTTCAAAATTGTTAATGGGGGGTTAAATAAATATATATGGGTAAAAACATAATCTAAAATTTTAAAAAAATTATTATATGACATATTTAGAACCATTTTCATCATTTATTATAAATATTTCAAATTTTTTCATGAAAATTAATTTATAATAATTTAATATTTTAACAAATTCTAAGTGTGTCCCTCCCCTCACTTATAAAATGTTACCTCTTCTAGTATCTTCCTATAAAAATTGAGAAATTTAGTTCATAAAATAAATAACCAAATGCCACAAAAACATCACTCCACATGTATTAGGGGCCATGTATTTATTATAAAACAAACCTAGGAATCAATTAGGTATAAACTTAAAGAATATTTCTGAAGAAGAGGTATAATTATTGTTTTATTTCATCTTCTACCTCATTAAAATTTTATTATGGAATTATAATATATAAAAATATTTATATTAAATATAATTATATTTTATTATGTAAATTGAATAATTTATATCCATCTCCTCTTACATCAAATAGTAAATGAACCCATCATTTGTGTGAATAGAGGACTACAACCCCACAAACTGATGTAATTTTTTTTCTATCATCGTATCTCACGGATCGTTATAATGATGGATTTTATGTATATATATATGATATTAATAAAATATTTATCATTATATAAATATTATATATCTTCTATTTTCATACCTTTTCATCCACTGAAAAACAATAACATCTTTCGTGAGCATGGGTAGACTGCCACCTCTAGGAAATGATGTGATTCGTTTTTCATCACCACATCATAAGGAAAGTATTTATAAATTTATTAAAATAGTTAATATTTTATTTATTATATAATCATAATTATGTAAAAATATAACACTTAGCTTTTTTCCATCATGACCAATAAAAAATGGGAACACTACTCATGCATATATACAACCTGTCGTCTCCATGATTATAACATAATTCATTTATCATAACCATCGTTAAATATTTTTTTAAAAGAATACACATTGTATGAAAATTATAATTATGTAATTATTATTATTATATATGTTATGGAATAATTACCCCTTTTATCATAGTTGACTTACTAAATAAATAATGAAAATTTGAGCCAAATTTCATTAAAACATCCAACAAGAACTTAATTGATTAAGTAATTGTCTATAAATGGTAATAAATAAAATACGAGTAAAAATAAGATTTAATAAGTTTATTAAGTAATTAAATAGTTTATATATGTTCTTTAATTAGGAAGATAAATAATGTATATGATGATTCAGAACCGACGTCAGAGACAATTTACTTTTAAAACATCATTTTAAATGTTATCAAGATTTATTTTATAAATATTTTTCTTTCATGTAAATATTATTAAAATTATTTTATGGATGTCTTTATATGTATATAAATGAATTATTAAGGACAGTTTATGTCACTTTTAACTTTTTTTCAAATGTTTTCAAAATTAATCTTTTTATATATTTTATACTGAATGTTTTAAAAAAATTAAGTAAAAAAGAATGTTATATATTAATGAATATGAAATCAATGGGTTTTCCAGTCACAATAAACAATATTTTATGTTTTTATTTTGTTAAAATATTTCATGGTTTCTACATATAAAAACCATATTTCCCCTTATTCTATGTGTTTTAAATAAAAAATTTAAATGGAATTGATATTTCAATATTTGGAAATGTTTTTATTATGGTTATAAATAATTTTTTATGTAATAATTAATGTTTTATAATTATGTAATGGTCATTGGGAATTGTTTTTATGATGATAGGATCCATTATAAACCAATTATGGTTTTTTATGTTATAAATCAAGGATGGGTAGTTTTTCTATAAACCTATAATGGGTGGTGCCATTAGAAACCAAGAACAAGTGAGCCCGATATAGCTCTCCAATGCATTGAGGTATTTGTAAGAGAAATTGTAAAAGTGGTATGGAAATTAGGTCCCAAGTAATGTACATTATTTTTCTATGATATTTAGTTATTTTTAATTGAAATATTTTTATTTCACAATGTAAGATAACGATCATTCATTTTAAAGGAATAATTATACCCTTTAGGCAAAAAGTTATGTTTATGGAAAACAATTTCATGGATTTTAATGTTTTATAAAGAAACCACCCTAAATATTATTTTTCCATTATTTTTTATTATAAAGTGTTTTTAAAAAATCACCATATAGTAAATTTGATTTCATGTGTTATAAAGTGCTGATTAGAGGTCAAAGTTTAATATATAAATGAAAAACACTCTTTTATGATTGTATGGTTTTGAAAAGGAATAATGGGTTTATTTATTATTTTATACATACCTTAGATTTTTTTTCTCATTCCACATTCATATATGTTTTAATAGGGTTTAATTGTGATTAATAATAATCATGAAGACATAGTGTGGAAAAATAAAATGTAGGTATAGTGGTAATAATGCTCACTAAAGGAAATTGGTATTATTATGTATGATTTTGTTCTAATTCTATAAAACTCAAAACCTAAAATTTATTTCAATATTTAAGTGGTCCCATATTTCCTTTTGATTTTTTATATATTGGATGGTTGAAATTGGGTCACATTTATATGTACCAAATCCAGAAATATAAATTTTATGTTTTTAGCACTAGTTCCGAGAATGCGGGTTAAAGGCAATTATATTAGGTTTAGGGTGAATATTAAGGATTAATTTATGTTTGTTTTTTCAGTTTATTTCTATGGATATTAGTTATGTATTATGGTCTAGGTAATTAGGTGTCTATGATTTAAGTTATAGGTTAGGGATTATGAGTTATGGGTTATAGGTTTAGGTTTATAATTTAAGATTTTTTTGGGTTATATTGGTTTAGAATTTAAGATATATTTTGAGTAATTGGTTTTGAATTTAAGATGGATTTCAAGTTAATATTATAATTTAGGATGTGGTTTATATAAGTAAACAACCTTAAACATTACATAATCTTGATTTAAGTCAATAATTTTACTTTATTATACATTGAAGATCTTTTCAAGTTTAGATATTTGGAGAATTAGGCTATAACTCATACATAACAACTAAAATATTACAAAGTAGACACTTATACTCACAATACATTTTTTTCATAAAAAAAAATTAAAAAGAAATATAGATTCGTTTCATGTTTAGTAATGATAACTTTTCCTTGATCTCATCCTTGCCTAATTCTCCTTTAAATAATTTGAGAAAAATTCAAAACTCACATGAGCATGAAAATCTCTTTAAGGGATATAAAAAAGAAGTAAAATTTTTAGTCTTGATAAAACATGTAAACCATGATTACTTTATCATAAAGTAATATTTTAACATTTAAGAAGTAGTAAATACACTTCTTGAAATGTATGCTCACTTATTACCCTTTTTCTAATCAAAATATTACCTTAAAACCCATAGAAAGAAACATATATCATATAAATGTTACTTGGTACATAATCATACTTAAATGAAATAACCATACGGTTTTCTTACACACATATCACTCTTACAAATGGAATATTCATACGACCTAATTCCATACCCAATGAATTGGAGGTTATAATTTAACCACCCATACTTGGTTTATCACAGAACCACTAGTCTTTGGTTTATCACGTAACCACTTGTCATTGGTTTATCACATAACTACCCATCAAATGTCCAAGTACCATTATATAATCATAACACATAAAAGATTGTAATTTTTATCATTTCCCACATAAAATTCCATTTGAAATCACAAAAAATAATTTCAAGATATTGAAATTTTCAATCCATTTTCAAAACCATTTTCAATACCAAAATACCCAAAAATGGAATAAGGGATTTCTTTTCCCTTTAAAAACGTTAAGGCTTATAGAGGAATCCAAATATCAAATAACGGTTATGGCGGCAGAGAAGTCATTGTCACCACATACATTAAAAACATTCCTTTTGTAATTTTTTAAATAAATAAAAACATTTCATGTAAAAATATTACTTTCAAAAACCATTTAATGAAATTAAATGTCAAAGGGGTTAATTATACACCATATAAAAGGAAGGTGGTGTGTAACATCAAAATATGCCTCAAGGAAAGAAGATTGAGACGAAGTCCCTTATCGTGAGTCAAATCATCATGTAAAATATTTATATTCATAAATAATAAACTTAGGTTAATTTATAATTACTTAATAACCTTTTTCATGTTTATTATTCCTTTTATATCACTTATTACCATATTATAAAAATTACTTAATTATTTACGTTCATATCAGACGTTCTGTCGATATTCGGTACTAGAGTCGAAAATGAACTTGGTATGATGTCAATAGTCCTTGTGGTCATAAGTCAATTAAATTTTCATGACATAGTAATCACTTTTATACATAAATTATAATTTTAAATCAAACCATTTATTTATGTCATGAAAAATGAAAAATGTTATAATCATGGAGACGGTAGGTTGTACATACGCATGAGTAACATTTCCTTTTTTTCATTGATAATTATGTAAATAAGGTAATTATTATTTTAAAATTACCAAATTATAATATTATAATTAATATAATAATAATAATTTAATTATACTTATATATATCATACAAGTGATTTTGTGAATAAAAACGATTCACATCGCTTCGTGGAGGTGATAGTTCACACGTACGCATGACCGACATTATCAGTTCTATGTGCATGGAAAGTACGAAAAAAATTGATTTATTATTCTCTTATAATGATAAATATGTAACGAACATCATATAAAATCATTAATTGCATCATTATTATTATTCTTGAGATAAAGTTAAGGAAAACAAATTAGATCTGTTCGTGGAGTTGATAGTTCACACATATGCACGAATGATTAAATCCATTCCCATTTGATGGAAGTGGAGATGGATTTAGGTGATGATATTAACATAATAACATCTCAGTATATTAAGGATACTGGATTTATTATTTATCTTGGAATAATAATATATTTTAATTAATTGGAAGAAGAAATAAAATAGAAATACTTAAAAAATGATACCTCTTCTTCGGTTGATCACCTTTGGAGAACACATTAACACCTCTAAGGAGGGTTTTATTCCTAAACTAAGGCCTAAAAAATGCGGTTAGGGATTCGAGGAATGGTTTTGGTAAGATCTTGTCTGAACCAAAAGGTTTTGTAAGTGTGAGTAATAGAGAGGAATGAGAGCCTTTTTATAGGAGTGGGGAGGGGAACCCATTGAATTATTAAAAGTATTAAATTAATATAAATTTAATTTTGTTTCCAAATAGATCCAAAATAATTTATTTATAATATATGATGATTATAATTATAAATAAAATTGTAAAATAATAATTATACATGTTTTGGATATTTTTTAATACTTATCTTTTTTGTTTTAACCCCTTTTAACTCTTACCATTTTATCAAGTAATTTACACTTTAAGAGTTAAAATAATTATCAAATCATAAAAAATGACCTTTTAATGAGTAATTAATGACATTTTTAGTTTTATATAATATTTTTGGATAAATATTTGATTTTTATAAATATCATATCATTTAATTAAATATTTTATATTTTATATTTTATATTTTAAAATATGAATTATGTCAATCTTGACACTATTCATTACATGACTTTTTTAAAAAAGTATTACCACATGATTCCTTAGAAAAAACTACATTAAATAAATACTAACATGTCATATTAATCCATAAAATTCTTTTATGACATGAAATATTTAAAATTATATTTATTTTAATATTATTAATATCATTTATTTGATTCTTTCTTTAATAAATCTATTACTGAATCATCATTGTGTCATAATTAAATTTAATAATTTAATTCCTAAAAATTATAAATAAATTTCCATGATGTAGGTAATATTTTTATATTTATAAGGACTACTTATATTCGAATATATCACTTATATAACCCCATATTAAATTTTTTAAGTAATAAGAGACATGATTATGACCTATTTGCCTTTACTTTAAATTAAATGTTATTAATGTCATAATCAAACCAAAGTGGCTTCCAAAGGGAACCATTTCAACCCAATTATTTTCTTGTTCTAAAATAACTCATCCATTAAGATTAGGACAAGTGTTAGTGTAGTTTTATATTATCATAATATTATTTTTACCTTTAATTACCCTATTTAACATTAATTGTGGTAAATAAAATACTAAAGTTACTATTCACCAAAAACTATTTTGATCCTATTGGACCACATTTTTTATATTTATTATAATAATGTATATTAGTTTTTGAAAATTAAATTCACAAAAGTGGAAGAATTAAATTTAAAATTAATCCCATTGTCAGAATGAGAAAATGGTTTTTTAAGTGAAACGTTCAAAAGTTCACATAGTTTTTCTATTCAATTTCAATATGAAATTGATTCCAATGAACTAAATTGTATTAAATGATAAAAAACTAATCGAATTAAACTTAAAAATAAAATTAAAAGTAAAATTTAACTATATAAATAAATTAGATGAAAAGGCAATTTTGAATTAAAATGCAGTGTTTTTTACTATTCATTAAAAATGAATTTAATTAGAAAAATATCCAAATTTAACCAAATAAAATTTTTATGTACCACTTCCAAATAAGATGTTTATTTTTTCAAATAGAACTTATAAAAGCATCAAAAACATCTTTAAAATGGGTTCTCCATAAAATGGCGACAAAATTGTATATTTATAAATATTCTTTTATCTGAAAAATTGAGTATGTTTTTAATCTTGTCTATAAAACATAAAAGATTAATTTTAAACATTACATTTAATATATTACATATATATTTAATTAATAAAATCCATCAAGAGTGATTTAATTATATTGTAAACTCACTTATGTGCATTTAAATAGTTTTTCATAAAAACACATCCTTTATATTAAATTAGTTTTTATTTAATTTCCTAATTAATTTGGTAACCAACGAATCATTATATAAACATGTGTAAAACATATTTTCATAATCAGTAAATATCATTAATTCCCACAATTTTAACGACTATGCGATAAATACAACTTAAAATAATAATATTAATAATATGTTATTTTTCAGTATCACTCAGTCTTGTGTGCAACATAAGATTTCGGAGAAACCCATTGTTGTGTTTCAGGTACAGTATTAGATATAACATCACTTTTAAAGTAAAATTATTATCTAATTCATTAATATTAATAAATATGAAAAAGTTTTATTCTATAATTACCTAAGATATTACATCCTTTCCCCTTTAGGAAATTGCACCCTCACAATTTCAAATTCAAGCTCAATAACTATGGTATTACTTTTCAAAATAACATTATTGAAATCCCACATTAGAAAAAAATTCACTAAAACTTCCACATTAAAATAAATAAATTGAATTTCAAAAGTCACCTGAGATAACACAAACTCGGATTCCATGTATGAAAACATGGATATGGAAGAATAACCAACTATCATGTTCTGAGGGAGAGTGATAGAAAACATGATAAAGAGAAATTTAACAATAATAAAACCACAAAATTGTGATGGGTTAAACAATATTTGATTTCATAGCAGTAAAAGTAATGGATAACATTTTGGTTCTAATTTCATTTTCATTGAGTTGTGGAATTCTTTTACCGATAGAATAAGAAAATATGTAAATATACTTACTTGAAAAAGAATAGTTTCATCCTTTAATCTAATTCCACCACAAACTCATATTTTCCTCTAAATGATGAGTATTGAAGTTGAATTATTCATGCCTGGAACACTACAATCAACTTCTAGAGAATCACATAATCCACAAAAGATTAACTATCTATTTCTCCTTTCATGAAACATTAACCGAAACCAATAAGGTTAGGATAATATAATATAATTCCCCAAATATAATAAACATTAAAAGAATAATTACTACTTTTAATCTCCAAAATTCAAAATTAATACACAAAGTCCAACATTGACCATTCAACAAATAACTATCCTTAAAATTCCTCAAAATATTATAACTAATATTAAATCCCAAAAATCAGAAGGATTTAATAAAATAATCTTCCATGATAAGTTCTAGCATTTAAATCCAAATAACATCAACCACTCTAAATGTCTCGTACCAAAAATTAATTTTCAAAATCACATATTCTCCAAGATAGGTTAATTATTTCCTTAAATAAACTATTTCTTATAAGTCCATAATAAAATCATAGCGTCTTACAAAATAAAATTCAACCATTACTCCTCAAATAAAATTCCATAGTATTCTATTTTCCTAAGGCATATTTGGTTCCCAAAATATTGAATGTCTTCCACAATAACATTTATCACTTAATCCACAAATCATTTTCCAGTACCATGGATATCCATTTTATAAAACATAAGTTCCCAAAATCAACTTATTATTATCCTATCAACTCATTTAACTAAAAATAAAAGCTTATACTTTCCAGGGACTTCACGTAGGCTAGTGGTAGGCGATAAATCCTTGTTTCACTTTTGTTATGGGTTCAATTGTCGTATCCTTGTCCGATGTGATGGGTTTTCACCCTAACAGTGGGTTATCATTTTCCAAAAATTATATAATTTTATATCATTCCCAAAATGTGATAAAATCCTAAAAAATATCCATAACATGTTTTATCCTCAATGATTATCTTATACCTTTCATTTTGAAACCCAAAATATAATAACCCATAATTACCTAAAAATCAAAGATCATAAAAACCCTAATGGTTATACATACCTTTGTAATTATTTCTACACAAGAAAAGATAATACTTCCTCAGATAAAATTTTCACATAACAAACTTCAAGGTTACACATACTAGAAAAAAGTTATTCCAAAGTAATCTCATCATCAAAAGAGCATTAATACTTTAAAACATTTTATTATCCTATAGTCTATCGTAACTCTTGAAGCCTTTATTTGTAGACTTTTGAATCACTCATCATTCTTCATAATCCTTTAACTAGGATTTTCAATACTATTCCTTAATAATTCTTTCCTACAAACAAAAACATGAATCATGTCCTAAGATTCAATAATTTCAAAACATGAGATAAGAAATTATCCATACCATTCATAGGTCATTTTCAGTTTCCTCATCTTTAATTGGAATGGAATTCGGTATTGTTAAACATATATTTATACAGTCTTTCTGATTCCATTCTTGAAGCTTCTTCGTAGGAAATCTATTTTCCTAATGACCATACACCCCACATTTAAACCATTCAATTGATAACTTAGAAATAAATTATTTACCTTTCCTATATTCAACTGAATGCTTCCTTTTTTCCTTGGAAGGTTATTGCTTTATGACCTTCCTTACCACATCTATAACATCTTACCATCCATTTAAAACATTTTCCAAGGTGTTTATTTCCACATCCTCGACACATATGTCATTGAATATACTTACCTTTTATGATTATAACATGAACGTCCACAAGGATTCATTTCTCTCATATATGATGAATTAGAAAACTCACCAAGGTTCCAGTGGTTAATCATAGATCATGGTGGTTGGTTTAGAATAACCATGAGAGTTATAATTGCAGCACCTATTTCATTCGGTTGCTTATTTAGAGAACCACCACATTTTCCTTCACACCCATTGTTACTTTGGTTCATGTAGGATCCATCCATTTAATAAAACGAAAAATGTTGGTGTGAGTATATTAATAAAATCATCATATACTATCTTATGAGGAAGATAAACACTAAGAAATACTTATTCATGTTATCTCAAACTCATTCAATTTATATAAAATAACTATGACTCTTTCTATTATTCTAACCATTTTGGTTATATATAACTTGTAACTTATTCTTGAATATCACCTGAACCTCTAAAGTTGTCTAAACCGACCTCTAATGCCAACTATAAGGACCCAACATTAAACATTACATAATCTTGAGTTAGGTCTATAATTTGAATTTATTTTACATTGGGGATCTTTTCAAGTTTAGATCTTTAGAGAATTAGGACATAACTCATATGTAACAACTCAAATATTACAAATTAGTCACTTCTACTCACTATCCATTTTTTTCATAAAACAAAAACTGTTAAAAAGAAACAATGTTTTGTTTCATGTTTAATCATTATAACTTTTCTTTGATCCCATCCATGACTCTATTATCCTTTAAATCCCGTGAATTGTTTTTCAAAACATGGGATGCGCATAAAAATCTTAGTAAGGGACACTATCACAACCCGCCTTCTTCATGATGAGGGAAGGGACATCAAGGTTCCCTAACCTTCCTTCTTCAAGATGAAGGAGAGATAAATACCCCCAAGTCCTGCCTCCAGTAGGCCTCGGGGTGGTGACTAGCACCAAGGGTAGATAAAAATTCACACAAGATGGGAGGAATTACCCTTTTATTGAAAATAAGATCGAGATATAAGATGCTAAATCCCAAACAACTTCAAACATTTTATAAGTGGAAGAAACTAAAAACCACCTCATGTATTTTAAACAAAATGGTCACACAGTACAACAAAAACTCCAAGTTAAAGTACCAAAAACAAGTCTAAGTAGCAACCCAACAACTATATCGACGATTGAGAAAGTAAGGTCTAGTACGGTCCCCAAATTCCCCTCTAGAAACCTGGAAACGATTTTATATATGTAGGGTGATCATACAAGTATACTCAGTAGGAAAACTCAAGTCACTCATGCAAAAGTGGGGGGAACATACTAATACCCCTGTGAGAAAACAACATAACCTCACAAGAACCTAACAAGGAATACTAACCACCCAGCCTCACCAAGGCACACTCAAAAAATAATGCAAGTCAAGTAAAGTAATAATATAAGTGCATCGATGATAGGGTACCTCACCCCACTTCCCACTAGTTAACTACTCAACCCTAACGGAGAATGTCCTGGCGCTACCACTCTTCCACAAGCCTCAATTTCGCAACCTGATTTCACACACCTGGGCCACAAACCACATCACCTCCTACCCATAGACACCTGAGCCATAGTCAAAACCTGCCCGCAAACAACTGGGCCACAAACCACCACACGTCTACCTCAAAAATACCTGGGCCTCATCTTGAAGACATGTGGGAAAAAAATAACCTCTCACACAACTAGGACCATAAATCTGGTGATAAACCTCAATATATTACAACATGCCCAAAGATTCATGGGTGATAAACTCCTAGAAGAGGAAGCAGGGGATCCAATAACCAGCTATCCATCCTCCCACTGGGATTTTGGTAAAGATCCTCCCCCATAAAAAAGAGGGTATTCAGCACGTAGTGCTCAACACAGGTGGCGTGCATATAAAAATCATAAGGAACTACAGTTTATATATATAGATAAAAAAACACTCATCCCAACCTATGGGTTTCCTAACAAACAAACAGCCCACACAAAATAGCCCTTGCTTCTACCCCTATATGCACAACCACACAAACAAGCACATCCAAAACATAAAACCACCCCTTTTAATTAACCACTTATCATTATTTATTAAGAATTTCACTTATTTCATTATAAAACTACCCAGGTAACTACCAACCACAACTAAACCCAACCCATTCAACAACACATACAACACACAACTAGATTGTAGTCCCACTGAAAAACACTATTCAACAACCATAACATAACACTGATGCAGTCCCACTACTCTACAAGTTGATCCATTCCACAATCAATAAATCTCTCAACTTGATATTTCATCACACCTCTTGGACCACCTCATTCAGAAATCCCACATCAACCACCACAAAAACCACAGCCCCGATGTACGCAAATACCACACCCTACTCGTAGTTTGAACCCCTCTATCCACCCATGTACCCACAACCATGCTACCAATAGTAGAACTATACAACCCACACAAGGCACAAAACCCAAAAAAAAACCCCACACAACACAAAACCACACCATAAATCCAATTTTATTTAGATTTATCCAATAAAAGTTCTTTAATTTAGCTTTTATAAACATAGGTGATCACCAAACAAGTTTGATCCTAGGTAATTATTTTCATTTAATCGGGTGTACATGATTAATTAGATTTATATTTACATTAATTATTCACAAGCTATTATGGGTGCAAAAAAAACTTCCACCAACGACCATGATTTTCAGAAGGCTTACAACCCATATAGTTCACATCATGAATCAAAGATAATTGATAACACAAAACAATCATTAACACATTCCCAACCCGTTATCGTGACAACCTGATTATCTTTGTTATCATCATCTTCCCCATTTATTACTTCATTAAAACTTAGATTCATCCATTTTCACAAAAGAGGAATCATTACACCCACCCCTCATGATACACAATAAGGGAGAGATGGATGAAATCTCTACCTAGAATAACATGCAACCAATGATCCTTTCTTGAACCAAAATAGAGGGTTGTGAAAGAAACAGGAAGAACTCCAAGGAAAACAGAATAGGGGATACAAGACAGACAGATGACTCATTGGGAAAGAAATGTCCCAGGTGCCCGAGGAGAAAATGGAAGGGTTAAAGGAAGAGAATATATCAGCTTAAAAAAATGCCAAATCCTAATATTAGGGAGACAATTTCAAAGTACTTAAATTTCATATCATGGTTTGACCACGCGGCTTGTCTATTCGAAGATATGGGCACATAAGATGTAATCATTCTCCTTGGAGATGTTCGAAAGGGAATAACCATTCAGTGAGTCTCCATTTGGTGATCGACCATTTGGTGATTCACTATTCATCGATCCACCGTTCAGTGAGTCACCATTCGGTGACCTACCATCAGATGAACTATCGTTGGAAAACTGGATTTTTGGAAAACTCCTAAAACATGCCATTGTGACCTCCAAGAACACTAAAAACACTCTGTTTTTCACAATGGAATGGGCCAAAGAGGTCCAAGCCACCATATTATATACCTCTCAAACTATTCTCGCTCTTAATAATTCAAAATAGAACCCATAGGAAAGTGGGGTCTGAACAACCACCCCGCAATATACCTCTCAAGGATAAACCACCATGTGTTTTTTTAAAGATGAAGTAAAAAACTCAACATACAAGAACAACTATCCCCATATCTACTACTCCAAAAAACTGCATAAACACCAAAGGTCGCACTATCTGGACACATGGATTGTGGAATTTCTTCTTCCATGTCAAGATATTATCCACTTTGGGGGGCACTGACTCACCTGCATGAGTTTCATAACATCTTCATAAATGTATCTTGATTAGGGATCAGGTCCTCCCCTTCCCACATGTCATGACTTTTTTAACACATTAGAGAACAGGGAAACAACTCATATTATAGAAAACAAGGTTCAATAATTACATCATAAAGAAAAGCACTCAAACAAAAATTTAAACAGTTACAGGTACTAGGTATGAATTTGTGCCTCTCACTCCCAAGTACTATCCTCAAGGCCACCATGCCTTCAAAACACATGAACCAAAGAAATGGTCCATCCATTAATCACCTTCTCCTAAAGATCTTGAATTTCTACTAGCCGCTCCATGAACGTTACGCCTTCCTCAATATCTAACTCTCCATAGTCAACGATTTGAGAGTCATCGTGTAGATACCGATGAAGTTGGGAGATGTGGAAGACGTCATGGATCCTATCCAACCTTGGTGGAAACGCCAGTGGATATGCCACCTCACCAACTCATCCCAACACCTCGAAAGTTCTTGATGAACCAGGGAGAGAACTTACTCCCCCTACCGAACCTCTGCTTCCCACGTCGAGGGGGAAACTTCAAGAACACATGGTCTAAAACCTCAAACTCCAAGGGCCTCCTCCTATAATATTCATACAAACTTTGGAGGTCCTGTGTTTCCTTCATCCTCTCATTCATGAGCTAAACCTTCTCCTTCGTGCTTTGCACTACCTCCGGACTAAGAACAGTTGTATCTCCAACCTCCATCCAGTGCAAGGGTGAACGACACAACCTCCCATAAAAGGATTATAATAGTGGAATGCCAATGGTAGATTGATGGAAATTATTGTAAGAAAACCCTACTAAAGGAAAGTGTCATACCCAATATCATCTAAAGTCCAAAACACACACCCTTGGTATATCCTCCAACATCTGGATGGTCCGCTCCGTCTACCCATCCTTCTGAGGGTGGAAAGTGGTTCTAAGGAGTAGCTTAGAACCAAAATCATGTTGTAATCCCATCCAAACTCATGAGATAAAATTTTTATCCCAATATGAGACAATGGATCTTGTAACCCCATGTAGTTTCACCACCTAATCCACATACCTCCTCGCTAAGGAATCTACTACGCTTGACTCCTTAATCACCCAGAAGTGAGCCGATTTCATCAGTCGATCCACCACCACCTAGATAGCATCCTAGCCTCCCTAAGACATGGGATGTTCTATGATAAAATATATCAATATTTCATCCCACTTACACTTAGGGACACCTAAGAGCTACAACGAACCACCAGGAACACGGTGATCAACCTTCAGTTGCTGACACACTGGGCACTTTTCCATGAACTCTGCCACTTCCCACTTCACCCCAGGCCACCAAAACTATTCCCTCAAGCCTCAGTACATCTTTGAAACTTCTGTGTAAACCTCCAGGGGTGATCTATGAACTCACGGAGAACTCCATCATGCATTTCCACTAGGACGAATAGCTTCTCACAAAATAACATCTGATTCTGACTATCCTCCGACCATCCCACAGGAGCATCACCCTGGTAGAAAATATCGTACATAACCTAATCTTATGAGTCTATCCACTGAGACTCCTCTACCTTATTCATCAGATAAGACTACACTACCATTTGAAATAGACAACCTCTTCCACCATACATCCTTGATTCCAGGTGCAAGGCAGCCAACTCCTCCATCGCCTTCCAAGCATCTACAGATTCCTGAACTACCTCTATTTGTGACTTCCTTCTCAAGGAATAGGGCACAATTTTCCCCTTTGTTGAGGTGTGAGATATATCAAAGTCATAATACTAGAGAAACTCCATCAAACTATGCTTCCTCAAGCTCAGGTCTTGTTGGGAGAAGATATACCTCAAGCTATTATGATATGTGAAGACCATAAAGAGCTCCCCGATGAGATAATGTGGCCATAACTTCAGCGTAAACATGACCACTGAAAGTACTAGATCATGGGTAGAATAGTTACTTTAATAGGGACACAACTTCCTAGACCCATAAGAGAGCACTCCTTGCTGTTTCATCATCACACATCCCATGCCTAGACTGGAAGCATCACAAAACACCTCGAACATCACCCCTTCCTCTAGAAACCAGATCACTGGGGCAATGACCAACTTCCACTTTAGATAACTAAAAACTACTTAAAACTTCTCACTCCACACAAATTCATGGTCTTTCTTTTTCAAATCCATCAATAGAGTTATAACTTGGGAGAAATCGGGTACAAATCTTCGGTAATAGCCTACCAAACCAAGAAAGATATAAACCTCCGCCACATTCTTAGGTTCGACCCAAGAAATAATAACCTCAACCTTAGATGGATCCACTTTTATTCCCTACTGATACACCACATGTCAAAGGAAGTACAACTCTCATGTCTATAACTTACACTTGGAAAACTTCCCATAGAGTTGGTGGCGTCGAAGAGCCTCCAATATAGTCTGGAGATGATCGACATGTTCCTCCTCTGAATTTGAGTAGATCAAGATGTCATCAATGAAAAAAATTACTAAATGGTCTATGAACTCATGAAATATAGGGTTCATAAGCCCCATGAAAAAAGTTGGCACATTCATATCACCGAACAGAAGGACCATGAACTCAATGTCCCCGTACCTGCACCTAAAAGCAGTCTTTGTGATATCACCCTCCTTCACTCTTGAAAGGTGATACCCAAACCATAGATAAATATTAGAAAACCTACATGGCCCCCTCATATGGTCAAAAAGATAGTCTATCCTCCTGAGAGGGTAACAGTTCTTGACCGTTACCTCATTCATTATCTGATAGTCTATTCACAGCCTCATACCACCATCTTCCATCTTCACAAACAAGAATGGAGAACACCACAATGACACACTGGGTCAGATAAAGCCCTTATTCATAAAATATTCAATTTGAATCCACAACTCAGAAGGCTCCATCTGATAAGGATCCATTGAAATTGGACAATCACCAGGTTTTAAGTTTATCCCAAACTCAACGTCATGTCGAGAGGGTAGAGTCACAACCTCCTCGGGGGAAAATCTAGGAAATCTCCAAATACTTCTATAATATCCACCATATCAGCATCCATCGATCACACTGATAGCTCATCTAACAAATAAAGAAGAGTCTCCACATGTCGGCTGCCCACCTGACAACATCACTCGTTGAAGAAAGCTACATGTTGGTCGTCCACATCTGAAAACATGAATCTTTTTAGAAATAAGACCATAACAACATGCACAGAGTAAAACCAGTCAATTCCAATGATGATATCATATAGTTTCATCTGCAATAGGAAAATATCCCCACAAGACTGATGTAGTCCCATCATCAGTCTACATCCCCAACACACATTAAACATGCTGGTATAACCATCGATCGGTGTACTCAACACCAGAGGAATAAAAAGTCTCTATATTCCTAGTACTAATGCATGGGATATACCAAGTTCAAAAAAAGGAGTGTGAAGCTCTTGAATCAATTAAATCAAAAGTAAGAGTACTGAACAAAATGATCTTATCTCAAATGATCACTCTCCTTGCTAGAACGGCTACCTCTGTGGAGTGAAACTATCCATTACTAGCTCTTATTCCCCTTAGTTGTTGGTCACCTCCCTGATCATGCCCTAGTCAAGGTCCTAGAGGAGCACCTTGGGGTTTTCCTACACCCGCACTATCTCCCCTCAGTGGAGTAGGAGCCTGATGTCCCTACTGGTCAAACAACATAGCAGGAGGATATTGTTAAGGTGGGCATTGAACCTTCCACCTCCACCATACTGATCTTGAACTAGAGACTGACTCTGAAGGTACCCATGTCCTCTATAAGAAAATCACCTCGACCCCAATCCCATGGAAAAAGGAGAAGGACCGTAAGTTTGGAACTGAAACTGCTAGGGTCGTCTCCCCATTGGCTGAAAACTAGAAGGCCCTGATGCTAGAGACCTTCTGCTAACAACCTTCCTCTTTGAAGAACTCAGCTGACTCCCATCTCTCGGTAAACCCTCTCACGAGTGTATCCTTTCGACTACCTTTTCCTTCTTCTAAACCTCAATGTATGTCAGTAGGGTGAAAGGAGTAACTGTATATTAGAGGGAGGGATAGAGAGCCTCCTCTAAGTGTCTCACCCGAGACTCCTCATCCAGAAAAACATTAGGAGAAAAGAAAAAGAGATCCTTAAACCTGTGATCGTATCACGATTCACTGTTTTATTCCACCCTTACACCGCTGTTTTAAACTAGTTTTGTAATGAATATTCCAAATATAATAATAAATTTCACTTTATGTTTTAATCATTTAATTAATTTTAATCAAAATTATAATGGGAAATGTTACTTGTTTTTATTATTTCAATGTAGGTGGAGGTGATTTGGAGGGCCCTTGATGAAGTGGAAGAAAAATGGGCCAAAATTGCATGGATCCATGGATATCTATCCACTGTTTTGCATATTACACAAAACCAGTGAATTAAAATGGGCTGAAATTTTGTGCGCCTATCCAAAATTTAATAGGATACATTTCATATTAAGGAACCAAATCCTGATTCGGCTTCTATGGGGCCCATCCGAACTGATCTGTCAAAGCCACCGAATTTGGACCAAGTCAAATGCAGTGTTCTGTATTTTATCAATATCATGAGCTGTAGTTGTTCAAACTGTGCCAAACATTCGGTGGAGACAGTAAAGAGGTAGGGATACAACTTTTATATTTTCTCCAAAGTGAGATAATACTGTATGAAGGCCAAAACGCATTGTGCAAGTGGATTGATGAAATATGTGTGCCTAAAACTACCTTCCAATTTTCCTATAAAAGGGAACCAAGGGAACCTCATTTGAAAGTTCGGCCAAGGAGTGAAGTGCTGCCAATTTGGAGTCCTAGAGGAGTCTCTTAATCACATTGGAGGTTCTGGAGGCCCCTATCCTCATAGGGGGATCAACAATGAAGAAGGAGTTCAACCCGACCTTCCTCCTCCTCCCGATGTCGAGCTAAAAGTTGGGTGTTCATTGTGAGGGAGCTACACACATGTCAAGGGAGTTCTGATGCATAAAATAGCTAGTGTTTTGGAGTAATTTGGGTGTTTAAACATTTCATTCCATGTATCTTATTTTATTTCAGATTTGAATTCCTGATTTGATGCATGTGAGTGTTATGATCTTAATTTCTAACCGATCGGTGTGAGGTTTTGAGTGCGTGACTTGTGTTGTTCCGATTGGACATCACAAGAATCCTTTTCATACCCACCTTATTGAGATTTCAATACGATTTGGAAGCTCTTATTCCATGCATAAGTATTGGACCTTGACAATACAATTGTTACGTCAAGGTTGGGTCCTTAAAGCATTGAAATAAAAGCTTAGGAATTAATCGGGATTCCAATTAACTCCAACCAAAGAACTACTATAAAACTAAGATGAATCTATATGAAAAATGAACTTGATAAGTGTGTAGTGAAATCACATCGACCCTTTTATCTCATATTTCTCAAAATCCACTTGTTCCCTCATCTTTTAAGCTATTTCAACTAAGTCATTGTTTTAAACTGTTTTCAAAACCACCCCTATCTTAGTCATTTTTATTAAAAATACACACTCTAAACCTACCAAAACTCTTTGAGAGACGACCTAGGGTCTTCCCTAGACTATAAATCAACCTTAAAAATATAATCAATTTGACTTGTCATGAAAACGCGGTAAAATTTTGGCACCGTTTCCGGGGAGCGTTTTGGTTTTTTGTGCGTGTTTTTGATAAAATTTTTGTAATTTTTGTGAATATTTGTTTGTTTTATCTTCTACCTTTGCATTTATTTTTGTGTTCTAATTTATTTATTGTGTAGGTTTTGTGTATGATGCGTTCTACTCTGGGATACCTACAAACTTTCGAACCCGAACCCGAGAGGATCCTACATCAACGAAACCGAGACACACAAGACAACACTTTGAAGGGGGAGACATCACATCTTAAAATTCTTCTTGATCCTTATTCTTCTTCTGAAACCAAAGTTAAAACTGAACATAACTTGTATATCATGGATGAAAATAATAGAACACTAAAAGAACTAACCTCACCTGATGTTGATATCCAACCCACATACATTCAATTACAAGGCGAGGAACCCAATTTTGAACTAAAATCTGGTTTAATTCATTTATTACCAAGATTTCATGGACTTCCTAGAGAAGATACACATAAGCATTTAAAATAATTTCATAATGTGTATTCAACATTAAAACCTACTAATGTGGATGAAGAACAAGTAAAACTTAGGGCATTTTCATTTTCATTATAAGACACGGCTAAAGATTGGTTGTATTATGTTAATTGACCTATTAGAGGTTGGGATGACATGAAATGACTTTTTCTTGAAAAATACTTCCCAGCCTCTCGAACTGCAACAATAAGGAAAGCAATATGTGGGATAAGACAATCTCAAGGAGAAACCCTTCATGAATATTGGGAACGCTTTAAAAGATTATGTTCAAGTTGTCCACACCACCAAATAAGCGATCAACTTTTAATACAATATTTTTATGAAGGTTTAATTCCAATAGATTGTAACATGATTGATGCTGCTATAGGTGGTGCACTAGTGGATAAAACCCCAATCTCTGCAAGGACCCTAATTGAGACCATAGCACAGAACACTCAACAATTCAGTTCAAGGTCCAGTGTACCCATTCGAGGTGTCCATGAGGTGAAAAGTACTGAATTCGAGAAGAAGGTGGATACAAAGTTTGAAGAGGTGAGTACCCTTCTACGACAACTTGCTCTTTCCCAAGGGAAATTCCAATCTCCTCCTCCCATACATTGTGGTATATGCTCTTCTGATACCCACTATTCTGAACAATGCCCCCAATTGAGAGAAACTTCTGAGAGTTGTGAGGAAATATTCTCAGGACACCCCTATAACCAACCCATTAGGCAAGAAACTTACTATCCATCCAACCCTGGGTGGAAAGAAAACCAAGCCTATAGGCAAGGGGGGGTATTCAAACCAGCCTCATCAGCCATGGAACCAACCAGGGAAAAGTAGTCATCAACCACCACCACCCAGAAATTTTCAACCACCCCAAAGGCCTTTCCAACAACCCCCTCCAAAACCTGAGCCTAGACTAGAATATATGATGAAAAAAATGGGTGCCAATAATCTCCAGTTCCAACAAACACCCAATAATCCATACAAGACCTCAACACCCAATTAGGCCAACTAGCTAACTCGGTGGGTGAAATCCAAAGCCATGGGTCTGGTAAACTACACTCTCAACCACTTGTCAACCCTAGGGATAAGGGAAATGTTAGTGCCATCACACTTAGGAGTGTAACTCAACTTAAAATCCAAATGAACCCTCCATTAGAGTCATCCTCTCCTAAGGAAACCACCATCCCAACCATTGAAAAAGGTTCAAATGAGATGGAAACTTGTCTTGAGAGAAGTCCTACCAAAGGAAAGAGTGTGTCTATTGATAATTTACCAAGCCCAAGCATTCCTCTTCCATTTCCCCAAAGATCCACCCAACCAAGGAAAGAAAATGAAAAATAAACTTGATAAAGAAATCTTGGAGACTTTCAAAAAAGTGCAGGTTAACATTCCATTGATTGATGCCGTCAAGAAAATTCTGAGATATGAAAAGTTTGTGAAGGATATGTGTACCCACCGAAGGCAACTTAGAGGTGATGAGAAGGTGAACTTGGGGAGGAACGTCTCAGTATTGATACAGCCATCACTTCCCACCAAGTGCAACGATCCTGGAACATTCTCGATTCCGTGCACCATAGGGGAGTATTCTTTCTCCAATGCTATGCTTGATTTGGGTGCTTCTATTAATGTGATGCCTCACTCCATATACTTTTCTTTGCATGTCGGTGAACTAAAGCCCACAAGAATAGTTGTTCAGCTAGAAAATCAGAGTACGGTACACCCTTCTGGTGTGTTAGAGGATGTTCTTGTGAGGGTTCAAAATTTAATATTTCCTGCTGATTTTTATGTGCTAAAAATAGAAGATGATAGGATTAATGGACATGCCCCAATTATATTTGGGAGACCTTTCTTGAAAACTGCCAAATCCATAATTAATGTCCATAATGGTACATTATCTATGGAATTTAGTGGTGATATAGTCCATTTCAACATCCATGATTCCATGAAGCACCCCTCAGAAGAACATTCCTCTCTCTCGGTAAATTCAATTGATATACTCCCTTCCCCTAAAATCACTTCATTTGTTTCCCCTGATTCCCTTTCTAAATTTTCCTCTTTGATTGAAATTCTTAGAAATGAATCATGTGTTGATTGTTGTAGTGGTCTAGAAAAGTGTCATGCATGTTTATTAATTGATAATTTCTTGAACACGGAGGATCGCATGACCATCGATGATACTGATACGCTTATAAAAGCTAATTCCTCATCTGAGGATGATACCATTGATCAGTTAGATGAGATTAGTGACCTCTCACTTTCACACACACTCCCATCAATCCAAAACCCACCAGAATTGGAACTAAAGCAATGGCCTCAAGATTTAAAATATTCATATCCTGAGAATGGAAACAAGTTTCCCATCATCATTGCTAGTTCAATCCCTCATGAGCATGAATTGCAACTGCTTGAAATTTTGAGGGAGCATAAACAAGCATTGGGATGGACACTTGCACACATTCCTAGTATTAACCCATCAATTTGTACACATAATATTTTATTAACTGATGAGGATAAACCAGTGAGGCAGGCACAACGTCGACTGAACCCAAACCTCTTAGAAGTAGTTAAAAAGGAAGTAACAAAATTATTGGATGCTGGAATCATTTAACCCATCTCTGACAGCCAATGGGTTAGTCCTGTTCAAGTAGTTCCTAAAAAAACTAGCCTAATGTTAATTGAAAATGAAAACGATGAATTGGTTCCAACTCGTGTGCAGAATAGTTGGCGTGTCTGTATAGATTATCTCCGACTAAACCAACACACTAGTAAGGACCATTTCCCATTTCCATTCATTGACCAAATTCTAGAGAGGCTAGCAAGGAAGTCCCATTGCTATTTTCTTGATGGGTATTATGGATACTTTCAGATCCATATTGCCCCCGAGGATCAGGAAAAGACAACCTTCACTTGCCCCTTTGGCCCATTTGCCTATAGAAGGATGCCATTTGGTCTGTGCAATGCTTCGGGTACTTTCCAATGATGTATGGCTAGTATTTTTTCGGATTACCTAGAGAATTGCATGGAAGTTTTCATGGATGATTTTACTATTTATAGATCCTCTTTTGATGAATGTTTAAGTAGTCTTGGTTCAGTCCTACGTCACTGTATTGAAAATAATCTTGTATTAAATTATGAGAAATGCCATTTCATGGTGCGACAAGGTATAGTTTTGGGACATGTCATTTCTGGGGATGGTAACCAAGTAGATAAATCAAAAGTGGATGTCATTTCTTCCCTACCATTCCCTAAAAATGTACGTGATGCGTGGTCTTTCCTAGGTCATGCTGGATTTTACCATCATTTCATTCGTGATTTTAGTAAGATTGCACTTCCCCTCTCCCACTTACTCCAAAAAGAAAAAGATTTTGTTTTTGATAAATAATGTGAAGAAGCTTTTAATAAATTAAAATGGAGTCTCACAACACCCCCGGTAATCCAACCACCTCGGTGGGATTTACCATTTGAGCTCATGTGTGACGCCTCTAACTATGCAGTTGGGGCAGTCTTTTCACAAAGGGTCGACCGAGCTCTACATGTCATAGCCTATGCCTCACGTACTTTGGACCCTGCCCAAGCAAACTACACCACCACTGAAAAATAATTTCTTTCCATTGTGTTTTCCTTGGATAAATTCAGGGCATACCTTTTATGGTCCAAAGTCATTGTGTTCTCAGACCATGCAGCCCTCCGGTATCTCCTAAAGAAACCGGAAGCCAAACCACATCTCATTCGTTGGATGCTCCTCCTTCGAGAATTCAATCTAGAAATTATAGATAAAAAAGGAGCAGAGAATGTGGTGGCAGACCATATCAGTAGGATCCCCCCATCCTCAGACATTGTCTCATCCCCCTGTATTCCCATTAATGACATGTTTCATGATGAGCAATTGTAAAAAGTACAAGATGTTATTCCTTGGTATGCTGAAATTGTAAATTATTTGGTAGCATCTTGCATTCCTACTGATTTCAACAAAAACCAAGCTAGTCGTCTAAAACATGAGTCTCGTTGGTACATTTGGGATGACCCCTACCTTTTCCACACATGTAGCAATTAGGTCCTTAGGTGTTGTGTTCCTGATAGCGAGTTTCAGTCTATCCTTAGATTCTGCCACACTCTTACTTGTGGGGTCCACTTTGGTCCCCAACGGACTGCTCGTAAAGTTATTGGTTCTGGTCTCTTTTGGCCAACACTTTTTCAGGATTCCCATGAATTTTGTAAATCTTGTCCTCATTGTCAAATAATGGGGAATGTCTCTAAAAGGAATGAAATGCCACAACAACCCCTGCTCTTTCATGACATTTTTTATGTTTGGGGCATTGAATTTATGAGGACATTTCCCAATTCTTTTGGCAACTTCTACATTCTTTTGGCCGTTGATTATATACAAAATGGGTAGAGGCACGGGACACAAGGAAAGATAATTCCAAAACAGTTGTAGAATTTCTGAGAACTCAGATCTTTTGTAGGTTTTGATTACCTAGGTTCATTATCTGTGACCAGGGTTCTCATTTCTGCAACCAAACAATGCAATCACTTTTGTGTCGGTATGGGGTTGGTCATCGAGTTTCTACTACATATCATCCACAGACCAACGGTCAAGATGAGGTGTCAAATAGAGAGGTAAAACAAATTCTTGAAAAACGGTTCAACCCAATAGGAAATATTGGATTCTTAGACTTGATGATTCATTGTGGGCCTACCATACTGCTTTCAAAACTCCCATTGCAATGTCACCCTATCGTCTTGTGTTTGGAAAGATTTGTCGCCTCCCTGTTGATATTGAGCACCGGGCCTATTGGGCCATCAAACAGTGAAATTCTAATCATTATGGTGCAGGTGCTGAAAGGAAGTTGCAGATTAGGAGCTAGAGGAAATGAGAAGAGATGCATATGAAAACTCCAGGATTTATAAGGAGAGAACCAAGGCTTCCCATGACCGTCTTATCCTTTATCGTCAGTTCCATATTGGGCAGAAGGTCCTCCATTATAATGCAAGGCTGAAGTTGCATCCTGGTAAGCTTCGTTCCCACTGGTTTGGACCATAAATTGTTACTAATGTCTCTCCATTTGGTTTTGTTCAGGTTCAAAATGAAGAAACCAAGAAAACCTTCACTGTCAATGGGCAGCGGCTGAAGCACTTTCATAAACCCGTTCTGGAGTCCCCGATGGAGGAACTCCAAGTTCAAGAAGCACACTATGAATGACATCCACCAGGTTTTATCCTTCCTTCCCACATTCTCTTTTACTACAGTGAGGACACTGCATACTCTAGGTGTGGGGGGGGTGGATACATTCCTGGGATAGTTAGGAATTTTCATTGTTTTCTCCTTTTGTTTTCTCTTTTTGGCCTTCTTTATGGTATTTTCATTTTTCCCCATCAACAATTTCGAAGTTCCATGATTTGGAGACCATAATGTGGGGAAAGTAAAAATACTATAATGAAGGCTAAAAAGAGTATTTGTATTAATTTAACATCAGGGAGTGATTTTTAGTGAATTGGTTTTCTGTCAATGATATAAATGGTCGTATCTATGTGAAACCTTTGAGATGATTGATGCCCATTGTGTGAGTAGTTTTTGGGAAAACTGTGTCACTAATATCTCCACAAATTTTTTCACCAAACCACAAAGTGTGATTATTTATTACTTAATATAAGGTAAATATACGTTGGGTTAATATTTTTCAGCTTTAAATGATATTTCCATACGTTTGTTCCTTATCTGATCTGTTTCATTACTGTACCAGATTGACCTATGCGTGTGTATCTAATGTCCGACTGTTGTACGCCCTCAAAAAAAAAATTTGTGTCTTGGTCAGGTCAAAAACCACTCCTCCTCAACCTTTTATCTTTTTATAACTATTGAAATTAGTGTCGTGAGGAGATCAAACAAAGGGTTGAGAGATGGGTGTGAGATTTGTTCCAATTGCAACTTCAAAAAAATATATATATAATAAATGAGGGGAGTGATGAAATGTGAAACATATGGGGATATCTAGGTTGGGAACTTATGGTTTGACTTCTGGTAATGCTTAAATGAGTGGGTCTTGAAATATTATTGCAAAGGATGTAGGACAGGTTCAGTGAAAAATCATTTAAAGCTGAATAATGTTAAAATAACCTATATTTATTTCATAGAAAGTGGAAAGAATATCATGGAATGGTTTTCACACACACAAATGGAGAGTTATTTTAATGGTTGACCTTTGAATTCCTTTATCATATTAGTGTTATAAATCTCTTTGAATTTTATTGTGATATGATTTATGAGACATCTTTTTCCATTTTCACTGGGAAGAACTCCTTGGCGTGGTTTGTGCATTGATCAATTTACTTTAAATAAAATTTCCTCAAATGATAAATATTCAGGATGTTGGAAATATATATATATATATATGCATCATTGTATTTGGATATGTGACTTTTCCAAGGAGTGCAAATGTTTAGGTGTGGGGGTGTGATCGTACCACGATTCACTGTTTTATTCCACCCTTACACCGCTGTTTTAAACTAGTTTTGTAATGAATATTCCAAATATAATAATAAATTTCACTTTATGTTTGAATCATTTAATTAATTTTAATCAACATTATAATGGGAAATGTTACTTGTTTTTATTATTTCAATGTAGGTGGAGGTGATTTGGAGGGCCCTTGATGAAGTGGAAGAAAAATGGGCCTAAATTGCATGGATCCATGGATATCTGTCCACTGTTTTGCATATTACATAAAAGAAGTGCATTCAAATGGGCTGAAATTTTGTTTTCCTGTCCAAAATTTAATAGGATACGTTTAATATTAAGGAACACAGTCCGGATTCAGCATCTATGGGGCCCATCCGAACTGATCTGTCCAAGCCACCGAATTTGGACCAAGTCAACTGCGGTGTTATGTATTTTATCAATATATTGAGCTGTATTTGTCCAAACGGTGCCAAACTTTAGGTGGAGATAGTCAAGAGGTATTTCTATAACTTTTCTATTTTCTCCAAAGCGAGATAAGACTTTCTGAAGGACAAAACGCATTGTGCAAGTGGAATGATGAAATCTGTGTGCCTAAAACCACCTTCCAATTTTCCTATAAAAGGGCACCAAGGGAACCTCATTTGTAAGTTCGGCCAAGGAGTTAATTGCTGCCAATTTGGAGTCCTATAGGAGTCTCCTAATCACATTGGAGGTTCTGGAGGCCCCTATCCTCATAGGTGGATCAACAATGAAGAAGGAGTTCAACCCGAGCTTCCTCCTCCTCCCGATGTCTAGCTAAAAGTTGGGTGTTCGTTGTGAGGGAGCTACACACATGTCAAGGGAGTTCCAATGCATAAACTAGCTATTGGTTTGGAGTAATTTGGGTGTTTAAACATTTAATTCCATGTATCTTATTTTATTTCAGATTTGAATGCCTGATTTGATGCATGTGAGTGTTATGCTCTTAATTTCTAACCGATCGGTGTGAGGTTCAGAGTGCGTGACTTGTGTTGTTCCGATTGGACATCACAAGAATCCTTTTCATACCCACTTTATTGAGATTTAAATATTATTTGGAAGATCTTATTCCATGCATAAGTACTGGACCTTGACAAGACAATTGTTACGTCAAGGTTGGGTCCTTATTGCATTGAAATAAAAGCTTAGGAATTAATCGGGATTCCAATTAACTCCAACCAAAGAACTAATCTAAACCTAAGATGAATATATATCAACAATGAACATGATATGTGTGTAGTGAAATCACATCGACCCTTTTATCTCATATTTCTCAAAATCCACTTGTTCACTCATCTTTTAAGCTATTTCAACTAAGTCATTGTTTTAAACTGTTTTCAAAACCACCCCCTCTCTTAGTCATTTTTATTAAAAATACACACTCTAAACCTACCAACGCTCCTTGAGAGATGACCTAGGATCTTCCCTAGACTATAAATCTACCTTAAAAATATAATCAATTTGATGTGTCACGACAAAGCGGTCAACGTGATCCCCAATTCCCTCACCAACATACTCCCCAGTTGGAAGGAGAGTAGCTCATGCCTCTTCTCAACCTTCATCATCGAGGAATGGAATTCCTCCCGAAACTCCATCTCAAAGTCATCCCATAAAACATCGTTCTCCTTCCTCTCCCTGAGGTAAAGTGTCCACCACTAAAGTGTTGCTCCCCTAATCTGTCTCACCTCCAGATTAACCCAGTACTCTGTCAGAGCCAGGATCAAGGTAAAGATGATCGAAAGCTCTTTAAAAAAACTCTCCATTTCCGAGTCTGAAATACTGACTTCATACATCCCCAAAGTTTTTCGCTGGAAATAACAAAGCGTCTTCTACCACTGATCATCCTCTCCCACTGGTTCAACCATCCATCAGTCGATCAGGTCAGCCTGTTGAGCCTCCACAACGTATACCACACCGGGGAGATGTCCGAGATCCATAAATGAAAAGAAAACAAGGAACTCCTAATCCCGAGTAGTATGGAATTTCATGTAGGATTCATTTTAAGTCTTTATTTAGTTTAAATTCCAAAAAACTCCCAAGAAAAACAAGAACACAAGTCATTATGATTCATGTACCTTTCCTAGGGTCTCTACCCTTCAATCAATGTAGCCTCACTTGGTCATTCGGTGGGCTCAGATTCATTGCATCGGATCATGGGGGGCCCTAAAATATCATGTCCTAGCCGATATTCCCTATCCAATATCATGCACAAAGATCACCTAAAACCTTTTCCATACCATACCATGCATTACTCACTATGCCTAACCCCAAACATCATTCTATCTCTTAACCGTCACCTCTAATAACATTCTATCATGACCCGCCTTCTTCAAAATGAGGAATTGGAAAAAAAGGTGCCCTAACCTTACTTCTTCAAGATGAAGGAGAGATAATGACCCATGAGTGCCACCTCCAATAGGCCCCAGGGTGGCGACTAACACTAAGGGTATGTAAAAATTAACATAAGATGGGAGGAATTACAATTTTTAATGAAAATACAATTAGATAATAATATTGTAAATCCCAAACAACTCCAAACAGTTTATAAGAGGAAGAAACTGAAACCCCCCCCATGCATGTTTAAATAAAATTGCCACATAGTACAACAAAAACTACACTGTAAAGTACCAAAAACAAGTCTCAGAAACAACACAACAACTATCCTAATGGCCGAGCTAGTAATGTCCAACACAGTCTTCAAAGTCCTCCTAGAAACCTGAAAATAGTTTTATATACGTAAGGTGATCATACAAGTATACTCAGTAGAAAAACCCAAGTCACTCGTGCACAAGTGGGGGAACATACTAATTCCCATATGAGAAAATAGAAGAACATCAAAATCACCTAACAAAGAATACTAACCATCCAAGCCTCCCTAAGGAACACTCACCGAATAACAAAAGTCAAGTAAAGTAAAAATATAAGCACATCGATGATAGGGTACCATTCACCACATCCCACTAGTTAACTGCTCATCCAAAATGGAGAACGTCCTGGTGCTACCACTCTTCCACAAGACCCATTGTCATAGCCTGACCACATGAACCTTAGATAAAAACCACATCACCTCCGGCCCGTAGACACCTAGGACACAACCACATCCTTCTTGCAAATACCTGGTCCACAACCCACCACACGTATCACCCAAAAAAACTTGGGCCTCAGCCTGAAGACACCTAGGAAACAAATCACCTCTCACACAACGAGTGCCATATATTTGGTGATAAAACTCCAGCCATTACATCCCTCATGAAGAGTCTTGGGAAATAAATTCCTAGAAGAGGGAGCAGGGGATCCAATAACTAGTCATCTATCCTTCCACTGAGATGTTGGGAAATACACCATCCCCCATAACAAAGGTGGTGTTTGGAATTAAGTTCTAAATATAGGTGGGGTGCATATATAAATAACAAGGAACAAAAATTTATACATATAGGTAAAAAAATTCTCATCCCAACCAATGGGTATCCAAAAAAACTACCATCCCACAAAAAACATCCCTTTCTTCTACCCCTATATGCACCACCACACAAACAACCACAACAAAAACATAAACCCACCCCTTTCATTTAATCAATCATCATTATTTATTAAGAAGTTAACTTATTTCATTTCAACACTACCTGATAAACTACCAACTACATCCATACCCAACACATTCAGCAGCACATACAACACACAACTAGATTTCAGTCCCAATCCACAACACCGTCCAACAATCATTACACAACTCAAATGCATTCCAGGTACTCTACAAGTTGATCCATTCCACAATCAATGAATATCTCAACATGAGATTCCATCACACCTCTTGCACCACCTCATACAAAAATTCCACAATAGCCATCACTCAAACCATATCCCTACTATACACACATACCACACCCTACTAATAGAGAAAACCCCTTTGTCCACCCCTATACCCACAACCATGCTACCAACTGCAGCACTATACAACCCTTGCAAGGAAAAAAACCCAAAAAACCCACACAACACAAAACCACACCAACAAGACAAGTGTATTCATATTTATCCAACAAAGGTTCTTTAATTCCACTTTAATAAATAGGGGTGATCCCAAAACAAGTTTGATCTGGGGGAATCATTTTCATTTAACTAGGTATTCCTGATTAATCAGATTGATATTTACAGAAATTATTCACATGCTACTGTGGGTGCGCAATCAAAGATCACCAACGGACAGGATATTCAGATAGATTACAACCCATACAGTTCACATCATGAATCAAAGATAATATATTGCAAAAAATGATCATCAACATGTCCCTAGCATGTTATCATAAAAGATTGATTATCTTTTTTATCATCATCATCCCCATTTATTACTTCATTAAAAGTTTGATCTATATGTTTCCAAAAAAGAGGCATCATTAAACCCACCCATCATGATACACAAGAAGGAAGAGGTGAAGGAAATACCTACCTGGAACAACAGGCGACCAACAATCCTTTCTTGCACCAAAATAGAGGGTCACGCAGGCAGCAGGAAGAACTCCAAGGAAAACCGAACATGGGGATACAACATAGGGGCATGACTCATTGGGAAAGAATGGTCTTAGGCACACCAGGAGAAAATGAAAGGGTCCAAGGAAGAGAATATCACGGCTTAATAAAAGGCCAGATCCTAAAATAAGGGATATAATTTTAAAGTAGGTAAATTTTGGATCATGGTTTGACCCCAAGGCTTGGCCATTTTGAAGATCTGGGCACTTAAGATATAATAATTCTCTTTGGAGATGGTGTAATGGTCTTTAGAAATAGTAAAACATCGATAGGTTCCTCATTTAACAATAATTAAATTGTAAGATGGATGAAACTGGAAGAAAAAACTCAGGAGGTTTGACCTACCGATGGTGAGTCACTTTTCGGTGAGTCACCATTCGGCAAGGCACTGTTCGGAAAGGTACCATTTATCTAGGAACCGTTCGGTGAGGTTCCATTCCATGAGGCACCATTTGTCAAGAAACTGTTTGGTGAGCCACTGTTTGGAGAGCCACCCATTGGAGATCCACTGTTCGGAGAGCCACTGTTTGGGGAGCCACTGATCGGGGATCCACCGTTTGGGGATCCACAGTTCTCTGAGCCACTATTCGGCGAGCCACCATTCAGGGAGCCACTATTTGAGGATCCACTATTCCAAGATCCACCATTCGGGGAGCCACCATTCAGGGAGCCACCGTTTGGAGAGATATCGTTAGGGGAGACACTATTTAGCGAGCCACCATTCTGCGAGCCTTCATTCGGTCATTTAGCAAGGTCACTGAACGAGTCACTATTTGGGGAGTGACTGTTTGGTGGCATAACATTTGGTGAGTCACCATTCAGCTATCCACCATTTTTCCAGTCACCATTCGAGAAGCCACCATTTGGGGAGTCACCATTTGACGAGTAACTATTTGGAGAGTCATCATTTGGTGACCTACCATTTGGCGAGTCACCGTTTGGTGAGTCATCGTTTGGTGACCTACTATTTGGTGAGTCATTATTCGGTGATCAACCTTTCATTAAGTCACCATTCGGTGACCTACCATCAAATGAGTTATCGTTAGAAAACTGTATTTTTGGAAAACTTTTGAAACATGCCCCCATGACCTCTAAGAACACTGAAAACACTCTATTTTTCAAAAAGGAATGGTGTGTAGAAGTTAGGTCCATTACAAATACACAAATAAAGAAAACTTTTAGTCTTGTGAAAACATGTAAACCATGAATACTTTATCATAAAGTAATACTTTTCACCATTCAGAAGTAGTAAATACACTTCACTGAATATAGGCTTATTACTTAACATTTTTATAATAAAAAAATTACCTCAAAACCCATATAAAGAAACATATAACATATAAAGGTGACTTAGGGCATAATCATACATAAATAGAATAACCATACGGTCGACTTCCACACATATCACTCTTACAAATCGAATACCAATACGAGCGACTTCCATACCCAATGCGTTGGAGGTTATAATGTAACCACCCATCCTTGGTTTATCACGGAACCACCTGTATTTGGTTTATCATGTAACAACCCATATTTGGTTTATCATGTAACCACTCATAAAATTTCCATGTACAATTATATAATCATAACACATAAAAGATTGCAATTTTCAACATTTCACACATAAAATTCTATTTGAAATCACAATAAATCATTTCAAGATATTAAAATTGTCAAACCATTTTCAATTCCAAAATACCAAAAATGGAGTAAGGTATTTTTTTCCCTATAAATACAATAAGCCTTTTAGAGGAATCCAAATATCAAATAACAGTTACGGTGGAAGAGAAGTTGTTGTCGCCGCATACGTTAAAAATCATTTCTTTTGTTGTTTTTTAAAGAAAGTAAAATAGTTCATATAAAAATATTCCTTTTGAAAAAATATGAATTAAATTAAAATTCAAAGGGGTTAATTATACACCATATAAAAGGAAGGTGGTTAATTACATCAAAATATGACTCAATGAAAGGAGATTGCGACAAAGTGCATTACCATGAGTCTGACTCGTCACATTTAATCTTTATATTCTTGAATAATAAAATAAGGTTAATTTATTCTTTCTCGAGAAAATTTTTCATGTTTATTATTCCTTTTAGATCACTTATTACCATGATATAAAAATTATATAATTATTTATGATTATATCATATGTTCTATCAATCTTCGGTACTTGAGTCGAAAATGAACTTTGTATGATATCAATAGTCCATGTGGTCATAAGTCCATTAAATATTCATGGCATAATAATCACTTTTATAAATCAATTATACTTTTAAATCAAACCATTTATTTTTGGAATAAAAAATGAATAATTTTATAATCAGGGAGATGGTAGGTCATACGTACGCATGAGTAACGTTTCCATTTTTCAATGATCATTATGGAAATAAGGTAATTATTATTTTATATTTCCAGAATGATCACAATGAAGGTTACGGGAACAATGGAAGCGTGGTTGGGATGGAACCCAAATTTAATTTTTACCATGATTAATGATCATTCTGGGATCAATATGATGATGAATTTCATTCTCCATAGAATAGAATCAAAGATTTAGATAAAGAAGGAAGAGGCCCTAAACCTTTAGAGAGGATCTTGCACATCATGTTTATAATTAATTTAATAAATTTAATAAAGAAAAATAATACCTGTATCTTTGGTATTTTTCTTTGTTGATGATTTTGATCATTCGGAATGACCCTTATGGATTATCTCGTTGCACTTGTAAGGATCCAAACTTGAATCCCTCTAGCAGTGATCCACACATGCTCTAATGGCCTCCGATCGACACCGCTCGTTCTCTGGGTTCTAGCGTGGCGAAGCGAGTGTCTTGTGTCGATAGGCCTTGATCTCTTTCTCTTCGGCCTTGAAGAATTTATCTGAATATTGAGAGGTATGGGAAGAGGATTCGAGAGAGAAATTGTTTAGCTCAACAATTCTAAATTCACCAAATGTGCGGTGTGTTCGCTATGGCACAATAGACGTACTTGTATATTTATATGAATGGAACTTTAGTTAAAATATTTAATTGCATAACAGAAGTTAAATACATTCATGAAATTAGAGAAAACCCATGATCATAATAATAATACCATGTCATTATTTATGGTGTTCCAACTTGCGCAAAATGGAATTATGAATAAAATTTCATGTGATAAAATAATAGCAGACTCATTATTATTTAACTTGTGCCAACTAATAATTATTTACCATCTTGAAAATAATTAGTTTAATACCGTAAAGGCCTTGGTCCACTAGAAATACACTTCCATTTATTGATCATTTGAATAAATAAATTATTCTCTTAAATAAATATTTTATTTACAAACTAGTAAATAAATATTTATTAAATGTTCAATAAAATAAATAAATATATTTTATTGAATTTATGAGAACATCTTAACTTGAATAAAATTATTCCACGGTCTTGATAATAATTTTTATTTCATCAATTAAATTCAAATAGAATTTAACCGAGACCGCCAAAAACATTTAGTGTGTGAGCCTCTAGGGTTCTTTCTCTTTGGCATTAGGCAGGCTTGCCTAAAGTCCAAGAGTACTGTCTTGAAACGGGTCAAGGCACCCAAGAGAAAGAACGTAAAGGCACAACAACGACATCCACATACGAACGCTCACTATGTAATATAATCTCTTTGTCTTAATATCTCATCAAGCAGGTTTCATGATAGTGTCATCATACCTTATTCTTGATACGCCATTCTTTGACTACCTGAAATAAACTCATAGTTACACCATGGCCATGGAATTTTGTGTGAAATTTTTATTTCAATCAAAGGGTAGAGATATCAACTTCCATAAATGAAAGGGACAAATACATCCTTGACTTATCCATTAATAACATGCCACTTGTGATGCACCCAACATACCCTACTTCCCACCAACTATCTGCGTGACGGTTTTCATTAGGAAATAAAAGTGCACAAGCCGTGACACGTATTAATGATAATCTTAAAGTATAAGGATCATTACACATGCTCTTGGATAGAAATATCTGATGTCACAAAAACATGCAGAATTCCTACTGGCGGGTCTGTTCTCATAATCTCAAATCTTGGAGATTACCAAGTGTGAACTTCATGAGAGGAAGTCTCATATGCTTATGATTAATCACACCTGACGGTCTGTATGCTATGTGTCTCATCATAGTATGTCATCCAACCGTAGAACTATATTTAAGAATATTGTTATAGAATTTCTAGGTTCTCATCATAGCGGGGAACTACCATGACCTTATCAATGCAACAAATACTCTAGGACATTATTACATCATATTCATGTAGAACAATGAATGATATATAATAAAATTTGTAACATTTAAATACATTAAATGTACATGTAATCAAATTACAACCAGTTGGTTCTAGGAAACCAACTCTTATAAACTCCCACTTGGAGTAGAGCCAACTATCTATGACTTTCAGTCTGCTAGAACTCACATGGTGATCATGTTTCTACTGATTCAATGCTTTAGTCAAGGGGTCTGCCATGTTGTCTTCCGTGGAAATACTGCTCACTTCAACATCACCTCTCTAAGAAAAATCCCTCAAGAGATGATACTTCCAAAGTATGTGCTTCATCCGCTGATGTGACCTTGGCTCTTTTGAGAGAGCCACCGCTGTAGTATTATCACATTACAATGTGATGGGATCTTTACTTCTAGGTATCACATCCATCTCCTGGAAAAATAATCACAACAGACTACTTATTTAGTTGCCTCAGAAGGTGTGATATACTCAGAGTCTACTGTAGAATCTGCGACCACACTCTACTTTGATCTCTTCCATCTCACTGCACCTCCATTAAAAGTGAAGATGTATCATGTTTGTGACTTCATGTCATCTTGATCAGTCTGGAAACTAGCATCTACATATCCTCTGATGACTAGTTCCTTATCTCCTCCATAAATCAAGAACATATCCTTAGTGTGCCTTAGATACTTTAGGATAGTATTGACTACCATCCAATGACGGTCACCTGGGTCATCTTGATAACTGCCAACTGCACTCAATTTGTAGGCGACATCCAGCCTAGTACGTAGAATGGCATATGTAACTGACCCAATTGCTGATGTGTATGGAGTACCTACCATTATAATTATTTCTTAATGTGTCTGAGGACACATTTTCATGGAATGATGAATTCCATGTGTTGCTGGAAATAATTCCCTCTTGGATTGTTCCATACTGAACCTCTTTAGTATCTTATCAATGTATGTACTTTGACTTAGGCCCAACAATCTCTAAGATCTATCACGATGGATCTTGATCCCAAAAATATATGATGCCTCACCCAAGTCCTTCATGGAGAAGCATTTATTCAACCATGCCTTAACAGATTGTAAGACTGGTATCTCAACATGTACTATTAGGAAATTGACTGCACTCCCACTAAACCGTTTGTAGACATAAGGCTCACATTCATTCTTGATAAAAAAAAATTTGTTATGGCTTCATCAAAATGTATGTTCTATGACCTGGATTCTTTCTTTAATCCCTAAATGTAATTCAGAAACTTTTATACCTTATTGGAATCCTTTTTAGTCATAAAACATTTAGGTTATGTCATGTAGACATATTCCTGAAGGTTCACATTAAGGAAGGTTGTTTTGAAATCCATTTTCCAAATCTCATAGTCATGGTAAATAGAAATGGACAATAGAATTATGAAGGATTTCAAAATTGAAATTGGCAAAAATGTTTTGTCGTAGTCAATGCCTTGATGCTGTTTGAACCCTTTTGCAACCAGTCGTGCCTCATAGGTGTTGACATGTCCTTCCATGTCCAGTTTCTTCTTGAATACCCATTTTAAACCAACAGGCTTTACATCAACTGAAGGATCTACCAAAATTCAGACTTGGTTTTTGTACATGGAATCCATTTCAGAATTCATGGATTCTTTCCACCTGCAACATCTGTGCCACTTACTACTTCCTTATACGTTAGAGGATCATTATTATCAACTAATAATGAGTCACCATCCTCATTAACTAGAAAACCATATTGTTCCAGTTCTATAACCTCCCTTTTACTCCTACGCAGCTCTTGTGTCTCTGGAATAGTTCATTCTTCCACGGGTCTTTGTGGAATATGTTCATGTACCAACTATTGTGTACATTGGCCCTCAACTTCATCGAATTCCATCTTGCTCCCACTATCTCTTTTAGAGATGTGATCCCTCTAAAAGAATATAGAATTTCTTGCCACTATAACCTTTTTTTCTGGGAGTTTGTATAGGTAATATCTCCTTATTTTTTTGGGGTATCCTATAAAGGTACACTTTGTACCTCGGGGTGAAAATTTATTACCAGAAGAGGCCTTAACAAATGCATCATTTACCCACACATGTAAATTAGATAATATGGATTTCTTTCCACTCTATATCTTGTATGGAATACCATTTATTGATTTAGTTGGTACTTGGTTTAGTATGTGTTCCACTGTTTGTAACGCATATCCCCAAAAGGATAATAGAAAACTCGCATGACTCATCATTGATCTCACCATGTCCAAAAAGGTGTGGTTCCTCCTTTCGATCACACCATTCCACTAGGGCGTGTATGGAGGATTGATTTGGGATAGGATATCAAACTACCGTAAGTATTCAGTGAAGTCTTGATTATGATATTCTCCACCTCAGTTTGAGTGGATTTTCTATATCTTCTTACCAAGCTGATTCTCAATATCATTCTTGTATTATTTGAACTTATCAAAAGAATCCGACTTATACCTCATTAAGTATATAAATACATATATACTAAAATCATCAGTAGAATTTATGAAGTATGAGTACCCTCCCCTTACTTCAATTGGAAATGGTCCACACACATCAGTATGAACCAATTCAAGAAGTTATTTAGCCCTTTCACCTTTCCCACTAAATGGGGATTTGGTCATTTTTCCTTATAAACATGAATGACGTATACCAAGTGTTTTTAGTTCAAAAGAATCTAAATATCCATCTTGATGTAACCTTGTCAAGTGTTTCTCATTTACATGACCTATTTGGTGATTCCAAAGTTGGATGTGGTATGATTCATGTGAAGTATCTTTGTTATCGATTTCCATTACTTGGTTTGTGTAATACAACATGTAAATACCATTGTATAAATGTGCCCTACCAAAACAAATTTTATCTTTGTAAAAGAAGAAACATTCATTTCTAAACGTGAAAAAAATCCATATGTATCTAATCTAGATACAGAAATAATCTTTTTAGTAATAGACAGTGCATAATAACAACCCTTTAACACCAAGATCATCCCAGTTGGCAACGTGAGGTGGTAGTCCCCGATAGCTACAACTGCAAGTCTGGCTCCATTGGCTGCTCGTAGATCTACCTCCTCTCAGTCAATCTTCCTAAATCTACTTGGTTCTTGTATTTGGATACATATGTGAGCACCACAAGCTATAACTAATACCCAATTTGTAGAAACATAAAGATTGCATTCGATAACAAACACACCTGAACCTTCCCCTTGCTTCTTAGGCTGGGTGCAGTTCTTCTTCCAATGGACCTTCTTGCCACATGAAAAAAAACATCCTCCTCTTCCCTTGCCTCCCCTTTGATATTCATTTTCTTGGAAGTTTATAAAGAAGATTTGGGCTTAAATATATTCTCCTTACCTTTCCTCTTATTCACTATAAGGACAGAAGGCTATTTGCGCTTCATATCTTTATCCACTTGGTGAATTAGGATAAGAAGATCAAATAGAGATTTCTCAATTTTGTTCATATTTAAATTGACAACAAAATTATATAATATCTAAGGGAGTGATGCGATAATGAGATCGGTGCCCATTTCTTCATGGAGTTTAAACCCCAGACCCCCTAGGTGCTCAATGTATCTAATGAGCTTGACTAAATGAGGCCCAGCTGGGGAACCTTCTCCAATATTACTCTGAAAGAGTTCTTTAGAGATCTCAAACCTTTCCTATCATTCTCTCTCCTGGTAAAGACCATAGAGGTTCTCAAGAATGCTATAAGCATCCATATTTTCCTAAGAATTCATGAGATCACTATATATTAATGATAACATCGAACATTGAATGTCAATTGCATCGTTCATATGTTTCTCATAGACTAGGAAATCCTCATCACTCGCCTCTTTGGCAGGCGGATCAGGTAATGCTGACTCCATCAGGTAAGACTTCCGTTCATGGCGTAGGATAACCCGAAGGCATCTAAACCATTCTTGGAAGTTACTACTGGTGAGGATGTTGTATCTATCCAAAATTGATCACAGGGATAGTGTGGTTGAAGAGCTTTTCATTTTTATTCTACAATTAAAAGATCAGATCATTAGTACTTTCTTGATTACATTTTTTGAGAAATAATAAATTTTTATTAGGTCTCCCATTATTTTATCAAGTCCCAATGGATTTCACCATTGAACTCAAAATGTCTAGTTTTCATGAAATTCTAGTGGCAAGGATCCATATTGCACTTTTCATAACCCCAAAAAGGGTTGGTCAAGCTATTAGAAGGTATTTAGGTAGGCAGGTCGTTTCCATCTATGGGATTACAACTCCTTGATCTGTTGAGTGGACTCTCCAATCTTGAAATCACGACTTTTGGATATCATCAACTCTTACCTCCAATATTACACCAAGTCTAGAAAGGGATACTCCTCTTGATGTAATATGGTTAATTCAACCTCAAAACTTTTATAAGGTATTCCTGTATAAAAGTATGTTTCCCAACAAGGGTTGGTCAAACACATGGTTTTATTGAGTTTCTCCCTTAATCATGTAACAAAATTCTTGGTCTGACCTAATATTTTATTTGAGGTATTTTTATCTCTTATGCATGAATTTTTAATTATAATTATCACATTCTTGTTAATATTAAGTGGAACTTACTTAAGTGATTAACCATGTCTTGATAATATTTATGCATAAGTCTGGTTTATTTTAGTTCTATCTTGCATGCTTGTTTAATTCATTAATTATGTGATCGTGACAACACATCCATAATGATAAACCATGAAACTAACATAAATAAAATTAAGAGAATGATCATGATATTTTATAATGGTTATTTTATCTAGCAGTTGATAAACTAACCCTGACCTAGGGGAGAAAAATCTTGAACCTTTTGGGTTCATGTTTACAGCTTTCCACCTGTCAACGTCTGTATCTCCTAGGATTGGTTTCGTCTTGGATCCAGCTTGAACCACCTCCAATAGCTTGGGAGTTCCATCCATTACATATGACTTTCTTCACTCACATGCAGGTGAGGGGTAAAAAGGGGTTTTACATAAAAGAAACCCTGGGCATGCATGCCCTACATATTAATGAGGAGAGATGGCTCGCATGCCAAAAAATTTAATAAATAAATTAAAAGAAAATATCCACATACAAAGGTCTTGGTCTAGATCATGATCATCCACATATGCAATGATGTTTACGCATAAATAAAACTAGCATTCAATTCTCTAATTGTTATTGTTTAAGATAAATCACGCTCGAATCAATTAATTGTCATCTTTAATTAATAAATCCTTTTATCTTAAACCCTTTTTCTTAATTTCCTTGAGATTCTCATCCATAATAATTTTAAACAAATTAATTCATTTAAAATTATCTTTGTAAGTAACTTTTACCTTGGAGGAAACTCAGTGAATTCTTGTTCATAACTAAGGAATGAGTAGAAATAAACATTTCATAGATGTTAAATTAAACACATATATATGAAACACCTATCACAAGTTGTGCCTCAGCATTATGCCCACACTATGGTACACGTCTCAAGGGTTTGTATAATATAATAATAAATTTTAATAAATCTGCATAATTTGGATGAGTACACGGTGTGTAGTTCTGACTACACGGCGTGTACTATCGTTCACCATCCATCCGAAGTACATGCCTGGGGACAGGGCGTGTAGATGTACTTTAGAAATCTTCAGAGTACATGGCGTGTTCAGTGGGCCACACACCGTGTAGTATCCTCATTACATGGTTTCCAGCCGGGCAAGCCGTGTACGGTGTACATGGTCCAACCCTAACCCGAATGGACTACACGTCGTGTCCAGCGGAATACATGTAGTGTAATCCAAAAACCATGTTCCACTTATTCCTAGTCAACACACAATGTCATTTAAAACTTATAAAGACTCCAACACATGGCCTGATTTGGAGGACCGGTCTGATGCATTGAATCTTGACTACACAATGTGTACTGCCAAATACACATTGTGTGTTCTGGTGTTGTATGTCCAGGAACCTTTGGTATCTACAGATGAGATCCTCTAATTTGTTTTAATCAAAATTAAAAGAAAAGATCATTTCTATAAGCTGAACAAGAAATGAAAGAGGAGGAATGGATCTCGAGACTTAGATTTGCAGAACGATTAACTCGAATTGAAACAAGTAAATTATTAAATGCGTAAATCATCAAAAAAATATTGAAATTATTATAAACTATGATTTAACTGCTCTAATATCACTTGAAGGTTCCGGGAGCAGGGGAAGCGTGGTTGGGATGGAACCCAACATTAATTTTTACCATGATCAATGATCATTCTGGGATTAATATGATGATAAACGCCAGTCTCCATGGAATAGAATCAATGATCTAGATAAAGCAGGAAGAGGCTTGAAACTTTTAGAGAGGATATGCACATCATATTTATAATTAATTTAATTAATTTCATAAAGAAAAATAATACCTAGATCTTTGGTATTTTTCTTCAATGATGATGTTGATCATCCGAAATGACCATTCTGGATTATCTCATTGCACTTATAAGGATCCAAACTATAATCCCTCTAGCGGTGATCCACACGTGCTCTGATGGCCTCCGATCGACACCGCTCGTTCTCCGGGTGCCAGCGCAGCGAAGCAAGTGTCTTGTGTCAGTCGTACTTGATCACTTGTTCTTCGTCCTTGAAGAACATCTCTCGTTCTTGAGAAGGATGGGAAGAGGATTCGAGAGGGAAATTGTTTAGCTCAGCAATTCTCAATTTACCAAGTGTGTGGTGTGTTCTCTATGGCATAATAGACATACTTGTTTATTTATATGCATGGAAATTTAGTTGCAATATTTAATTGAATAATAGAAATTAAATACATTAATGAACTTAGAGAAAACCCATGCTCACAATAATAATACCACATCATTATTTATGGTCCGCCAACTTGCGCAAAACAGAATTATGAATAAAATTCCGCGTCAAAAAATAATAACAGAGTCGTTATTAATTTAACTTGTGCCAACTAATAATTATTTACCATCTTTCAAATAATTATTTTACTATCAGACTGGCCTTGGTCCGCTCGAACTTAACTTCCTTTTATTGAACACCCGAATATATAAACAAATAATTTATTCTCTTAGATAAATATTTTATTTACAAACTAGTAAATAATTATTTATTAAATGTTCTATAAAATAAATAAATATATTTTATTTAATTTATGCGATCATCTAAACTTGAATAAAATTATTCCATGGTCTTGAGAATAATATTTATTTCATTAATTAAATTCAAATAGAATTTAATCGAGACCACCAAAAACACTTAGTGTGTGACCCTCTAGGATTCTTTCTCATTGGAATTGGGAGAGCTTACCTAAAGACCAAGAGTACTGTCTAGCAACAGGTTAAGGCACCCAAGAGAAAGAACGTAAAGTCGCAACAATGACATCCATATACGAACACTCACTATGTAATATAATCCCTTTTTCTCAATATATCATCAAGAAAGTTTCATTATAGTATCATCAACCTTTATGCTTGATATGTTGTTCTTTGACTACCTGAAATAAACTCATCGTTACACCATGGTTGTGGAATTTCACGCGATGGTTCTATTTCATTTAAAGGGACAAGATATCGACTTCTATAAATGGAAGGGAAAAATCCTTCCTCAACATACCCATTAATAACATGCCACTCGTGACACACCCAACGTACCATACTTCCCGCCAACTGTCGCGTGATGGTTTTCATCAGTAAATCAAAGTGTGTGAGTCATGACACATATTAATGATAATATTAAAGCCTAAGGGTCATTACACACGTTCACAGATAGAAATATCTAATGACACCAAAACATGTGGAATTCCTACCGGCGGGTCTGTTCTCATAATCTCCAGTCTTGGAGATTACCAAGTGTGAACTTCATGAGAGGAAGTCTCATCTGCTTATGAGTACTCATACCTGATGGTCTGCATGCTATGTGTCTCATCATAGTATGCCATCCAACCATAAAACTATATTTAAGAATATTTTTATAGCATTTCAAGGTTCTTATCATATCGGGGAACTGCCATGACCTTATTAATGCAACAAATACTTTAGGACATTATTACATCATAGTCATGTAGAATAATGAATGAAATGTGATAAGATGTTTAACATTTAAATATATTAAACGTCCATGTAATCAAAGTACAACCAGTTGGTTCTATGTAATGTCCCATAATTTCCATATAATTTTTTGAAAAAAATTATATGGAATTATTTTGAGACCTTAAAATCTGATGGCGTGTGATTCTGATGCCTGGAGTACCCAGAATGATCCGTTGAAGTTTTGTTGAGCTTTAATTAGCGCGCGTAAGTAGTTTTCCTAAAAAAGTGTAATAAATCTTAAAAGGATTCTCAGATCAGAAATACAAGGGCATCATTGCATTCAGGAAGGAGGGTTTACCCTAGGCATGACTTAAGTTTAGTTGGCACAGGCCACCTGTGAGAAAACCTGGAAATGGCATAATAGTAAACAAAAATTAAATAAAGTTATTTTATTTTTCAAATGCTTATAACTCGCGAATGGTAACTCAGATTAAGAATATGAGACCACCACTGAGATCATGAGGGTATGTTTTCTTTAGGTAGATACTATCATTAGCCAGTATAGGTCAACAGTGGAAGTTAGTTTTTGGTCGTAAATAAAATAATTAAGTAACAATTATTTTATTGTTAAAATCCATAACTTCTAAAAGGTAAATAAGATTAAAAATATGAGAGTACCGTTGAGTTTGTTGGGGAGTTTTATCTTTAGGAGAAGCCTAACCTCGACTGGCGCGGGTCGAGGGTGAACATTAATAATTTATTGAACTTTTTAAGGTACGTTCAGTAAACACACGAGTGAAATTTCCTAACTTTTGAACTGGTTCTCGGATTAAAAATCCAAGGAAACCATTAAATCTACAGCACCGAGATTCACTTAAAGGAGAATTCACTTTGACCGCAGTAGGTCTGGAGAAAAAGGTAGATTTTGGGACTTTTTAAAATAAATAAATAAAATAACATTGTTATTTTATTTTCTTTCTTCTCCACTAATGGACAAGTGGAGTGTGGGGCCAATGATGTGTCAAGCTAGTAAATGGCTTGACCTGTCAATGTTATGTAACAATGTTGTGGGGGAATTACGAAGGTTCCTAATTAATTAGCCCCCATTAATTCCCCATGTCTTTACTTACCCTCCCCATCTCCTATTTATATGGAACTTGGGGAGGGGTATCAACACACCTTCATCAAACAACGAAGTGCTGGTAAAGTACCGAGATGCCAAACCCTTAAAGGGTGGAGCCGGTTCCAGCTAGAGGTGATGTGAGACATCGAACCTCAAACCGAAGGATGACATACGAGTGACATCGTTGGAAGCTAGTTGTGGAGGACGGCGAACACCAACCCCCTTCCTCAAGTGCGGAGGCTCTCCAACAACCTCAGGTAGGGATTTGATTCTTGTTTATTTCAAGTTAATTTTCTTGAACCCTTAAATCCTACCTTATGTTTACAAGCTAATGTAGAGGGAGTGAGCCTAACGAACCTGGACCAAACCCTCCACTACTTTTCTACCCTTGCGCCTCCATGGAAGACCGCTGGCACGATGGCATATACCGACAACGAAGGATCCAGTGCGCCAATGCGTACTGAAAGAGGAGGCCGTGCAACAAAGCCGTAACGGTCATCAGAGCGACTGACACCGACCAGCCATGGAGGAGGTGCGACATGCCATCGCACTCTGCCGGTGACCAAGGGGATGCGGCTCGTTAGTCCCGGCGATCAGAGGAGGCGGTAGACACAAAGACCAGCCACGGACAGGACGTCGGCGCGACCAGCATGCCACTGGCGAGCATAGGGTCGCACCCGAAGCCGTGGAAGAGGAGGAAACCGTCATGTGGGTTCTGCAGAGAATGGGTGATCACCACGTGGCACCGCTGTTTCACTAAATTGAACGACCTCCGGGCCTTTTGGGACCCCGGGGTGGAAACACCCCCCTTGCCAGCTCGAGCGGACAACGGCCAGGATTCCCCCTTACGGGTCACGCCCTATGTGGCTGAGCTACCCCCTTGAGGGTCATGGCCTACATGGCAGGATCATCCCCTCGTTCGGGCCGTGCCTCACACGGTCGGGCCACCTCTTTACGGGTCGCACCTCACGCGGTCAGGACGCCCCTTTGAGGGCCACCCTTTTCGGGGCGCCATATACGGGCCAGGACACACCCTTGTAGGCCGCCCCCCTTGCGGGCCTGTCCGGACCATGGCCCAGCAGTTCGAGCCCACCGCGGCCCAACCCAGACAGGGTCGGACCGAGTCGGACCGGACCTGGGCCCAGAAATACTTGAAGGGTCATATCATGAGAACCGGACATCCGTTTGACAAACTATTTGTGGAATTGGGATCCTTGGATCTAGGACTTACTTTTGGTATAATCCTATTCAGTTTTAGAGATAGTTGGATTATGGTGGGGTTGGATCAAACCTAAATCCAACCGGGCCCCTGGAGCTAAAGAACTTGTAACTCACAGACCTGGTGTTCGATTGACGCACAATTTGTCGCGTTGGAACCCTTATGACATGACAATCCTTTGGGTTACTCCTTTGTAGATCTTAGTGGTGGTCATGGTACTACGGATATCATGAACGGCAGATACTACAGAACTCAAGCACACTGGGTGCGAGGAATCCAGTGGCTAGCAGTGAGGCGGAGGTTGGAGACAGATCATATGGAGGTTAGTACTGAGCAATACTAGGTGGATCAACACCGATCCTATGTGGGTCAGATCCTGTGTGGGTCAGTGCTCAACGATCCTGTGTAGGTCAGCGCATATCAATCATGTGTGGGTCAGTGCTCAGCGATACTATATGGGTCAACACATATCGATCTTGTGTGGGCTAGATCCTGTGTGGGTCATTGCGGGGGTTAGTTACCTATCGATCCTTTGTGGGTCAGATCCTGTGTGGGTCAACGAGGTTTAGTTACCTATCGATCCTGGGAAGATCAGATCCTGTGTGGGTCATTGCGGGGGTTAGTACCTATCGATACTGTGTGGTTCAGACTCTATATGGTCAGTATAAGTGCCTCTTAATAGAATAAGATGATCTATCTTCACGACTAATCATTTGTACTTCTATACTTCACTTAAACCTGGTTTTAGCTGAGACTCTGTTTGAACTTAGTCTTCTACCTGTGTGGTACTTTTATCTTCGTGGTGTACCTGTGTGGTACTTCTATCTTTGTGGTGTACCTGTGTGGTAATTTTATCTTTGTGCTACGCCTGTGTGGTACTTTTATCTTCGTGGTGTACCTATTTGGTGATTCTATCTTTGTGGTGTACCTGTGTGGTACTTCTACCTTTGTGGTGATGACTCTATGGTGTTACTTGTGTGGTACTTCTACCTTTGTGGTTCTACCTTTGTGGTATTCTTCCCTCATGTATGAGATGAGTATATCTTGATAACCAAGGTATATGTATGGTCATATGCCTAAGTAGAGTTGATGTCTTGCTTTATTGTTTTTCCTTTGTGGAAATATAGGAGACATACGGGGGTCTTGGGATCCCTACCGAGTATCGTTATACTCACCCCTACATGGGCTACACCCATACCTTATTCCGTCTTGTGCAGACGACGGACAACATTGATCGAGGCTGAGGGAGCTAGGACTGGACGGTGCACGGAGGTGGACCTTTTGGCGTGACATGACGTAGAGACTACTATTCATGAGTTGTACCTACCCTTCAGGTAAGATCCTCGGTGGGTGATCTAGGGGCTGTTTTATACCTTTCAGTTGTATTTTTACTTTTTATTTGTACTTGTACTTTTCAGTTGGGCTTGTATTTCGGCCCCATTTTCTTTCAGTACTCTTTTACAACAGTAGTTTACTTCGTGGTTCAATATTTCTGCATTCTAGTCTATGTTTTTGTACAGGTTTAAAGGCAATACCTTCCCATTATAGTGATATGCCTTTCTGGTGCTAGTTTCCAGCCCCTGGGATATGGAAGGCAGGCTTAGGGTAGTCACGGCATAGGCCCCGAGGGACGGGTCGTGACAAAGTGGTATCAGAGGAGTCAGTTTTGCCGAAGAACTAGGACTCAGATCTTTTATATATAGAAATAGCGTTAAGTTTTATGAGTGTGGGTTTCAGTTTGGGGAATCCTATATTGGTATAGTGGCCTATGTATCCATGCACCAGGACTCTGAATTCTGACTTCCAACTCAATGCACGAAAACACTGATTGCATGTGTTTTTGAAAATTTTTTCTTGTGATCTCTTGGAGTCAGCTCACCAGGTATAACTTAATGACTATGGTGCACCTATTCCTTGATAGTATTCCACCACGTAGATAGTCAGCCAATATTCCCAAGAGAGTACACAATGATGGCCCACTGAGTGATGAGCCCTCAGTGCAGGGCTCTCTTACTGTGTTGGCACCTTCAGGTGGTGTACCAACACCACCACCACTCGTTAGGAAGCAGTACCATGATCCACACTAGTGGACGGTGTGTGACGATTGAGCACATTGCATGAGTTCCAACAGCAGAGGCCTCTAAGGATTCGAGGCGAGATAGATCCGTAGGCAGCTGAGGACAGGCTTGAGGAGGTGCATGAGTTTGCATCTAGCCAGGGCACCATTCGATCAGATGGAGGTCCTGGTAGAGAGCCTTCGACACGGATCAGTAGGATGATGAAATGGTTTAGATTAATCTAATCTTGTGAATAGGTGACTTTTTTGTGGACAAGCTTGAGAAACTTCCTCAAAGAAGGGGTCTCTTTCCACAAATAGCTAATGGATTAGATTTAACTAGAGCTTCTAGAGCTTCGGCAGGAGGACATGTCGGTAGATGAGTATTCATCGAGGCATACTGACCATCCCACATACTCTATGAATACAGTATGGTCAGTGCTTCAGGTCTCGGACCTCCGAGCGATGTGTGTTTAATGAAACCCAAGAAAACACCATTCCTCTATGCACTCCTACTTATGTGAGGGTGTTAGAGAGAACCTTTTTGGTTGAATGTTCTTTGGCTGAGTGAATACAGCCAATGAATGTTAGCAGTGTGAATGTAGGAAACTAACGTCAGTCTTAGATACTTGGGCGTGTAAAATGTTTGGGGAAGAGGAAGTGATAGGGACAGATGAATCTATAGGGAATTAGATGTGGAAGTGGGGCTAGGATAGTAGCATGAGGTGGTATACATTTTGACATGTTACAACCACCACCCCAATGTGGTCCCCACCAGGATCAGGGAGCTGGAGGACAGGGGAAGGGAGTAGCTACATGCGGTCAAGGAGTGTGACCCAAGGGCTCTAGGAATGATTCGAGGTATGGTATGTGTCTACTACTAGCTGCCATATTAATAGACATAGGTACTAATCATTCATTCTTTCCACGAATCTTGTTCAAGACCTAGATTTTCTGGTTAAACTGTTGAATTGATCCTTACGTCTGGAGATACCTATGGGAGGAGACTAGATAATTACACTTATGTTGAAGGTGTAATCTGACCCTTGAGGCGAGAGTCTCGGTTGGAACCTCTTGGTGACAGCGTCGAGGCCTTACGACATTAGTTTGGGTATGTACTGGGCATCCACAATTCATACTCAAATTGACTGTATTAGGAAAAAAGGATGTAGTGTATCTACAGTTCTAGGATGGGTTTTTCCTTGGTCAGTGAAAAAAAATGAAAACTAGGTAGCATAGGATAAAATCATGCTTAGGAGGGTTCAGACGATCACTCTTGAGTCAGCCAGCCTTACCCTTGTGGCAGCAGGAGCTTTGTGTTTTCAGTTCCCAACAAGAGTGGAAGAGTGTGGGGACATATTTTCAAAATCTATTTCCAGGATTACCTCCCCTAAGGGAGAGGGACTTATGCTTTGGATGGGTACTACTTGGGATTTTTACCTGACTTCTCCAGGGTAGCGGTACCCTAGTCATCTTTGACAATGAATGGGGAGCCTTTCCTGTGGATGGAGAAGCATCAGCAGAGCTTTCAGGAGCCGAGACAATGACGATGACTAGATTTCCTCTAGTATTATGACATTGATATAGTATATACTCATGGGAAGTGGAACGTGGTAGCAGACACACTCAGCAGGAGATCTAGTATACAAATGTTGAGTGAGGCATCGAAGTACCTAGTCGTGCTACAGATATCCTTCGTGGATAAAGATGGAGCAGCTTACCTTTAGTTTATGACTATCACTCCCACACTTTTTCAGTGAGTTTGGGAGGCACATCTTGTGGACATTGACTGTGAGGCACAACATGCTCAGATGTCCACAGGACAAGCACCTGATGGATTTTCTGAAGGTGGGGATCACGTCCTCCTCTTCAGAGGATGTACCATGGTACCAGTGGCACTACAGGAGTAGGTGTTGAGGGAGTTCCATACATTATCTTTAACGGTACATCCTAGCATGGTGAAGATGTACTAAGACCTCCGACATCATTACTAGTAGCTAGGGATAAATGAAGTAGTGTAAGATTTTGCATCATGATGCCTCACTTGTCAGCAAGTGAAGACTGTACAGAGATTGAATAAGTCTTATGCCGATAGGGGATGGAGATCATTGGATTTAGAGTAGGGATACCATGTCTTCCTACAGGTCTCACCCCGACAAGGACTGCAGAGGTTTGGTTGGGGCGACAAGCTATCCCCGAGATTCATCGGAACTTTCTTGATTCTCAACATAGTAGGCGATGTGGCATACCATCTATCTCTTCCCCCATAGATGCACCGAGTGCATAATGTTTTTCCATGTGTCATAGCTGAAGAGATGCGTGCATGATCCATCACACGTTATCAACTAGGGTGAGATGAACTTGGATAATGGGGCGAATTTTATGGAGTTCTCGGTGGAGATAAAATATCGATAGGACCGGGTCCTTTGTGGATAGTCAATCCCTTTAGTGAGAGTTTGGTGGCAGCATGGGAACCTATAAGAGAGCACATGGGAGAAGGAGTCTCAGATTCATGCTTAGTACCCTCATTTGGTTGATTTTACTTTGTTTTGGATTTCGGGGACATAAAGACCTAAGGTGGGGAGAATGTAATGTTCCATAATTTCTGTATAATTTTTTTTAAATTATATGGAATTATATCGAGAATGTGAAATCTGACGGCACATTATTCCAAGGCCCGGAGTGCCCGAAATGATTCGTCGAAGTTTTGTTGAGCTTTAATTAACGCGTGTAAGTGGTTTTCCTAAAAAAGTGGAATAAATCATAAATGGTTGCTCGGATCAGAAATATAAGGGCGCCTTTTCTTTCAAGATGGTGGGTTTACCCTAGGCATGACTTAAGTTTAGTCGGTGCGGGCCTCCTGTGAGAAAACCCAAAAATGGCATAACCTTAAATAAAATAATTAAATAAAGTTATTATATTTTTCAAATTCTTATAACTCATGAATGGTAACTCGGATTAAAAATATAAGGCCACCACAGAGCTTGTGAGGGTATGATTTTTTTAGGCAGATACTAACATTGGCTGGTGCGGGCCAATAGTGGAAGTTAGTTTTTGGCCGTAAATAAAATAATTAAGTAACAATTATTTTATTGTTAAAATCCATAAATTCTAAATGGTAACTCATATTAAAAATCCAAGAGTACTGTTGAGTTTTTTGGGCTGTGTTCTCTTTAGGCAGAGCCTAACCTCGACTAATGCGGGTCGAGGGTGAACGTTATTAATTTTTTAAAAAATTTTAAGGTACGTTTAGTAAACGCGCGAGTGGAGTTTCCTAAATTTTGAATAGGTGATTGGATTAAAAATCTGATGGCACCATTGAATCTGCAGTGCCAGGATTCGCTTAAGGGAGACTTTAATTTAACAACAATAGGTCTGGAAAAAGAAAGATTTTGGGACTTTTTAAAATAAATAAATAAAATAACGTTGTTATTTTATTTTCTTTCTTCTCCACCAACAGACAAGCGGAGTGTGGGACTAGGGATATGTGAATCCAATAAAAGTCTTGACCTGTCAATATTAAGTAACGACATCGTTGGAGTATTAGGAAGGCTACTAATTAATGAGCCCCCATTAATTCCCCATGTCGTTACTTACCCTCCCACTCTACTATTTATATGGAGCCTGGGGAGAGGTATCAACACAAATTCACCAAGCAGTGAAGTGCTAGTAAAGTACCGAGATGCCAAATACTTAGAGGAAGGATTCGGTTCCATTAGGAGGCGATGAGATACACTGAACCTCGAACCGAAGGATGATGTACGATTGGCATTGTTGGAAGCTAGTTGCAGAGGACAGTGAACACCGACCCCCTTACTCAAGCGCAGAGGATCTCCAACAACCTCTGGTAGGGGTTTTATTCTAGTTAATTTCAAGTGAATTTTCTTGGACCCTTAAATCCTCCGTTATGTTTACAAGCTAACGCGGAGGGTGTGTGCCTAACGAACTTGGCCCGAACCCTCTACTAATTTGCTACCCTTTTGCCTATATGGAAAACCACCAGTGCGGCGGCATCGACCGACCATGAAGGGGGAAGTGTGTCGATGCACACCGCAAGAGGAGGTCGTGATACAAAGTTGTGGTGGTCATTGGAGTGGCCGACATCGACCGGCCGCAGAGGAGGTGAGGTCCGCCATCGCGCGCTGCCGATGATCAAGGGGTACTTGCTCGTCAGTCATGGTGATCGAAGGAGGCGACCGACACAACGGTCAGCTGTGGAAGGGGAGGTAGCATGACCAGTGTGCCGCCGATGAGCAGAGGGTTGTGCCTAATGCTACGATAGAAGAAGAACCCGCTGCGCGGGTTCCGTAGCGCCCACATGGGGCAGCCGTTTCACTAAACCAAATGGCCTCCGGGCCATTCGGGACCCCTGGGGGGGGGAATGCCCCCCCCCCTTTCCAGCTCAGGCGAACAACGACTGGGCCGCCCCCTTGTGGGTCGTGCCCGATGCAGCCAGGCCGCCCCCTTGCAGGCCGCACCACACGCGGTTGGGACGTCCCCCCTTGCGGGCCGCGCCTCACGCAGCCGGGCCTCCCCTTGTGGGACACCTCTTTGCGGGCCCCCTTTTACGGTCAACACATCATGTGGTTGGGCTACACTTTGCGAGCCACCCCCCTTGCAAGATTCCCCTTTGCGGGATGCCCTTTACGGGCCGCCCTATACAGGCAGGCCGCCCTTGCAAGCTGCCATTTGCGGGATGCCCCCTTACAGGTCGGGCCTCCCCCTTACATGCCAGTCTAGACCACGACCCAGCGGGTTGAGACCACCACGGCCCAGCCCAGACCGGGTCAGGCCGGGTCGGTCGGTCTCAGTCAGTCGTGCTGAGTCGGACCGGACCCGGACCCAGAAACACTTAAAGGGCCATATCATGAGAACCAGACATCTGTTTGATGAACCGTATGATGCGTTGGGATCCTTGGATTTAGAAGGTCCTTTTGGTATACTCCTCTTGAGTTTGGGAGATAGTTGGAGTATGTCTGGGTTGGATCGAACCCAAATCCAATCGGGCCCTTGGAGCTAAAATGCTTATAACTCACAGACCGTGCATCCGGTTGACGCACCTTATGTCGCGTTGGATCTCTTACGACATAGAGGTCATTTGGGTTACTCCTTTGTGGGGCATAGTGGTGGTCGAGGTACAACCGATATCTCGAGGGGTATATACTACAGAATTGGAGTGCACCAGGTGCGAGGAATCCAGTGGTTGGCAGTGAGGCAGAGGTTGGAGATAGATCAAATGGTGGTTAGTACCGAGCAATCCTGTGTGGGTCAGCACCGATCCTGTGTGGGTCAGATCCAATGTGGGTTAGCACTCAGAGATCCTGTGTGGGTTAGCACATATTAATCCTATGTAGGTCAGATCCTGTGTGGGTCATTGTGGGTGTTATTTACCTATCGATACTATGTGGGTCAGATCCTGTGTGGGTCAGCGGGGGTTAGTTACCTATCGATCCTGGGTGGATCAAATCCTGTGTGGGTCATTTAGGGGGTTAGTACCTATCGATCCTGTATGCGTCAGACTCTGTATGGTTAGCAGCAATGCCTCTTGACAAAATAAGATGATCTTGCTTTGCCACTAATCGTCTGTACTTCTATACTTCACTTAAACCTGGTTTGAGCTGAGACTCTATTTGAACTAAGTCTTCTACTTGTGTAGTACTTTTATCTTCACGGTGTACCTATGTGGTACTTCTATCATCTTGGTGTACCTGTGTGGTACTTGTATCTTCGTGGTGTACCTGTGTGGTACTTTTATATTCATGGTGTACCTGTTTGGTACTTATACCTTTGTGGTGATGACTTCGTGGTGTTACTTGTGTGGTACATCTACCTTTGTGGTGCTACCTTTGTAGTATTCTTCCCTCATGTATGAGATGATTATATGTTTATAACCTTGGTATATGTATGGGAAAATACCTAAGTAGAGTAGATTTCTTGCTTTTTGGTTTTTTCTTGTGTGAAAATCTAGGAGACCTACGGGAGTCTTAGGGTCCCTACTGAGTATCATTATACTCACCCCTGCACAGGCTACGACTGCACCTTGTTGTGTCTTGTGCAGATGACGTACAACATTGATCAAGGCTGAGGGAGCCAGGACTGGATGGTGCCCAGAGGTGGAACTTTGGGAATGACGTGACGTAGATACTACTGTTCACGAGCTATACCTACCCTTCAGGTAGGTTCCTCGGTGGGTGATCCAGAAGTTGTTTTGTACCTTTTTAGTTGTATTTGTACTTTTCAGTAGTACTTGTACTTTTCAGTTGGACTTGTATTTCGGACCCCTTTACTTTCAGTACTCTTTTACTCCATTAGTTTACTTCTTGGTTCCTTCTTGATACATTATAGTCTGTGTGTTTGTATAGGTTTAAAGGCAATACCTTCCCGTTATAGGTATACACATTTCCGGTGCTAGTCTCCATCCCCTGGCCTGTGGAAGGCGGGCTTGGGGTAGTCACGACATGGGCCCCGAGGGACGGGTCATGAAATTATAGAAGACCAACTCTTACACATAATATAATTAAAAAAATAATAATCATTTAATTATACTTATATATATCATTAAAGTGACATGGTGAATAAAAACGATTCACATCGCTTCGTGGAGGTGATAGTCCACACGTACGCCCGAATGGCGTTATCATTTTTATGTTCATGGAAAGTAAGAACATAATTGATATATTATTCTCTTATAATGATAAATATGTCATCAAAATCATATAAAAACATCAATTACATCATTATTACTATCCTTGAGAGATATTCGTGGAAAAAAATTAGATCGGTTCGTGCATGTGATAGTTCACACGTACGCACGGATGATTAATTACTTTCCCATTTGATATAAGTATAGATGGATTTAGGTGATGATATTTACATAATAACATATTAGTATATTTAGGATACAATATTTATTATTTCATCTAGGAATAATAATATTTGAAATAAGTGGAAGATGAAATAAAATAGAAATACTTAAAGAAAACGATACCTCTTCTTCGGTTGATCGCCTTTGAAGAACACATTAACATCTCTAAAGAGGGTGTTATTACTAAACTAAGGGATAAATAATGTGGGAAGGGATTCTATTAATGGTTTTATATGGATATTGGCTAACCCAAAAGGGTTTTTAAGTTTGACTAATAGATAGGAATGGGTACCTTTTATAGGATAGGGGAGGGGCACCCTTGTAATTATTAAAAGTATTAAATTAATATAAATTAAATTTCAATTAAAAATGCGTAAAAACTCATTTATTTCAAATATATTATGATTATAAGTCTAAATATAATCATCTAATAATAATTAGATAATTTTAATATATTTTTAATCCTTATCTTTTTTGTTTTAACCCCTTTTAACTCTTAGAGGTTTATCAAGTAATTTACACTTTGAGAGTTAAAATAATTGTCAAATCATGCCAAAAGAACCATCAATGAGTAATTAATGAAATTTTTAGAGTTATATCATTTTTTTTATAATATTATATTTTTATAAATTTGATATCATATAATTAAATATTTTATTTTTTAAAATATGAATTATGTCAATTTTGATACTATTCATTACAAGACTTTTTTAAAAATTCATAAAAAATTGATTACTTAAAAAAAACTAGATTAAAAAAATAATAACATGTCATAGTCATCCATAATATTCATGGATTTGATGAAATATTTAAAATTATATTTATTTTAATATTATTGATTTCATTTATTTGATTCTTTCTTCAATAAATCTATTACTACAACATCTTTGTGTCATAATTAAATTTAATTATTTAATACCTAAAAACTATAAATAAATTAACATGATGTAGGTAATATTTTTATATTTCTATGTTATATTTATAGTCTAATATATGACTTATTTAACCCCATATTAATTTTTTTAGTAATAACAGACATGATTATGACATATTTTTCTTTACTTTAAATTAAATGTTATAAATATCATAATCACAACCAAGTCGATTCCAATGGCCACCATTTAAACCCAAGGATTATATTGGTTAGAAATAACTCATAAAAGAATATTATAAAATGTTTTAGGGTTGTTTTATATTATTAAAATATTATATTTACTTTTAATTACCTTATTTACCTTTAACCGTGGTAAATAAAATAATAAAGTTACTATTCACCAAAAATTATTTTGATCCTATTTGACCAAATTTTTCATGCTGATTACAACCATGTATGTTATTTTTTGAAAATTCAATTAACAGAAGTGGAAAATTAAATTTAAAATTAATGTCATTGTCAGAATGAGAAAAAAGGTTTTTTAAGTAAAACGTTCAAAAGTTCGCATAGTTTTTCAATTCAATTTCAATATGAAATTGCTTCCAATGAAATAAATTGGATTAAATTATAAAAACATAATATTATTAAACTTGAAAAATAATTATAAGTACAATCTAACTATATAAATAAATTAGACTAAAAATTAGTTTGGAATTAAATTGTAGTGTTTTTCACTATTCATTAAAGATGAATTTAATCAGAAAAATATCAAAAATAAACCAAAGTAAATTTCCATGTCCTTATCCCAAAAAATAAGTTTATTTTGTCAAATATAACTTATAAATTTGTCAAAACCCATATTTAAAATGGGTTCACCATCAAAGGGTGGCTAAACAGCATATTTTTGAAAAATACTTCTTTTATCGAAAAAATTGAATTTGTTTTTTTATCATGTCTATAAAACATATAAGATGTATTTTAAAAATTAAATTGAATATGTTAGAAATATATTTCATTTATAAAATCCATCGAGGGTGATTTTAATGTTGAAATAGTGGGTGTCCTAGACCCAACTATGCAATACTTTTGATTACCATATCATGTGTACATTTAGTTATACATGATGTCATATTACCATTATAGTGTAGATTTTTCTACGTCCACTATTATAATAGTAATTTCTAAAGATTAATTTTTGTATTGAATGGTTATAGTATCCCAGGCTATAATGAGAACCTCGAGATATTATAACATTAATATTAAATATATGTTATATGATCTAGATACATCTTCGTGACCGGACAAAGTAGATGTTTGACTATCAGGTGTTAGGGGATCATAGGCATTGAGACTTTTTTTCATGAAGTTTGCACTTGGTGATCTCTAGTAGTGAGATCATGAGGACATACCCTCCAATAGGAACACCACATGTTTTGGGTGTCACTGGTCGTTCCTATCTATGGATATGTGTATTGGCCTCCTCACTTGAGACCATTACCAATGCGTATCATTTAATTACATGATTTGATGCAAGGAAAAAACCATGGTATTGAAATCGTGGCAAGGTAGCTTGTGTGGGGTGCGTTGTTGGTGGTATGGCATTGGTTGAATAGTCAAGAAAGGAATTGTCGCTTCCAAGGTTAGGAAGTTGTATATCTCCGGTCTGGTTGATCAGGATGGTTTTGCCTTCATAAGTCTTTGGCCAAAGCAGTCGAAAGGAAAACACATCCAGATAGATCATAAAATAATAAAGAAAGAAAAGGGAGATGACACTAGTGTGCGTCCTCCTTTATGAGATATTTAATGACAAAGATATTATAGTACACAGTCAGTGTTCGTAGGATAGTAGTCGTTGATATGACTATCCTTATCTCTTTAGGGTATATGATGGGTTTCTAGACTCCACTCTTGGTTTTTAGATTTTATTCACTATTATCGAGATAAGGGCCTAGAGGGTCACACACAATAGCGTATTCAAGAATCTTCTATATTCAGTTGATTAAGTATATGGACATAGTAGGCCCCACTACGGGGTCCGATTATTTTCCAAGTTGTTGATCATCAAAAGAATTAAATAAATTCATTAATATTCAAGTAAAAAATATTCGGGATTAAATTTATTTAATGTATTTACATGTTTATTAAATAAAAGATAATATTAATCGAGGTAATATTAGTTTTTAATATTCAAGGTTCGTTTCATATTAACTGGTACAACGAGTCAAGTTAAATGGCTCGTATTTTATCACGTAATATATTTTTTTTATATTAAAAGTATGTGATAAAATAATAAATAATATTGGTGCATTTTAGTTTGTCAAAATTATTTATTTAGAGGATGTTGAAATAAACGAGGGTTGGGGAACCCAACCGGGTATTTTTCAATGCCACTATAAATATAGGAGGAGACTCTCTCACATGTGTGGAGAATCACTATTCATTCATTCATGGAATGAAAATTGAGAGCCTCTCTCTCCTCTCATTTCCTAGAGAGAGAATCTATCGATCCAAGAGTTTGGATCAAAATCTTCCTCAAGCATCGAAGGCATCTCGATGCGGTGATCACCGAGACATCGAAAGCATCGTCGAATCGCCGTGCTAGCACCTGGAGTTTGACGATCGACATTCCAGTGGTTTTTGAAGCGTGTATGGACGATCTAGAGGGATCCTGCTATGGATTTTTCAAGAAGCGATTGTTAGTGAAAAGTTTCAGTCGAGCGTGCCTTCGGATATGGAACGGTATTTATTCTGTTTATATTTTTCGCACTTAACAGTTTAAGAGTGATCCTCAGACCTCTCCGGGGTTCGGATCGTCGGTGTCGACAAGTACTGTCGATCCGCTGACGAAAATTTTAAAATCGCCATCCCACCAGCTTCCGCTGAGGGCCCCTATAAAATTAAAATTGCATTAAAATTAAGTAGAGGGTTCAAAACCGGTCCCATCGGTTCAAACCGCGTGGCGATCCGATTTTGAATGGCCAAGTTATGACCATTTTAAATTCTTGGATTGGATCAAATATGAGGTTTAATTTAGTGTTCTAAAATTTTATTTCATCCTATAGAACCAATCAAGTTTCGATCGGTTAATCAGAAATAATCTTAATTTTAAAAATTATAATTTAAAAATTAAATAATTTTCACAATGGTTTTATTAATATAATAATATTTATTTTATTATTATAATAATGTAATAATAAAAAATTATTATTTCATTATAATAATTATATTATTATTTAATTTTAAAGTCTAATTTTAGCCTTTGGAATTTAATAAAATTTTGAGGAGACTTGACTCACAATTAAAAATAAATGAAGGGGTGGGATAGACTTCAAAAGAAGTCTTAAAGATTAAAAAAATAAAAAAATAAAATAAAAATAAAAAAGGGAGGTGGGGTGGGCTTAAAAAGAAAAAGAAAAAAAGAGGGGGTCTCCCTGGCCGGTCTTCCTCGGGATTCCAGGCATGCAGCACCGCCGACTCGCCCCCTGTCGCCGCTCTGGTTGCCCCCCCCCCCACCCCTCCCCCCACTATAAATATAGGAGGAGACTCTCTCACATGTGTGGAGAATCACTATTCATTCATTCATGGAATGAAAATTGAGAGCCTCTCTCTCCTCTCATTTCCTAGAGAGAGATTCTATCGATCCAAGAGTTTGGATCAAAATCTTCCTCAAGCATCGAAGGCATCTCGATGCGGTGATCACCGGGACATCGAAAGCATCGTCGAATCGCCGTGCTAGCACCTGGAGTTTGACGATCGACATTCCAGTGGTTTTTGAAGCGTGTATGGACGATCTAGAGGGATCCTGCTATGGATTTCTTCAAGAAGCGATTGTTAGTGAAAAGTTTCAGTCGAGCGTGCCTTCGGATATGGAACGGTATTTATTCTGTTTATATTTTTCGCACTTAACAGTTTAAGAGTGATCCTCAGACCTCTCCGGGGTTCGGATCGTCGGTGTCGACAAGTACTGTCGATCCGCTGACGAAAATTTTAAAATCGCCATCCCACCAGCTTCCGCTGAGGGCCCCTATAAAATTAAAATTGCATTAAAATTAAGTAGAGGGTTCAAAACCGGTCCCATCGGTTCAAACCGCGTGGCGATCCGATTTTGAATGGCCAAGTTATGACCATTTTAAATTCTTGGATTGGATCAAATATGAGGTTTAATTTAGTGTTCTAAAATTTTATTTCATCCTATAGAACCAATCAAGTTTCGATCGGTTAATCAGAAATAATCTTAATTTTAAAAAATATAATTTAAAAATTAAATAATTTTCACAATGATTTTATTAATATAATAATATTTATTTTATTATTATAATAATGTAATAATAAAAAATTATTATTTCATTATAATAATTATATTATTATTTAATTTTAAAGTCTAATTTTAGCCTTTGGAATTTAATAAAATTTTTGGGGAGACTTGACTCACAATTAAAAATAAATGAAGGGGTGGGATAGACTTCAAAAGAAGTCTTAAAGATTAAAAAAATAAAAAAATAAAATAAAAATAAAAAAGGGAGGTGGGGTGGGCTGAAAAAGAAAAAGAAAAAAAGAGGGGGTCTCCCTGGCCGGTCTTCCTCGGGATTCCAGGCATGCAGCACCGCCGACTCGCCCCCCTGTCGCCGCTCTGGTTGCCCCCCCCCCCCCCACTATAAATATAGGAGGAGACTCTCTCACATGTGTGGAGAATCACTATTCATTCATTCATGGAATGAAAATTGAGAGCCTCTCTCTCCTCTCATTTCCTAGAGAGAGAATCTATCGATCCAAGAGTTTGGATCAAAATCTTCCTCAAGCATCGAAGGCATCTCGATGCGGTGATCACCGGGACATCGAAAGCATCGTCGAATCGCCGTGCTAGCACCTGGAGTTTGACGATCGACATTCCAGTGGTTTTTGAAGCGTGTATGGACGATCTAGAGGGATCCTGCTATGGATTCTTCAAGAAGCGATTGTTAGTGAAAAGTTTCAGTCGAGCGTGCCTTCGGATATGGAACGGTATTTATTCTGTTTATATTTTTCGCACTTAACAGTTTAAGAGTGATCCTCAGACCTCTCCGGGGTTCGGATCGTCGGTGTCGACAAGTACTGTCGATCCGCTGACGAAAATTTTAAAATCGCCATCCCACAAGCTTCCGCTGAGGGCCCCTATAAAATTAAAATTGCATTAAAATTAAGTAGAGGGTTCAAAACCGGTCCCATCGGTTCAAACCGCGTGGCGATCCGATTTTGAATGGCCAAGTTATGACCATTTTAAATTCTTGGATTGGATCAAATATGAGGTTTAATTTAGTGTTCTAAAATTTTATTTCATCCTATAGAACCAATCAAGTTTCGATCGGTTAATCAGAAATAATCTTAATTTTAAAAATTATAATTTAAAAATTAAATAATTTTCACAATGATTTTATTAATATAATAATATTTATTTTATTATTATAATAATGTAATAATAAAAAATTATTATTTCATTATAATAATTATATTATTATTTAATTTTAAAGTCTAATTTTAGCCTTTGGAATTTAATAAAATTTTGGGGAGACTTGACTCACAATTAAAAATAAATGAAGGGGTGGGATAGACTTCAAAAGAAGTCTTAAAGATTAAAAAAATAAAAAAAATAAAATAAAAATAAAAAAGGGAGGTGGGGTGGGCTGAAAAAGAAAAAGAAAAAAAGAGGGGGTCTCCCTGGCCGGTCTTCCTCGGGATTCCAGGCATGCAGCACCGCCGACTCGCCCCCCTGTCGCCGCTCTGGTTGCCCCCCCCCCCCACTATAAATATAGGAGGAGACTCTCTCACATGTGTGGAGAATCACTATTCATTCATTCATGGAATGAAAATTGAGAGCCTCTCTCTCCTCTCATTTCCTAGAGAGAGAATCTATCGATCCAAGAGTTTGGATCAAAATCTTCCTCAAGCATCGAAGGCATCTTGATGCGGTGATCACCGGGACATCGAAAGCATCGTCGAATCGCCGTGCTAGCACCTGGAGTTTGACGATCGACATTCCAGTGGTTTTTGAAGCGTGTATGGACGATCTAGAGGGATCCTGCTATGGATTCTTCAAGAAGCGATTGTTAGTGAAAAGTTTCAGTCGAGCGTGCCTTCGGATATGGAACGGTATTTATTCTGTTTATATTTTTCGCACTTAACAGTTTAAGAGTGATCCTCAGACCTCTCCGGGGTTCGGATCGTCGGTGTCGACAAGTACTGTCGATCCGCTGACGAAAATTTTAAAATCGCCATCCCACCAGCTTCCGCTGAGGGCCCCTATAAAATTAAAATTGCATTAAAATTAAGTAGAGGGTTCAAAACCGGTCCCATCGGTTCAAACCGCGTGGCGATCCGATTTTGAATGGCCAAGTTATGACCATTTTAAATTCTTGGATTGGATCAAATATGAGGTTTAATTTAGTGTTCTAAAATTTTATTTCATCCTATAGAACCAATCAAGTTTCGATCGGTTAATCAGAAATAATCTTAATTTTAAAAATTATAATTTAAAAATTAAATAATTTTCACAATGATTTTATTAATATAATAATATTTATTTTATTATTATAATAATGTAATAATAAAAAATTATTATTTCATTATAATAATTATATTATTATTTAATTTTAAAGTCTAATTTTAGCCTTTGGAATTTAATAAAATTTTGGGGAGACTTGACTCACAATTAAAAATAAATGAAGGGGTGGGATAGACTTCAAAAGAAGTCTTAAAGATTAAAAAAATAAAAAAATAAAATAAAAATAAAAAAGGGAGGTGGGGTGGGCTGAAAAAGAAAAAGAAAAAAAGAGGGGGTCTCCCTGGCCGGTCTTCCTCGGGATTCCAGGCATGCAGCACCGCCGACTCGCCCCCCTGTCGCCGCTCTGGTTGCCCCCCCCCTCCCCGCCCCGCCCCCCCCCCCCCCCCCCGAGTCGCCTTCCTGCATTCCACACCCCAGCCAGCCTCCACCACCTAACACCTGCAGCGCCGCAGTAAACCCAGCACTGGCCCGACACCCCTCCTCCTGGTCTACCGCCCTTTTTTCCCGGCCTCCTCCTCCCGCGCAAGACCCTAGTCAGCTTCCTCGCCTGCTTTGACATCGCCCCTCCTCCGGGTCTGCCTCCCAGCCTTTTTGGCCTCCTCCTCCCACGTGGGACCTCGGTCAGCTTCCTCACCCACTCCGACAGCTGCCTCCAGATCCCAGTCGAACTCCAGGCTACCGTCCGACTTCACCCTGTGCCTCCCGATCCCAGGCACCAGCTTGCAATCTAGCCTTCCCGCCGGCCTCTCCTCCCTCTGTCCCGTTGGAAAACCTCCCTGCATCACTTAGCGACTTGACACGCCAGTGCACCCTACACCAGGCTGCACCCCAGGCGACTTGCGACCCCCTGTTGCCTTTCCTAGCTCTCGTCATCGTCGTCACGCAGCCCGCAGCAGTGCGCCACCCCGCCGGTTCGGCTCCCTAACCTCGCGCCCTACCGGATCTCCCCAAGTCGCAGTCGCCGCGCCCCCATCCAGGCGCTGGAGTTCTGTTCAAGGTTGTTGGCACGACCTTCCCTACTTTCACATGTAAAGTAGCGCCTCCAGTTCCCTCTTCCGCCTTGAGCCGCCTCCTGCCACATGAAGGATGCCACCGCAGCAACCGGCAGCCATCGAATCGGTCGGCTCCCGCGCCGCCGCTGGTAGTCCTGTCACCAGGCACCGCTCCCCTCGCAGGACTGACGTGAGGTAGCGGGAGACCCTTGTACCACTGTGGAGGACCAGCCGCTCCTCTGCTCTCACCCAGACCTGCCAAGGCCGTCGGCCTTGCCGTCGTCCCGTGTCTTGCAGCCTAGCGGAGCCACATCAGTCGGGGAGGTACTCCATTATTTTGTCTAAAAATTTCTTATGTAGATCAAATTTGGCCCCGAAACAGTCCGCGTAGATCTGCTCAACCCAGAATGCATTTGGGCGGATCAGCCAATCCCAGTTCGGCCCGCCTTATAGGGCCCTACGCGGGTTTGGCCTGACTCGTACAACCCCTGGACCGTCCAATTAAATTAATCAAAACTAGTTAATTTAATTAATTTAATTTTAATATCTAAATTAAATTAATTAAAAATAACTTTGGTTAGTTGTTTTAATACTAGAGATATAAATTAATTTAATTTTTCAATGAAATTAAATTAATTAATTAAATTAAATTTTGGCATTAAAAAATCAAATTAATTAAAGGACCAATAATTAATTAAATTATTTGAATTTATTAATTCATTTAATTTAATTATATTACCCTTGTACTTATTTAAGGCATTTTAATTTTATCACGCATTGATTTTACGTGCATTCTGGTCTTGAGCACTGACCTGTGTATGTCGCATTTATTTAATTAATTATTTCATTGTCTGTGATGCTTGTAATTAAATATTTGACAGTTTGTGCATCGTCTTTTTCGGTTAAAATGTATAAGGGTTTGCGTGCCCAATATTTACATGATGTGCATTTATACCCCTAGTCCCCCTCTCCTACGCACGAGTATTATTAGACTTCTTACGAAGATACAAAACAACGTGGACCCCACCATGATGAGACATTTTTTGCTATCCAAGATGATGCAAGATGACACGTGGATCCCACCAAGATGAGGTGGTACTCCAAGACATGACGTAGACCCTGCCAAGACGAAGCGATACTTTGAAAGAGAAACGAACATACAAGACAAGGGACAAGCTGCATCAAGAGTCATGCTTCGACTCGAGTATGACGCCCCTAGGTCATTTAGATGCCTAAGACCAGTCGGGTAATAGTTTACCTTTATGTATTCATTTATTATTTTATGCATTTTAGAATAGTGGGAAAATACATAAAATAATAAACAATAAAATTCATAAAGAAGCGACAAATGTTTTTCTATTAAAGTTCATTTGTGAGTGCGACAACATAGATGAACAAGTTTAGTATAAATGCATTACATTCATCAAGGGAAACCAATAAAACCCTCAAAGAAATATTAAGTCGTTATATCCTTCCATCATTCAATTTTGAACAAAACCGATTGTTCGAGGGGCCGGTCATGCCATAGCTAAGGGTGCCTCTTACTGCCAGGGATTTCTTATTAGGGTGGTGGGTTGACTTATCTAAAATTACAGCAAAGAAATCGCCATATCTAGCTTGTTCTAATTTTAGAGGCATGCGTTGAGTAATTCATTTAATGATTTTAGAACCTAGGACTTCACTCAAGAGATAAAGGAATCACGGGTTAATGCGGTTGGTCATCCAAAAGCCTACCTTGAACCCTCCGAGTAGTGGCGTAGCCATAGCTTGTAGACTATGAGGGGTGGTTTGAGGATCAGTTCCACTATAATACTCAAGAGTATTCTTATTCTAGTATAGAGAGTTCCTAGAATTCGAAAAATTATTGGGAGAAATTTAATTATTAAATTAATCGGTAATGTCGCATTCGGTAATCAACATAAAAGGTACCAATCTGCTAAAATTTATTTTGTAGAGAATGGAAAGTAATACCACAATAAAAAATGCAATAAATTTTGGAAAATGTTAATATCGAAACAATAATGAAATTCCAAGTGTAGTATAGGCGCTTGTGCACATTACTACTATAATGAAAATTCAAGGAGCTTGTGTTATAACCTGTTAAGCCACCTCAGGAAGTGAGGGTGTAAAATAGCTTACAGGAGACTCAAATACCAAGAATATGATGGTTCTGCCATAATGATATCATCAATATATGATGTTCGTTGTGGTTGCTACATCATGACATGGATGATGTTACATGTAGTCTCATCTCCAATAAGTTTCCAAGGAGAAAGCTAAGCAAAATAAGAATGTGATTATTGCACTCGGTTTGTGTAATGTGAAAGATAGTTCATAATCTTTAATGGCATCCCATTCTTATGAATTTTACACCCAATAACTCTAGTTCTATTTAAGGATACAGAATAATCATATAGAGTAAGCGCTTCATTACCTTTAAGGTAACATTAGACAAGTAATAAGAATATTAAAGAAAGTATCATATTTTTTTCAAATGGAGAATAAATTGGATGACAAGGAAAAAATGACTAAGTGAAGTTACACCAAAGGCACTTTCATCATGTCCTTCAAAGAAAATTGGTCGTTTATTTAACATGATGTTAATTGCATCACATATTATGAAATAAATTTATGTAATTTTAAAAATGAAATACGCTGAAATACTAGAATCAAGTACCTGCTTCTTGTTCAGTTAATATTCATAAAATAAAATTATTGTTTTCTCACATAATTCTTGAGTATTAAATAAATTATGATTTTTGCATATATGTTTTGAAATACAGTAACCAAGTAAGTAGAGAAACATTACTAGGAGTAAGGTGTCTTCTCCAAGCAGCTGAGAAAGGGAGATTCCTAAGTCAGCAATGAGAAACACATAACTTCTAATTGCCAAGTGATTTATTCAAATTTAACAAGTTGTTGAGTATAACCAAAACATTTATCTCATGTGCCCATTTGGTCATAATGAGACATTATTCCAAGTTTATGGAATGGATGTTGTTTTTGGTGTAACATACTCAACAAATAGTTTAGATGTCATTGAATCATTGACAATATACGATGAATATAAAATGTAAGACTTATGCAGTTGTGGCAATATAATTCTTTTTCAAGTAAAGATGAAAGTGGACATCAATGATATACCCAGTATGGTATTTAGGCTCGGCAGAACTAAATAAATATGGTATAATTGACATATTTAGTTTATACAAAGAAACCTTTAGAAATAAAGGTATGCCACAAAAGATTTTGGGGTTAGTTTAACAAGATAGTATGAACTATTCCAAAGGAAAGGTAGAGGTAAATATACTTCATAAGATTCATTAAGTTATTAAGGAAAGTAATTGTGAGGTATATGCATGGTCAGAAGATATAAGTGTCTTTGGATCGACATGTCGAAGAATATCTTGACTATGCAATTGTCAATCATGATAGTGTAGCGTGGAGTAATTTCTAAACGCATGTTAACTTATATACATCATGAAATTGATGTTCATGAGGAGGATAAATTATGAGTCTTACATGTTAACATTGATCAACAAAATGTATCGTGGAGAAATTACTAAATGCACGTTTTATACATCACAATTATGATGTATGAAGTATCAATGTTAGAACCTGCAGAAACTTCTAATATATTTCAAGATGTGTTTTTCAAATAATGATGAAATCCGATAACCTATATTCCAACTAAAATGATAAATGGATATCATATGAGTCCTAGTATTATGGAAATCCATTATGTCATAGGACATGTGTTACAGATGCAAAGCATTTTCAGGATTTATACAAACATGCATCAAGCTAAACACATGGTGCATATATGTAATTATCCTAACGGTTGCTTAGGATATTACATAATTCCCTAATATAGAAAATGTTTAGTTAAGTATTAGACTACATTTCTATACAAGGGTACACATCTCTATTAGATATAGTGGGAGATGAATTGACTTGGACTTAGTCAATGCTCGAGATGCATAAATGATAGGTATACAAACATGTTCCACAAGTACATGTGGAATTGGAATGTTCCAGTGACACATACTGTGTATGAAGAATGAAACCATGATGATGGTTTTATATTCACTGAGGCTCATGATAAATTATTCATTGAGAATAATAAATCCAACAAGTAAGCAGTATATGTAAATAAGCTAAGATTGAAAAGATCAATTAAAATTCAATAATAGATTCCATATATCAATTGAAAAGGGGATTATAAATTGAATATTGTAGTGGGTATTCAAATGATATGATATATAGATGGTACAAGTGTGGTACCAATAAGGCTTGATTGGTTATACCAAGTAGGTATGCCTAAATCCAGTAGAATTTTACTTGTCATATCTATCCTTTAAGATCATTAAATTGGTCATTGGATGTCATGATCATCTTTCGTGGAAGGTGTCTATACGATGCAACCAGAAAGGGATGATGACACCATTAAATGCCAATATAGGTTGCAAGTTACTGAAATCCAGTTCAAGATTAAAGTAAGCAACATGATCTTAGAACATTCATTTTAAATTATTTTTTTACTTATGTCAACCAAAGGTTAGTGGGAGGGCCAATGTTTTCCAAGAGAAATATATTCGACAAAATATTGAAAACATATATTGATCTTATAGTTAGATAAGATTAGGTTAAAAGTAATACTCCAACGATTGTGTTAAAGTAGAAACCTAAGTTCTAGGGAATAGGGTCTACTAATGTAGATCTAATGGTTGCTTGGACCTATTCAATTTTACATATAGTGACATTGGATTGAAAAATAAAAGTTTGAAAAATTTAAGTTCAGAATTGTTGCCAATGTCACATCACTTAATCTCTCGAGGATGACATGTTAGGAAGATGGGAAAAGATTAAAGTTGTCAGTTGAGTTCCATACACTTTAGCAATGGATCAATCATGTATGCCATAATGTGTACAACAATTGATATTTCTATAATATACTTTATAGTAGGCAAATATCAATTATATTTTGGAGCACTCCAAGTGATACAGTCAGAACTATAATCTTGTACTTTGGTGAGTACAAATGATATGTACCTGGTATATGGAGAAGAAGGTATACTAGTTATGGTGGGAAACAAATCAGTAATTCTTAGATCAATTTGATCTATTATCACAGTTAGGCTAAGGCGATGAGCGATTCAAGCTCATAAAATCCAGTGGCAGCCATATCTACAAATACCGATTACGTTGCAGCTTCTAAGGCAACTAATAAGTAGTTATCAATTGCAATGATTTACTCCAGTTCTTGAATTCACACCTAGTGAGAAAAGTATAATCATTATGTAAATTATGATATTATTACTAGCCAAGTTGTCAAGTTATGAAAATGGAAAAAAGTGATATACTCGGGGATAACTTATCTTGAGAAGGTTTACTCAAGAAGATGAGGTCGCATACAACAGATATTCCACACAACGAAAATGTGGTAGGCCCAATAGTTAAATCCATTACCCAACAGAAGCATGATCTTTATCATGTGAGTAGCTAACAAGTTTGGTTATATAGTTGGATCTAGTGAAAGTGGGAGTGTTGAAATATTGGGTTCCCTAGACCTAACTATGCAGTACTTTTGATTACCATATCATGTGTACAATTAGCTATACATGATGTCATCTTAACATTATAGTTTATAATTTTCGGTGTCCACTATTATAATGGTAATGCACAAAGATTATTTTTTGTATCGAATGGTTATAGAAGATCACATGCTATAATAAGAACCTTGAGATACTATAACATTAATCTTAAATATTTGTTCTATGGTCTAGATACATCTTACTAACTAAACACAATAGATGTCTGACTATAAGGTGATGGGGGATAATAGGCATTGAGACTTTTTCTCATGAAGTTCTCACTTGATGATCTCTAGTAGTGAGATCATGAGGACAAACTCTCTAATAAAAACACCACATGTTTTGGGTGTCACATGTCATTACTATCTATAGACATGTGTATTGGTCTCCTGACTTGAGACCATTACTAATTCGTATAATTTGATTATGGAATTTGATGCATGAAAAAGACCATGGTATTGAAATCATGGTGAGGTAGCTTTGATGGGTGAGTCTTTGGTGGTATGATATTGGTTGAATGGTCAAGAAAGGATTTGTCTCTTCCAAGTTTAGGAAGTTATATATCTCAGGCTTGGTTGATCAGGATGGTGCTACCTTCATAAGTCTTTTCCCAAATCCTTCGAAAGGAAAATCCATCAGGATAGATCAACAAATAATAAATCAAGAAAAGGGCGATGACACTAGTGTGCATCATGCTTTATGAGATATTTAATGACAAAGAGATTATAGTACACAGTCAGTGTTCGTAGGATGGTAGTCATTGCTATGACTATCCTTATCTCTTTAGGGGCCATGATGGGTTTCTAGACTCCGCTCTTGGTTTGTGGATTTTATTCACTACTATCGAGATATGGTCCTAGAGGTTCACACACAATAGTGTATTCAAGAATCCTCCCTATTCAGTTGAATAAGTATATGGACATAATGGGCCCCGCCATGGGATCCGAGTATTGTACAAGTTGTCGATCATCAAAAGAATTAAATAAATTCATTAATATTCAAGTTATGAATATTTAGGATTGAATTTATTTAATGTATTTACATTTTCAGTAAATAAAAGATAATATTAATCGAACAAATATTGGTTTTAAATATTCAAGGTTTTTATAATATTAAGTGGGATAGCGAGTCGAGTTAAATGGCTTGTATTTTATCACATAATATATTTTGTATATATTACAAGTATTCGATAAAATAATAAATAATATTGTCATAGTTTATTTTTTCAAAATTATTTATTTAGAGGATGTTGAAATAAATAGTGGCCGAGGAACTCAACCAGGTATTTTACAACGTCACTATAAATATAGGAGGAGTCTCTCTCACATGTCTGGTGAATTAGTATTCATTCAATCATGGAATGAAAATTGAGAGGCTCTCTCTACTCCTACTTCCTAGAGAGAGAAACTATTGATACAAGAGTTCAGATCAATATCTTCCTCAAGCATCGAAGGCATCTTGATGCGGTGATCGTCGGGATGTCGAAAGCATCGTCGGATCACTGCACTAGCACCCAGAGTTTGACGATCGATGTTCCAGAAGTTTTTGAAGCATGTGTGAATGATCTAGAGGGATCCTGCTATGGATTATTCAAGCAGTAATTACCAGTGAAAAGTTTCAGTCAAGTGCACCTTTGGATTTGAAACAGTATGTATTTGGTTTCTGTTTTGTGCTCTTAACAATTTACATGAGATCCTCAGACCTCTCTGGGGCTCAGATCGTCGGCGTCGACAAGTACCGTCGATCCGCTGATGAAAATTTTAAAATCCCCGGCCCATAGGCTTCTGCTATGGGCCCCATGACCTTTCATTTATTATTTTATAAACTCACTTATTTTCATTTAAAGTGTTTTTTTAGAAAAACAAATCATTTATATTCAATTGATTTTTATTTATTTTCCTAATTAATTTGGTTACCAATGAATCATTATATAAACATGTGTAAACCATATTTTCATAATTAATTTAATATCATTCATTCCCACCATTGTAACAGATATGTGATAACTACTACTTAAAATAATAATAATAATAATAAATTATTTTTCAGTATAAATCAGTCTTGTGTGCAATTTAAAATTTCCAAGAAACTCATTCTTGGGTATCGGGTACACTATCATACATAGTTTCCCTTTTAAAGTAAAATTACTATATAATACATAAATATTAATAAATATGAAAAGTTATTATCCTATAATTACCTGGGATGTTACATTTTGGGTAATAGGTTTAGTTTTATGGTTATTGTTTATCTGTTAAGGTCTTGGGGATTTTGATTAGATTTAAGTTTTAAGGTTAAGGGTTAAGTGTTGAAGTCTAGGGGTATTTGGTGTTTATGATTTTAGATATAGTATTGGTTTTAGGTTTACAGAGTAGTTTGGGTATTAAATTCATGGGTTAGGTTTAGGGAGTAGATTAAGGAATAATTTAGCGTTAGTTTATATATTTATTTTTTAGGTTAGGGTTTGGTTATTAAGGTTTATGGTATTAGGTGTTTATGATTTCAGTTTTAGGTTAAGGATTATGTTTATATTTTAATTATAGATTTAGGATTATAATTTAACATGTATTTTGGTTATATAGGTTTATAATTTAATATTTAGTTTGGGTTATGGGATTATAATTTAAGATGTTGTTTGGGTTATAGGTTTAGAATTTATGATACAGTTTGGGTAATAGGTTTGGTATTATGGTCTAGGGTGTTTGGTGTTTTAGGATTTATGAAATAGGATTGGGATTAGGTTTATGTATTATATTTTTGATGTTAAATTTTAGGTCTGGGTTAGTAGATTAGTTTTAATTTTAGGGGTTCAATGTTAAGGTATATGGGAATTTTTTAAGATATATTTTGTAGGTTAGGGATTAAGTTAGGGTGTAGTTTGAGGATTAATTTGTTTATAAGATTTGTATTTATTTATGAGGTTAGGGGTTAAGTTTTATGGTTTAATGACTTTCTTAAGGAATAAATTTTTGTTTAGGTTATTGATTTAGTTTATGGTTAAAATTTACGTGTTAATTCCAAGAGTGTTAGGTGTTTTGGATTAAGGTTTTAGGTTTGGGTTTTCATTTTTTTATGGTTAGGGGTTAGTGTTAAGTTCTAGGGGGATTTGGTGTTATGGTTTAAGATATAGAATTTAGATTTCATTTATGGAGTAGGTTGAGGATTAAATTTTTAGAGTAGATTAAGGATTAATTTAGGATTGGTCTTCCAGTTTTGTTTTAAGGTTAGGGTTTAGGTGTTATGTTCTTGGGGTTAGGAGTTAAGGATTTAGATTGATGTTTAGGGATTATGAGTTTTGGTATGTAGGTTTAGGTTTAGTATTTAAGATTTATTTTTGTTTATATGGGTTTAAAATTTTATAGGTAGTTTTATTTATAGGTTTAGATTTTATGTTGTAGTTTGGGTTTGAGGTTTATAATTTAAGATGTACTTTGGGTTATAGGTTTATTTTTATGGTTAATGGTTAGGTGTTAAGGTCTTGGGGATGTGGTTTAGGCTTAGTTCTAAGGATATGGGGTTAGGTGTTAAGGTATAGTGGGGTTTTGAATTTATCATTTATGATATAGCATTGTGGTCACATTTTCAGAGTAGGTTGGGGATTAAATTTAGGGATTAGGTTTAGGGAGTAGATTAAGGATTAATTTAGGTTTTGGTAATAAGTCTAGTTTTAAGGTTAGGGGTTAGGAGTTAAGGTCTAGGAAATTATTATTTTTTGTATTTTAGTTGTAGTTTAGGGATTAGGTATAAGTTTGTGTTATAGGTTTTGGTTTTGGTTTAGAATTTATGATATAGTTTAGGTTATATAGGATTATAATTTAAGATTTATTTTAAGATATAGGTTTTTAATTTTAGATGTATTTTTGTTTATAGGTATATAATTAAAGATGTAGTATGGGTTATAGGTTAGGTGTTAAGGTTTTGGGGCTTTGGTATATTAGGATTTAAGATGTTGGATTGGGATTAGATATATAGAGTAGGTTGAGGATTAAATTTAGGTTTGGGTTATAGGTTTAGTTTTAAGGTTAGGGGTTTTGTGTTAAGGTATAGTTGATTTTGTGTTTAGGATTTAAGTAATAGGTTAGATATTTTCTTTAGGGGGTTGGTTTTTGATTAAATTGTGTTTTGGGTTATAGGTCTAGTTTTAAGGTTAGTGATTAGGTGTTAAGGTCTAGGGGATTTGATGTTTGGAATTTAAATTTAGGAGATATGGTTTAGAGATTAGGTTGAGGATTAAATATTATTTTGGGTTATTGGTTTAGTTTAAGGTTATGGGTAAGAAATTATGTTATTGGAGATCTGGTGTTTAGGATTTAGGTTGCAAGTTACATAATAAAATTTAGGTTTTAAGGTTAGGGTAGTAGGTTATAGGGTTTAGAGTTTAGGTTTGGTATTTTGGTTTAGTATAAAGTTTGGGATAAGGTGTTAAGTATTAGGGGAATAAGTGTTTAGGATTTAGGTTATACGTTAGAGATTGGTTTTAGGTTTGATTTATAGAATTTGAGAGGTATTTTGGGTTATATTCTTGGAATTTAAGATATAGTTTGGGTTAAATGTATAATTTTTATGTTAGGTGGTAGGTTTTATGGTCTAGGGGTTTTTGTATATTTGATTTAAGTTGTATGTTTTATATTATGTTTAAGGAGTAAGGTGAGGACTAAATTTAGATTTGTGTTTTATGTGTAGTTTTAAGGTTATCAGTTATGTGTTATGGCCTAGGGTATTTGGTGTTTAGAATTTAGTTTGTAGGTTAGGGATTAGGTTTTGGGAGTAGGTTAAGGATTAAATTTAGATTTGATTTATTTCTTTATTGTAAATTAAATCATTAGGTGTCAATGTATAGAGGTTTTGGAGTTTAGGATTTAGGTTAAAGTTTAAGAACTGATATTTTATAAGACTAAAAGGATTATAGATCATTTTAGGGACCTCTCCCAAAAAATACATCTTAAATTCAATACCAAAACCTATAACTGAAACCTAAACTGATTCCCTAACCTATAACCTAAATCATAAACAAAAAAAAACCCTAAACCTTAACACTTATCCCCTAACATTAAAAATAATCCTATAACCACAAATTCATCTTAAATTATAAACCTATAACTAAAACTACATCTTAAATTCTAAACCAAATCCAATAATCCCAAAAAAACACTTAATCCCCTATATTATAAAACTAAACACTTAAGGTCCTAAATTTAACCCTTAACCTACTTGATAAACCTGATTTGTAACCTACATCCTAAATCATAAAAACCAAACCCTAGACATATACATATAACCCATTACCATAAAACTAAACCTATAAACCAAAATAAATCTTAAATTCTAAACCTGTAACAAAAAAATAGATTTTAAATTATAAAACAAAACCAATAACCCAAAAAAAACCTAATCTTCTATACCTTAAAAACAAACACCTAAGCCCCTAAATTTAATCCATAACCTACACATTAAAACATATCCCTAACCTATGTCCTAAATTCTAAACACCAAATACCCCATACTATAACACCTAACCCCTAAACATAAAACTAAACCTATATCCCAAAATACATCTTAAATTAGACAACTAAATATAACAAAATCATAAAACTGTCACACCTATGTTTTTATTTTTCAGGTATTTATTCTATCTATTTTGATCCTATGTTTATTACTTGGATTTCCATTGAGTTTCCTAAGAAAATTGGAAAATTTGATTTAGTAGGGGTAGCGCACAGCTTGCACACAGTTAGGGAAAATCATGTACCTTTTCTAAGAAAATGTGCACCAAGGTGTCATTTTTTGGATATAGGATTATCACACATTTAACACACGATTTGTAAACCATGCAGGATAACTGTGCTGCATGTCCTTCTTGGACAGTAAGGGGTTCACGGTTTACAACCAGTGCAGGAAAACTCTGTGGCATGTCCAGGTCATTAAAATGTGGATTTTACCTTTTATACATTTTGGATTTAACCCCAAATCCACCCCTATTATTCCCCACTCGATATTTATAGCCTGGAAATCCTCGAATCCCCAGTCTTTCTCCCTTGTACATTCATTTTTGAGGTGGATTTGATGGGAAATCATCAAGATTCTTCAGGTAAGTGTCTTCTTTTCTTGATTTCCTCCTCTATTCTAGGGGTTCTTCCCTCCTTCATTGATTTTCATGTGTCCATAGGGGTGTGTGAACTATTTAGGGTATAACCATGATTTTTAGGGTTTAATCTTGATGTATAAGGTTTGGTCGTTCCTTTATAGAGTTCTATTGAGGTGAGGTTGAAGTTTTTCACCGGATTCTAGAAGTTTCTTCACTCAAGGTAGGTGGTTTCATGCTTAAACATTTTTTTATGATTTTAATATTCTTTATTGAGTGTTTTAATATGTTCTATGTATTGTGTGTGTGGTTAGAAATGGGGTTTTGAAATTATTCAAGGTGGTTTGGTGTTGAAAGTGTATTTTTGAATGAAATTATTTACGTTCCATGTGTGCTTCATATCTACTTCTTGATTGACTCCTTCAAGGTGTATGGTAAAATTTGTGAGTGGTGTGATTCATGTTTTAAATTGGTTTTCATTTGTGTTTGGTTTGAAAATATTTTTTTGGTATGGAAATTGTGGTTTTTATCTAGTAATGCAATGTTTGGATTGTGTATACGTGAGAGTGATGTTGTATGTGATATTTGGAATGGTAATTGAACATGAAGGGAAACTTGGGTAACTAAGTGGGTGGACTAGGACTAGTACGCTAGATGACTCGAAAGTGGTTCGTCCCGAATTCTTCTAGCATGATTGACGATACAACACTAACTAAATGATAATGATGATTGGAGACCACTAGGCCCATGTGGTGTCTTCTCCAAGTGTCTTGTGCATGAGAACACTGTTGGTCATGATTGTTATACCACCTTTTTACCAAGATATGATGTACCTAGTCTCCCATTGCAAGATAGTACCTATATGTTTTTCCCGTGACATAGTGGTCTCATGTGATATTGTACTCGCTATCGGAATATGGTATACTATGTTGGTTGTTTTAAAAAAAACATGTTTTTCCTTTAAAAAGTTTACCATAAAAAAATTTCTAGTATTCTTTTATAAAACATGCATGTTTTTTTATCTTATAATGTTTATAACATGGAATTTAGTCATATAGTGGCATCCTATTGGGATTTTTCTCACACCCTACTTACACCCTTTGGTGTAAGTAGACTTGGTTATGTTTAAAACAGTTAAAGGAAAGATATTTAGAGAAGGTGTATCGATATTCTAGTGTTCTTCCCTTCCAGGTGTCATGGTGGTGGTTTTAGGATGACACTCCTCATGTCATATGGTGGTTTTGGGGATAGTGTCTAGTTTTCTTTTATTGTAAAACTTCTTGAGTTTTTATTTAAAGTTGTAAACTTGAATCTCTAATTTTGTTATGCCATGTTTGGTTATGATTATTCGTTTTGGTTTGTTTATTTTAGTTAGATGTTTATGGTTATTTTTTTGGGTGAAATCATTCCCAAATTGTATTGTTGATACTCAATCAATTTTTTCAAACATGTGGGAATTGAGAATACCCCTCAGGACATGCCATGAAATAGGTCAAATGTTGGGTTTCATGGAAACTCAGCTTGGTTCATGAAAAAATGGTATCATAGAATGTCAGGATCTTTTTGGGTCAAGCTATTGGGATGAATCTTGAAAGACTATACCTAGGAATGTAGGGGATTGTGGTTATAGTTGCAAGAAGGGTTCCTATCCAGAAAACCTCATGACAAACCTTGAGTCTCCATGGAATGTTGGTTTTTCTTTTTAACATCTCTTCTAGATGATATGTGAAGACTGTATATGGAAAATGGGTGGAGGTGAAGTGGTTTGGTTGTCATGTTTTTGTGATGAGATTTATTTATTTGGATTTATGGAACATTGGTATTTTTTTTCATTGCTATTTTTTTATAATGGTCATATTGATGTATTTTCTTGTGCTTATTGGCTTTTTGTAATAAGATGCCTCCCTGGAGACTTCCAGTGCAATCGCTGGAAGAGGCTGAAGAGAGTTATCCCTCACTAATTGATCAAATATTAGTGGAATCTATGGTCTAGGCTATGTAGGATATGGGATATGGAGTGGGCCTTGGTTCTTTTCAGGTCAAAGAAGCCGAACTAGGTCCTAGTAAGGACAAGGATTAGAAGTTCCTTGAGAAGAAGTATCCATCATTCCAAGGTAGCACGAAACCTCAATAATCATAGGAATTGATTGAGAAGATTGAAAGGATGTTCGAATTACTCAACACTCCTAAGGAAGTTAGGTTGAAATGTTATTTTATATTTCTAGAAGTTCCCAGTTAGTGGTGGTGGGACTCAGGGGTCCAAACTGGAAAGAATGAGGAAATGAACTAGAAAAACTTAAATGATATTTTCAATAACCCGTATGGTCCTGAGATCATTGCCTATGCCAGATCTCAGGAGTTTATGGATCTTGTTCAGGGGGACCATTCAGTGATGGAGTGCAGCAACCTATTTTTTGAGATAGTTTGGTATGCACCAAAAATCATTTCCAACGAGTAGATGAAGGCTCAATGTTTCGAGAGGGGGTTGCATCCAAAGATCGATTATCAGTTCATTTTTTTAAGATAAATACTTATACTAAAGTGGTTGCACATGATTTTATACTGGTGATCGTCTAGAAGGGAAATTATAGTTCCTATGGGGCTATACCAGAAATGGGTAAAGGCAGTTAATCGTAGATAAAGAGAAAGCGGGATGAGTAGGGGACGAAGGTAGACAGTAGTTCTTGCCTTCCTTCTTGGCAGTCGTTGTCTGTGGATTCTAATGATGGGTTGGTTATATTCCATTAGTGTGGGAAGGAAGGTAACATTCGACCTTCATATAAATATCCTCCCAAACCATGTCATCGGTGTGGAGCTGTGGGACACATGAAGCAATTTTTCAAAGTGATGCACCCATATCAGAGTGGTGTGGGATATGTAGCTTCATGAGGAATTTCAGCTCAGTTAGAGCCATCTAGGATGGTGGGATCTCATTTTGGTGGTCATAGTGGTAGGTTTAGATCCTCTTCTATCCAGATTTAGTTTTGGGAAGTGCCCCAGGTCAGTTCTCGCGCTCATATTCAGAACGAAATGGGGTATCTTCATGATTTGGAGTAAGCACCAGTGGAACCAGACGTAGGGCCTTCGATAGTTCGAGGTACCATTTTTATTGCATCATCGATAGCTATTGTTTTGTTTGATACTTGTGATACTATTTTTTTTATCTCTTCCGTTCTTGTGTACCTATTGAGTTTTCCAACTGAGCTCATGTCATATATGATGGACTTGATAATTCCCCCCGATAAGAAGCAAGAGCAGGGTCTCAGGTGTCCATCTTGTGATCTCACTATATCAGGGGTCGAGCTATGATGGGATTTCCTAGTCTTGTAAATGGACCTATTTGATGTAATACTTAGCATGGATTGGATGGTACACTTTCATATTCATATTGATTGCTATAGGCGATGAGTGAGCTTTGTGGCACCTGATGGAAGTACCCAAGTTTTTCATGTAGAATGGGATCCTCGGTTGGGTTTTGTTAGACCTCCACTTCCGAAATTGGGAAACCTTGTTTTGAAGTTATCTTCACTCATTATAGAGGAAGATGGTAGTGTTCCTGATGGTGGAATACCTCATAGGGTGTATGATTTCCCAGATGTATTTCCTAATGACTTTTCAGGCTTTCCTCTAGAGCGAGATATGGAGTTTTCTATAAATTTGGCACTAGGAACACAACCTAGATATGTTCCCTCATACTATATGGACCCCATCAAGATAAGGGAATTAGTGTTATAGCTCAAAAATTTTAAATCCAAAGGATTCATTTACCTGAGCATATATCCAAATTTCAGACCCGTGTTATTTTATAAAATGGACAATAGATCTATCTAGTTGTGTATTGATTAGCGAAGGTTGAACAAGGTAACCATCAAGAACAAGTAACATTTTCCCTAAATTTATTACCAGTTTGATAATCTTAAAGGGGAAAGGTGTTTCCCAAGATTTATTTTCATTCTGGTTATCATCAAGTTAGGGTGAAAGAGGTAGTCATTCTGAAAATGGAATTCTAAAGTAGGTATGGCCATTTTGAGTATTTGGTCATGCCTTTTAAGTTAAAAATTCAAAATAAGTTTTTAGGGTGATTATGATTAGGGTGTTCCACCAGTATCTTGATTCTTTTGTCATGGTATTCATGGACAACATTCTATTTTATTATGGTTTTGACGAGGAGCATGAGCGATATTTCTGGATCATATTGGGCACTCTTCAGGACTATCACCTTTATACCAAGATTTCATATTGTACCTTCCAAATTAAAGGGTGATGTTTGGGGGCCATGTGATCTTAGAACATGGGGTTTTAGTGCACCCCAAGAAGATTAGTGCAGTCATGTCAGGGGAGAAACCATGGAATGTGTTTGAGATCAGAAGCATTATAGAAATTTCCAGAAATTACTGGCAGTTTGTTCAGGAAATATCTCATATTTCATAGCCCTTGACAGCAATCACTCAGAAAGGGGTGAAGTTTGAGTGGAGACCAGAGAGTCAGGCATCCTTATATAAGATTAAATGGTGGTTGAATACCACTACTATATTAAAATTACCAAAATCTGGAAAGGGTTATGTGGTCTATTGTGATGGCTTGGGTATGGGTCTTAGATGTATGCTTATGCAAAATTAAAATCTGGTGGTGTATGACTCTCACCAACTCTGACCACATGAAAATAACTATCTAAACCATGAATTGGTGTTATAAAATATGATGAATAATTTGAGGATGTGGAATCACTATCTCTTTGGGGAGAAATTTGTGGTCTATTAGGATCATAAGAGCTTAGCCTAAATTTTCTCCCAAAAATATTTGAACTTGAGGCAATGTCATTCGGTGGAGTACTTTTAGGGGGTTAAATTTGAAAAAGTTTATAATCTAGGAAAAGGGAATGTTGTTTATGATTCCTTGAGTAGGATTCTAGTTTAGGTCTTGGGATAGTCCAGTGATGAGTGTACTTTGATGGGGCTCTTTGATTAGATGCATTTAGAGACCAACGAGCATTGTAGAGGTGAATTCATGGAAAAAATCTAGTTGACTCCTTCACTTCTAGAGTTAATTTAGTAGGAGTATCCTAGTGATGATCTATTCTAGAAGTCTATATAGTTTCTTCATGGTGGGGACACACATTATGATTTTTATTTGTCTCCTGATAGAATCATGTTCTTAAGGGATTCTATATGGTTCCGTTTTCATTGAGAAATGCAGGATAGACACCAGTCTCAGTGGGATATTCATCCTGGTGCCACCAAAAAGAATTATGAGGTTCGTTGATAGTTCCAGTGTCCAAAAATGAGGTAAGATATAAATAAATTCGTCTCGTAGTGTTATACATGCCAGAAAGTTAAATAAGAACACCAAAGGCCCTCAGATTTGCTTTAGCCACTACCCAATCCTACCTGGAAGTGGGATGATATCATCGTGGACTTTATTATTGGCTTGCCTCATACACCCCAGGGGAATAATTCCATATGGGTAGTGAACAATCGTCTAAACAAATCATCCCACTTCATTCCTATCATAGATTCATCTAAGGTGGATGAGTTTTCCTAGTTGTGCGTCCAAGAGAGAGTGAGGCTTCATGGTGTTTCATCGGCAATCATTTCTAACAGGGGCCCATATTTCACATCTTTGTTGTTAGAAGGCCTTTCAAATGTATTGGGGTCATAGGTGAAATTAAGAATGATATAACATCCTCAAACGAATGGTTAGATAGAATGGGAAAATCAAATTTTGGAGGGCATGCTTCGAGCATTTGTTTTGGATTTTGACAGTTTGTGGGATAGATATTTGGTATTGTTAGAGTTTTCATATAATAATAACTACCAATTCTCTATTTTAATGGCTCCCTTTGAGCTTCTCTATGGTCAGTTGTGTCGGTCTTCTTTGTGTTGGGATAAGGTGAGTGAGACCTCACTGTTGGGACCGAGTGTAGTACAAGATACATTTGAGAATGTCAAGTTAATCAGGTAGTGGATTTTGACAGCTCAGTGGCCTCATAAATTTTATACCGATCAGAGACATCAATATCATTAGTTTTTCCTGGGTTACTAGGTGTTCCTAAAATTGGAACCTCGCTTGGGTCATCACCATTGGGGAAAGCAAGGGAAGCTAACACCGAGGTTTGTCAGACCTTTGGTGATCATTGAGTAGGTTGTAAGGTGGGATACCGGTTAGTGTTTCCTTTGTAGTGAAGTTAATTCATGACGTATTCCATGTCTCCCAGTTGAAGAAGTACAACCCATATCCATCTCATTTGTTGAATTGGGAAGATTTGGAGTTGGACCCTAACTTATTGGTGTTTGAACGGCTAGTATGTATAGTAGATTACCAAGAGAAAGTGCTTTGTGGGATGTTTATTCCACCAGTCTGGATTCTCTGGAAGCATGGTAATGGTGAGCATGAGACATGGGAGTGGAATTCATGGGTTGAGTAAGAGTACCCATTTTTATTCTCTGCTCAGGATTCAATTTGACTTTCTGGGGGAAAAATATAACGACCCATACTTTACATACATTGTTATTACATCATAATTGACGCACACTTATTACAACATATAACAAAACCAGGAAAGGACCGTATAGGTATAGTGTATTTAGAAACTGGGAAACATAAACAGCTGGTTCATAAAGTGTCCACACTATCTCCCATTTATATCATCATATCTATAGTCCCTTTTTGCATATCTTACTTAATAACCTTCTTCCTGACCTGGGGAAAGAAAACATAAAAAAGGGTGAGCTCAAATGCTCAGTAAGGGTAAACAAAAGAAATATCAATCACATCATATTCATAAGAACATAAATTTTGGAAATCTTAACCTGCAAAAGAGATCATAATTTCATAACATGGGATAAATCATAGTAGTGAAATGAAATCCCAATAATCATAACTTAAAACATGAAACTTTGTGGCATACACACATAATCATAGAGAATCATTTCTTATTTAGTCAAGACTCATTGCCAAGACTATCTTAGTGGACAAAGTCCATTTCTGAACCGAGTTCACTCCTCGTTTCAGTCCTGTTTCACTGAAACGGTATAACCTACCGTTCTATCCATGTCTATCTCATGAGATATAAAATCTTTACCCAATGCATTGGAGGGAGATATAGGTCCCACCCATCTCATAATGATACCATTATTATGTGTGCCACAAAATCATAAATCATACATCATTGCATAACCCATGTAATAAAAATGGGATTCTTAAACAACATGACATCATAAAACAATTCATATAAGATAAAATAATTAATAAAAATAATTCCATCACAAAATAATCAAATAAATTTATGAAAAGGGATAGAAACAGATCCCTATATTATCTTATATGGAAAATAATTTTGATAAAACACTTGAACTCCATTCTTGAGGAAAATATCCTTTCTACTTCAAAAACATTTTTCTTTCTTAACATGTCATACAATTTTAAACTAAAAGAAGTTGATTAAAAATAAACTTGAAAACTTGTAAAGGAAGATTCTTGGAAATAATGTTTTAAAAATCCATTCATGCCGTATAAGTTAAAAAAACAATCTTCTCATACTTTTGTCAGAAAAGTCAAAAAGTACCTCGTACGAAAAACGACAAAAGATTCCTTTCATATATTTTACTAAAAACTCACCGAAGGGTAAAATTGGATTTAAACAAATGTAGGTGGATGGAAATAATATTACATATTGAGGGAACATGGATGTGGATGATAAAATACACCCCAGTAAATACCAAAGTATAAACAATCTCGGATAAAAATGAGATTGTGATATTTTCCCTTACCTTAGGTCCGATTTGCTTTGTAAGTGTCCAAAACTCCTATATAATGATTTAAATAATGTTATTGACTTATTCCAGAATCATAATTATTGTTATGATATCATATATGGTCATATTCTTAGCTTCTTAGTAGTAATATTTCATTGCTACTTGTTATTCGAGTGTTTATAACTTTTTGTTCTTATGCGTGTTTTGTCGAATAAATTCTTATTCTTCTCTTTAGGTTATAGATACATCATTTCCAGAATTGTATTAATGTACTATATATCATATTAATTCATTAAATTCATTTATATAATCATTATGCAATGAAGATCATGTAGAACGAATCGCATCACATCGTGGAGACGGTATTCCATACGTACGCACGAGTGATGATATCGTTCCCATGATCGTGGAATTGTATTGGAGTGTATGTATTCTATTTCAGAATCAATATCAATTTACAATAATCATATATAGTTATTATGTATACCATTATACCAATCCAAGTAAGGTGGTGGTGGAAAATAGATTACACCACGGCGTGGAGACGATATTCCGTACGTACGCACGCGCGGTGATTTCATTTTCCGTAGGATGGATAGATGGTGAAATAGGGTTGTTTCATAATTATAATAACATATCAGTATATGAGTGATACTGATGTTATTACTTCATAATTAAACAACTAAAGAAGAAGAAGTTGAAGAAGAAAGAATTTGGAAAGGATCGGTAATGGATATTACCTCTTTTTTGACACGCCTCTTCTTAACCTCCTCCTAGGGCACTAGGATTGGTCTTTGAAGAAGACCAGAACCTCTAGGATGATTCTAGGGAAGTGGAGATGAGAAAGTGGCAGGGTTTGGCCGAGCGTGAAGGCTCAAATTGGTGTTAGGAGGAGAGGGAGGAGGTGCCCTTTTATAAGGGAGGAGAGGGGCACCTTTGGAAATATAAGAAATATTAGTTTATATTAAATCCCAAACCCACTTAAAAACTTCCAAAATGACTCATATCTGAAGCTTAGATGAGATAGGGTTGTAATCACATCAACCAATAAAATTTAGACATGTTAGGAATTTATTTTAAACATCATCAACTTGATTTATCCTTATTTATCAATTTAATTTTATTTGTGATAATAATATTCTAAATTTTAAATTATTATAAATAATTAGATATGTGTTGTTAATTTTCCATAATTTGACACTTTATGACATTTTAGACCCTATAAATATTAATTTATAATTTTTAAATATTTTTGTGATTTTTAAACAATTTTATAATATGTTATTTTTATAAAATAACAATAGTGTCAATTTTGACACTATTCATTTATTTGAATTTAAATAAAATATATACAGAAGATATGTTCGAAATAAAAGCTTTAATAGATTCATCAAATGTCATATGTATCTAGAAAATTAGTTTATCACATTAAATAGTTCATATAATATTTATTTTAATATTTTTAAAACAATTTATTTGATATTTTAATTAATAAAATAATTTCAACATCACTATTATGTCATAATTAATTATAATTATTTAATCCCTAAAAATTATAAATAAATTTCTATGATGTAGATAATTGTATTAGGTTTCTCGAAACTATTCATTTTCGAAGTTTCATTAAGTTTATCACCACATTAAAATTATTATACTTATAAGATTTAATAAAGTGACATGTTGTCACATTCTTTGGTTTTAATAATAATTAAATAATTTTCATAGAAAAAAGTCAATTAAATGAATCTAATCTGACCCTTAGGTGATATGGGTTGCCTTTTACTCATCCAATAGGATTTTTTCAGGTGTTAGGGTAATTTTACAATCTTATATTTACCCTTAATTACCCGATTTACCTTTAACTATTGTAAATAAAATTTACCGTAGTTACTATTCATAATGCCCAAAAATAAAAAGTATTCTATTAACATAATTTGGACCCACTGATTCTTAATATGGAATCCATTTTTCAAAATTCAAAACATATAAGTTGCAGTAATTAATTTAAAATAAATCCCGTTGTTAAGAAAATGGGTTTTAGAAGTTAAAACATTACCAAAGATTGAAATGTTTTTACCTATGAATTCAATGTGAAATTAATGCTAATGACATACATTATATTAAATGGTAAAAATATATTCTATTTATACTTTAAAACCATTCAATATTATAATTTATCTATACGAATTATCTCAATGAAAAAAGTTGTTTTTAATTAAAAATTAGCGTATTTTTACTATTCATCAAAATATGAAAGTTATCAGAAAAATATCAAAAATTTATCCAAAGTAAATTTTTATACCCTGATTCAAAAGAAGAATTTTATTTTGTCAAATTGAACTTATAAACATGTCAAAAACTAGATTTAATGTGGGTGCGCCATCAAAAGGTGGAAAAACTGTATTTTTTTAAAAATATTTCTTTTATCCAAAAAAAAACTGATTTTGCTTTTATACCTCATTCTAGAAAATGTATAAGTTGAATTAAAATGTTATAAAATTCAAAATTTAGTTATTACTATTCATAACATCTAGTTTTAATAATATTTTAATATCATATCGTTGTTTAGTGAAACTCGGTATTGCGTACGACGCAAGCTATCGAGGAAGGCCGCGGTTGCGTGTAAAGCAAGCCAAGCTAGTGTTGTGTGTAGTGAAAGATTCCTTTGATGATTTATATAACATAAAAACAAAATATTTCTCATAAAAGTCTCGGGTGTTACATTCTACCCCCCTTAAAATGAATTTCTCCCTCGAAATTCATCACTTTGTAACAAACAGATGAGGATACCTCTCCCTCATCATATCCTCAAGCTCCCATGTAGCTTCTTCTAATTGGTGGTTCCTCCATAAAAATTTCACCAAGAGAGTGGTCTTGTTTCGTAGGACTTTTTCACTACGATCCAGAATCTCTATCGACTGTTCTTCATAAGAAAGATCTTGCTCCAGTGGTACAACTTCTGAGCTGAGTACATGTGAAGGATCAGGTATGTACTTTCTCAGGAGAGATACATGGAACACATCGTGTACTTGAGAGAGATTCGGTGGAAGAGCCAATCGGTAAGCTACCTTCCCGACACGATCCAGTATTTCAAAAGGACCGATATATCTAGGGCTCAACTTCCCCTTCTTTCCAAATCTCATGACCCTCTTCCAGGGAGATATTCGTAAGAACACTTTATCACCCACTTCAAACTCTAGGTCTTTTCTTCGGTTGTCTGCATAACTTTTCTGTCGACTCTGAGCTGCTCTTATGTGTTGTTGAATAGGTCTGACCTTTTCTGCCATTTCTTCAATGAGATCAGGTCCTAATAGATTTCTTTCCCCAACTTCATCCCAGCAAGTTGGAGTCCTTCATTTCTTTCCATAGAGAGCTTCATAAGGAGCCATCTGAATACTGCAGTGAAAGCAATTATTATAAGAAAAATCCACCAAAGGTAGGTGTTGATCCCAACCACCTTTGAAATCCATAGAGCAAGCTCTCAACATATCTTCTAGAGTTTTAATTGTTCTCTCAGACTGACAGTCTGTCTAAGGATGATAAGCAGTGCTGAAACTCAACTCTGTATCCAGAGTATGCTGAAGACTTCGCCAGAACTTCGAGGTAAATCTCGGATCCCTATCAGATATAATAGAAAGTGGTACTCCATGCAATCTTACCACTTCCTTCACATATATCCTGGAAAGCTGATCCAGAGAGAAATCATCTCTAAGAGGAATGAAGTGTGCGGACTTTGTAAGACGATCAACTATGACCCAGATAACATTATTGCCTTTGGATGTTTTAGGAATTCCTATGACAAAGTCCATAGTGATGTTTTCCCATTTCCATTCGGGTATGGGTAATGGTTGTAACATCCCCTTAGACTTCTGTCTCTCAGCTTTAACTTGCTGATAAACCAAGCATCGAGAGACATATTCAGCAACATCTCTTTTCATGCCATCTCACCAGAAGTACTCTTTCAGGTCCCTATACATCTTCGTGCTTCCAGGATGAATAGAGAATGAAGAACTATGAGCCTCATCCAGAATCTCCTTCTTTAATTCAGGGATGGGAGGAACACAAACCCGATTCCAGAACTTTATTATCCCATCACAATCAAGGTTGAATTCTGGAATATTTCTCACCTTCTTTTGTAACTCTACATCTTCTTTCTATGCCTCTTTAATCTTCACATGTATAGATGGTTGAACATTAATTTGAGAAAGATATGATTTTCCCCCTTCCATTATAATTCCAAGATCCATCCTTTGTAAATCCATAAATATTGGATCTTTTGTGATCCTCATCATGGATAAACTGGCATGGTCTTGTCGACTTAATGCATCTGCCACCTTGTTTTCTTTCCCAGGGTGGTAATGAATTGAGCAGTCGTAATCCTTAATCAGCTCCAACCATCTTCTTTGGTGCATATTCATCTCCTTTTGTGTGAAAATATACTTTAAACTTTTATGATCAGTATAAATGTCACACCTTTCCCCATAAAGATAATACCTCCAAATCTTTAATGCAAAGATTACCGCAGCTAACTCCAAATCATGAGTTGGGTAATTTTGCTCATGGATTTTCAACTGTCATGAGGCATAAGCTATCACCATATCATTTTGCCTGTGAACACATCCCAGTCCCTTCTTGGATGCATCACTGTAGATCACAAACATTTCTCCACTACAAGGAAGTGTGAGTACAGGTGCACTGGATAACCTTCTTTTCAACTCCTTGAAATTCTTTTCACATTCCTCCGTCCAAACAAACTTAACTCCTTTTCGAGTCAACCTGGTGAGTGGATTAGATAATCGTGAAAAATATTTCACAAAACGTCGATAATATCCAGCCAAACCAAGAAAACTTCGGATCTCAGTTACCGTTGTTGGTCTCGGCCATCTTTTGATAACCTCTGTTTTTGCTGGATCCACAGATATCCCCTCTTTTGAGATTATGTGACCCAAAAATGCAACTTTTTGAAGCCAAAATTCACACTTGGTAAATTTGGCATAAAGCTTCTCCTTTCTCAGGGTCTTCAATATAATTCTCAAGTGATCTTCATGTTCTTCCTTGTTCTTTGAATAGAAAAGAATATCATCTATAAATACTATCACAAATTGATCAAGGTAGTCTCTAAAGACTCTATTCATCAGATCCATGAAGATAGCAGGGACATTAGTAAGACCAAACGACATCACTATAAATTCATAGTGTCCATACCTTGTACGGAAAGCCATATTTGGTATATCCTCCCTTTTGACCCTTAATTGGTGATACCCTGAACAGAGATCAATCTTGGAAAAGTATTGAGCTCTGCATAGTTGGTCAAATAAGTCATCAATGCATGGGAGAGGATATTTGTTCTTGATAGTGATCTTGTTAAGTTCTCGATAATCAATGCAGAGTCTCATTGATCCATCTTTATTCTTAACAAATAGAATAGGGGCTCCCCAAGGTGACGCACTAGGGCGTATGAATCCCTTATCAAGATTCTCTTGGATTTGCTTCTTCAATTCCTGCAACTCTATTGGGGCCATTCTATAAGGTGTCTTTGAAATAGGCAAAGCACCCAGTACGAGCTCTATTGAAAACTCAACTTCACGATTTGGTGGAAGACCCGACAATTCCTCCTAAAAGACATCATCAAACTCCCGTATAATGGGAATATTCTTAATCATGAGTTTCTCACCAACCATTTTAGATAAATAACCCTCATTTAGTGGAATTAAGACCCATAAGATGGAAGAAATTTCCACTGGAAGGTTATGTTCATCCTTGCATCGATAGACAATCATAGATTGATCTGGAATATGAAATGTGACTTCCCTTCTTTGGAAATTGACATGAGCTCCATATAAAGAAAGCCAATCCATGCCAAGAATCACATCAAATTCTACTATAGGAAGGATCACAAGATTTTCAGGAAGCACTTTCCCAAAAACTTCAATCGGGGCAGAATTATAAACTTTTGATGCGACTGTTGTGCCATTAGGTGTTGTCACAGCTAACTCAACATCTAATTGTTGAGGTAATATGGTGATACCCTTAGAAAAATCTTCAGAAATAAAAGTGTGGGTGGATCCAGAATCAAATAAAACATTTGATAATTTATAGTGGATGGTAAGTGTACCTTTCACCACATCATTATTGTACTCCACATCGCTGATAGAAATTGCATGTGACTTTCCTTTGTCTTTAGCCTTAAGATTTTGTTGATGTCGATCATCATCAAAAACCCTTGGATTAGGTCATTTATTGGCATAATGCCCCATCTCCTTGCACTTGAAACATTGAAGTGTAGTAGGTTCATTCTGTATGTCCCTTCCTTTGTTTGCATCATTAGACATCTTCTTCCCATCATTGCGGCATTCAAATTCCCTATGACCTTCCTTTCCACATTTGAAACATTTACTTGTCCCTTTAAGACAACTCCCTCCATCTTTCTTTCCACACTTTGAGCATAAGGGAAAGCTCATATTCTTTTTAGTGTGCTCTTTAGATTTTCCATTGAATTCCATTTTACTTTTCTTATCAAACCCATATGACTGATGGGTTACTCCAATATCCATATCGACTTTGAGAGCACATCGAACGATTTCCTCATAGCTATTGAAGTCCCTTATGGCTAACGCCCTTCGAAGACTTGGTTTTAAGCCACTAAAGAATCGATAGATATTACTATCAGGTTGGATAATAATACCAGAAGCGTACCTTGAAAGTCTTGTAAAATTTGCTTCATAGGTACCAACAGATTCATCATCCTTTTGCTTCAGTTCAAGAAACTCTTTCTTCATCTTTGTTCGGAGAATAAAAGGTAAGTACTTATTGAAAAATAAGTTCTTGAACTCGTCCCATTCCATGGACTCAATTTCATCCCTTTGCCTCGTATTCTTAATAAGATTCCACCATTGATCAGCATCTCCTTCCAAACGATACATTGCTAGGATGAATTTATCATGTTCAGAACATTGAAGAACTGAAAATATATTTTCAGTAGTACTGATCCATTGTTGAGCAACTAATGGATCAGTAGACCCGCTGAAAGAAGGTGGATGCTGCCTCATGAAGGATTTAACAGAATGTTGCTCCTTTATTTGCTCGTTTGGAAGTCCTGCATGATTCATAGATTGAGAAAGTTGTGTGAGCATGGCTACAAGATTTTGAATTCCAGCTCCCATAATGTTTGGTTGCTTAGGGGGACAATCATTGCATTGCCCGTCGCATTCCGCATTAACACGGTTCCTTCAGGTTCCAGCCATTGACTAAAACCAAGAAGAATAGTGTGAGAAACACTAATTATAATAGGAAAACCACATAATCAAGAATAAAATTTCATACTTAAGGACTTATCCTAGGTTATTCATGGTCATTTCTAAAACACTAATATTGTGTTCTATGCTTAGAATTATCCTTAGGGTTCTTACTAATGCTTTCACATCCTAGTTTCCAAAGGTTGATTATACCTTTCCTCTGATACCAACTATAACGACCCATACTTTACATACATTGTTATTACATCAGAATTGATGCACACTTATTACAACATATAACAAAACCAGGAAAGGACCGTATAGGTATAGTGTCTTTAGAAACTGGGAAACATAAACAACTGGTTCATAAAGTGTCTACACTGTCTCTTATTTATATCATCATTTCTATAGTCCCTTTTTGCATATCTTTATTAATAACCTTTTCCTGACCTGGGGAAAGAAAACATAAAAAAGGGTGAGCTCAAATTCTCAGTAAGGGTAAACAAAAGAAATATCAATCACATCATATTCATAAGAACATAAATTTTGGAAATCTTAACCTGCAAAAGAGATCATAATTTAATAACATGGGATAAATCATAGTAGTGAAATGAAATCCCAATAATCATAACTTAAAACATGAAACTTTGTGGAATACACACATAATCATAGAGAATCATTTCTTATTTAGTCAAGACTCATTTCCAAGACTATCTTAGTGGACAAAGTCCATTTCTGAACCGAGTTCACTCCTTGTTTCAGTCCTGTTTCACTGAACCGGTATAACCTACCGTTCCAACCATGTATATCTCATGAGATATAAAATCTTTACCCAATGCATTGGAGGGAGATATAGGTCCCACCCATCTCATAATGATACCATTCTTATGTGTGCCACAAAATCATAAATCATACATCATTGAATAACCCATGTAATAAAAATGGGATTCTTAAACAACATGACATCATAAAACAATTCATATAAGATAAAATAATTAATAAAAATAATTCCATCACAAAATAATCAAATCAATGTAATAATAGGGATATAAATATATCCCTATATTATCTTATATGGAAAATAATTTTGATAAAACACTTGAACTCCATTCTTGAGGAAAATATCCTTTCTACTTCAAAAGCATTTTCCTTTCTTAACATGTCATACAATTTTAAACTAAAAGAAGTTGATTAAAAATAAACTTGAAAACTTGTAAAGTAAGCTTCTTGGAAATAATGTTTTAAAAATCCATTCATGCCGTATAAGTTAAAAAAAACATTCTTCTCGTACTTTTGTCGGAAAAGTCAAAAAGTACCTCGTACGAAAAACGACAATAGATTCCTTTCATATCTTTTACTAAAAACTCACCGAAGGGTAAAATTGGATTTAAACAACTATAGGTGGATGGAAATAATATTACATATTGAGGGAACATGGATGTGGATGATAAAATACACCCCATTAAATACCAAAGTATAAACAATCTCAGATAAAAATGAGATTGTGATATTTTCCCTTACCATAGGTCCGATTTGCTTTGTAAGTGTCCAAAACTCCTGTATAATGATTTAAATAATGTTATTGACTTATTCTAGAATCATAATTATTGTTATGATATCATATATGGTCATATTCTTAGCTTCTTAATAGTAATATTTCATTGCTACTTGTTATTCGGGTGTTTATAACTTTTTGTTCTTATGCGTGTTTTGTCGAATAAATTCTTATTCTTCTCTTTAGGTTATAGATACATCATTTCCATAATGGTATTAATGTACTATATATCATATTAATTCATTAAATTCATTTATATAATCATTATTCAATTAAGATCATGTAGAACGAATCGCATCACATCGTGGAGACGGTATTCCGTACGTACGCACGAGTGATGATATCGTTCCCATGATCATGGAATTGTATTGGAGTGTATGTATTCTATTTCAGAATAAATATCACTTTACAATAATCATATATAGTTATTATGTACACCATTATACCCATCCAAGTAAGGTGGTGGTGGAAAATAGACTACACCACGGCGTGAAGACGGTATTCCGTACGTACGCACGTGCGGTGATTTCATTTTCCATAGGATGGATAGATGGTGAAATAGGGTTATTTAATACTGATAATAACATATCAGTATATGAGTGATACTTATGTTATTACATCATAATGAAAAAACTAAATAAGAAGAAGTTGAAGAAGAAAGAATTTGGAAAGGATCGGTAATGGATATTACCTCTTTTTTGACACGCCTCTTCTTAACCTCCTCTTAGGGCACTAGGGTTGGTCTTTGAAGAAGACCAGAACCTCTAGGATGATTCTAGGGAAGTGGAGATGAGAAAGTTTCAGGGTTTGGCCGAGATTGAAGGCTCAAATTGGTGTGAGGAGGAGAGGGAGGAGGTGCCCTTTTATAAGGGAGGAGAGGGGCACCTTTGGAAATATAAGAAATATTAGTTTATATTAAATCCCAACCCCACTTAAAAACTTCCAAAATGCCTCATATCATAAGTTTATATGATATAGGGTTGTAATATCATCAACCAATAAAATTTAGACATGTTAGGAATTTATTTTAAACATTATCAACTTGATTTATCCTTATTTATCAATTTAATTTTATTTGTGGTAATAATATTCTAAATTTTAAATTATTATAAATAATTACATATGTGTTGTAAATTTTCCATAATTTGACCCTTTATGACATTTTAGACCCTATAAATTTTAATTTATAATTTTTAATTTTTTTTGTGATTTTTAAACAATTTTATAATATGTTATTTTTATAAAATAACAATAGTGTCAATTTTGACACTATTCATTTATTTGAATTTAAATAAAATATATACAGAAGATATGTTCAAACTAAAAGCTTTAATAGATTCATAAAATGTCATATGTATCTATAAAATTAGTGTATCACATTAAATAGTTCATATAATATTTATTTTAATATTTTTAAAACAATTTATTTGATATTTTAATTAATAAAATAATTTCAACATCACTATTATGTCATAATTAATGATAATTATTTAATACCTAAAAATTCTAAATAAATTCCTATGATGTATATAATTGTATTATATTTTTTGAGACTACTCATTTTCTAAGTTTCATTAAGTTTATAACCAAATTAAAATTATTATACTTATAAGATTTAAGAAAGTGACAGGTTATCACATTCTTTGGTTTTAATAATAATTAAATCATTTTCATGGATAAAAGTCCATTAAATGAATCTAATCCTACACTTAGGTAATATGGGTCAACATTTATTCATCCAATAGGATTTTTTCAGGTGTTAGGGTAATTTTATAATCTTATATTTACCCTTAATTACCCGATTTACCTTTAACTATGATAAATAAAATTTACCGTAGTTACTATTCATAATGCCCAAAAATAAAAAGTAGTCTATTAACATAATTTGGACCCACTTATTCTGAATATGGAATCCATTTTTCAAAATTAAAAACATATAAGTTGTAGTAATTAATTTAGAATAAATCCCGTTGTTAAGAAAACGAGTTTTAGAAGTTAAAACATTGCCAAAGATTGAAATGTTTTTACCTATGAATTCAATGTGAAATTAATGCTAATGAAATACATTATATTAAATGGCGAAAATATATTCTATTTATACTTTCAAAACATTCGATATTATAATTCATCCATATAAAGTATCTCAATGAAAAACGTTGTTTTTAATTAAAAATTAGTGTATTTTTACTATTCATCAAAATATGAAAGTTATCAGAAAAATATTAAAAATTTATCCAAAGTAAATTTTTATACCCTGATTCAAAATAAGAATTCTATTTTGTCAAATTAAACTTATAAACATGTCAAAAACTATATTTAATGTGGGTGCGCCATCAAAAGGCGGCAAAACTGTATTTTTTGAAAAATATTTCTTTTATCCAAAAAAAAACTGATTTTTCTTTTATACCTCATTCTAGAAAATGTATAAGTTGAATTAAAATGTTATAAAATTCAAAATTCAATTAGTACTATTCATAACGGCTAGTTTTAATAATATTTTAATAGCATATCGTTGTTTAGTGAAACTCAGTATTGCGTACGACGGAAGCTATCGAGGAAGGCCACAGTTGCATGTAATGTAAGCCAAGCTAGTGTTGTGTGTAGTGAATGATTCCTTTGATGATTTATATAACATAAAAACAAAATATTTCTCATAAAAGTCTCGGGTGTTACAAAAAAAGTGTTCATGGTGGGAAGAATTGTCACACCCGTGTTTTCATTTTTTAGTTATTTATTCTATATATTTTAATTCCATGTTTATTCCTTGGATTTCCATTTAGTTTCTTGAGAAAATGGTAAGTTTTTATTTGTCAGGGGTGGTTCATATCTTGCGCACAGTTAAGGGAAACTGTGCACCTTTCCCAGGAAACCGTGTGGCAAGTTGTCATTTTTGGAAAGATTCTTATCGCATAATTAACACACGGTTTGTAAACTGTGCGGGATAACCACACCGCATGTCCTTCTTGGATAGTAAGGGTTTCATGGTTTCCACATGTTTTAAAAACCGTTTGGGAAAACTGTGTGGCCTGTCTAGTTTATTAAAAATATAGATTTTCCATTTTCCCCTTTTCAGATTTAACCCCAAATCTACCCCTCTTCTTCCCCACTCAATATTTCTAGCCCTTAAAGCCTCCAATCCTCCATCTTTCTCCCTTAAACCTCTATTTTAGATGTATTTATTGTTAAATCTTAAAGATTCTTCAAGTATGTGTATTCTTCTCTTGATTTCCTCCTCTATTCAAGGGGTTTTTCCCTCTTTTTGGTTTTATGTGTCCAAAGAGGTGGGTGACCTATTTATGATTGAACCTTGATTTTTAGTATTTATTGCCAATGTCTAAGATTTGATATTTTCTTTTATAGGGTTCGATTGAGTTTGAGTTAAAGTTTTTCTCCATATTTCGGAAGTTTATTCACTCAAGGAAGGTGGTTATGTGCTTAAACATTATTGGATGATTTTAATATACTTGCATGAGTTTTTAAATATTTTATATTCATTGTGTGTGTTGTGTGAAATGGGTTTTTTAAATGATTCAATTTTATTTGGTGATAAAAATGGAGTTTCAAAGTATATGAATTATGTTACTTGTATGATTCATATATGCCTTTTTATGCCTTCAAGGTGCATGATAAAATGTGTTAATGGTGAGAATCATGTTTTAAAAAAATTTTGGTTTGTGTTTAGTTTCAAGAGATATTTATGGTATGTAAATGGTGTTTTATCTTGTGTAATTCATTTTTTGGCTTGTGTATATGTGAAGGTGATGTTGTATGTGATATGAGTATTGGTAATTGAGCATGAAGGGAAACCTGGGAAACCAGGTGGGCGAACTAGGACAAGTACGCTAGATGACTCAGAAGTGGTTCGTCCCAGATTCATCTAGCAGGATTGATGAACAACACTATCTAAATGATAATGGTGATTGGAGACCACTAGGCCCATGGGGTGTCCCCTCCCAGTGGATCGTTCATGAGAAAGTTGTTGGTCATGGTTGTTGTACCACCTTTTCACCAAGATATGATGTACATAGTGTCCCATTTATAGCTAGTACCTATAGGATTTTCACATGACATAGTACTCTCTTGTGATATTTTGCTCACCATCGATATATATTATACTGTGTTGGTTATTTTGAAAGAAAGCATTTTTTTCCTATAAGATGTTTTCCATAAAAATATTTCTAGTTTTCTTTTATAAAAATTTCATGCTTATTTATCTTATAATGTTTATAGCATGGAATATATTTATTTGGGGGCATCCTACTGGGATTTGTATCACACTCTACTTACACCCTTGTGTGTAATTAGACTTGGTTATGTTTGACAGAGGTAAAATAAAAAACGTTTGGAGGTTGTGGATTGGGGTTTTATTGGTATTCCCTTAAAAGTGTCATGGTGGTGGCCTGAGGAAAACACTCCTAATGTCATATGGCGGTTTTTCGATAGTCTCTAGTTTCCTTTTTTAGACCTTATTGAGTTTTTATTTAAAGTTGTAAACTTGAATCTGAAATTTTATTATTCCATGTTTGGTTATGATTATTCAGTTTTGGTTTGTTTATTTTAGTTGGGTGTTTATGGTTTTTTGTGTCGGTGAAATCATTACCAAGTTTTATTGTTGATACCCAGGCACTTGTTTCCAGTCTATAGGGATTAGAAAAACCCCTCGGGCTATGACAAAGAATGGGTTGGGTGTCGCGTTTCATGGAAACTGGTCTTTGTTCGTGAAAAAACATAATCCACAAACTATAACCTAAATCATAAACATTTAGGGGCTTTGGTGTTTATAATTTAATATGTAGGATAGTTATTAGGATTAGGGATTAGGTTAAGGATTAAATTTATATTTGGGATATGTTTAGTTTTACTGTAATGGGTTATGTTCTAGGTTATTTTCTATTTAGGATATAGGTTATATTTTGAGGATTAGATTTATATTTGGGTTATATTTTGGTTTAGAATTTAAGAATATAGTTTGTGTTATTGTTTTAGATTTAAGGTTAGGGGTTAGGGTCTAGGGTATTTGGTGTTTAGGATTTAGGTTATAGTTTGGGTAATAGTTTTAGTTTTGGGTTATATCTAGGTTTGAAATTTAAGAATTATTTTGATTTATAGGATTAGTTTTATGGGTAGGGGTTCAGATATAAGGTGTAGGGGATTTGGTTTTGAAGATATTGGATGTAGTTTAGAGGTTCAGTTTACTTTGTAGGTTATGGATTAAATAAAGTGAATTATGTGTTTAGTTTTGTAGTATATGGTCTTAAGTGCATTGTTTTTTGGTTATAGGTTTTGGTTTTGAATTTATGATGTATTTTCAGTGATAGGTTTAGAATTTTGAATATAGTTTGGTTTATCAGATTAGTTTTAAGGTTTGGGGTTATGTGTTAAGGTATTGGGGATTTGGTGTTTGGTGTTTGGTATTTAGGATATAGGTTAGCAATGAAGATTAGCATGTTGGATAAGGATGTTGTAAACGCCTTTAAAATAGAAAAAAAAACTATCTGTCCTAAAGATTCACTGATAAAAGGTCCCTTCATCAGCGTTAAAAAGCATTGATAACGGGGGGAATATATCGATGCTAGTTTATCGATAATAACAGGGGCCCATTATCAATGATTGTTTGTGCTGATAAAGGAGATAAATTATTATCTATTTTTGAACTGATAAATTTACCCTTCATCAGAGTTATTCCTAGAATTGATAAAATCCATTTTGTAGTTGTGAACTACTAAAATTATAGCACACTGCCCCATAATATAAAAAATTAAATTTCAATTGAATTTACATAAAAAATACAATAAAAACAATATATTAAAAAAAAATTCAAACATTAATCTATAAAATTATATTGGTATATAAAATTTCTCAAAAACATTAACAAAATAAAAAACATTAATGACTCATTGTATTTAGACCTTGAACCCCTCTTAAAAGAGTTTGGTCATGCTACCAGTAGCTGAACAAACCACCCCAAGTTGAGAAAAATATTGTAAAAATATGAAAATATAATATGTTTGTAATACAAAAAAGAAATAAATTATACATAAATATGAAATAATGAATTAATAAAATGTCACTTTTAAACTAAAAACATACACCAAGTCATATCGGGAACACTGTGTGTCAGATTAATGTGAGGTTGCTTCCTACACATCAAAAATGTTTTTTAGAATATTTCCCAAAATTATTAAGATAATTTCAACACATTTTCTCTATTATAATTATGTGATGTGTGTTTTCAACTAAAATATTAATTTTAAATGAAAACATGCACTTTGAGTCATACCATCCACACCGCGTGTCAAATTTATGTTCAGATGACTCATACACATCAAAAATTATTTATGGATAATTTTCCTTAAATATCATGATAATATAAGTGTGTTTGTTAGGTTTCTAGTGAGTGAAATACGTTTTAAACTAAAATGTCATTTTTACATTGTAAACACACACTATGAGTCATGTCGGTCACAACTTGTGTCAGATTGATGTGAGGTTGATTCCTACACATCAAAAATTACATATGGATAAATTTTCAAAATTATCAAGGTAATCCAACCATGTATTATTAGTTTTCAATGAGTGAAACATGTTTTTAACTAATTTTTTTTAAATTCAACACACAAATTTCAAGTCATATTGGTCACACCACAAATGAAATGGATATGTGGATGATTAATAAACATCATAAAGAACTTATGGATTATTGTTTAAAATTTTCAAAAATATATCAATGTGTTTTTGTAATTTTGAGTATTCCACGCGTCTTTTTAGCTAAAATTTCAATTTTAAATAAAAAAACACTTTGAGGCATACCAGTAACACCGTGTGTCCAATTTTTATATGATTGATTCCTACATGTAAAAAATTACTTACGGATGATTTTACTAAAATTTCAATCTTATTGAATTTTATTAGTTTTGATTATGTGATGTGTATTTTGAACTAAATTGTAAATTTTAAATAAAAACATCCACTTTGAGTCATTTCGGCCACACCATGTATCAAATCGATGTGCAGTTAATTCTTACAGGTCAAAAATATCTTATGGATTGTTTTCATAACGTATCAAGGTAATAATAGTTTTATTTATTGGATTTAATTAAGTGACACATGATTTTAACTAAAATTTCCTTTTTAAATTGAAAACATATACTTTGAGTCACACCTGTAATATCATGGGTCATATTGACATAAGCTAATTCCAACAAGTCATAAATGAATTACAGGTCATTTTACAATAGTATCAGGGAAATACATGCATGTTTTATTATATTTTAGTGAGTGAAACATGTTTTTAACTAAAATATCATTTTTAAACAAAAAAAATGCACTTTGAGTTTTATTGGTCACTACATGTGTCAGATTGAAATTTGGGTGAGTCCTACACATCAAAAATGACTTATGGAATTTTTACCTAAAGTATCAAGACCAAAAGGGTGTGTTTTATTTTGTAGATAGTTATACACTATTTAAACTAAAATGTAATTTTTAAACTGAAAACACATATTTCAAGTCATTCCATTCACATCGTGTTTCAGATTGTGGTGTGGATGATTATTATATGTCACAAATGATTTGTTGATCATTTTCCTAAAGTATCTATACAATATGATTTTGTTTTCTCATTTTTGAGTATGTCATATATCATTTAAACTAAAATTTAAATTTTAAATGAAAATACACTTTGAGTCATGAAAACCACACCATGTCTCAGGTTGATGTGTTATTGATTCCTGCCCATAAAAATGAATTATCGATCACTTCCCTAATGTATCAAGGCAATATGTGAACATTTTTTAATTTTTGATTATGTGGCTTGTGTTTTGATCTAAGATGTCAATTTTAAATAAAAACGTTCACTTTGAGGCATATCAGACACATTGTGGGTCAAATTGATGTACAGTTGATTCTTATTTGTTATAAAAATCTTATGGATATTTTCCTAATGCATTAAGACAACAAGAGTGTGTTTTCTGTATTTTCAATGTGTGAAACATGTTTCAACTAAAATTTCATTTTTAAATGAAAACATGCAATTTGAGTAATAGCAGTCACACTGTGTATCAAATTGACATGCGTCTAATTCTTACACAAAACAGAGGATATATAGATCATTTTTAAAAAGTATCATGAAAATATGAGCATGTTTTTTAAAATTTCCATGAGAAAAACACGTTTTTAACTAAAAATACATTTTAAAGAGAAATCATGAACTTTGATTCATACAGGTTAGACTATTTAGTAGATTGACATGTGGAAAATTCTTATACATTTGAAATTATTTATGGATCAATATCCAAATATAAAAAAAATATGAGCATGTTTTCATTGTTTTCAGTGAGTGAATTCTATTTTTAACTAAAATATCAATTTTAAACTGAAAACACATACTTTGTGCCATACCAATCATACCATGTGTCATCTTGATGTGGGGATAATCCCTACATGTGAACATTCTCTTATTGATTGTTTTTCATAAAGTATCAAGACAATATGAATGTGTTTAATTGGTCTTGAGTATGTCATGTGTCTTTTGAACTAAATTGTAAATTTTAAATAAAAAAACACACATTGAATCAAACCAGCCACACCTTGTGTCAGATTGACATGTAGTTGATTCTTACACATCAAAAATGATTTATGTATTATTATCCTATAGTATCATTACAAACTGAGTTCATTTTATTATTTTTTAGTATGTGAAACTTGTTTTAAACTAAAATGATGATTTAAAATCAAAAAATCAAATTTTACTCATACTAGACACAATATGTTTCATATTCATGTGAGGAATATTCCTACAGATTGAAAATGTCATTTAGACCATTTTCCTAAAGTATGAAGACAATATGAATGTGTTTACTTGGTTTACTTTGAGTGACACATGTTCTTAACAAAAATGAAAATTTAAACTAAAAACACACACTTTGAGTTGTTTCTAAACTAAATACGCACACTACTAACATAATAATATAAAATAAAGAACAAATATCTTTATGAAGAGAATAAATAGTACCCAAGTTCATCATCCTTGTTGAATAACTCATCATGAATTGTATTTTCTACAATAATTTTATAATCTTAATAGAGAAAAAAATGGATGAAAAAATAATGATTCTTGATGAATTAAAATCTACATGATATCTATATTAATTAACTAAATATGTATTTGATAAGAATGATTATCAAATTTTAAAAAAAATACACAAAATGATTATAAAATTAACTAAATATGTAGTTGGAAGCCACATATTCATGATGTCTTCATACACTATGACACTATGTACTCTTCCCATTCACTTTTAAACAAATATATTTCCTCTTTTGAATATGTGGACTATTAATAGTCCTAATAGTAATTGAAAATATAAATAATCATTTATTAATAAATAATTTAAATGAAATTGTAATTATCATCAAAAATACATATTTCGGGATGCATGTTTTTTTATAATATATGATATCATTCATAAATTTGAAAATGTAATAACCACATTCTCTTCCATTTTTTTATTTCATACGCTACAGAAACATTAAGAAAAATAATTAATTTAGTTTGATATATATTTTTATTGTGTAATATTATTATATATAACCTAATACTTATCCACATTTAGAATTTAGTAGTCTTATTTTGATCATGAACTTTCCTCATGCGATGATTTTGATGATATTTAAACATTGTACCATCATAAAATTTTCATTAAAACATAATATAAAAGATATAACTTGAAGTTTATTTATAAAATATTTCATATAGTATATTACAAATTAATAAGAATTTTTATATTCAATCAATTTTTGGCTTATCCATTCATTGAATCCAAAAAAAATATTTGGAGTATCCAAAATGATTGAAATGAGGAACCAATGCACCCTAAAAAACAAAAAAAAGTAATGGAAGGAATGAAAATATATTTGATATGATCAAATTGTATAGTTTTACACTTGTATCATTGGTATTAAGAATAATATTTCATATGTAAGTTCTTTTTCAAACACTTGAGCCATTTTTTTCACTATTACTAAATTTCCCACTTATTCTAAAGAATTGTTTTGTGTAGAAGTGGTTTGAGGAATAATGAGTCCTATTTTTGTTCACAGGAGTTTCCCTTCAACGAGAACTGATATATACTCTTGAAAAATATGAATAGTATTAAACTATAATAAAAATTACAGATGAACAATTTGAAAATAAAAATTATGAAATCACAGATCATGTATACATTTACAATTGAGAAACCTATCCATCTATGCATATGGATTTAATCTACATTCTCAAGATCAATAATGTCTATAATGACCTCTCCATACAATTTTTAATCAAAATAACTTATGTTTATATCACCATCTCATATCATTGTAGCCACATGAACTTGTAATATTATTAAATGTAGATGTTGAACCAAAAGGGTAAAGGTAATTTCTGAAGGTCTTTGAAATCAATTGGTTGATCATTTAGATTATTTTGATATGACCTTATATTAAACCTTACTTTTATCTATCTATAATAAAATTCTTTAGTTCAATAATTTTTTCATTAATTGTTAAAGGTATTTCATAAAAAATATATTGGAATGGAATACCTACTTATTGAATTGTATTTTTACAAGATCCAATAGCCATGAAATGAAAGTTACAGTATCATGTTTTAATGTGTGAACTTCCATATCATCAAGGGGTAAAGGTAGCTCAGCACTCGGACTGTGTTATATATGAATCCCCACTCAAACATGGGCTTTTGGAAGTTTTTTTGTATAGAATATATCCTTTTATATTGTACACAGTACCCCTAACAATAATAAAATTGATGGTTGTAGATAGATATAAATCAAAATCATTTTAGTCATGTATAATATTAGTATAGGAATGGTATTAGTGTCTGGTTGATTCACATTATGTGGAAATGGTTATGGAAAAATTGACTACCTTTAGTAAGGAAGAACATTGAGGAGAATGGATCGCCTCAAAGCTGGGGGGGGGGGGTCTTTATGTAGTGGTTGTTGTTGTGTTGTTTTTTTTCTTTGGAACCTTCCTATAATATTTTATAACAACTCAGACAACCAATTATATTTTCATTATAAATTAGTTATTCATATCTATATATCATCCATTTTACCATATTTATCCCCTTGTGCATTTATTTTCTCATGATATGTTTGAGGAGACACTCCAAAACCCGCACCTCTAATGCAACCATATTGTTCTGGCTGCTTCAAGTTCACTGAAATTATTCATTCAGCAGGTATCACCAATGATGATTCTTATGTCTAAACCAGAAAAAAATACGGTAAAATAAGTAATCATTGTTAAGTAATACCAATTTAAATAAGAATTTTTTTATTAGGTCATACATACACTTATTTCCTATAGTTTTTGTGTTTTTTTGTCTAGTAGTATTCTATATTTATTTGTACAAGCCTCGTTATATAGAACATGATATGGGATATAAGTGGATTTAAATTTTGATTCATAAATTTGTTTGTAAAAAAAGTGAAGATAATTCTATTTCCATTTCATTCTACATAAAATTATTACTATATATTTAAAATACATACCATTTATTCAAGTGAAGTGCATCCAATATTTTCTTTATGGTAGGGGTATATAGGTTTCGATGCATATTAATATATTTTTAGCACTTAGATGTTGTTTTATAAATTAAAAATTATTAATCAAAGTGATTATTACATGTAGTGTAATGTAATATATTAACAATCACCATGTACCTAAAAATATGCCTCGTAATTACGATAAATAAATGCATTCCAAGATTCTTTGTTAATCATGTCTGTATACATTTATGGTGGGTGTAGGTTTACATTCCCTTCAGTATCCCTAAGATGATTCTTAAAAGAATTGTTTGAAAGCATCTATAAGCCTTTCCAGAGACCGTCAATACAAATTTATTTTGATAGTATTCTAGTGTAAATGCATTCTGAAAGGGATAATGAAGAGTAAATCAATATTTAATTATTTTATTTTTTATTAAAATAAATAAATCATATTATAACGTTACCCAAATCTCTTCCAAAATTAGTTCATTAACCATAGGCATAATATTTTTCCACTTATCAACATCAATATAACCAACATCTGAGTATTGAACCCCATTAAACTAATGAAAATGAATTTTTTGGGGATAATTGGATAGTCTTGTAAATTCTAACAAACCATGAATTTTATGCCTCTACTTATTTACTTAATAATTTTTGTAAACATCGTTGCGCTACGACACTCCAATTTTTACTAGGACATTGGTAGTTCACCTCCCACCATTCCCTCAATATCAACATTTTCAATATGTTGTTCCTTGGGATTCGTATCATCGACATGTGGAAAAACATTTCTTTCCTCTGTATTAGGAGTATAAACATGTTGAGAAACCTACTATTCCTTAGGATTGGGAGCATCAACTTGTGTAGAATCTATTATATATAGAATTGGTTTAACATTTAATTCAAATAACATAAATTCTTCAATTAAAATATAATAATATGAGGTAACACAATGTATATTACAAAATATATAATCTAATTATTGAAGTCTTGTATGTTTTAAATGGTTAAAGGGATTTGACCCCTCTATCGAGTACCCAAATCTGATCATTGTGTTCTAATATAGCATAAAAGACACCATCAGCATTGGGATCACCATGAAATGATTTTGACATATCAATAAAAGGTCTATCCTTGGTTGATTGTACATCTATCCCTTTAGTGGTTTTGGTCGATAATAAACTAATTTACCACTTTTTTTTAGGATCATGAACATAAAATACACTTACTGTAACACCACGAGATTTTTATGAAATATAATTTTTTTAATTTCTTTGATGTCTTATGTTGTACGATTTATCATGATAATATTTCTCTACTCACAACATCGTATTATCATGCCGTGTATACAACACTATGCTTGGCTTTTGTTACACATAATTTCAAGTTTTTTTATAGATTTCATTTCACGGAATATTGAGTTTAAGAGAACAAAAAAACATTATTATGTTATAGTACTAAGTAAATTATGAAAATATTATTTACAAATTTATATATAATTAATTCTTTCCTGATCATTTAATTATAAATAAAAATAAAACCCTTTTTAAATTAGAGGAAATGTTTTTCTGAAAAATTATTTAAATGAAAATAAGTGAGTTTATGAAATAATAAAATCAATCTTGAAGAATTTTATTAATGAAATATATATTTAATTTATCCAATATAATTTTTAAAATTCATCCTATTATTTTTATATATGTGAAATAAGAACAAATTCATTTTTTCGGATAAAAGAAGTATTTTCAAAAAAATACAGTTTTACCACCTTTTGATGGAGAACCAATTTTAAATCTCATTTTTGAAAATTTAATATATTATATTTAACAAAATAATATTCATATTTGGAATAAGAATATAAAAATTTACTTTGGATTAATTTTTTATATTTTCTGATAAGATTCATGTTTTGATGAATTGTAAAAATATACTAAATTTTAATTGAAAATTAACTTTTTTCATCGAAATGATTTATATAGATAAATTATATTATCGAATTATTTTAAAGTATAATTATACTATATTTCCAACGATCCTGTACCGTAGTGGTACAACCTCTTTCTTGGCATCCAAAAGACCTAGGATCAAATCCGGGCAGGGGCAAATTTCCAGGTCATTGTAGCAGTACTGTAGCAGGGCACTATAGCAGTACTGTTGCAGCAGCAGAACTGTAGTAGCAGCGACGCTTTAGCGGCGGAGGGACTGTAGCAGGCACTGTAGCGGTGGATGTTGCAGCGCGGGAACTGTAGCAGTACTGTTCACCGAGGGGGTCCTTTGGGCCATTTAATGGGCTTTCAAGCCTTGTATTCCGGCCACTTGGCCTTGGGCCTTCGGGCTATGTAATGGGTCTCCCTCTACCCAGTTTAAAGAGGTCTTTGCTTTAAATAATAAATTGAGGCTTCAGCTCCAACCTTTAAAAAAAATTATACTATATTTTTATTAGGTAATATAATTTTTTTCATTGGAATTGATTGTACCATGAATTTAGATGCAAAAACATTTTAATCTTTTTCAATGTTTTAACTTTTACAACTCATTTTTCATTCTGAAAAAAGAATTAATTTTAAATTAATTAATGAAAATTTTGTTTTTTAAATTTTGAAAAAAGGATTCCTTATTTGGAATCAGTGGGTACAAATTGTGTAAATACCTTTCTTTTATTTGGGGGCATTGTGAATAGTAACTTCAATAATTTTTACTAATACAGTAAAAAGGTAAATTGGGTAATTAAGGGTTAATATAATATTATAAAATTACCATAAAACATGACTTAATATAACTGTATGAGTGATTTTGGACCTAAATCATGCTTAGGTTAAAATGGTTCCTTTTGGAAGCCACTTGGATTAGATTAGGACGTTTAATATTTTTAATTTAAAGAGAAGTTAAATATGTCTTACCAAAATTTTAATAAATTTAACTTTTCTTAAAATAAGGTTATACATAGCATAAATTAAACTATAAATACTCATTTTAAATCTAAATTGTTTTTATTTATCATTGTAATTTATTATTATTTTTTGGAAAACAAATAATTACTTTAAAGGCTTATACAATGATGATGCATAAATTATTTAATTGATGAAAAATCAACAAAATATTTTTTATTAAAATAATAATAACCATTAAAAGACCAAAACAATTGACCAAATATTATTTATCGATTATATATCAGCCATAATCATTCAAGGGTTGAGTTATTGACCATTTTGAGCCATATGGAAGAGATTATGATACTTATAATATTTTATTTAAAGTGATGTTAAAATAAATAAATTTTTTTATTATTCATATATCAAAAGAATTTTATAGATTATCTTGACACATTAGGGATGTAATAAAATATTTTTTTCTATGTTAACATCTTATCTTGATATTTTTAAAAATACAACAAAGGAATAGTGTCAAAATAGACACTAGTGATATTTTGTCACAATAATGTATTATTAAATTATTTAAAAATCATAATTTTTTTTAAAAATATAAAATAATTATTATATGGTGTACAATATTCTAAATTATTCATTTATGTTCTATTTAAAATAATATAATTGAATATTTTACCCTTTTAATATTGAAATATTTGTAACCTTAGTTAAAAATTAAATAGAATAACTAAGTATTAATTAAATGGATAAGGTTGAAATTGATAGAAAAAATAGTCTAAATTTATTTTATGATTATATTACAACCTTATATCTTCTAATATTCAAAAATAGAATGTTTTGGAGGATTTTGGATGGGTCTTTATTTTATTTTAAATTAATATTTTTGGATATTCCAAAGGTTCCCCTCGCCTCAATTATAAAAGGGAACCTCCTCCCTCATTTATTTACATCACTTTCAGCCTTAAATCTCAGACATAACCTGACCATTTCTATTATAAACTTCCATAGTCACATTATAGAAGTTAGTTTCTTCTCAAAAGACCAACTTTAGTGCCTTAATAGGAGATCTATAGGGAGCATGCTGAAGAAAAGGTAATCTCCTTTACCGACTCTCTCAAGATCATTTCTTCTTCCACTTACTAATCCTATGTTGTTTCCTTTATAAAGTAATAAATCTAGTATCAACTATATATTAATATTTTATTATGGTTATGGAAGAACCATATTCCACCTTATATCCATCCTACGAAAAATAAAATCACCACGCGTATGTAAGTATGGCTTACCATCTCCACGCTGTGGTGTAATCTGTTTTCACCACTAACTTACTTGGATGGGTATAATGATGGAAATAATAACTATATATTATTATAACATGATATTTATTATGTGAAAAAATATATACCATCGACTACCATACCATTTCACAATTATGCGAATGATATCGTCACTCGTGCGTACGTATGGCCTACTGTCTCCACAATGTGATGTGATTCATTCTACATGATCTCTATCAAAGAATGAATTATTTAATGTATAGAATGAGTAAATATGATATATATATATGTATATATATATATATATTATAAATATCATTATGGAAATGATATAACTATAACCTATGAAAAAGAATCATAACTTATTCGATAAAACACGCATAAGAAAATGAAGTAGTTAACACCTAAAAGAAGTGTAATAATGAAATATTATTAAATGGGTGTTAATATTATTATATATGACATCATAAATGTAAAAATGGTTCTGTAATAAGTGAATAACATTCATTAATCCATTATACAAGATTTTATGATACATACGAAGGAACCGAGACCTAAAATAAGGGATAATTTAATAATCTCATTATTATATAAGATTGGTTATACATAAGTATTTACTGGGGTTTATTTATCATGACCATGTTTTCTAAAAATTATTTAATAAATTTTCTTACTATTATCATATGGATTTTTAAAGTCTTTTTTACACATTTTTTCACCTTTTACTACTCAATTTGAAAATAATCTTTCTTTCTTTTTCCAATCAAGGTACTTTTTTACTTTTCTGACATAAGTACAAGAAGAATGTTTTTTAGCTTATATGGAAGGAATTGATTTTTACACTTTCATAACATGTTATTTCCATGAATATTCCCTTCAACTTTTTCATGGTTATCTTCAAATAAGTTATTTTATTTTTAAATTGCGTGGAGTTTTACGAAAAGAAAAAAATTGAAGAAGAAAGGATGTTTTCCTCAAGAATCAATTTCAAGAGTTTTATCAAAATTAATTTCCATCAAAGGTGGAATTTCCTTAATAAGGATATGTTTCAAGTATATTATCCCTATTATTAATATAGTTGATTGTGTTTATGATTGAATGATATTTATGAAATAAATTCATCTTCTATGGATTATTTTATGATTTAATGATGATTAAGAAACCCATTTTATTTCATGAATTCAGATATGATGAATGATTTCTATTATTGTGGCACACATATGTTTGATTTCATTATTAGATGGGTGGGACCTATATATCCCCCCAATACTTTGGGTAAGTATAGATAACTCCTGAGGTATATATGTTATGCATGAACCTGACTTCATGTTAAAAATTCTATGTGTGGACCTGGTTTTCATGTCCATAATTTTATAAATGGATATGGTTTTCATGTCCATACGTTTATCAAAGGGACTAATTTCATGTCCTTAATTTAATGAATGAATATGTTACTATATATATGTGTTCAAAATGATACAAGTTTATGTGTATTCCACAATTTCATGCCCTATGTCAATTTTATGAACTTATGGATTATGATCTTTGATTTCCTTGTGATTCAAGTTTACCTTTGATATATAGGGCATGATATTCTAATGTTATGATCACGTTATCATACTCTTTATTCTAATGTTTATGTTTACATATCACCATTTTTTAATCTTACTGAGCATATGATCACACCCTTTCTTAGGGTTTCTTTTCTTTAGGTAATAAAGAAAGGCTTTAGGTAGGAGTAAAAAATGGGGAAGATCTTTTTGTGAATAGGTCAAGATCTTTCACTAGTCTAGAAATTTGTGTTTCAAGTTTCCAAAGGTACTAAACTAATATATCCATTGAGTGTATATTTGATTAATGTATTAAGTATTCCGTAAAATTAATATAATTTATATGTACATCATGCTTAGGTCATTATACTTACAATCTATTATTCTATTATGAATGGTCTATCCTTTTTTAATTTTTAATTAAAATAAACATTCACAAATCCCAATTCATCAATTTTAAGTACAATCCTATCATCAACCCACATTCATTGACAAAAAAGAATTGTAATGTTATATAATCTAGCTCCCATATTTTGTCTTATGATACCAAATTATATCATGTTCACATAAATTTGATTTATGTCATTAGTAACAAATACGTGAAATGATTCGGCCACAAGTGTAACTCAACTATTTTTCATGGAACTGTATTTATATTTTTCCTTTATATAGATCATATAAACATTAATTACATAACCATTATAAGATAATATATGCACACATGATCCTCTAGCTGGCCATCAAAGTCGTTATGAAATTGAATTTGGATTTTTAGTTCGATCCTTTAAAATATGGTCTTGAAACCATCTCTTAAACTATCTATTATGTTTATTTAATATCAAGACATCATCCCTTGATTGTTTGAAATTCCTAGTAATCACTTTGTGGGTTTGAACATATGGCACAACCTCTAAACTATTTTTTAAATGTAAAGGTGATCCTACTCCTTCTCTATAATATTATTTGTGACAACAACTTTTCTAGAAATTCCTTCACCCACAAGTTGCCCGATGTGATGAGATTTTGATAGACTAATTATTTGCACATCTGATAGTTATTCAATACATAATTCAAATAAATCCTCAAAAATATTTTCCTCTATAATTAAAAATTCTATCCAACTTCAATTTTTGATACACACTTTCAAAATATTCATATACTGTTCAATGGGTTATATATATCTATAATTTACTAGAACACAATACCATATCTCTTTAACCAAGTGAAACATCAAGTGAACAATCATATAAAAGAATGAAATCAAGAAAAACATATCCAATTCACATAAAATAATATGAATTTACTTTTCTATAGTTTTCAATTTCATCAATTCTATTAATATACCCCATATAGTTTTTAAAAGGAAACAAAGCTTAGTTAATTCCTGAAAGACATTCTTAGGAAAAATAAAACCATAAATCAATAAGCATTAGATCTTGTATTAGAACATTAAAATCATGTAATTTCATTCCCTTAACTTTAAATCATTCATTGACACAAAATTATTTATATTTGATGAATAACCTTATAGAACCTTTAAATCATTCAAGATGTTTCAAAATGGATATCTCTCTTTCCTAGAAAGAGTGTAAGAAGTTGGAGGAAGAAAAGTCCATCTCTCACCCCTCACTCAAACCAACTCTTCCGGTATCCCAATATCAATCATATCCAACCTAGCCTTAATTCCATCCTTTTTTTGGGTACGTTTATTAATTTTACAATTACACTATCACATACATTTTTCCCATTTTCATGACATCAAGAAAATATCTTGAAAATAAGTAAATCCAATTTGGTAATTAAAAATCTGATCCCTTTTTAAACTGATTTTCATAAGGTTTTTTTAAAAAGGTTCACCAAAAGTGATGGCCATATCCCATACTTTCTCAAAAATTTGATCACCTGTTAGTGGATATGGTGTTTTACATTCTTCTATATTCCGATCTAATAATGTTGTCCAAGATCAGTATTTATGTATTCGGGGTATAAATTGGTGATGTCTTATAAACAAAGCCTTAGATTAATGTTCCAACCTTACTAAGTGTTTAAATTTATCACAAATAGGACACCAATGAGTTCCTTTAATGTTATATCTAGATGAATTTCTATAAGTATAAAATTCATTTATCATCCTGTACAACATGTCTCTCAATGTAAAATCTTCATTTCTGGTGTTATTCCATCTATTGATGGATTTTACATAATATATATTCAATATGGATTCCAATGTAGTATATTTAATGAAACCATCATACAATGACATATTTTCACGACTCTTTAACTTCTGAAATGGTTTTGGAAAATTACAAAGTTTATTTTTAATGGTAATTATAATTTCTTCAATATGATCTTCATCATCATTCACATTTGAAATCATATCCTTGAGACGGTATTTATCATTTTTAAATATTGTAATCATATTAGGTGATATATAAAACACATTTTTATCCCAGTCACGATCCACATTCAGTTCTTCCCTATGTTTAGTCCAAGATTTATAAATTCGACTTATTCTATGACAGTTCAAGTGTTCTTAAAACTCCTCTAAACTAATTAGTCTTGAATTACGACAATGTAAATAAATAAAATTGATTTGAGAAGGGTAATATGCATGATACTTTGAAAACATGATGAAATATTTCTCCCTATCCTCATACTCTTTTGTCATATGATTTATGTCCATCCATTTTCGATTCATATCCATCTTATTTGATTCAGTACTATTCATAATTAACAAAATAAATGGACACACATGATGTATGAGCTTAGAATCCTACAATGCTATTATTTATATATACACACATATAGTCATCATATTTGAAATAAATATTAATTGCATCAAAAAATTGTTAGAACATAGAAAGACCAAGAATTTTATGAATTTAAAGTATTATAATGCTTATTTTTATTAATATAAGATGTTATATATCATAAATATTTTTTTAATGGATTCATCAAGGTAGATGATTTACTCCCTATAACTATAAATATTCACAATCAAAAACATGGAATTATACAATTGGATAAGTATTAGGGTATATATAATAAGATTTAACAATCAAAACATATATCAAACCAAATTAATTAGTTTTCACAGTGTTTGAAACAAAGTAATAACTTCAATTATAGTTCTTAAATATATAAATTTATGAATGATTTCATATTTGAATTCTTCATTTGGTAGTAATCAAAATAAAAATTTTAATATGCCATGAGATTTTGAAAATATTTAACAAAGACTAAATCATGGTGTTTTTTTATTCTAAAAAATAATTCTTTAATAATCATTTCCTTGTATTATTTTAGCTTCTTAGATTGAATAATCGATCCTATATAAATAAAATTAAAAATAATAATAACAAAATAACTAAAAAAATGAATGATATAATTTTAATTTATATTATTCAAATTTCAATGAGGATTGGGTAATATATATAGCATAAACAAGAAAATTAATTAGTATACCCATATCAAGGACACACTTATTATTATAATGATTTTTTGGATTAGTCCACTATTAGTTTCTAGCATTAATGCCTTCAAAAAATTATCTACAAAATATATTGATAAGATGTTGAAAAATATGTATGATTTTGGGCTTTATATTGAAAATGATACTTCAATTACTTCTAACAAGTGTAGTGTATTGTTTTAGCTACAACTCTCCATGATTGTTTTTTTCATCTCAAATAATATCTATGTTTCAATTTTAATTTCATTTAAAAGTAAAATATTCTAATTATTTCTTTATTTATAAATATTTAAATTTCTAGATATTCACAAGGTAAATTATCATTTCCTCCACAATAATTGTTAATAAATAGGTATTATACCCCTTTTTAATCAAAATTATTTTAGGGATGTATTAACAATATATTTTATAAATTACTATCATTATAGAGCAGCAAACATCCTTAATTCTTTTATAAATGGATTTACAAATAGTCTTCATTAAAATATATACATCTACAATAGACCTTTTCTTCATCAATCAATTCCTCAACATCAAAAAACACTAATATATATGATTTTCTATTAAAATGTTATTAGGAAAATGAAATTATATCAAAAAATATTCACAAAAAATATAAGTGTTTGAAAAACCAAACAAAAGAAAAAATTAGCTATTTGTTGTAAAATTATTGTAATGTAAATCTGGTCTAAAAATACTTAGTTTCTTCATGGATTTCAAAATAAAATCATGCATTAGGATGAGAAATGGAAGATAAATGAGTTATGATGATACATAAAGCTGATAAAAGAAAGATAAAAGAGGAAGTAAAGATCTCCATTTTAGAGTCACTTGATAATTTTAAAAAAAAGATGTCGAATGCTACATGTAGAAGAGAAAGGGAAGATATAATCAAAAGAAAATAAGAATAAAAGATGAAATATCAATTAAGATTCCTTAAAAACAAGTTCAGAATTTCATTCCTTCAGTTTTGATGTTCGATTTGTCTGAAGAAATTGAATTTGATTGCAGTAGAGATTAGATTCTGTGAGAGCTTGAATCCGACGCTTGGAATAAGTGATCTATTAGGGTTAATTTTAAGAGGGTGAAAGGTTTTATATGTGATTACTAAAAAGCACTAATAAAAGGGTGTTTTAACATACATAAAATTAGAAGTGCTGACAAATACCACTTTTATCATCATTTTCTTTACTTTGATAAATTTTAACTTTTATCAGCGCTATAAAAGTGTGGAAAAAGTGTTATTTATCAGTGCTTATGTTTTTTCACTGATAAAATAAACTTTTATCATCGCTTAACCTAGCACTGGAAGAAATATAAAAAACAGAATAAAAATGAATAAATAAATAATATTAATTATATAAATAATAAAATTATAAAAAATGAACTATACTAACTTTTAAAATTACAAAAATATTAAATAATTAATTTAAATAGAATAATTATATCAATTAAAAACATGTTAAAAATTAATAAATATTAAAAAATAAAAATAAAATCAAATGAATGAGTATTAAAATTGAATAATAATATATGAATAAATTAAATAAATATTAAAAATAGTGAATTCATCACATTAATTACATAAATTAAAAATAAATAAATAAATAAATAAATAAATAATGTTAATTACATAAATAACAAAATTTTGAAAAATGAATAATATTTACAATTTAAATTACAAAAAAATATTAAAAAAGGTATTTCAATAAATTAAATATATAAATTTCAAACATAATAAAAATATTAAAAAGTAAAAATTATTAAAAAGTTAAATTTTTTAAAAATTAATAAATTATATTGAATGAAGGAATATTAAAATAGAATAAATAAATTTAAATAAATTAAAAAATATATTAAAAAAGTGAATTCATAACATTAATTATATAAATAAAAACACATAAAAAATGAAAAATAAATAAATAAATAATTAATTATATAAGTAATAAAATTACTAAAAATGAATTATATTATCTATTTAATTCACTAAAATATTTGAAAATACATTTAATTAAATTAAATATAAAAATTTCAAACATATTAAAAATATTAAAACTTAATGAAAAATGAATAAATAATTTTCATAAAAAACACAAACATATTAAAAATATTAAAACATAGTAAATAAATATGTCTAAATATATACTAAAAATTAATTAAATTGCAGAAAATTATAAATATTAATAAATATTTAAAATAAATAAATAATATCAAACAAAAGAATATAAAAATTGAATAAATAAAATTTAATAAATTACAAACCTATTTACAAAAATTAATTCATTTGATTAATTACATAAATTGTAAACACTCAAAAATGAAGAATAATGAATAAATAAATAATATAAATTATAAAAATAAAAAACTTATTAAAATGAATTATATTAAATGTTTATATTAAAAAAATTAAAAAATGAATTTAAATAAATTAATTATATAAATTTACAGCATTTTAAAAAATTACAAAAAATTAAATAAAATTGAATATATATTAATTATATAAATTATAAACATACTGAAAATATTAAACGAAATGATTTTGGCTCAAAATCCTTTATTTAAATAGAAAAAGAAAAACCCTTTTTGATTGGGTTAAGGGACCGATTATATATAAAAGAACAAAAATCTAACGGCCCAAAGGCCTAGAAGAACCTAAAGACCCAAATACAACATGACCCAAAGGCTAGGATACAAATTGCCTTAAAATTTTCAATGTCCCCAAGGCCCATGGATAGAAAGACTGTAACACCCCACTAATTTTTCAATAAATTTAATATTGAATGCATGAAACATTGAGTCACTACAAAACACCACTTTTTTGTAAACTATCTTGTATACATAATTTTACCACCTTTGTGATTTGAATTTTGAAAAACTAAAATACACAGTTGCGTTCGGTAAGATATTTAGAGTCTGATAAAATCAAGTTACATTTTTGGTGAATAGTAACTTGACCCTTATGAAAAGTAGTGCAGCCTTATGAATATTAATATGACCCTTAAAAATAGTAACCACACCCATGAAGGTATAAATAAAATTTAAAAACCTTATAAATGAAATAGAGTATTTTAGAAATTAATAATTAAGTGTTGGTATTTTTTTGAGTAATAAATATTTAATTAAAATCTTAAATTAATAAATTGATTTAAAATAAAATTAATTTTCATAAAATGTATTACTAAATAAATATTTTTTTTCTTATGATTTTAGTATAATTTTATGAGACCTCAGTTAATTTTTTAACGTATTATAAAATCAGTTTTAAATTTGAAATCTGTATTTTTCAAGTAAATAATGACTCTATTTAAAAATTTAATTTCACGTACATAGAAAATTATTTTGATAAAATGGAAGTCATTTTTGGATTCCACACGTCAGAAAATGGTTATGGTGTTTTTTTGAGATATTTCTAAAATACTTTAATTTTAGGTGAATAATAAAATACGATAATTTACGATAAATACTAAATACATGTTTATTGAGTCATAGGTGATGTAAGGATGATTTAAGACCACTTGGTTAGAACTCACATTCACATATTACTATTATTGGTCACAATAATCAATACTATTGCTGGTCTTGAGCAAAATAATAAAATAATGATTAAGATATTCAAAAATTACTCCTCTCCTCCGCTAAAGAACCCCCCTCACTCCCTCTTATCTTCACTCCCCTAAAATATGGTGCCTTGTCTGAATTCTACTCAAATATCCTCCCAATATCCTCTCCTGCATCCAGAAGACATTGGTCTCATAAAAAGACCAAAACATTTCCCCTAAAGAGGCTCTCAAGGAAGACTACTTAAAGAGGTAGATTCCTCTTTTCATTTCTTTTATTTCAAGTTCCTTTCTTTTCTTTTTATTTTCTCGCCTCCTTTAATACAAATTTTATGAAAGCTCCATTTAACTAAAATTATTGTAATTTTTTTATGATAAATGAATAATTCATCATCATCTCTCCTTTCCCCTCATTTTATACTATAAATGAGAACACCGTTTGAGATGTGTTAATTTATCACATTCATGGACGATGGGTTTTCAATTTCTATTACCTTCTTAAATTCTGGTCATGAAACCATTTTAATTGTTTAAATAGACTATAATATATGTATTATATCTTATTTAAGGTTCTTTAATCCTTTTGTAAAGAAGATATTAATTTATAAATCAAAATGAGTTTTTTGTTATCAGAAACCGCCAATTAACCCAAACAATTGTCATTACAGTTTTATATAATGATTATTCTTCACTCCCAATAACCAAATGAATTTTAAAAACATGTAATATTATATTTGTTCTCTAATAACATACAACATCTATTCTGGACAACCATTCTCATTCTACATGTTTATCTATACATGAATATAAGTAAACCGATCATGAAAACGAAGGAAGAAAATGCTCCCAAACAATGAAATTGATACTATTAACCAATAAAAAGTCCATGAATGAACCTAATAAGGTTATAATAACACAATTAAATGTAGATGAGGTTTTGTAATTATTAATTTATGAATCTAAATTTGATTATTCGGGTCTTTAAGATCAAGCGAGGAACACCTTCAGACTTGAGGTAAGGGTTTCCTACCCGGACCTCCATTTTCTTTCGGGTTACACTTTGTCTATCTTTATCCCAATTAAATTATCAATTATTCTTATTTAATCATCATAAATTATGTGTTAATGTACTATTTATTTATACAAACCATAAACGTTCTTAATTTTATGTGAGTTACATGTTTTAAAATAATCTTTCAAAATTATTTCCGAAATACAAGCCGGATTCAAGGGAATTTCTCAAATTCTTACCTATTTTCAAGGACACTCTATAATCTGTTTTTAGGAACCAATATTTTTATAAAATCAATTATTTTATTAATAAAATATGATATTACATAAATTATGGTTTTATACAAGATTTTTTTCAAAAGAACTCTTCTTTTCAATGTAAAAGAGTATTTATCTCAAGAATTACTCGATGATTTTATAAGGGTATTTTCATCTATTTGCACACTCTTGTTGATTCTTATGTATTATTTGGGATAATATTTTATGATATCATATTACATATTATATTGAATGGTTTATTATCAATTTGACTCTGTTTGTTCTATTTTGATACCATTCATCTTACTACTCAGAATGGTTAGTGACTATGTTATAGATTGGGGAAAGTTATTTACATCTCATGTGTATATGTTGTTTATGTTTATCCTCATTCATAAGAGGAATCTGTTTGACTTAGTATGTGACAAGTGGGGCCTGCTATAGCCCCTCTATGCTTTTATAGGTCTCATGAGATGAATAAATATGGACTTGGCTGAGGCCTTGCCCATTTTTAGATATGGTTTTGGCCGAGGCCTTAATTATTTTTAGATCTATTGGATGAAGCCTTGATGGTATGTTTCAGAATGTCTGGAATATGAATTTAACACATTATGAAGCAAGAAATTCATAGTTTATGTGGTTATTTGACTAGTATAATACCCATGATTATGTTTTATTATTGTAATATTTTCTCAGCTCATATTCCTGCCATATTATGTTCAAGTTCATTTTTTAAGGCATGTATTTTCTATTATTCACCATGCCTAATGTTTATATTTATGATATCTTCTTATGTATTGTTTACCATTATTGAGAACATCATTGACATTAATCAACAAGATCCAATTGTTCCGCACATCCATTGACACCACCGACGTTGTTCACCACCGCAAAAAAAAGACCATCATCCCCAGGCATGTGTCGCATGTCCCTACTCCGACACTGCTCACTGGAACGACTTGACTTCGTGTCGCCAGTGAATTACAACAGAACCTTACCCCCACCTTCAAACCCCGTAAGGGCTATTGGACGATGATAAATCTCAATGAGACAAATCGATGAAACGAATAATAAGAGATGATCGGGTTGATGGACCACACCCAAATCTGAAGCAGAATAGCAACAACGAACATTTGTAATTCCAGATCGCCACCCATCTCACCGCCCTCACCACAAATGTGGATCTACCACCACAAATGGCCGAAATAAACCCTACATCTCACGAGAAAATGAGGAGGAGATCAGTTGAGAGCCCTTAAAGAAAGGGTTTTCGGTCGAACACAGAAATCCTTAAAAATATGAAAATATAGTAAATAAATCTATATACATAAATATTAAAAAATAAATAAATTTTAAAATTTTAAGATATTAATAAATATTAAAAATGAATTCATAATATTAAATGGAATGATATTAAAAATGAATAAATAAAATTAAATAAATTAACAAAAATAGTATAAAAAAGTGAATTCGTAACATTAAATATATGAATTTCAAAAATATAATAAAATCAATAAAAATGAATAAATAAATAATATTAATCATATAAATAAAAAAATATTAAAAATGAATTATACTTTCTATACAAAGAAATTATAATTGAAATATATTTATAGAAATTAATTATAAAAATTTCAAACATATTTAAAATTTTAAAAATTAACAAATAGAAATGAATAAATTTTAATCATATAAATTACAAATCGTATTGAAAATAATAAAAAATATTAAATAAATAAGAATAAATTTTAAAAAATTGATAGATTATTAAAATATTAAAAATTAATAAATATTAAAAATGAAAAAAATAATATTAAATGAAAGAATATTACAAAAGAATAAATAAAATTGAATAATTTACATAAATATTTTAAAAAGGTAAATTCTAAACATTAATTACATGAGTTGCAAAGATGTAAAAAAATGAATAAAAATAAATAAACAAATAATAATATTATTGTTAATTATTAATACATGTATTGTAATGATTGTATATAAAAAATATAAATAATTAATAAGAGTTATAATTTTAAATAATAATTTTAAATATTTTTTTTTAATTAAAAGTATAAATATTTAAAAATGTATTAGTAAATGTCAAAATTGATTATGTTACAAAAATATTAAATAAATTTATATTAAAAATGAATATATATTAAAAATGAATAATGTACAGAAAATATTAAAAATGGATAAATATTAAAAATGAATAAATAATATTGAATGAATAAACATACATACAAATACATACATACATACGCATAGACATACATATACACCTAAATACACATACACATACACATAAACATACACATACATGTACACATACACACACACATAGACATACACATACATGCATCAACATACACATACATGTATGTATACACATACACATACATGTATGTATACACATACACATACACTCAATTACATACACATGCATGTTTATACATACACATACTACATAAACATATGTACACAGGCACATACACATATACATACACATAAACATACATATACACATACATACACGTACACATATACATACATAGACACACATACATACATGCACATACACATACACATACACATACACATACACATATACATACACATACACATACACATACTCATACACATACACTCAATTAGATACACATACACATACACATACTAAAATTCATACACATACATATACATATACACATAAACATATGCATACACATACACAGACATGAATATAAATACACACACACACATATATATACACATACACATGCAAAAAATTACATACACGTGCATACACATACACATACATTAAAATATACAATGTAATACAAATACATACACATTCATATACACGTACACACACGAGCGTACACATACACATAATACATATGCACGCACATATCAACATTCATACATATACACAAACACATAAACACATTCCTTTATATATGCACATACACACAGAGACACATACATATACACGTACACATACATAGTACACACACACAAAAAAGACATATACACACACATACAACACATACATACACTCACATACAGATGTACACATAAATAAACATACATAAACATGCATACAAATACATACAAATAAATGGACACATATTTAATTTTTTTTAATATGATTATAAATATATAAATTCAAATACAAGTAACATATTCAAATAAAACTGTCCATTTATATATTTATATAATTATTTAAAATATTAATATATCATATTTATATTTATATATAAATTTTTCAAATAATTTCTATATAAATATACTATAAATCATTTTTATTGATTAATAAAAATTCAACTATTTTTTATATAAAATTATCAAAATAAGATTGGAAATGGGTTTTTTATTATAATATAGTTATATAAATCATATTTATATATTATATTTACATATATATACTTATTGTTATATAAATATTATTTAAAAATATATAAATATGAATTTAAAAATTAAATTATTCGTTATGCTCTTTATTAACGTAATGAAATTCACTAATAAAGGGCCACATTTATTAGAACTAAAAAACATTGATAAAAGGTAACATTTTTTAGCTCTTTTAGCAAGCGCTGATAAAAATCCCCCCTTTATCAATATTTTTTGTCTAGAACTCATAAACATCGACACTGAATATCATTTGATTTGTAGTAGTGTCTTCTGTGGGTGTACCAATCCTTGGGTCTGATTGAATCCTTTGATGTTGACTGTGGGTAAAACAACTTCTCACCATAATGCCCTGTAATATCATGGTGGCTAAATCACGTGGTCGTAAACTTAGAATAGAAACCTAGAATCAATTGGTATTAAACACTTGACTCATAGAAAAAACCCCCACCAAGGGTACAACATTAATGATTTGTTCTAGTGACATTTAAAAGTCATGGCTACATCAATATATCAAAACATTTCATAATAAAAACCTTTATTAAGTTTTATAAATCAATTTACAAATGGTTTAAATAAATAAAAATTCCTTTTATGAAAAAACTCATAAATAAGGTGTATAAAAGATATTTATGGAAATATGTTGTTGGAAAATATTAATCTGACTAATTCATTTAATTTGGGATATGTTTAACTGACTTTAACAGGTGAGTGTCTCGTTAAATTATTATCAATGTTAGGCTCACTTTTATGTTTTCTAGATTTCAAATAGCTAACCTATTTATGAATTTTTGAATATAATACTCCATTTTTTTATATATTATATAATATATATTAAATAAATAATTTTAAATTTTTATAATATAATATTAAAATAATTATAATTATTGTAACAACCCCATTACATTTTGATTAAATTCACACCAAAATATATGTTACCCTTACATTTTAGAATAATTATTTTTTAGAATTTTAATTATGGATGATCGTGATTTTAAATGATATGCTAAAATTTTGAATAACACAAACTATTCATTATTCTTATTTTTTATAAAATAACTAACATACTTCATTTTCACAATTCTTATTGCCCGCAACCCACTCAGGAATGAGTCGTTAGCCTTCCATTATTTAAAATCCCCATCATCTCCCATCCATGGTTTAATGCCCCCTTCCCGAACTATTTGTTAGACTCTCCTTTGTCAAAATCACCTTCATCTATGATATTTCATTCTTCATGATCCCCCTCCGTCCTAATGACACTCTAGAAGACACACACTCGGTATCCTCCACCCCCAAGATCAGTGCATTCCTAATGATGAATCCCACTCCCTCCTAAAGATGATCTAGAAGACATAAAATTGATGTCCTCCACCCCCAATATTAGCACCATCCCATTGTATAATCCCCATCCCACCTGAAGATGATCTATAATAGACACACTAGGTGTCCTACTCGCCAAATATTATCACCTTCTATTTTAGACCACTGATAACACTAAAATCTCTAATAAATCCCTCTGGGTTTATAAAATATCGATAGGTTCCTTTGATTGAAGATTTTGGGAATTATATAGCATGATCAATCATGTTTTTCTATAATATATGGTTTCATTACAGAAATTTTTTTTGTGTACAATTAATTTATTCAGTAATTTTTTTTAAAATCTGTAATCATGGTTCCTTGATATTTCCACATTACATAATTTTTTTTGACAGTAGTGATTTGTTCTCACAAAATATGTAATCTTGTATCATTGATATTTCCATGATACTACATCTTTTTATAATAGTGGGACTCAATATTCACTAAAATATAAAATTGTGAATCTTATTATTTTATGGTGAAAAATTGGAAATTCATTTCACTTATTTATCTTCTTCATCTATTAGTAAAAGGTTAGTAGTGATTTTATTTATTTTCCCTCGACTCATACTGCCACAATAAGATTTTTGAAAAGTATAACCTGGTCATGTTCAACATTCTTTATGCTTACTTTTGTAGATATGTAGAATATGGATCTGAATACCTTTCAAATTAAATAATTTATTTCTATAAGGAGAAGATGTACATGCTTATAGATGGCTGACATGCACAATATAGGCCATTAACTATAATCAAATACTTATTTTGTTAATAATGATTAGATTCTTTCTTCCATTTTTAAAACTAATTAAAATTAATTAGGTTATATGATCCTCCTTGATTTATAATATGGAAGGATACCAGAATAGAACAATGTCAAAATAAATCTATGAAAATTTCATGTTCATTTTGGTTGCAACTTGCAAAAACGAAGCCGACGAGTGAAGACTCAAATCAAAAAGAAGAAAGAAGGAAGGGTAAGATCAAAGAAGAAATGTACATATATGACTTAAATAATGAAAATTAACCCATTTTTGTTTCTAAAATGGAAATTCCCCCTGATATAAATTGATTTTGGGAGACTTTTGAGGTGAGAAAAATAGTTATAATGGATTCCCCATTTAATACATTAAATGTGGGAGACTCCCTGACCTTATTTACCTAATTTAATTTATTTAAAGTAATTTATTTGAGGGGGGACCAAAGGAGGGTGAGGGTAGCCTATAAAAGGTGATCTTTTCCAATATATTTCATCATCAGTTTCTCAAGAAACACATTATCTCCAAGTTTTGGATTTGAGTGAAATATTTTGTGAGGATGTTTCTCCATTTATTCAGGTGATAATATTTTGAGTGTTTCTCCTTATAATTGAGGGAGAGAGTTTTTATTCACATTTTACTATAGTGAGATCCCTTGATTGTAGAAAAATGAGAGACTATGACAGAGTAGAAATGGAACAACATGTATGAGAAAGCTATCGCTAAAATCTATTTGGCATTGGAAGATGTTGTCCTATCAATAATTGTAGATAATCAGACAATAAAGAAAATTTGTAATACTATAACTAAGCTATATGTGTCCAAGTCAATATATAATAACATTAACTTAATGATAAAATTATACACTCTTTGAATGGTGGTGTCATCATCTGTGACTTACCATATCAAAACCCAAAAAACCCATTTTCTCTAATTACGATGTTAGGATTCAAAATTTCAGATACAAAACATGTGGAAATTATGCTCAAATTCTTGCTAGATTCATATGATCAACTTATCATCAACCTCACTAATAATATCCAAATGGATATGTTTCTCTTTAATGACATGCAACAACGTTTCTTGAAGAATAAATTCAATATAAGAGTAAGGAAGAAAAATAAACAACATCACACCAAGAATAAGCTATGTCAATGAAATTTGGAATAATAGTGGAGTGTGTTTCTAGTGGGAGCTAGAATCCTGTAAAGTGTGAATCAATGAGTAAGAAGAAAAACATCAGATGCTATAATTACATTAAGAGGGGGATATCGGCAATGAATACTGGAATAATAAAGGAGGTGAAAATAACTCTCACGGAAATGGGGAGAGTATATTTTGAGATGGAGATGTACTAGTCAGTGAAGCGATGATGAATACTAAATGTAGACAACATCTTGACAATGCATGAATTATTAACTTAGGAGAAACATCAATCCTGATGTATCAATGTGAACGATTTCATTAATATGAAACTATAAATGAAGGACTTGTGTACATGGGGAATGATCATGCCTTGAATATCATTAGAACCGGAACCATCAAATTGAAGATGCATGATAGCATTGTTCGAACCATTCATGGGTAATCCATGTGAAGTGCCTCAAGAAGAACATTTTGTCCTTCAGATAATTTGATGATATCATATGAAAGGCTAACACTGATAAATGGATCGTGAGGATTATGAACGGAACTCTTATGGTGATATAAAGTCATAGAAGGTATCAAAGAACCTATAAATTCTTATGGGTTAAATGTATAAGGAAGCATAGATAGTTGTCGCAAGAACTACCTCAATAGAAGCATTGATGATATTGTGGAATCAGAAGACTGACCATTTGTCTGAATGAGGCCTGAATATTTTATCTAATCAAAAGATTCTATCTAGGATTATGAAATTATGCTTACCATTTTTTAAGTATTGAGTTTTGATTAAGAAACATAGGTTGATGTTTGGAACATCAATGGAAATGTGAAAGGAGATCCTAGAGTTTTTCCATTCTAATGTTTGACAAGCATCAGTTGTATCTTTGGGAGGATAAAAATACATTTTATATTTCATTTATGACTATCCCAAGAGATGTTGTGTGTTTTCAATCAAGATTAAATAATATTTCTTTGAAATCTTCCAAACATTCAAAGTGGGTAAGGAGATGGAATTTAAAAATAATATATAGTGTTTGAGGACTGGCAATGGTGTAGAATATATAAGTAAGATGTTTGACTATTTTTCCAATAGAAAGGAATCTAGATACATTTCATGGTGGCATAAAATATCCATTGGAATGTAGTGGAAGAGTGGATGAATAGAACCCCATTGGACAAAACAAGGGTGATACTGAAGACTTTAGGAGTTTCCAAGACGTTTTGGGAATAATCATTGAATACCAAATGATATGTGATCAATTAATCACCTTCAGTGGAAATTAATATGAAGACATTGATGTAGATGTGGAATGGTAAACCCACTAACTATTCTCAACTGTATACTTTTGGATATCCTGTATATGAACTGTTTAATGACTAATAAATATTGAAGTTAGTCTCGAGATCCAGGGAATGTATCTTATTGGGATACAGTGATGGTGTTAGGTATTATCATTTGTGGGATCCTACTACCCAAAAAATTATCATTAGTATGGGTCTCATTTTTTTAGAAGATAAGGTAAAATTGATAATTGATAATGACTTGGAAAAAGAGATTACAAAAAACTACAAATATCATTGTGGGGTATGAGATAATGGGAAAAACAATTTCCTATGAGGATTTAACAGAGCATGATGATAATGTATCAAATGATACTGGACCATAAAACCAAATTATGAAATAAGAGCATCAATATGGAACATAGATTTTTTCATTGAGAGAAATTTTGAATTTCTTATGGAAATAGGATAAAGATCCATATTATTTTGTGTAAGTGAACCATAGTATAGAAATATCTTCATGGATAGTGGTTCTTCAGAATGAACATGAAGCCCTACACAAGAATAAGACTTAGGATCTTGTTCAATTACATCACAGAAATAAGTCCATTGGGAACAAAGAGGTTTAAAAGATCAATAAATATGAAAAAAGACAATGTGTAAGGATATCATACGAGACTAGTGGTCAAAGGATTTTCTCAGAATGAAGTTTTTGATTTCAATGAAATATTTTCTCATGTTGTTATACAGATCACTATTCAGGTTGTTCTAGAAAAGTGTGGTATATAAACTCTACATCAATAGTAGCTATATGTGATAAAAACTTTTCTCCATGGTGATCTTGATGAATAAATCTATATGATCCAACCAAAAGGTTTCACTGAAGAAGGTAACTAGAACTTGGTTTACAGGTTGAACAAATCTCTATATAGCCTCAAAGTAGCACCGAGGTGTTGGTACAAGAGACTTTATTCCAATATCATGAGTGGTGAATATGAAATAAAAAATTCAAATACTTTTTTATATTTCAAGAGTCTAGATGGTAATTATTTTATCATTATACTATTGTGTGTGGATGAAATTTTGATTAAAGGCCCCGAAAATGTTCAAATCTAGGAAACAACGGAATAATGGGATAGGGAGTTTGATATAAAGAACTTGGGTCCCAAAAAGAAGATTCTTAGGATATATATCCACTATGAAAGAAATAATAGGATTATTTGGATATAAAAAATAATTACTTGAAGAAAGTATTGAAATTATTTAACAAGCAAGATTGTAACCCAATATCTTTGCCTCTTCCCTTTAATTTCATGTTATCCTCCATGATGATTCCTAGAAGTGAAGTATAGAGGATTTAAATGTATCAAGTGTTTTATTCATAGTTAGTCGGGAGTTTGATGTTTTATATGATTTTCAATAGACCCAACATTTAATAGGTAGTGGGAGGAGCTAGTCGATACATGGAGAATCCAGGACATGAGTATTGGAACATGGTGAAGAGGATCTAGAGATGAATTAAGGAGACCTGAAAAACTATACTATGTTTTGGAGGATCAAATTTTATTATCATGGGATTTGTTGATTCAGATTTTACAAGTGATTCTAACCATTAGAAATCCACTTATTATTGTGTGTTTACACTTATAGGAGGACCTGTGAGCTGATTTCAAAAATTATAGTTGGTTTTGGCCTTATCCATGATAGACGTAGATTATATTGTATCTATACATTCTTACATTGAAAAGATTTGTTTGAAAAGGTTGTTGGAGGAACTCAATCACAAACATGATAAGATTTCATTGCTTTTTGATAGTTAGAGTGATTTCCACATTTCAAGGAATCAATCTTTCATTCCATAATGATTAAGATAGGTGTAAAATGTCATTTTTTAGATGTGATAGTAGAAGGAATTGTGGATATGGATAAAATTAATACTAAATAAAGTTTGGAAGATTTCCTGATGAAGAAAATTAGCTAAGATAAGCTTATATGGTGTATATCCTCGAGGAATGTTATAGTGACATGAGCTGTATGTTAGGCAGATAGAATGGATGTGCAGAGAGGTGACTGGTTCTTAATCAAATATTCAAGTGGTATATATGTCATAGAATTTTATAGAGAGAAAACATAATTTTTCCCCATTTAATTCATTCAATGTGAGTGAATCCCTACCTTTACTTCCCCCATTTAATTTGGTAAAAAGTATTTATTTGAGGGGAGGAAAATGGAGGGTGTGGGAATCCTATAAAATGTTATCCCCCTAATAGTTTTCATTATCAGCTTCTCAAGAAAGAAATCATATCTTCGCTTCAGATTTAAGTGTAGTATGTTATGAGGTGTTTATCTATTTATTCAAGATTTTGTATTTTTAGAGTTTTATCTTTGTATTTTAGAGAGAGAGAGAGAGAGATATTTTTTCCCACATTTTACCATAGTGAGATCCTTCTATATTCCCTTATTTTGTTTATCCCATTCACTTTTGGGGTTTCCATGTTACATACTATGTTCATTTTATTTATGCATTTTTTCACTTTATTTTTATCTCATAATTATTACTGTTTTGAAGGTACAATTATTTTTTATCCATAAAAATGGACACCAACACATTACTATCTTCCATAGGGTAGTTTTTTGTTTAATTTAAAGGCGAGTTTTAAGATCAAGGTTAGTTTAGGTTGTATTATATGGTTATGGGGGTTGAATTAGGGTTTAGGGTGAGACTATAGGATTTTGTTTAGGGTGTAGGTTAAGGATTAAATTTAGGATGTAGTTTCAGGATTATATTTTTGGTTTTTTTTTTCATTTTTGTAGATTGAAGATTGTGATTAACATGGAGGTTGGAGATGAGTAGTAAATGTGATATCTTTTATTTTTTTATTCATAATCTGGCATGATATATAAATTTTTTATGTTAGGGGTAAGTTTAGGCGTATGTTTTTTATAAAATTTAGGATGGGGGTGGTAATTGTGGTATTTGATGGCATGTAGTATTCATTATGATAGTTATTTTTACATTCTTATTTAGAAATATGTTTCATCACATATGTTTGGAATGTTCCTACTTTCTTATGGTGAATTTTTAATAGGGGTGTAGGGTATTTAGGTAGTTGGGGTTTTAAGGTTATGGGTGTATGATTCTTTATCAAATTTATGATGTGGATGGTAATTGTGGTATTTGATGGCATGTAGTATTTATTTTGATAGTTATTTTTTCATACTTATTCAGACATATGTTTCATCACATATTTTTGGGATTTTCTTATGGTGATTTATAATATTATCTTATAAATTTTTTTATAGTTATATTCATTATGGATATTCATTTATTTTATGGTATCAGAAGATAATATGTGACATTTTGAACCATATATTTTGGATTTTTTCTTGTGGTGATTATACTATTATTTTTTACATTTTCAATAGTTATGTTCATTATGGATATTCATTTATTTTATATATTACATGATATTACTAAAAATTAGTACTAGGGGTTGTATGGTTTATGTGCATTTAGGATTTTGAATGTAGTTTAGATATATTGTTTATGGGTTAGAATTTAAGGAGGATTTTGGATGTATGATAAGTTTTATGGTTATATGATGGGTTAATGACAAGGTTTATGGATTAGGTTGAGGTTTAAATTTACATTTGTGTTATATGATTAGTTTTATAGTTGGTTAAGTGGTCTAGGTGGTATGATGTTTAGAATTTACATTATAGGATGGTGATTAGGATTAGGTTTAGATTATAGGTTTAGGTTTAGAATATAATATGTATCTTGGGTTATACTATTAGTTAGGTTTTCTTATGGTGGTTATACTATTATTTTATACATTTTTCTAGTTATTCTTATTATGGATGTTAATTTATTTTATAGTATTAAATTATGTAAATGAAATTTTGTACTAGGGGTTTAGGGTTTATGTGGGTTTAGCCTTTAGAATGAAGCTTAGATATTATGTTTAGGGGTTAGGATTTAAGTTGGATTTAGTCTGTAGGATATTTGTTATGGATTTAGGATGGGTTAAGGATTAGGTTTATAGAGTATGTTGTGGATCAAATTTAGGTTTTTGTTATAGGTTTAGTTTTATGGTTTCTTTGGTGGTATAGGGGGTTCGGTGTTAAGAATTTATATTGTAGATTATATATTTGGTTAATATTTGGGTTATAGGTTTTGTTTTATAACTTAAGATGTTTCTTAGGTTATAGTTTTAGAGCATAAGGAATATAATTTAAGAGTTTTTTTTGGGTTATAGGTTCAATTTTAATGTTATGAGTTAAGGTCTATAGGGATTTGGTGTTTAGTATTTAAGATAAATCACTAAGATTAGGTTTAGGGTGTGTAGTGTTTAGGGGGGTGTATAGGGTTTATGTGTATGGAATCTCGCCTCTTTATTACATAACATTACATAGCATTTTACAAATAGAGAATCTTTTAAAGTTTAGTGTCTTGGAAATACGGTACATAATACATGAAAACATAAAACATTATTCTATTCCAAGTGAATTTATTATTAATGGTTCATCTTATGTACATTTATGGAATCTCATAACCTGGGGACATACATTAAAAGAAAGGGTGAGCAAAAGGCCCAGTAAGGGAAAACAAGGGAAATAGTTTACATGTGAATTTGAAAGATATCAATAAGAACATGAGAAATTTTCATAAAGTCATGAGAAATAGGAATATAATAACAATAAGAAATTGAAAAATAACATGAAAATGTGGCTATAAAATTTAATTTATACATTCATAAGCATATCACTAAGGTCCATCCCCAAGGTGTCATAAAAATTACCAAGGTTATTCACCAAGGTATCATAAAACTTTTCATCTTTAGAGATTATTTCATTTACCCAATGAATTGGAGAAATATCAGGGTAAAACCTTAAAATGTATTTATTATAATGTGATCCAAAGAGATCATAATAAAAATTTCATAAATAACCCCTATAAAATAAAATAAATTGGTTTCATTTCAAAATTAGGGCGTTTTAAAAAGTGCTTAAAAACATGATCATTATGTTTTTTATAACCCACAGAAAGGGAATGAGGGTTTTATGTTTGTCAATTCCGGAATAAAATAAATCAATTTTATGTATTTATGAATATCCCTGAAACTTAAAGAGTTTTTATTATTCACATTATGAAAATAAAATATTTTCTTGAGAAAAGGAGAGAGATTTTGTGACGAAAATTCTACAGCATAATAGGTATGAAACATGGTTATAAAAACATTAAAAAGAGAGGGTAAAAGGGTTAACCATTCATAAAAGACACGTAATAATGTATAGGGACAGAATAAAATATAAATAAGAACATGGTATGGAAATTTTAAAGACATACCATAAAAAAGGGAACTTAAAAGGAAAAGAGAAGTTGAGAACTCTCTTACCTTGAAGAGTAACTTCTAAAACTCTATGATCGTGAGATTGGGGGCTTGAGCACACCATGAGACGACTCCTTGGAAGGTATATATAGAAGATATTAGTGGAGTATGAATTTTTAATGAAGAGAAATTAAGGAATGGGTCGATATTTATAGAAAACATGAGGGTGTTTTTTATTAATTTCTCAGGACACCTCAATAGTGGTATTTGAAAAACCATGGGATTTCCAATGGTATTTTCTGATGGTATTTGGCCAATGGAGACACCTAATTTCATATTATAATGAAAAATAGTTTATAAGAATTTTAAATTACATAATAAATCATTATGATGTCATTAAACACATAGAAAACTCAAAAATGTATTTTTACTATTCACCAAAAAACAAAAAATCTTATAAACTTCTCATAAATTCACCGTAACCTGATATTGACATTCTGAATTCAGAAATGAAATTTATTTTATCATAGGATATCTATAAATATGAGAAATTAAACTTTTAACTATAAAAATACTTAATTATTAAAAATAATAGCGGACAGAAAATGCAATCTATCACGCATAATAAAATTTTTGACAGTTGAAAAAAATAAAATTGTTTTATCATTTTTAATTAAAAAGGGGTGTTTTAATAACACTATTTCATTATAATAAACATTATTAATAAAACTTTAATTTAATATGATAATTTGTATCTTTCAAAAAAATACTATTTTTACTAGAAAAATCAATTTATCAAATTTCATCTCAAATTTTAAGCAAAAATATTCATAAAACGAAAATTATAAAATAAATTTTTTTATTTAAAAAAAGGGATTAAATTTTAAGTAACTAGGGTCTTGACACATAACCCCTTAAAACACTTTTATAAGACCTAAGGGCTAGGTGTGCGATGGTGATGGACTCTTGGGGAGGCTCGGATAACATCGTCCGAGTGGTAATATCTACTAATTTGAACTTCTTATGTAAACGATTTCATTCAAGAATAATGTGTTGAATCTTTACTTGGTCTTGGTCAAGAGTGAAGCCTAGTGATGCTACCTCTCATCCAAGTTCTAACAAATGGACTTCATACAATAAGAGTCTAATGGATGATTCCATCAACTCTTCTTTGCGCATTAATTTTCAATTATCAATTCTATTTATAAACAATAATTATAATGTTAAAATTTATTATTGTTTCCAACGGTTATATTAATCAATGGTCATATAAAGGTCAAAACCCAATGGTCACATTTCATTTATAATTATATATTTTTACTTATTATTACATACTAAAACATACATTTTCAGGAAACAAAATATTATTCAAAGGTTCAGGTCATTACAAGGTGTGTTAATGATTTATAATAGAGGATAGAGATTAAGTTTAGGGATATGATTTAAGGATGATTTCAAGTGTAGGTTAATTATTCTACATTAATGATGGGTTAGGGGTTCAGGGAGTATGCTGAGGATCAAATTTATGTTTGTGTTATTGGTTTACGTTTATTGTTGGTTATATGCTCTAGGGGGTTAGAATCTTAGAAACTAGATTTTATGTTAGGTTTTGGTTATATAAGAATAAGTTTAGAATTTGAGATGTATCTTGGGTTATAGGTTCTGAATTTAAGATATCTAATTTAAGATGTAGTTTCAGTTATATAGGTTTAGAATTTAAGATATAATTTGGGTTACATAGGTTTAGAATTTAAGATTTAGTTTAGCGTTTAGGATTTAGGTCGTAGGTTAGGGGTTATCGATGGGTTAAAGGTTTAGGTTTAGAATTTAATATGCAGTTTGGGTTATAGGTTTTGAATTTATAAAATATTTTGGGTTATAGATTTAATTTTCCAGTTTGAATGAAAAATGCAGGTCATCAGTTTTGGGAAATGGTTATGGATTAAATTTAGGTTTGGGATAGGTTTTGTTTTAAGGTTAGGTTTCTAGGTGTTAAGGGCTAGGAGCTTTGGTGTTTAGAATTTAGGATATAGGTTAGGTATTTGGATTAGATTGTTGGTTTAGGACTATAACATCTTAGGATATTAGTTTTTGGTTATAGGTTTGGGTTTATAATTTAATATTTCATTTGGGATATAGGTTTAGTTTTATGTCTAGGGGTTAGGCATTAAGGTCATGCTTTGGTGTTTAGTATTTTGAATATAGGTAAGGGATCAGGTTTAATTTGTAGGTTAAGGATTATATTAATGGTATTAAGTGTTTAGTTTTACAAAATTGAGGATTATGTGTTTAGTTTTTGTTTATAAGTTTAGTTTTTTAATTTAAGATGTTTTTTGGGTTATGGTTTTATAATTTACAATGTTCTTTGGGTTATATTTTTAAGCTTAGGGGTTTGGTGTTAAGGTTTAGGGGCTATAGTGTTTAGGATTTAAGATGTAGGTTAGAAATTATGATAAGGGAGTAGGATACATGTTAAATTAGGTTTGGGATAATAGTAGGTTTAGGTTTTGGGTTTAAGATGTAGTTTGGAACCCAAAATTACTATAGGAAATTTATCAACACATTCCCTAAATCCTAAACAACTCATCCCTAAAATGTGAATCAATATTTGAGTAATATAATTTTTCAGACTTAGGGGATTAAAAAGTGTGATCCAACCCTGTATTCTAAGGATACCAGGCTTTATATCAACATAATAAAAACCATAATATATATATTCCAGAGTGGAAGATGGGACAAAATATTGAAAATTCCCTTCCCTAAGGGTGTCATTTGATAATGATAAAAAAAAACAGAATTCTAAGATCCTATTATTAAGATAAAATAAATTTAGTCATATTTCCTAAGGTTGTAGGGGTAGATGAGAAATTATAGATTTCCTACATTAAGTAATCTTGTCAGAAATAATACCCTTACTTTCTTCAATAATAGTCATTTCTCCCTTCTTCAAAATTCACCTAGACAGAGAGTTAAGATCACTAGATCTTGTGAAGGATCTTTTATATAAAAATTGGGTTCTCCTCATAAGGAGTACATGTACCCAGATCCTTAGTCCCATCAGAAACCTGAGAGATTTAATCCTAATAAGGATTCAAATCAATCTAAGTATTCCCTTTAAACCAAGATTTTGAAGAATTAGGTGGCCTCGAATCTGGATTCAACACCTCCACCTAGGAAAAAGAATTCCCTTTCCTAGTCTTGAAATGTGAAGCCTTAAAAATCATAGCCACACTGGATTGCTTACCTAAAACCATGGGATCAATAATTCTATCATAGGAACATAGATGGATTGGGTTAATAGCAACTTCAATTGGAAGAACCTAAAAACAACACTCGAAGAAGCTATCAGAAATAGAGATCACAATCAAACTAAAAAGTCTCCATTCTCACTCATGATCAACTCCCACTCTAGAGCCATATAATAATAATAATAGTAATAATAATATTATTATTATACACTAATAATTATAATTATCACTAACTAAATATATTTTTAATTAATTAATTAGTGAAAATAATTAAAATGTAAAATTTATATTTAATTAAGTGAAGTAATATAACTACATATATTATAATATTATAATATTATAATAATAATATAAATACTAATAAATGTTAATAATAAAAAGATAATAACAATAGAATAATAATAATACTAATATATATAATGTTAAATAATATATAAATTTAATATTTACTAATAATATTAATAATTACTAATAATAATATATAATAAACTAAAAATTGTAAATATAACTAATATACCATAAAATCTAAAAATAACCAAAAAACTGAAAAACTATTAAACTAATTATTTAAAATTAAGTTATACATATGAATTTTTTTTAATTTATATGTGCATCAGTGAGTGAGTTAAAGGAGCATGGCTATAAGTTATTTTCACATTCACTTTTCACAACATGTTTGCTCATATAAAACATGCCACCTTTAACATTTTTGTAGTTGCCTGAAGATAACGCCGCCACTTTCCATTCTATGATACACATGCATGATCCATCATCATAAGGTGAGCCTGCATCCATGCTATACCCGTAGGCCAAGAAGTAATCATCCCAAAGGCCCACCAAAAACATCACCAGTATTCCCACAGATAGTGTAGGTATGTAATCCCAGGTGTTCTGGACCATAGGGACCCTTTTTTATTTCCCTACATCAGGATTTTTGTCTCCACCTTTCCCTTCTACATCTCACCATCAGATATTTCTGCCTAAATATAACCCTTCCACCCAAAATTCCCGTTCATGAGAACCTGCTCCATCACCATTAGGATTGCTACCCCCTCGACCCTGCCTCTTGTCATTATAGTCCACTCCCGCCCATCCGCCTAAATCTGGTGATGCCTTCACTCACCTACGCTTATCATCACTGGAGACCATCACCTTTTTTTGGTTTTCTGAATATGACCTTTCCGCCTATCGTTCTGCATTACACATTCCTACTTCGTCACCATCAGGCCCATCTATGTTCAATCCATGACCACAATCACCTATATAGCATGTAAAATGAACCCCACCACCACCGAGCATCACCCTCCATCACAGTCTGTCATCTTCCATCCACATACATTAATCCATGACCAAATTCACCCCTGCATGTCACTACCAGAGATCATCCCCTCCTCTGTGATCGCCTGAAGATGACCCCACCACCCGGTCTTACCGGTTACGCACACCTTTTTCATTGCCATCAGGTTCTTCTATATTTAGTCCATGCCTGCACTCCCTCGCATCACAGGAGAAATTAATGCCCCCTCCATAAAGTAGGTTCCACTAAAATGGGCGGCATTATAAGATTCCAGTCCATCCTAAATTTCTTTGTATAAGGAGGCAACTAGATTTGAACTCTTATGTGGTGAATGTTACTCAAGAAACCAAAACCACTCAAGTATAGCCCATTTCACAATTTTTTTATTGAAACCAATAATCATAACTATAACTTACTAAATTATAATTGGAATAGAATAATTATTATTATAATAAAACAAATATTTATAATTATAAATAACTAAATATAATTTTAATTAATTAGTTATACTATGTCTAATACATAAAATTATAAATATAAATATAATTAACGGAAGTATAAACTATTATAATTATGCATATAATAATATTATATCCATAGTATAAATAATATTAAATTTTAATAATAAAAAATTATAATAATAGAATAATGAATATAATACTAATATATATAATGTTAAATAATATTTAAATTTAAATTATTCTAATAATAATAATAACTAATATTAATATAAATTTAACTAAAACATGTAAAAATAAGTAATAAACTACAAAACTATGAAAATAACCTAAAATCCCTAAAAAGGTTAAACAAATTAATTAAGTCAGGTAATAAATAAAGAAAAATGTAAGTGATTTCGATTTGCATTAGGTGGTTAGCTAAAGGATCAAGTTTGTGGGGATTTCCAGCAAGTGTCTTTCACATGAACTCTGAAAAACTTGTATACCCATGTAAAAAATGTGTCTCCTTTTTTTTCATCCCACTTCATCCATGCTTCCTAGTCATACTGAGGGAGTTACATCTTACGATTGTAAAATTAGAATAGAAACCCACAACCAGTGGGAATAATACTATTGAATCTGAGAAACTATCCTCTCTAAGGGTGGAACATTAATGATTTTATCTAGTGACATTTACAATTTATCCAAATATTAATCTATAAAAACATTACATAAAACCCCCTTTTAAATGATGGAAATCAATTTATTGATTGTTAACGAAATGAATTATATATTTTTTTAAAATGGTAAACAATGTGTATAAATGATATTTATAGTTACTTGATGCTAAAGTCTCATTTTCAACTTATTATAGAATTAATTTAAGTTTAAAATAATTACTAAATTAGAATTATAAATAATTAATAATTAACAAATAATAATTATTTAAAATTTTAAATAATAAACAATAAATAATTATAAATAATAAATAATAAATATTAATAATTAATAATTAATAATTAATAATTATTTAATAATATTTCCATTAATCTAGATTTGGTTTTCAAAAACCATTTCTAAAATAATATTTTTAAAAAAATAAATTTAATGCTGTATTTTTAAAAATCATTGCGAGAAAATAAAAAAAATACACATTTAAGAACAGAATTTTAAAAACCAATGCTAAATAAATTTTCATGAAGCTTTTAGTGGAGGTAAAAAACTACCTCAAATTTCAAATTTTCTAAAAGTGATCTAACATGAAAGTTTGTTTTGTTATCTAACAAGGATATTGATGACTCTCATCAACCAAAACTGGGGACACCAGATGGACCAACTACTTGATTGTGGTATTGGTTTCACCAGACAACACAATATCAACTGACCCCTTAGTAACACCACCATAGCTATCTATCTTGATAAGCAGGGATTTAGATGATGTGACTAAAACATCCATTCACATGGATGATTTTCCAATGGTTCCTTTGGTCTATAAGACATCAAGGGACTCCCACTCCTTTGGAGTAGTCACCTGTAAATTTACAGCTTGAGAAGCCATAGGTATAATTGTATCATGAACCCCTGTGTCACTAGGCTTTATAATCAATAAAGCACATCCCAATTCCAATAGAGCATGTGGAGTATGAGATCCATATCCATTATGGCTATCATCCCTATAATCTTGACATCTAACTATTATATTATTCTCCCCGGGATGGTGTTGATGTTGAGTTAGAGAAAACACGTGTAGGTGTTCCTACCACAACATGAGTACTCATATAATATAAATTACTCTAAATAGAGGTTTCAACCATATTTTCTGGTACCACTTATTGCAATAAATGTTATCTCCATCCAAGAGTGGTTTTATGGTATATGCTTTAGTTTATTTTCCTGTAGTGACATATTAAAATTGGTTTTCAAAATTAAAATTATATTAATTTTTTCTTTTCAAAATTATCTAAGTTTATATTTATTATGAAAAATTATATTATTATTTTCATCTCTTGTTCTTTTTTTGCTTCTATCTAGGATTTCTGTTGGTGCTAATGGGCCTTAGTGTATGCTTATGATTTGGATTTGGGGTGTGGCTTGTTTTTTTGGGCTTGATCCTCTCCATCATTCCTCATGTGCTCTTGATCACTGATGGATGATGATCATTTGAAAATGTTATATGTTTTTATAGATGATCTGCATCATTTCCAGACATCCTCTCTATTTTTATTGCATGTATTGGATTTTTCACAAGACATTTCACTTGCCTGGTTATTGTGATTCTTCCATGATCCCTTGAATGAACACTTTCCCCCCTCATCTATGACACATGACACCATCCGCCTACCTCAACTCTATTTCCCCAAACCTCCTATATTAATTTCCATATATATTGGGACATTTTTTCATCTTTTTCCCTAATATTCATTGAGTTAATTGGTTCTTCAGTGCTCTATTTTAGAGAAAATATAGTGCAAGAGAGAGGGTGGAGTTTTTCTAATCCTCTTCCATACCTACACAACCATTATTTTAGTGATTACCTCTAGTAGAGATCTCACCTAAATCCATCATTGTTCAAAAAAGACATCATTAGGAACACCCATCCTCATCAGCATTGTTGAACTTCATCAAGGAACACTTATTGTGTTATTGGTGTAGGCAAGGTCTATAAGGATATCTTTGTTTTGTTTCATCAATTCTACATTTTATATTATTTCATTTCTCAATTATTTTTGGGGTTATGTGCATGATTCCATATAGTTTTAGGTCATATGTTACCATCTTTATGATAGGGTTCACCGCTGGCTCCGGGAGTGATGAGGTCATTATTCTTAGATTTCTTATGTGGTCCATGAGCACTATTTCTCTATTTTTATCTTCTTCATTGTATGTTTTTTTCATAATAATAAATTTGGCGGTGGTTTCCATTCCATTTATATATGATCAATGTGATTTGAAGCACTTAAATCCCTTATGTTCTTTACTTTTCAACATTTGTTTTGTTGTATATTCATTTTTATCAACTTTATTTTATTTCTTATTTACTAATATCTTTAAAATTATTTAGCTTCTCAATGATAATAAATATTTTCCTATAGATTTTGTTTTGGTTTTTCTTTCCAAACACCTCTACCCTCCCATAATAATTGGTATTACAACCATTATTTTCTAGTTAAGCATGTACTCTTTTATGTTAGAAGTTGTGAAGTTCCATGGAGAAAATTATTTTAATCCTTGGATAGTTAAGATGAGGGCGTTGATCTTCCACAATGGTTTTAAGACACCCTCTTAGGTCCTAAGAAGCCTGTAGTTATTATTTCCACTAACAGACTATCGTCTACCAAATATATTTATACTGGCCCTATTATTCTTGAGAAATCCCACTATATGTTGTTGTTAACATTAGTAAACAATATTTTACATGAATTCTTTCATGAGACTAATTCTAAGGCTATATGGCCTAAATGTGAACATCTGTATAAGTCTAAGTGTCTTCTGGGTCATTTATACAATGAAATATTACATTATACTTTTAAAATGGACCATGATTCTTCTATCTGTATTCATATTTATAATTTTAATAATGTTTTTCTTCAATTAGATAATATAAATGTTAAAGTTAATGATGAATATTAGTCCATTATCTTATTGAATTACTTTAATGATTCTTTTAATTATTTAAAATATTATACGATGTGTGGTAGAGAATTGATTTCTTTGGATGAGTTTAAATCATCTATGTTGTTCTGATAACATCAAACACATGGTTTGAAGGATGATTTTTGTGGAGTAAAATCTAAGTCACAATTAATTCATGTTATGGGTAAAGTGAAAAATAATAATAAAGAATGAAATAATTGAAAATATTTTATGAAGTTCTTCTATTTTAAGTGTTCTAAGGCTGAATATATTAAATGATTTTGTCCTAAATTAAAATAAATGGATAGTATAACCCAAACTAATATAGTATTCCCTGGGTTCTCCACTTTGGATGTTCATTAATTTTTTTTCCAACAAAACATTAGTTAGAATTAAGCATTGATTCTAGGTAGTCTCTCTTCCGTGATATAAGGACCAGATCGAAATTTGTTTATAGGGGAACCCGATTTCAATATAGGCCATGTTATGATTTTTCTATGATATTTAGGCTTCAGTGAATATTTTTATCTTTTAAAATTCCTGGTTTTGGCCACTGTGTACTTTTATTGCCTTTAATATTTCATTATTTTTCTAAGATTTTATGAGCAGTAGACTTTACTATCTTTTAACCACTAGTTAAAGTTTTGTTTGATTTCATTCAGGTCTTAAGATTCTTAGGATAATGTAAATCCTTCAGTGGAGACTCACGTATTGGTTGTAATATATGATTTTGATGTTGTTTCATAGTCATATAAATTCTGAGCGCGATTAATTTTCATGATAACAGTATATGGGTAGTATGGGTATAACAAGTTCCACTTTCAGCACATGTTTTGTGGTATTCAGACTGGGTGAATATTTTATAGAATTAGGTATTTTTATTTTGAAAAGCTATCTAAACTAGCCAATAGATTAGGAAAAATATATTGGAAGAACACCATTTTTTAATATTGTTATTTTAATTTGAAAAGGTATATATTTTTCAAATTTGGTTTTCAAAATTAAAATTCTTTTAAAGTTTGCCATTAAAAATAATTCTAGCTTATTATTATTATTGAAATTATATTATTCTGGTATGGTATCTTGTACATTTTGGGCTTGTATCTAGGATTTATTGCATCGCTTCTAAGCCTGTATGTATGTTTGGAATTTCACTTTGAGGCATGGACTAGTTTCGCTGACTAGATCCTTTCCATCACTCCCCATGCACTCCTGACTATTGATGGAGGGAGATTGTACAAATCCGGTCTATGTTTTTTTTGTTTTTTCTTGATGATCTATGTCATTTCTATTAATAATATTCAATGAGTCTACATGTCCTTTATTTTACCTAAGTCATTTCATCTTCATGATTCTTTCATTCTCTCTCAATAGAACACATTCACCCCTTGTTTGTCACACCTGATACTAGTTTCCTGCCTCACCTTTAATTTCCTACACTTAATATCTTAATTTCTAGAGAGAGTGGGACATAAAATCATCTTCTTAACTATAAATATTTGAGTTCCCTATTTCACTAATTCTCTATTTTAGAGATAAGGGTATTGGTAGGGGGGTTAGGATAAGGGGATTAGAGTTATTGTCAGGGTTAAGGGGTCGAGGGAGGGGTTGGGGTTAGGGTGAGGTTTGAGGGAGTTAGGGTTAGGTTGGGGGGGGGGGGTTAGAGACAAGTGGTGTTAGGGTTATGTTTGGGGGGTTATGGTTAGGGTTAGGGTGGTAGGGGATTATAGATAGTATTAAGGTTAGGGTAAGGGTAATGGTTGGGGTTGGGTGGGGTTAGATTTAGAATTAGGGTTAGAGTTCGGGTTTGGTTTTCAGTTAGGGTGAGGGTCAGGGTGAGGGTGAGGGTCAGGGTGAGGGTGAGGGTGGGACGGGGAGGTTAGGGTTATGGTTAAGGTGAGGGTCAAGGGGTGTTAGGATTGGGGTTATTGTGGGGCATGATGTGGGGTAGGGTTAGGGTTGGGGGTAGTGTTAGGGTCAGTGGGGTTGGGTGAGGGTTAGGGTTATGGTTATGGTTTGAGTGAGGGTTTGGGTAGGGGTTAAGGTTATGGGTGGGGGGTTATATGGTTATGGGTGGGGTTTTTTTTTTGTTAGGGTTGTGGGTGTTAGGGATACGGTCATGGGTTAGGGTCGCGGGGTGGGGGTTGGAGTTAGGTTCAGGGTCGGGGTGGGTGTTAAGGGAGAGGGGGTAAGAGTTATGGTTAGGGTTAGGGTTAGGGTTAAAGTGATGGTTGGGGAGTGTTAGTGTTAAGGTTACTGTGAGGGCTAGGTGGGGGGTTAGGGATAATGTCAGGGGTGTTAGGGTTAGTGTCGGGGGCGTTAGGGTGAGGTGAGGGTTAGTTTTGGGGTGGGGTGGGGTTATTGTTTTGGCTAGGGTTCATGTCGGGGGTTACGGTTGGGGGGGTTTGGGTTAGGGTTGGTGGGGGTGTTAGAGTTATAGTTGGGGTGGGGGTAGGTTTAGGGTTATGATCTGTGGGGGTGGGGGGGATTGGTGTGTGGGTTGGTGTTATGCTCAAGGTCAGGGAGAGGTGTTAAGGGAGATGGTGGATAGGGTTTGGGGGTAGGGGGTTTTAGGTTGTGGGGTGGGGGTGTGGGTGGGAGAGGGCGTGGGGGGTCTGGGTTAGGGTAAGTTTTGGGGGGTGGGGTTTGGATTAGTGTTATGGTTGGGGGTAGGGTTGAGGGGATAAGGTTATGGAAAGGGTTAGAGTTGAGGGTTAGTGTTATGGTTACGGTTGAGGGCGGTTAGGGTTATGATTAGGGTTGGGGGGTTGGGGTCAGGGTTGGGGTTGGGGTAGGTTTAGGGTTAGGGTTGGGGGGAGGGGATGGGTTATGGTAACAGTTGGGGGGTTGGGGTTATGGTTAGAGTCGGTGGACTTGGTGGGGGGTTGGGGTTCAGGTTGGGGTGGGTGGTTTAAGGAGGGGGTGGGGTTAGAGTTAGGGTCGGGCGGTTTAGGTTAGGGTTAGGTTAAAGGTGGGGGTTAAGGGGTATGGCTAGGTTTGGGGTTGGGGCAGGGGGTTAAGGTTGGGGTAGAATTATGGTTAGGGTATGGAGGGTTCGGTTTAGGGTTAGGGTCAGGGGGAGGGTGGGTTAGGGTATGGGTGGGTTAGGTTTAGGGTTGGAGGTGTTAGGTTCAGGGTTGACTGGGGGGAAGTGGGGTCAGGGGTGTTTAGGTTTACTGCTAGAGTTGTGGTTGGGTGTATGGGTTAGTGTTAGGGTCAGGGTTAGGGTTAGGGTTGGGGAGTAGGGTTAGGTTTAGGGATAGGGTGATGGGTGGGGGGTTGTGTGGGGGTGTTTAGGTTTAGTGTTAGGGCTAGGGTCAGGGTGGGGGTGGTAGGGTTAGAGTTAGGGTTGGGGGATTAGTGTTAGGTTTAGGGTCAGAGGGTGGTAGGTTTACGATCAGGGTTGGGGGATTAGGGTTAGGGTCAGGGATGGGGGGATTAGGGTTATGGTCAATGATAGGGGGTTATCATTATAGTTTGGGTTAGGGGTGTGTGGGGTTAAGGTTACATTTACTATTAGGGTTAGGGTTGTTGGAGTTGGCGTCCTTGGACCTACTCTTTGAAATTTGATTACATGTATATTTGATGTATTGAATATTAAGAAAACTTATTATTACATATTTATAGTTATAATACATGACTCTAGTGTAATAATTTCATATAGTATACATTGAATTTAATATCAGTTCCCCACTGTGATGAGAACCTTGTTGTTCTAGGAAAATATTATTAAATAATGTTAAATAGTTGGATAAAGTACTAGGATGGAAAAAATAGTACATAGACTATCAGGTTTGAGTACTCATAAGTATGTGAGTCTTTTTCTCATGAAGTTCACACTTGGTAAATTCTGTGATAGGATATTATGAGAACAGACCCTCTAGTAGTAATTCTACATGTTTTAATGTCATCAGATATTTCTATATGCGAGCATGCATGCTATTCCTTAAACTTTAAGATTATTATTAATGCACTTTAAAACTCATGTACATAGATGTATTTCATAAACCATGATGATAATAGTTCATTGAGATTCTGGACACATTGGGTGCATCATGAGTGACTTATCATTAATGGATAAGTGAAGGAATGATTTGTACCTTCTATCCTTATAGAAGCTAATATCTCAACCTTTTTATTATAATAGAACAATTTTCCTAAATTCCATGTCCATGGTGTAACATCATGTTTATTTTAGATAGTCAATGAAAGTGGTATAGATAATATAGGTTGGTGACACGAATGTGAAACCTTCTTGATGAGATATTGTAATAATGTGATTATATTACATATTGAGGGTTCATATTTTGTTTTCGTCATTGTGATGTTATGTTCTTTCTATTAGGAACCTTTACCTATTTCTAGACAGTAATATTGCACTTATGGAAATCCCACCTAAGGCCAATGAGGAATAATCCTATAAGGCCACATACTAAGTGTTTATATTGATCTTGATTAAATTATATTTTAATTTTGTTAATATAATACATTTTATTCCCAAGACTGAGGAATAATTTTATTCATGTTTTATTGATCACATAAATTAAATAAATATTTATTCACCGAAATGTGTATATAAATATATTTATTTATTTTATTTAATATTTAATAAATATTTATTTTTACAGTATGTGAATAAAAATATTTATTTATGAATGAAATATTTATTCAGGAACTAAATAAATACCAAGGAGTTAGAATGGGCCAAGACTGTGTCTGGTGATAAAATAATTATTTAAAAGCTGGTAAATATAATTTATAAATTTTACAAGTTGGCACACCACAAAAAAATATTATTATTATTATATGGTATGGGGTTTATTAAGGGTTTTAAATGTTATTTAATGGCTAGAATTAAATTTAATAATATTTTAACCTAAACCCCAAGTATATAAATTAAAGGTTATGTCTACTGTGTATTACATTCAAAATTTTGAATAGAGAATTATTGCACACAATGAATCCTATCTCGAATCCTCCTTCTCTCTCCTTCCCAATATTGAAAAACAAAAGATAAATGCCTTAAAGATCAAAGAATGAGCTATCATGAATGAAAAATGAAAGACATTCAATTCACCATGCTTGCACCTGGAGATCAAGTGGTGTTGTTCAGAGATCATAGGAGCACATGTAAATCAATGGTAGAGGGATTATATCCTTAGATCCTCACAACGTAACAAAGGCAATCAGAAAGGGTCTTTTTAGATAATGAAAATTCATCAAAAAAGAATGAAACCTAAGACGTGGAAATTTATTTGTTTTAATGTAAATAAATTAATTATAAATTAAATGTGAAAGATCTACTATTGGGGTTCATAGAAATTGAAGTTAAAATAAATTTGGATTATCACCTTTCCCATTACACACATCTATTGTCCCAAAACCTAAAAATGGTATCAGAGCATTAAAATTTAAAATTTTAATTATTTATTTGATTATTTATCCATAGACAATTGAGGTTGAGTTTTCATTTATTATTATTCATTATTTAATTCTGTTTGAATTAATTTTTTTTGACATATTAATCATATTCTCTCAATGTTTTATTTTCTTAATGGTTTAAGATTAGATGAAAAATGACTAGAGATTCCATAGGAATGTTCAAAATCATTGTCTGGTAAAACTGGGTTATAGGGATTGTATCTAGAGTACACATCATGTACCCATGCACATTTTACCTGATGTGCCAAGAGTTAATTACATGTAGTAAATTTATTTCACAACACATGTTAATCAGGCCAACCTAGAACAAGAAAAGCATATATATGGTGTGTAGTAGGAATGTGCATGTTTTGTAGTCTAGCTGAATTAACACCCCCAAATTCCCAAGCGTGGGACTCGGATACATGGAAACTGAGGTACATAGTGAGTAGATAAACTGTACACACCATATAGCATCCAATTAGAGGAAAGAATTATAAATTTCATGAAACTAAAAAATTACACTATTAAATCTATATTTTATTGATTGGTACACCAATATCTGTTTGAAAATTCAATAATGGTTTTAAATAATGTTAAATGATCAATTAATTTATTATAATTAATATGACATTGTTTTTTCTACCATTTATTTTCCCTGGTTTCCATAAATTATGGATATCACCAATTAAGATTGGAAGATCATTAATATGAAATTGAATTTATTTGGTTATTTATTAATTAATTAATGAAATCATTTTTAACTTAATAACAAAGAAAAAGTAAATAAATGAATTCAGTCATGTTACTTTTTCATATTATTTTCATGTATGACCGATCATGAGCTTGACCAAGACATTTTTATGTGTTGGTATTAATTTAATTTAATTTAATACATGTGTTTGTAATTATTTAATATTAAATTAAATTATGACCATAGATTTATCACTCCCGCCATTATTATGTAGGACCTACATGTTCAAGGATACATATGTAATCCCATTTAACCAATACTTTGGTTCCCCTCACACGTGTGTAAGTAATAAATACTTGTCATTAATGGATCATCCCAAGGAGTGTAAAGGTGGTTCAAGATGGAACCATAATGAATACAAATCAGTGATACATATATATTAAGGTGGAATTATATAAATCATCACATGACCAGAAAATAGATTTATTTCTATAGGTCATATGGCGATTTAATGTCCACTCATTAATTGAACCATTATATAAGATCATGATCGGTCCATTTACATTATTCATTTATTTATGTCTATGAATTATATATTTCTTCTATACAAGTCTACAATCACATAAATAAATGAGTTAATATAAAAATATGGAATATAAATAAATGGATTATGCATATACGTTTTATCCATCATAGTTAATTAATTATTCAAAATCCACTTAATATTGACAAGAAATGAAAATGATAAAATAATTTAAAATTTATGAAAAATTAATTAAAATCCATCAACCTAATATTAAGTCAGAGTAAGACTTTCATTACTTATTTGGGAATGAAACCATATAACTAAGTGTAGTAAATGGACAATGTCTGGAAACATACTTTTATTGGGCAGTTCTCATGAGAATTTTGGGATTAATTAATCAAACTTTTATTGAGTCTAATAGCCAATGAAAGTTCAGAAAAAATTTGGAGGTAAGTGTTGAGGAAATCCAAGTCAAGATTTTAGGATATTTAAACCCACTCAATGAATAAAGGAGCTACTAGTCTGCAGTTGGCAAGAATTCCTACCTAATTACATTCTTATGGTTTTTATGGCCATATTCTAGATTATTAAGAAAATTAATGGGGATTATTTTCACTAGAATGTTAAAGAAACTAGACATTCTGAGTTCAATGTTTAGAGCTACTGGGACTTGATAAAATAGTCATAGATTTAATAAAAACATTTAATAATAGTAACCTAATTTTTAATAAATAAAATTAGAAATAATTTTCTATTTTTAATTGTAGAATAAAAAGGAAAGTTAATCATCCACACTCTCCGTATGATAAATAATGTAGGAAAAAATTGTTTACATTAACATATTACTCATTGTAAATGAAATACATATATTTTAGTCTATTAATACATGGTTGAATAAATACTTCTCTATAAATTTATTGGTTGTGGTAGTGTATATCCTGAGAATAAAGATTTATAATGATAAATCCAAGAGGTTTATTGGCATAATTCAAAGTACATTCATTGAAAATATAATAAAGATATTCAGTATGGAACAATCCAAGATGAATTTTTTTTCCAGTGTCTCGTGGAATTCCTCATTCTTGGAAAATGGGTTTGCATACACATGAGGGAAAAAAAGAATGGTAAGGATTCCATATGCAATAGTGATTTGGTCAGTAATGTATGTAATGAAATGTACTAGGTAAGATGTCACAAATGCATTAACTGTAAAAAGAAGATATCATGCTAATCCAGGTGACTACCATTGAATGGAAGTCAATACTATCCTTCGGTATCTTAGGCATAATGGGGATATTTACCTAGTTTATAAAGGAGATTAGGAACTAGTCATCAAAGGATATGCTGATTCTAGTTTTTAAATTTATCATGATGACATGAAGTCACAAATAGGATACATCTTCACTATAAATAGAGGTGTTGTGAGATGTAAGAGATTAAAGAAGGATATGTTCATAGATTCCACAATAGATTCTGAGTATATTTTTTCCTCTAAAGATGCAAGAGAAGCATTATGGAAGCAAAAATTCATAAAATATCTTGACTTGGTACCTATAAGTAAATATCCTATCACACTCTATTGTGAAAATAGTACAATGTTGGATCTTACAAAATATCCAAGGTCACATTAGTAAAAATATCACATACTTCAGAAGTATAATCTCATGATGCATTTTTCTTAGAGAGGTGAAGTTGCAGTAAGTAGTGTCTCTATGGAAGAAAATGTGAAGGACCGCTTGACTAAATCCTTGACTCAGCAATGACATGACTATAATGTGAGGTCTAGTAAAATGATGTCGATAGGTGGTTGGCTCTGGTCTATGATGGTATTTGTTGGATTTGGTGTCCTAGGTCCAACTATTTATAAATTGATTACATATATATACAATGGAATGAATAATAATAATACATCTTATTATATATATTTTTTATTATATATGACTCAAATTTTATAATGTCTTATAGTGTACGTCACATTGATAAGATCATAATAGTTCCCCATTATGAGGAGTACCATGATGTTCTATGACAATATTCTACAATAATGTTCTACAGTTGGATAACATATTATGATAAGACACATTGTACATATATTGTCGGGTGTGAGTACTCATAAGAATATAAGGCTTCTTACCATTATGTTCACACTTGGTAAATCTCCAAGACAAGAGATTATGAGAACAGAGCCACCAGTATGAATTATACATGTTTTGGTGTCATCATATATTCTTATCTATGAGTGTGTGTGATAGTCCATAAACTTTAATATTATTATTAATTCATGTTAGAACTTTTGAAATAATATATATTTTGTAAACTATCATGATAATAGTTCATGGTGAAGTTGGATACGTTTGGTACATCATGAGTTACATTTCATTAATGGATAAATTGAGTGGGTGCATCAAAAAGGAACATTTCAATGAGACCCTTGATCGGATTTGGAGCAGGGTTTTCAGTTGGAAGAACATATTGCTGTCATTCGGAGGTCGGGTGATGCTCATAAATAGTGTTCTCTTGTCCATTCCCATGCACGTGTTCTCTGTTGTCAACCCACCAAAAGGCACGGTGGTGAAGGTGAAGAGTGTCTGCTCTTCATTCCTCTGGGATGCTAAAGGGGAAGGAAGATGCCACTGGGCATCTTGGAAGAGGCTGGCTCGTCCTGTGGATGAAGGTGGAGTTGGCCTTCGCGATGTTGAGGACACTATTCTGGGATTGCAAGCACGGTTAACATGGGAAGTTATTATGGGGGAGACTTTCTGGGCAAGGTTTTTTAGAGCGTGATATGGCTGTCAGGGGGAGTTTCACATCCAAGGCGCGACTACCTTAGAGAAGAGCATGTTTGCTCACATTGAGAGGCTTTCTGGCTCTGTCAGGTGGGTCGTTGGCCGGGGGGAGCTCAGCTTTTGGGAGGATAACTGGGCCAGCGAAAAACTGTCTTATGCGGGTTGCCCTTCGTCGGGGATCTCTTTCAGCGAGGCAAGTGACAGGTATGATCTAATACAGGAAACTCTTACTCCCAGCCAGCTTGAACTGTTTGGTTGCATCGTGATGAGTGAGGAGCCGGACCGATGCTGTTTTACGAAGACAAGCAGTGGACGGTACACTGCAGGGGGATACAGGGAAATCCTGCAGGGAGAAAGCCATATGGGGGAACGATGGCCAGCTATTTGGTGCAAGGAGCTACCTATAAGAATGAGCTTCTTGGTGTGGCGGGTGTTAAATAGAGCAGTCCCGACGGAGGATAATATACAGAGTAAAGGGGTCTGCATGGTTTCGCGTTGCTACTGTTGTGATCATCCGAAATCAGAGACGATGGCCCATCTGTTTTTTCAAGGGCAATGGGCCTCTTACATCTGGTCTCTCTTCAGCCATCTGCCCTTTCCGGTTGGTGAGTCCTTCTGTATCCAGGACTACCTGAACGTATGGCTTCCAGGTAGCGAAAACAGGGCAATGGAGCGGACTATCAGAACGCTCATCCTGGTGGCTATCTGCTGGGTTATTTGGGAGGCGAGGAACCAGGTTCGTCTGGGGAATAGCAGGTCTTTGGTGTCTATCCAGGTCCAGTTGAAGTCACTCATTGTTGAGCTTGCATCTCTTGTCAAAGGAGGACTAACATCAGAGACAGTGTGCAACCTGCTCAACCAACCCCTCATTCAGCATAGAGGAAGAGGAATATGGGTGAGGTGGCTACCACCGAACCAGGGTCTGAAGCTGAATATCGATGGATCCTGCATAGAGGGGGTCATGAGAGGTGGTGGGGTGCTCAAAGATTGTTGGGGATCGGTCCTTCTGGCTTTTAGTGCCTTTTACGGTCCAGGGAACTCGCTGGGTGCAGAGGTTCAGGCACTTGCATCTGGGCTGGCGGTGTGTAGGTGGAGAGGAATGCATGTGGTAGAGGTGGAATCTGATTCTGAGTCTCTTGTGAAAATGTTACATGGAGGTCACTGCATTCCGTGGGATTTGACTTATCTCATTCGTAGATGCAAGGCGGAGACAGACCATGGAAGGGCCATTCACCACAGTTGGAGGGAATCCAACTTTGCGGCAGATGCTCTAGCTCGTTTGGGCAGACAGGAAGAGCCTCTTGTCATTTTTGGAAGTTTGAACTCCCTCCCCAATGAGTGCCTTACTATTGTGCAGGGATATTCCCTTGGACTCCATCACTTTCGACCTCCTTGAGGGGAGACCGCTTGTTTTGTAGTTCTTTTCTGAATAATAATAAAAAGTAACTTGCAGGCAGGATAAATTGAGGAAGGATTTGTCCCTTCTATCTTTATGGAAGATGATATCATATCCCTTTGATTGGAAAGGAACTATCACCCCAAATTCTAGGGTCATTGTGTAATGACATGTTTATTTCAGATATTCGAAGAAAGATATGTCGAGCATATAGTTTGGTGACATGGATGTGCAACCTTATTGATGATAAATTGAGAAAAATTTATTATATTATAGAATTAAAATTTTTATGTGGTATTTTTCATTGAAAAATTAAGTTCATTATCTTGGATTTCCAAAAATATATCTTGGACATTAGGAAATCCCACCTAATAAAAATGATAATGAATCCTAGAGGTTCACACACTATGTATTTATGTTAATCACAATTAAATTATATTTGAATTTATTTAATGGAATAAATATTATTCTCAATACTGAGGAATAATATTATTCAAATTTTATTGATATAATAAATTAAATAAATATTTATTCAGTGACTTGTAAATAAAAATATATTTATTAATTTTATTAAATATTTAATAAATATTTATTCACCTAAATTGAATGGAATATTTATTTATGGAAAAAATATTTATTCGGGTACTCAATAAATATTTAGGAGTTCAAACATTCCAAGAACACACCCAATAATAAAATAATTATTTACAATCTAGTAAATATTATTTATCAATTTTCCAAAGATGGAGCACCAAAAAATAATAATAATAATATTATCTAGAATGAGGTTTATTAAAGGTTTTAAATTTTATTTAATGGTTGATACACAATTAAATAATATTTTAACCTAAACCATAACTCTATAAATAGATAGTTATGTCAATTTTGTGTGGTATCCATAACTGTGACTAGAGAATTGTTGTGCACAATGAATTCTCTCTTGACCCCTCCTTCTATCTCCTTCCAAAGAATGAGAAACACAAGATAAATTTCATCAAAACTGAAGAATGGGGGATTAGTAGTGAACAATACAAGACACTTGATTTGACATACTAGCACATGTTGATCAAGTGGGGTTGTTCGCAGATTATTAGAGAATGTGTGGATCACTGCTCGAGGGATTATATCCTTGGATCCTCACAGTGCATGAAGGGAATCCTAAAGGGTATTTTTAGATGATCAAAATTCATCAACAAAGAATGAAACCTATGACAACATAATTTCTTTCTTCCAATATTAATAAATTAATTATATTATTAACATAAAAGATCCACTATTTGGGTTTTGGTAAATTGAAATTAAATGAAATTTAGATTATCACCTTTCCCACAACACACTACCACTGCACCTGGAAGCTACAAGGTTTAGGGTTGGGGTTGGGGAGAAGGGGGTTACAATTTGGTTTAGGGGAAGGGTCCTGGAGGGTTAAGGTTTGTGTTAGGATCGGGGTGGGGGTGGGGGTTAGGGTTAAGGGTTAGTGTTAGGGTCGTGGGGGTTATAGTAAGGGTTAGGTTCAAGGGGTGGTAGTGTTAGGATTAGGGTTAGGTTGGGGGTTAGGGTTGGGGTCGAGGGTAGGATTAGTGTTATATTCAAGAGTGCGGGTGGAAGGTTAGGTTTGGGTTAGGGGGTTAGGGTTAGGATTAGGTTCATGGTTGGGGTGGGGGTGATTTTTAGGGTTAGGGGGAAACCGTTGGGTTAGAGGTTGGGGTTAGGGTCAGGATCGAGGTTGATGTCAGTGGGGGGGGGGTTATAATTCAGGTTAGGGATGGGGGGTTAGGGTTAGGTTGGTGGTCGTGGTCATAGTTTGGGTTGGGGGGGGGTCATGGTCAGTGTAATGGTTGGGGGGTTCAGTGTCATGTTTAGAGTCAAAGGGGGGATTTGAGTTTGGGTTTGGGTTTGGGTTTGGGTAATGGTCGGGTGATTAGGTTTAGGGGGAGGGGGAGGGGGTTAGGGTTAGGGTTAAGGTAGGGGTTAGAAAAAGGGTTAGGTTCATGTGTGTTAGGGTTAGGGTTGGAGGGGGGAGGGGGTTATGTTTTGGGTTTGGGGATGGGGTTAGGTCTAGAGTTAAGTTCGGAGGTAGGTCCAGGTTGCTCTCAGTTATTCCTTGGATTCTCTATCTCATGTCTGGTACTACATAGTTCCATTCTCCAAGAACAAAAAATAATTCTCTCTAAGATCATACTATTATTGATCAATGATACACTTGGCTTAAAATTTATCCCCCTCATAATGAAATCCCAATGAATTGGGTTCTATACAATTCAATAGAAATCCCCCAGTGTGACAAAACCAAAGGATCCCAAAAATTATTCTTGAATGAATCCTCTTATATTATATATTGTTGGCCAAGGGATCCTTCTACTTTGTAAAAATATGATTCATATTTTTTCCTATATAAATATATAATCAATGATAGAATAATATCCATTTTTAATATTGAAGGGACTCCTTAGTTCGGGCCAAAACTATGTCACTACTTAATCACTATCGAACGATGTAATAATTTTAATTCCTTGAAGATTCCATCAGAGTGAACTATATTTATAATAATAGGCCATTAAATACATCAGAATCATTCTCAATAATTCCATAATAAGTGATCCAATTTATTTTATTTGGTTTGGGTAGAAACCAAAGATCTTGAGTGACCCATATGATAGAACAACATAAAAGATAAATAAGTTTCATTAATTTATTAATTTTCATTCTATGTTTGAAGTAAAAAATTTTAAATTAAGAATCCCTTCATTGCATGATTCATTCATACACATGTATATGTAAGATATTTTAATGGGGAAATGACTTAGAGGTACATTTTGTGAAACAACCTGTCATATCCGATAGAAAATGATTCCATGATCCTGAACCGACCTTGCATAGGATCGCAAATACCAAGTTTATATATGAAGAGAAAATATCATTATATTATAGTCTATAATTGATTTATTCTATGTAATAAAAATTTACAGGGCCTCATTGATAAGGGCTACAAGATCTCGTTTATTGGAACCCACGATGATGGACCCAAATCCATTTGTATGGACCATTTTATTTTCAAATTAAAACCCCCTTGTATATGTTAGAGTGAAAAAGTTCCATCATCATTGTGGAATAAGAAGACTTAGTATCTTAATGAATTTATTTAAATGGATTGGATTTATTAGATCTAAATCCACTTTTGGGGTTTGTGAGTCAAATAAATAAAGATATTTTTTATTGTAAAACTTCTTTGATAATCCATAGAGAGAAAGTTCACTAATAGACCAAGGGATAAGGAATTAGACTCATTCACTTTCAGATTATGAATGTTTGGAGTCCATATTATACAATGATACATTTATTTTTATAATTATAATTGAATTTTGATATAAAATCAGTCAATTTCCGGCATCATATCCATATTTAGTGAATTTATCATAATAAGTAGATCCAACTACATCTTAAGATCCATATCATTATCACTCTCAATATTTGTAGCACTATCATCCATAAGAAAGACATTTTTTTTCTATGAACGTTTCCATAAGTAGCATAAGAGAAGGAAAATATGAGTTTTTTCAAGATATTTAATCCAATGGGATCGCCATGTTACTATATAACCTATCACTAATATACCTGTAGAGGGAGTGATAGGGTGACAAGTGGAGAAAAAAGGGTTTTCTAAGTGATGGGAAATGAAAATGATTATCCCCACACGAGGGTTGTGAATAAGTGATTCTATGATAATGAGTAAGAAATAGTAATTATTTTTCTAAACAATATATATGAAACTCATAATTCATAAGATACTAAATTATGACTATTAACTATTTATCATAAATAAATTTATCCTGGTTTTTCAATGATTTGATAACCAGAGTCACACTTTGATAAATTATTATGATGAATTAGACTTCCTATAATTTGATCAATTCATTTTTCTATTATCAAGGTGTAGAATTGAAATATTAATTATATTTCTTAATCATCCATATAATCACTATTCGTGGTCCAAGATTCTAGTTTATCATCTATCCAATCACTTTTCATTCTTTTTTCCTTCTCAATGAATATATATCTTTACTTGTATGAATTAAATCACTAGTATTTGTAAATAAATTGATTCGATGGATGAGGTTTAGTTTGATGGTACTTATGATGAGATCGATGAAATCGATGTGATGGTATTCCAATATTTATTAGATAATTTGTCCAAAAAAAGATGGACCACCCAAAAACATATTGTTGACAGAAGAACCCGATATTGTTTCTTTTAAAGAATATCTTAATTTTTACAGAACAACTAGAATGAACCAATAATAATTCAGTTCAGATATAGGATAACTATACATGAGTTTCTGAAATTACATCATTAGTTATGGAATCATCAAATTTTTCACCATTTAAAATAGTTTCTATAGCTCAGAGGCTCAAAAAACAATGAAAATATGTGAATGAATGAGATATATAACAAAAAGTATATCGATAATGATCGAGTATAGGAACTCCTAAACATTTGGCAATATTATATGTGTCAATATTTTTGAATAATTATTTCTATGAACCATTTATTTAGATAGAAAATTATATAAACATGGACTCAAAATCTTACTTAACAGATTTTTTTAAGGAGGAAAAAATCTTTTCTGATGAATAATTCTCCATGATATATCTAATACATGAATCATATCATGAAAAATGCATATAAATTGTTGAATTCAACTTCATATCAGAAATAGATCTAAAAAAGGATCTAAAAATATCAAATAAAAATATGTATACCCTATCGAAGTAAAGAACCATGGCATATATGATTATAATATATTCCATTTGAGATTGTTGAAAAATCACTTTCACATGGAAAGGTTATATCCTTATATAATTTCACAACACATTGATTTAAACAAAGAATATATTTTTCCTCTTTTAATATGATAAAAATTTCACAAAATGTTGACATCAAATTGAACTCATGTTTGAATTAAAATGGAGGTTTAGGTGTAAGTGTATACCTTATGCATAATCTATATCTATTAAATTTTAATCAAATTGAAAGAAATTTGCATAATAAGTAATCTCTATGGAACCTATTACTCATATATTTGTGTCAAAGGTATTAGATATGTAACTTCTCAAGACATTATTTCACCACCTTCTATTGAAATCATAAATAATATAAAATATATTGATAGTTAGATAGAAAATATTGATTTTTGTATTAGATTAAAAATTCAGAGGAATCAAGGATATTGTATAAAAATTCCAAAATTCATTTAAGATAGAAAATTTCTTATAGAATAAATATTCATTCCTATTCAAATTGAAAATCATAGAATTCTAATCTATTGAAATGAAAAAAAGAATAAATTTTCTCGATATATGGAAAATTGTGAGTTTAACACTGAAAGGATACCTTAATAAAGCATCTCAAAATTTCATTTATTTATTTATTCATTTTATACTTATTAAGAAAGAAAACATACATCTCAAGGACAATCACCACAAATTATCCCTTTTTACACTTTATGGTATACTGAAAAAACTAAGGAAAAATTTATAAAATGCAGTATTGAAATAAATTTGTATTGATCAATCAGAATTTTATACTTGGATGTATGATTGTCTAAAAAGTTCAAAAATACACCCAATATTTCACTTTTTAAATAATAATATATAATATATTATTAAAATACATATTTTTCACAAGGAAGATTTCAAAGAGATACGGGGAATTCTAGAAATGCATTTCAAAATGGGTTTATCAATGTTTTCATAAATTAATTGAACTTTTTTTTCATATTTCTTTATTTTTGAATAAATATTAAATGAAAAATATTCTTTTTTCATTTAATATTTTGTATAATTTTTCAATTTGGAATCAATCTAAAAAACAATCATTAAAAAAATGTAACTAAGAAAATTTTGTGTTAGGGATGGGGGATAGGGTTAGGATTAGGGTCCGGGGGGTTTGGGTTAGGCTTGGGGGTCGGGGGGGGGGGGGGGGGGGGTTGGGATATGGTTGGGGGTAGTTTTGGGGTCATTGTAGGGTTAAGTTTAGTATTAGGGTTAGGGGTTAGTGTTGGGGTTGGGGTTATGGTCGGGTGTAGGATTGGGGGGTATGATATCTTAAGATATGGGGCGAGATCTAGGGATTAGGTTTGAGGATAGGATTGAGGGTTGGGGTGTTAGGGTTGGGGTAGGGTTGAGGTAGGGTCCAAGTTAGGGTTAAGAGGGTAGGGGTTAGTGTTGGGGGGTTTGGATTGGGGTAGGGTCAAGGGGTGGGGTCAGTTTCAAAGTTAGGGTAGTGTTTGGGTTGAGGGTAGGGTCGAGGTTGGGGTGGGGGTGGGGTTGGGGTTGGTTCATGGATAGGGTATAGTTAGTGTTGGGTGTATGGTCGGGGTTAGGGGTGGGTTATGGTTGAATTTAGGGTTTTGGGTTAGGGTTTGGGTCAGTAGGGTCGACAGGGGTTAGGGTATGTGGGGTTATGGTCCTACGGGTTGTGGTCTAGGGGGTGTTGCGCTATGGGGGGGGATGGGTGGGGGTTAGGTTCTAGGGGAGAGGGGGTTGGGGTTCTGGTCAGGGTTAGGGTTGCGTTATTGTCAGTGGGGTTCAGGGTTAATATTGGGGGGGGGGGGATTAGGGCTGGGGTGGTGTAGGGGGCCTAGGTTCAGGGTAAGGTTAAGGTTAGGTTCATGGGGATAATTTTAGGGTCCGGTGGTTTAGTGTTATGCGTGGGGTTGGTGTTAGGGATGGGGGTGTTAGGGGGTTAGGGTAGGTTTATGGTCATTTGGTGGTTTATATTTGGTTTATGCTTGAGTGGAGGGGGGGTTAAGGTTAGGGTTACGACCGGTGGGTGGGGGTTAAGGTTAAGGTTGGGGGGATATGGTCAGGGTTAGGGGGTCTCGATTAGAGTTATGTTCAAGGAGGGTTAGGTACATGGTTAGTGTTAGGGGGTGGTGGTGGTTATGGTTAGGGTTAGGGTCAGTGTTGGGGGTGGAGGGGTTAGGATTATCATCGACGGTAGGGTCAAGGGGGGTCGAGTTTTGGTTTGACGTAGGTTTGGGGGTAAGGGTAGGGGGTGGGGTTACTATAAAATCATCCCCTCCACATTCTCTTGGGAAGAGGTGGGGGTGTTACTAGGCCTTATGTGGTATCAACAAGAGACCAAAGTATGACAATAAATGCTAATGGTTTTAGAACAATTGGGGGAAAATTTTCCCATTGAAAATATAACAAACATTCCAAGATAAACTTAACCATAAAACCAAAAAATAATCCATGAGGAAAATTTATTGAAAGAAAAATAGAATCAAACAAAACCAAAATATATCAATGAAGCCACATACCTCTCAAACGTTGGCTAAAACAATTAAGGGAACACATTCTTTAACAAAAGCGATAAAAACTCCATAAAAGGTCCTTAGATATTGTTTCACTTAAAAAAAAAAACCATATCTTATCATGATTGGTATAAAAAACATGAATATATCCCTAATGGATTAGATTCATGAATCCAAGAGAGATAAAAGATGAAAATTAATGAAATACACCAAGAACGATCACTTTCCAAGGAATATGGCCTTCAATGAATGATGATTTGCCTATGGATCTAGAGGAAGGGTCTCTGAAGCCTTTGGAAGGAGTGGAATTTGTGTTAGGGTTAGATTAGGGGGGAAATATCTTAAGGGAATAAACCAAGTGACATCCACAATTTTTTGATCTTTTTAAACATTTCACGGTTAGGGAACAGTGTTAGGGGAACTGTGTGCTAATGGTGCACTGGAAAATACCTCCAAACACCACTCTCATGGCTGGATCACATGGTTAGAAAAGTAGTGGGCTAACCATTATAAACCCCTATTTCAAACAACACATGGTTTATTCAAGGTGGCCACATGTTTCTCCCAAAATGTGCGCCTAACCATGCACCTACCCAGTGCCCATTATATCTGATTTATGTTTTCCTAGATGTTATTGCATGGTTTTCACTAACCATTTTCAGACTATAAACCTCTAGAAATGCCCTAAAAACATCCCAAAACTCTTCCAGACCTCCCAAAACACAAACCAATTACTTTAAATACTAAAAATACATAAACAAATTTTAATTACCTAAAACTAGGGGTGCTAAGTTATCCCTTCCATTTGAATTTCTATCCCTAGAAAGTAAAAACAAACCATTTTACTAAAATAGATCCTGAAAATTATCCACCATTTAATTCTCATGCTCCCAGCTTTATTTTGGAATCCTACCATGTTTACAAAAAATCCTACACTAGAATGATGCTTTTCCCACACAATACTTTCTCTTTCCTATGCACAATCTACACTGTCACATGATACAACATAGCATTAGATGCTAGCTTAATGTGATCCCATCAAATGATATGGTCAGGATCAGGTTGGTACTTCTTCAACTGAAACACTTGAAACACATTATACATTTAACCAAACCTCAATGGAAAAAAATTGATATTTGATCCCACCAACCCATTCAAGTATCTCAATAGTGGATATGTATTAAGGATATAACTTTCACTGCTTCCCAAAATGATGATTCCCAATGCTTTGAGAGATTCTTAAGAACACATCACCACTCAACTTAAACAACAACCACCATTTAGAATGATCTATATTCAATTTATGATAACTCTAAGCTGTCTTCATCCTCTTGTTGAGAAAATTGAATCTTCTCTGTTGTCTCTTGCACAAGGCTTGGTCCAACAAGTGAATTCTCACCTGTTTCCACCCAAAAAATAGAAGAATGACAAGGATAACCATAAAATGATTCAAAATGATCAATATATATAACGAGGCTTGATAACTGTTCTTATACGACAAGTCCACTAAAGGTATTTTCTCATCCCATGAACCCCTAAAATCAATTTCAAAAGCTCGAAGCATATATTACAACATTTTCATCATCCTTTAGGATTGTACATATGTCTAAGGATGATACTCCATACTCATTTTCAGCTGTGTCATAAGTTATTGATATATGGATTTCAAAAAAAAGAGAGAAGTAAACATTGGATCTCTATCTGATACTATCAAAACTTATACACCATACATTTTGTCCACTTATCATATATAGATTTTAGAATATCCTTCATCATATGAGATTTGAAAATAGGGATGAAATGAGTCAACTTTTTGAGATGATCAACTATCACCCCTATGGTATTGTGTTTCAGAACTATCCTTGTGAGGCATATCAAAAAATACATGGTTATCTTCTCCCATTTCCAAATAGGAATAGGAAAATATTAAAACATACCCACTGGTTGTTTGTTCTCTACCATAACCTATTAGAAGTTGAGGCATCTCATAAAAGACTCAACTGATTTTCTTTTCATCCCAACCCTAAAATTTTTTAGTTTCAATGGATTATACATATTTTCTATTAATGGATGAATAACCAATATTGATTGGTGGTAAACATTAATATAATGTCCCTCACAAGCCATAGGTATGACCATCTAATCTCAAAACCATAAATATAAAATCCCATCCATCTTCAATCCCTCAATGATCTCCCCACTGTTAAGTTTTGACCGCATAGAAACACATTTTGAATCAAATGCTGATGCCTCTTTATCCTTATCAACCAAATCAAGAACAAAATAAATAATAACTAAAATCACAACAAAAACTAAATATTCACGATCTGAGTGCATGTCCGCTATCACTAACATCAACTACCAATGATCTGAAGCCTCCTTTTCAATCTGACTATATGAACTCAAGCTTAATTCATCCTCCAATGAATTTCCTTTACCCAGTGCATAATTTATGTTGAAGTCAAACATTGAATGATACTCCATCAATTCTCTTTGTCTCAAGTTCAAATATATTTGTGACAAAATGTGTTTCAATCTCTTATGATCCATAAAAACCATAACATTATCACCAAAAAGTTAATGAACCTAAGTCTTAAAAGCATAGACTAAATAAACTAATTCCAAATAGTGTTTTTGATAGTTCTTATCATGAAACCTTAACTTCTGCGAGATATAAGAAACAACATAATATCTATGTATGAGAACTCATCCCAAACCAGATCCCGGAGCATCAAAATACACCACATATCTTTATCATGATTCCTATAGTATCAAGATCAGTGCTGATGTAAGGATAACTTTAATCACATGAAAAGAATTTTGACATTCATCATTCCACTTAAATGGAACTCCTTTCCTTTTTAAATCTTCCATTATTGAATCTAGTTATAAAAAGTAGTTTACAAAAAATCGATATTAACAATCTAGCCCAAGGAAGCTTCCTATCTAAAGACATTATTTTGAGGATTCCAAGAGGTACTAGCTTCTATCTTTTATGGATCCATAAGAACAACTTTTCCAAAGATTATATGTAAAAATAAAAGTACCTCATGTATCCAAAAAGAAAACATTGAATGTTTTTCAAAAAAAGGATGTTCCCACAAAATTTCCAAGGATGTCACTAAGTGTTGCTTATTCTCATCCTTAAGCCTTGAATACACCAATATTTCATCCAAAAACCCCAATAAAAAAGAATCCATATATTTGATTCATCAGTTGCATAAATACTATTGGTAAATTTGTAAGACCAAAATTCATAACCAAATAATAATAATTGAGATATCCACTGCTAAAAATTTTCTTTGGAATATCCCCATTCCAAACCCTCAATTAGTGAAATCCCAAGTGAAAATCAATTTTAGAGAACCATGTGGATCCCCTAAAATGATCAAACAGATCGTCAATGTGTGGAAGAAGATATAAATTCTTTATCATAACTTGGTTAAGATTACGATAACCCATATAAAACCAAAGAGTACCATCTACCTTTTTCACAAACCAAAATGGTGTTGTCCAAATAGACGTACTAGGACAAATTAAACCTTTTTTTTTTCTAAATCATACAAATGGATATTCGATTAAATTAATTCTATTGGTTCTATATGATAATATAGAAGTGAGATAGTACCGATCCCTTGTAAGATAATAACTGTAACCTCTAATTCCCTTATGGTTGAAAAAGTGAGAAATTATTGGGAACCACTTTTGGAAACTGGTCAAAAATTGTTGAAAAATTACTATCCCTGATGTCATCCACTAAGCCATAGTCAATGATTCTTACTAGAATGTGATAGTTCCAACTTCTTGTTCCAACAATCCTATTGCACCTACCTTTACATTCCGGACACCTCTAAATAGATACTTGACTCCATCGTCAATTGTAAACTAACCCTTCATCTATAATAGTCAAAGTAAGGTCTACGCATTTTCAACAAACCCATTCCCAGGATTATTTTCTATAAATCCATCTCAATCATAGATAAATCCCATATTAATTTAGCCCAATAGTTATTTATATAACATTATTTTCACATAAATGATCAACATTATCCTTGGTCAAGGGGAGTTTGAAGCTACAAAACATAAGGAATAATCTAAACATGAAAAATTAGAATATAAACAACAAGAGAAGAAATAATCTAATAGGAATCACTCATATAAAAAAGATCTTTCATAAAGTTTGAATTCAAAATAATTGTACAACTCACAATAGATGGTCCTGTTTGATCATCCATAATCATTTTTTTATCTCCATATTAGCTGTACTTTTTTCTGTATCACCTTATTGAGATTGCACTTGTTGAGAAGTCCTGGAATTCCAAGAATCACCATGGATTTCTTGATTTTACCGAAAATAATTATTCTTCTTCCCTCATGACATCAACAAATATGACGTCTATGAAACATGAGATGTGTCCCTCGAACTCGAAATTAGAGCACTTTGATAATAACACTGAATATTCTCCATCAGGTTGCGATTGTGGAATGTTCTAGGTTTTGTCTCACAATCTATATTCATTTGATCAAATGAACCAAATTTAAAACATCTCTTCTTAATTTTGAGTATTTTTTGGAAGATTCACTGATCCAACTATTTGATTCTAAGTAAAATCCCTACCATGGAAATAGGTGTCCATATTCTTCCTATTAAAAGCATTAGAGTTACAACCATTCCCTATAGGTATCAACATGCTTCCTCACCTGCATTACCTAAAATGCCACTTTCTTCCACTATCACTCTATTTACCATCACATTATAATATTTTATACAAATTATGAAAATATTAAAGAATATTTTTGGCCTCAACCCCAACTAAAAAATATATTCCTTTAAGGATGAAATTGTAGAAACATCAGGTAAAAAACAGACTAAATTCATATATTTAGTTTCTTACTCAATCACTAAGATATTCCCTTGATTCAATTAGAAAAAGTACATTGTTATAAAAATACTGAACATGTGAGGTTAAAATTGTTTATTTAACATCTATTCATAATCCTATAATGTAATTATTTCATCCAATTTATCCTGAACTGATAAATCCCTCCACTGGAATGCTAGATACTCTATCATGTACATTTCTAGCTGGACATTTATCTTAGGAACCGCGACAAGTAAATTGATGAATTGATTTGTTCTATTCAACCACACCTCTAAATTTTTTTCGATCCGAATCACCTTGAAATATTGGAAGATTATGTTTTTGAAATAGAATGGAATGATCCAATTTCCTTGGTTCATACCTCATGGTACCTCTATCCATGACCTAAAAATCATGTAAAATACTCTCAACTAGCTTTTCATTTACCTTTTGCATATGAAAAACCACATTCGTAGCAGCCACTTTTGATTAGTTTCTTCTACACCTAACCAGTTCATTTTCTATAACCAAAAGAAAATTCCATTTATTCTCACTCTTTAGATACTGAAGGCTTGATAATTTCAAATTTATCTATTTACACATATAACAACAAGGATTTTTAAAATTCACCAATTTTTGTTTCAAAACCATTTTTGAAAATTACACAATACTTATTGAAAATCAACCATTTCCACTTGTTTTCAAAAATCAAAAAATTTCATCAAATTATAAATCCTTACTCCAAATAAATTATGCACACCATGTGGGAAGTCCTTTTTATCAATACGTGTCATTATCTTCTCATTGGTTAAACCCATGGCAATGGGGTAACAATTAATAGAAGTTTCTTAGACACTCATGAACTCAAACTCCTTGGTAACTTGAAGTTCAACATAAATAGGTTAGTTATGTATCTTGATGCTATAAATTTTAGGATCCAATGATCTTATCTCCTTTAATCAATCCAAATCAGGGTCAAAAGAATAATTAATTTCAACACCAAAGACCAAATAAAATGATATCATGTGTAACATCCCACCCCTCCTCATTGGTTTGGGAAGAAGAGAATGTGTTACAAGGCCTTAAGTGACATCCTCAAGACACTAAATTCTATTAATAAATTCCAAGGACTTCATAACAGTTGGGGGATTATTTTTAATTTTTAAATAAAACAACCATTCCAAGATAACCAAAACCAAAAAATAACTAAATGATGAATGAGGAAAATGTAATAAAACACAAAGAGAAACAAATCAAACCTTACTATATCATAGTACCCAGAGGAAACAAAAATAAACAAAAACAAACGCACCAAATACAAAAAACTATGCGTATCACAAAAATGTTCTAAGCTCTAACTCCAAGATAAATTTCTATAGCATCATGATGAATCTCTAAAGAATTTTGAAACTATGCCTTTACCTCTGTCTTAATATATAATATATGCAAACACACCAAAAGGGACCAAGCAGGGGTGAGTATAAAACACACTAGGATTTTCCAATGACTTCCCTACTCATTTCATAGGGATAGAACATGTTTTAAAATTTATATAAAATATTTTAAATAATTTAAAGTGGTTTATATCAAAGAAAAACCATTTTCCAAACCAACCAATTTTAAAATGAAAGAATCTAAAAAATAATTCAAAACCTAATCTCAAATTCGATTTTTGAAGATCCATTACATTTCCACACAATCACACATACACACAGTAACGAAACCATGGAACTCCCTATAATCATGTGTGGTGAGTCATCCATTCACCAATATATCACTTGGTGAACCATTTTGATGGGAGAAACATCACGACGTTATATGTCCCATTCTTTTGACGATGGAAACTTCACACCCTTATCTGTCCCAAATACCACTGAACACATGCCAACCATATATGCCCAAACCCATTCCAATCCATTTTAATAAAAAAATTATTTTTTTGAAATCATTTCCAAAACCCTCTTTCATGAATGAAAACAAAACCATATTTTAAAATCGCTATTTTGAAATCATAAGAATAAATCACTTTCCACAAAACAACCATTTTCAAAATTTTACAAAACCATCACTAGGTTTTACATCAATCATTTAATATAAATTTCATAATTAAAATTGATAAATTAAATCAATTAGAAATAAACACTACAAGCTCTAGTAATAGGATTCTATATTGGATCCACCTACTTCTCAAACATTGGAGAAAATGAATAACATCACAAATTCATCAAATAACCATATAGAAACACCTTAAAATATATGTATATCTTATTACCCTTAAAAAACACATATAATATTTATTTGAATCACATAACATGAATATATCCCCCAAAGGATTGGATTCAAGAATTCTTGAGAGGTAAGAAGAAGAAAACTAAGGAAAACCACCAATAATGAGCACTTACCCAAGAATCCGGCCTCCAACACTCCAAGATTTTCCCACAGATTACTCCTGGATAAAGATGAAGGGACTCTAAAAAATTTATCAAGACTGTAATTTGAGTTAGGTCTAGATTAAGAAAAAAATGATCCATTAAGGGGTAAAATAAGTGAGATCCATAATTTTTAGCTCATGTTTTTAATGGTGCATGGTTATGGTACACGGTTTTGAAAACTGTGCACTAACCACAGTCTCTAAACACCCCATTCATGGTTGTCTCACATAGTTAGACAAACCATGTGTCAAATATGTTAAACCCCTATATCAAACATCATGAGGATTCACCTAGGTGGTCGCATGGTTGATCCAAACTGTTCTCCAAACCGTGCACCTACCCAGTACCCACTGTTACATATTAACAATTTCATGGGAGGTATTTCATAGTTATTGTTAACTGTTCTCAAACATCAAACCTCCTCAAAATCCCCAAAAATCTTTCAAAACACATACTAACCTCCCCAAATATAACCCAATAGATTTATATACTATAAATACATAAATAAAGGGTTAATTACCTCAAACCAAGGGTGTTATAGTTAGGGTTTGGGGTAGGGATTAGGTTGGGAGATATTTAGGGATCTTCTCGGGGGTTCAGGGGTAGGGTTGAGGGATTAGAGTTAGGGTTGGGGGTTTGGGTTAGGGTCAGGGGATAGGTTTAGGGTTAGGTGTATGGTCGGGTTCATGGGGAGGGTTAGGTTTATTCTTTGGGTATGGGATAAGGTTAGGGTTGGGGGTATGTTTAGGGTTAGGGTTAGTGGTGATTTGGTTGAATTTTCCTTAGATCATATATCCACAAAAATCCTGTTGATAAGTATAACCTATCATGTTCAACATGATTTATTCTACCTTTTGCAGAGCTGATGAAGATGTATTGAATTACCTTTCGTATTCAGAAAATCAATTTTTTAAGGAGTATATATTCTTTATTATAAATGTATGATATGAACAGTAGAGGCCTTCAAATGTAATTGTTATGTGTCCATATTTTTTCATGAACATCAACTTCTTCTTCTATTTTTTAAAATAATTAAAATTATTTAGGCGATTTGATCCTCCATGATTTATAATATGTAGACCTAGGAAGTGGAAAATGTGAAAAGGAATATATTAAAAAATTATTTGTTTTGATGGTATCTTGAAAACATAAGGTGACATGTGAATTTACAAATCAAAAGGTAATAGAGAGGGTGGCACAGGGTCACACACATATGACTCAAAAAAATTAAATTTTTTTAATGAACATCAGCTTCTTTCTTCAATTTTTGAAAATAATGAAAATTATTCTGGCAATTTGATCCAACCTAATTTATAATATAGAGACATGTGAAGAGTAAAATGTGAATAGTCATATATTAAAATGTAATAAAGAATGCGGCATAAGATAACACACATATGACTCAAAAAATGAAAAAAAAATCACGAACATCAACTTATTTCTTCCATTTTTGAAAATAATTAAAATTATTCAGGTGATTTGATCCTCCTTGATTTATTATATGGAGACATGGGGAGTGGAAAATTTAAAAATTCATATATAAAAAAATTATTTGTTCTAGTGGTAGCTTGAAAACGGAAGGTGATGTGTGAAGTGACCAATCAAAAAGGAAGAAATAAGGCAGCACAGGTTCTCAATCATATGACTCAAAAAATGAAAATTTACCCTATTTTGTATATCTATAAATGGAAACCCCCCTTCCATGTTGTACATGGACACCTATATATTTCTTTTTTACATTTGTAGAATTAGGTTTATTTTTAAAAGCTACAGGTCAGTTTTGGTTATAGGAAAGGGTGTAAGGTGGTTAAATTAGGGTTCGGGGTCATGGGGACTGGAAGGGGTGGGGGTTTGGATTAAGATTAGGTAATTATGGTTTTGGGCGTTGGGTTGGGGGTTATGTTTTGGGTTATGGTTACTAGTTAGGGTTGGGGGGTTAGGGGTATGGTTTCGGTTGGGGGGTAGGTTTAGGGTTAGGGTCAAGGTCGGGGGTAGGGTCAAGTATGGGGTAGGGGGGTCAGGGTTAGTGATATGGTTTGGGGGTTAAGGTTAGGGTTGGAAGAGGGGTTAAGGTTATGGTTAGGTTAGGGTTATTAGTTAGTTTTTTTATTTTTCCTCAACTCATACTTTCACACAAAACTTTTTGCTAGGTTTGACCTGTCATGGTAAATATGATTCATGTTGCCTTTTATAAAGTTGGTGAAGATGGATAAAAATACATTCATATTTGACAAACCAATTCAATTAGGATAATATTTAATTTCTCATTTATGGAAGATATGAATTGTAGAGTCCATCATCTAGGAGAGGCTTTTCCCCCTATTTTGTTCATGAATATTAGCTTATTTCATCCATTTTTGAAAATAATTAAAATTTTGTAGGTGATTTGATCCTCCCTGAATTATAATATGGATAGACAAGAGAAGATAAAAATATGAAAGTGGAATACATGAAAAATACCACGATCTTGTGTAATTTTTTAAAAATTATGGTGATCAGTGAAATGACCAATCAAAAAGTAATAAAGAAGGAAGGGTAGTCTAGCATGAATATGACTCAAAATATGAAAATTAACCCTATTTTGTTTCTCTGTAAATGGAATTTATCCACCAAACTTGACATACATTGAATCATATATATTTGTTTCTTCCATTGGTATTTTTAGGTTTAGTTTTAAAAGTTATATGTTAGTTTAGGCTTTAGTATAGGGATAATGGCTCTTAAATTAGGAATTAGGGTTCCAAGTCGTGGGGCCCAGTGGGGAGGGGTCTGAGTCGGGGGGTTGGGGTTAGGGTCAGGGGGTTATGATTTTGGTCATGGTGTGGGGGTCAAGGGGGGTTAGGGTCAGGTGGGGGGATATGGTTTTTGATTGGGTATTGGAGTTAGGGTATGGTTTAGGTTTGGGGTCATGGTTACGGTTGTAGGTGGGGGGTTAGGGTTAGGGTTAGGGTTAGGGTTAGGGTTGGGGGTTAGGGTTAGGGTTGTGGGTAGGGTCAGGGGGGAGGGGTCTAGGGTTTATAGTGATTTTGATGATATTTTATTAGTTCATACAGCCACAAAAACTTTTCTCATATGTAGATCCTGTAATGTTTAACACATTTCATTCTCCCTTTTGCAAGGTCGGTGATGATGGATCAGAAAATCGTTCATATTAAAAAAATGTAAATCTGTTTGGAGAATATGTATTTGATTATCAATGGATGATATGTATATTAGTGGAAATAAACTGGAAGGGGTACGTTTCTATATATTTTTATGAATATTATCTTCTTTCCTCCATTTTTGAAATTAATTAAAATTTTGTAGGTGATTTGATCCTCTCTAATTTATAATATAGAGAGACACAAGAAATGAATATTTTGAAAAGGTATCTATGAGAAAATACTATGCTCTATTGGTAGCTTTCAAAATGGAAGGTGATGAGTGAAGTGATTAATCAAAAAGGAAGAAATAAAGAAGGGCATGCTCATATGAATATGACTTAAAAAATGAGAAATTACCCAAATTTATTTCTTTGTAAACGGACACCCCCCATCCCACTAGTCATAGACACATAAATATTTCTTTTTTCCATTGGGTGTGTTAGGTTTAGTATTAAAATTTCTAGGTTAGTTTAGGCTATTGGATAGTGGTATGGTGGTTAAATTAGGGTATCAGGTTATGGGGACCAGTAGGGGCATCAATTATGTGGGCCCTGAGAGGGGGTGGAGGGGCTCGAGTTGGGTTGTGGGGATGGTGGGGCGGGGTGGGATCTGGGTCATGGAGATAAACCTAGATGTGGGATCTAGGTCATTTCTTAAAGGGGGGTCTGGGTGATGGGGCCCTACCTATAAAGGGGGGTATGAGATGTGGGGCACATGGGGTGGCGAGTCATGGGGTCTGGACCCATCAGGGGGTAGGGGGTCCAGGTGATGGGGCCCTACATAGAAGGGGGTATGAATCATGGGGCCCATGGGGTTATGGGTTATGGGGTCCAGACCCATCATGGGGGGTCTGGGAGGTGGGGCCCGAGCTAGGGGAGGGGGTCCGAGTGGTGGCACCCGACCTGGGGGTGAGGCCTGACACACTAGGTATGTTGGTGGGGCCCATTCTGGGTGGGGGGTTCGAGTCGTTGGGTGGGGCGGGGCTGGGCCGGGTGGGGGTGCGGTGGGGTGGGGCTGGGCCGGGTGGGGGTGCGGTGGGGTGGGGTATCTTGGGAGTGTTGTGGTCTGGGTGGTGGGGCCCCACCTATGGGGGGGGGGGGGGTTCCAAGCAGTGTTGTGGTCTGGGCGGTGGGGCCCCACCTGAGGGGGGGTCGGTGATCCGGGTGGTGGGGCCCGACTCTGGGGTGGGTGGTTCAAGTCAGGGGGATCATGTGGGGGTCGGCCATGGGTCGCGGGGGGGGGGGGGGGGTGTTCTGGTAATGGGGCCCAGGGGTCCGCATAATGGGGATTGGGGGTCCTGTGTCCTGAGTGGGTGTAGGTCTGTGTTGTGGGGCTCATGTGGGGGTCCGGGTTGTGAGGCCTGGGAGGAGGGGTTCGATCGTGGGGCCCCTAGGGGGATTAGTGTCATGGAGAACATTGGGATAGGGTTAGGGTTATGATCAAGGTTAAGGTTTTGGGTCAGGGGTTTGGCTGTTAGGGTTAGGGTTGAGGCGTAGGGGGAGTAAGGGTCAGGGTTGGGGGGTTACTATCTTAGGGTTAGAGGGGGGTTATGGTCAGGGACATGTGTGGGGGTTATGGTTACGGTTAGGGTCGGACATTAGGGTTGGAATTGGGGGGGTTGCGGGGTTTTGGGGTTTGGGTTACGGTGTGGGTGGGGTTAGGTTTAGGGTTAGGGTTATGGTTAGGGGCAGGGGAAGGTTAGGGTCATGGTTCAAGGGGGTGGGGGATTACAGTTTCGGGTTAGGGTTCATGGGGGGGGGGGGGTTGGGGTTTGGGTTTGGGTTTGGGGGTTGCGGTGGTGGTTATGGTTTGGTTTTAGGGGGTGGGATGGGCTAAGGGTTAGTGTTAAGGTTAGGGTTAGGGTTATGGGTAAGGTCAGAGTTAGGGTCGAGGGGTAGTGGCAGGGTCAAGGTACATGGTTGGGGGTTAGAGTATTAAAATTAAGGTTATTGGCGGGGTTATGGTGTTAGTGTTAGGGTTTAGTGTGTTAGGGTCAGGGGGTTAGGGTGTCAGGGTCTTGGGGTTATTGGGTTGGGGCAAGGGAGGTTCGGTTCAGGGTTGAGGGGGGTTAAGGTTTGGGTTGGGGGAGTCAGGGGTTAGGGTTAGGGTTAGGTTCATGGAGGCTTGGGTTAGGGTAAGGGTTAGGGATGGGGTTGGGGTTACGATTGGGGGAAGAGTGGGGGTCGAGGTTTGGATTGAGGGTTAGGGGGTTAGGGTTAGATACTTTGTTACATTCCACTCCTCCCCATTAGCTTGAGAAGTGATGGTTGTGTTACTAGACTTAGGTGACATCCCCAATACACCAAGGGATGCCAATAAAATCCCAGTGCTTTATAAAAATTTTGGTAACGAATTTCTCTTTAAAGATAAACAATAGAACAAAAATGAAAAAACTAGACCAAGACACTATATGATGCATGAGTAAAAAATAAAACTCAACCAAAAAAACATCAACTATATAAAATTACAAAGTGGAGATGAAAATAAAAAAAACCCCAAGAAAATAAATACCCGTACATAGAAACTACCAACCTTATCCATGATAGAACTCAACAATGCATTCCCAATGTATCATGATGAAATACTAAAGAAATGTGATACCTTTCTTTTACCTATGTCTTAGTAGATAACATTTGAAAACCCAACAACTTGCTCAAAAGGGGGGTGAGTATAAAACTCATTATGATTTTTCTAATGACATCCAATCTCATTCCACTAGGATAAAATTTTATGAAAATTTAAATGAAACAATTTATAATAAATTTAATGAAGTTTATATACAACCTAAAAGAGTTTTCCAAGGAAATAAATTAAATAATCCTTTAAAACCATTTTCAAAGAATGCATTAAAGAATAAATTAACCATTTTTTCCAGTTTATGGTTGGGAATATACATTTCCATGTCCACAAACATCAACAACACACACACACAAGCATGGTGTTACCATTGATGGTGTAACTTCTAGTAAATACTCCATCCCTTTTATAAATATACTTCACAACAATTATCCATCCCATTCAACTCATACCCAACCATTATTCTAAAATCATGTCAACCCATTTCAATAACATTATATATTCCCTTTCAAAGAATTAAAAAAAATCACTTTCATCAAACCAACCATAATGTTAAAATAACCATTTTAAAATTATAAACAATCAAACTTCCAAAAAATCATATTATTCCCATTTTCCAAAACCATAATTCTAATGATAATTTCCATAAAATTAAAAAATTATTTTCACAAAAATTTCAGGAAATCAAATCAATTTTAAATTAATCCTTCATGTTAAAATCAAGACGAGTTAATAGAGAATCCACCTACTGCATATACATTGCAGAAATCAAAGAACGACACAACAACTTCAAAAACCAAGATTCAATATTCTAAAACTGATCTTAGATCCTATTAACTTCTATCAAATCATTCAATTATCATCAATATTGACATCACATATCATGGATCTATCATTAACAGGATAGATCCATGATTCCAAAAGAGGTATAAAGAATAGATCTAAGGAAAATGATGAAGAATGTGGACTTATCAATGAATACAGGCCTCCAACGCACTCAGATTCACCTAGGAATCACTCACAGATCAAAACGAATAGGATAAACATCCTTGATAGGAATAGAAATTTGTGTTAATGGACTAATTAGGGGTGAAATTGTTTTAGGAGGTAAATTGGATTAGATCCATGATTTACAAATATAAAATTTAATTGTGCATGGTTAGGGTGTATGATTCGCCAAACCGTGTTCTAACTATGCATGACCCACTGCCTCAAACCACACCCAGCGTGGTTGGATCACATGGTTAGAAAAACGGTGTGCCAACCATGCTATTCCCCACTATCCTATCTTTCATGGTTTCTTAAAGGAAACTGCATGATTTGGATAAATTGTGTGCCTACCTAGTGCCCACTGTATCAGTTTCATAGTTTCCTAGAGGTGTTGAATGATTTATATTAACCACTCTCAAATTGTGAAACACTATAAAAGACTTAAAAACATGACAAACATTATCTAAATCTCCCAAAACATAACCCAATCATTTTATATACTTAAAATAAATATTTAAAGTGTTAAGTTTCAGAAATAGTGGGTGCAACATTCTCCCCACCATGGTTTTTTCCATTCTCAAAAAGTCGAAAATGACCATTGGATGGAATGAGTTTGGGCCATTGTTCCACCATTTCCTTCTCACTCTCACATGTTTCTTCCTGAATTTGACCATGTTTTAAAAAAACCCATACTAGAATGATCATTTTCCCATGAAAAAACTTATCTTTACTATCCACAATCCATACTAAAACATGAACCATTTTAGCACCTGACTCTTAGTAAATGTGATAAAATCGAATAACATTGTCAGGATTGTCTTGATATTTATTAAATTGAGATAAATGAAATACATTATTCATTGAACTGAACCTTATTGTAAAATACAACTAATATTCCACCTCACCAACCCATTAAAGTAGCCTAAAAGGGATATGTATCGAAGGGATAATATTCCCTGCTTCCCAAAATGATGATACCCAAGCCTTGGAGAGATTATCAAGAACACATGACCCCTCACCTAAAATTAAAAAAGTCCTTGAAGATGATCCACATATTATTTCTGGAAACAACAAGCCATCTCGATCCTCTTTCAAATCAATTAAATTTTCAATTTTGTCTCTTTCACAAGGCTTAGTCCAACTAGTAAACCATCAAATTATTCCTCCCTAAAAAGTCGATAATGATAGGGACACCCATACAATGCATCAAAATGCACCATATATATCGATGCTTGATAATTGTTTTTGTATGATAAATAAATTAACAATATGCGCTCCTTTCATGACCCACCAAATTCCATTACAAAAACCCTAAGTATGACTTCCAATGGTTTTATTTTCCTTTCAGATTTTCCATCCATTTGAGGATGATATGATGGGATCATAGTCAAGTGATTCTAAGGTTTATTCTATAATTATTTCTAAAAATGAGACATAAACCTTAGATATCAATCTGATACTATCAAAACTGGTATTCCATTCCTTTTTACCACTACTCATATATTTATTTTTGAAAAGTATTCCACCATATTAGATTCATGAATAGGGATTAAATGGGTTGAATTTATGAGTTGGTCCACTATCACCCATATAGAATCATGTTTTCAAAATATCCTTGGCAGACCTATCACAAAATCCATTGAAATCTGCTCCTATTTCCACAAAGGAATTAGTAATGACTACAAAAAACCCACTAGCCACTGGTGCTATGCGTTAACCTACTAACAGGTGAATCATTTAAAAATAATATCATCCAATCTTCATTTAATGCTAGCCCAAAAAAATTGTTATTCTACTGCCTTATACATTTTTTATTTGATTATAACAACCCATCTCTAAATGTGGTAAGCATGAAGAATTTGTTCTTGAAAATACAAAGGTTTAACCAAATGATTTTGAAACCAAAAACACTGATCATATTTCAAGATTCCATCCCTCAATGGTCTCCCCACCATTGAATTTTGATCTCATATAACCACATTCAGAATTGGATTTAGGTGCTTGTTTATCCTTCATAAACAAATTAGGAATAAAATAAACTAGAAAGAAAACTGAAACACTACCCCGACCATAAAAATCCATGTACAAGTCTACTATAATCAATATTAATGACCATTGAAATGAAGCATCCTTCGTCAAATGACAATGTGAATTCTTACTATATAAATCTTCCAAAAATTTTCCTTTACATGATGTATACATTAACCCGAAGTCAAACATTTGAAGACACTTCATCCGTCTTCTTTGTCTTGGATTCAAATATCATTGTGATAAAATGTGTTTCAAGCTCTTATGATCCATAAACATTGTGAATTTCTCACTAAATAGGTAATGATAGAATGTATTAAATGCATGGGACCTAGAACCTACTTCTAAATCATTTTTTGGTAGTCATTCTCATGAAACTATAACTGTCATGATACATAAGAAACAACATGATCTCTTTTCATGAGAATACACCCCAAACCAGATCTCGAAGCATCAGAATACACCACAGAGCCTTGTAATGATTCTAGAAATTTCAATATCGATGCTGATTCAAGGTGAACATTAATCTCTTGAAAATAAATATAATATTATTCATTCCATTATAATGTAACAACTTTACTTTTCAATGTTTTCATTGGTAAATATAATTCTGAAAATTCATGAACAAAATGTTGGCAATATTGAGCCAGACCAAGGAAACTATGTATCTCAAACACATTATTTTGTTGTTTCCAAAAGGTCACAACCTATATATTTTCTAGATCCCTAGAAACACCTATTTCAGGGATAACATGGTGAAGTAAACATACATATTGTATCAAAAAATCACACTTTGATAGTTTTTAAATAGAATATGATCCTACAAGATACACAAAACTATCACCAAGTGTTTCTATTTCTTAACATTTGTACTATAATACACAAATATTTCATCCAAAAACACCATAAAAAAATAATCCAAATACATTTTAAACATCTAATTCATCACTTCCATAAAGATAAATGGTGTATTTTTAAGACCAAAAGGCATAACCACACAATCATAATGGGCATATCTACTCCTAAAAGCAGCATTTAAAATACCTTCCTTTTGAACACATAGTTGGTGATACCTTGAACAAAATAAAATTTTATAGATCCCTTAGGCTCTGCTCAATTGATAAAATATATCATCAATTCATGGAATAAGATACCAAAAATTTATCGTAATTTGATTAACATTATGAAAATCTACAGAAAATCTAACATTCAATCCATCTATTTCACAAATAAAATTGGTGCTTCCCATGGAGACATACTATGATGATTGAACCCACTGATTTATAACTCTTCCAAATAGAATTTCAATTAAATTAATTCTATTGGTTCCATATAGTATTATTATAGAGAGAAAGTACTTGTTCCAGGTAAGAGATCATTCGAAAAATACACTTCTTGTATGGGTGGAAACCTTGAGAAATTATCTGAAAAATAACAAGTAACTGATCAATTTTTTTTGGTAAACTTCTATTCCAAATATCATCCACAAATTCCAATTCAAAATCTGGAAACTGGAACAATATAGTTAAAACCACTAGTTATAATAATCAAGCTCCACTTTCTTTCACATTTAGATATCCTCTAAAGTGATGTTCGATAACATTTTTAGTTGTAAAACTATCCCATATAGTATAATAGTCGATGTGATATTTTGATATTTTCATCCAATCCATACCAAGGATTATGTCATAGTCATCCATATAGGGAATAGATAAATCCCAAGTAAATTCATCCCCATTGATAGTTATGGAACATTATTTTTTCATAAAGGATTGACATTCTCTTTGTCTAAGAGGTGTTTGATGTTTCAAGATAGGGGGATATTCTCAACATGAAAACCTATATGATCAATAGAAACATAATCAATAAATTAATGGGATGAACCCATATCCAAAAATGATTATATTAGGGTAGAATTATAAAGAATCATACATATCACCATTGACGGTATCTATTGATCATCCATGATCACTTTTTGGAGCCATAAAATCTCTTACTCGCTACACATTTCTCTTTATTATCCTATTGAGATTGCACTGGTTGAGGAGTCATGGTATTACTAGAGTCACAATTCCTTTCTCAATTTTTCTGATAATGGATATTCTGCTGCACTCATCCAACCAACACATATTATTCATGGGAAGCATGAGATGTGTATCTAGAACCAGACCTTAGAACACTGTGACAATACTGTTGAATATTTCTCATCTAGTTGCAATTACAAAAAGATCTAGGTGGTGCTATAAAATATTTATACATGTGATCTATAGAACCACATTGAAAACTATTAGTTATACCCATTGGTTTAGGAGAATGATTCAATGATCCTGCCATCTGAATTTTAGTCATACCCCCACTGTTGAAATAGGTTTCCCTCTTCCTCTTATTCCTAGAATTATAATTCCCACCCTTTCCCTTAGGTATCAAAATGATTCCTCCACCCTTATTTCTTGAGATATCCCTTTATGAAACCATTTCTCTATTGACCATTTTTTTATAATATGATATACAAAGCATGAAACTCTTTGTGTGGATCACTATCGTCAATCGTGATTAAAAATGTGTACCTTTGAGGATGCACTTCTAGTAACTTCTAGTGAAAAGAAGTCCAAATTAATAAATTTAGCCACATAATCTATCACTATGAGGTTATAATTCTTCAAACTAAATAAATCTATTTCTCTGGTAATACAGAAATTATGAGTATAAAATTACTTATTAATTTTTTTAAAAAATCCTATAATGTCATGCCATGGTCTGATTTAGCTAGAACTGCTAAACCCCACCATTGGTGTGAAATATCTTCTATCATGTTCATTGGAAACTTTAATTTCAAATCTGCTAGTGTGATGAGGAAATCAATGATCTGATTCACCCTATTTAGCAAAACATTTCCATTTTCCAGCTCTAAATCACCTTGAAAGATGGTGAATTATGATTTTGGAACTGAATAAAATGATCCACTTTCCTTGGTTTATCCTTTCTATTCCCTCTATTCAGGGACTGAAACTCCTTGACAGTAATCTGGATCAATTTTTGGTTCACCTATGGCTCAGGTAAAATCATATTCTGAATAGACTCTTCTGGTTGGTTCCTACAACACATACTCAGTTCCATTCACTATAACCAAAATAAAACTACACTTAGTCTCACTCTCTATAAACAAAAGTTTTAGAAATTTCAAATTTACCACATCACAGATATCATGAAAAGGCTTTTCAAAATTTCACTATTTCCTATTTCAAACCTTTTTGTGATAATTCCACCATTCTTTTTGAAAATCAATCTATTTTCAACTATTTTAAAAAATTCACATTTTTTCACCAAATCTTAAATCATTGTTCAAAATTAATTATGCACCCTATTGGGAAGTAATTTCTATCAATGTGTGTCATGCTCTTATCATTGGCTAAACCCGTGATGATGAGGTTACAACTCGGAGAACTATCTCAAAACACTCACATAACCAAACATCCTAGTAATATGAAGTTTAGAATATATAAGTTCGATATGACTATTTATTCAATACATTTCAAGATCCTATGATCCTATATCATTGCTTCCAACCCAACTCAATGACTAAATAATAATGATTTTCCAACTCTAGTACTGGACAGACTGATACCATTTTTAACATTTTCCCCCTCCTCATTGGCTTGAGAAGTTATGGGTGTGCTACTTAACTTATGTGATATCTCCAGTACACCAAAGTATATAAATAAATTCAAAGGGATTCATAAAAAATTGGGGTGAAATTTTGCCTTTAACGATAAATAACCAAAAGAAACATAAAAAACCTATGCCAATCCCCTATATGACGCATGAGTACAAAATGAAACTCAACCAAAAACAAACAATCAATTATATATAAATAAAATGAAAAAAAAAACAAAACAAAAAAACCCAAGATAAACAAGTAACCTACTAAGATAATTCCAACCCACACAAAGATCCTACTCAAAAATCCATTCCTAATGTATCAAAATGCATCACTAAAGAACTAGGCTACCTTTCATTTACTTGTGTCTTGGTATATAACATCTGAAAATAAACCAATATTCCCAAAAAGGGTGTGAATATAAATCTCAGTAGGATTTCCCCAATGGCTTCCCAACTCATTCCACGTGGATAAAACTTTTTAGAACATTTATATAAAATAGTTTATATAAAACCCAAAATAGTTTTCCAAGGAAATAAATTAAACAATCCATTAAAAAATTTCAAGGAATACATCAAGGAATCCATTAAATTTTTTCCCAATTTTTGATTTCGTATATAATTTTCCATGTCCACACAAGTCCACAGAACACAGACACACAACCATGATTGGTGTTTCCATTGATTTTAGAACTTTACATCCATACTCCATCCCTTTAATAGCGGTATTTCACAACCATTATCCATCCCATTAAACACATACCAACTGTTATGCCCAAATCATGTCAACCAATTTCAATAAAATCATATCCTACCTTTGAAATATTTTCAAAAAAAACTATAGTTTCATCAAACAAAAAATAATTTTTAAATCACCATTTTATTATAATAAATATCATGTTTTCCAAAATGTCATCTAATTCCCATGATTTCTAAAACTGAAATTCAAATGTGATTTTACATAAAATTCCAAAAAGATTATCACAACATTTTCATGTAATTAAATAAATTTTAAAATCAATCCATCATGTTCAAATCAATAGGACTTTTGAGATAAAACTCTTACATACCAAACATTGTTGAAAATAAATAATGACCCAACAACTTAAAAAAACATCTTAGATCTTCTAAAATCAACCTTAGATCTTGTTCCCTTCAATTAAAACAATATAATCCCTTTAATATTGACATTAAAAATCATGGATATATCCCCAATGAACTATATAAATGTTTCTAAGAGAGATAAATATAACATATCTAAGGAAAAATATGAAGAACGTGCACTTAATGATGAATTTGGGCATCCAACACACTTATATTTTCATAGGAATTTCTCTAAGACTGAAAGAAAGTGGCTCCAAAGACTTGAGAGGAATAAAAATTAATGTTATTGAATGATTAGAGAATAAAAATTGTTTTAATAGGTAAATAATATTAGATACATTATTTTCAGATCTAAAATTTAAAGGTGCATGGTTAGGAAAATCATGTGCTAGCTGTGAATGGGCCACTCTCTCAAACCACACCTCGTACGGTTGTCTTGCATGGTTAGACAGACATTGTACCGACCATGTTATTCCAAAATTTATATCATTTCATTGTTAATCTTGGGAATCTTCATAGTTTTTGAAAACCATGAATGATCCACTAAATCTATTGCACATTTTCCTGAAGGTGATCCACAATTTCTACTAACCATGCTCAAACTACACATCTCCATAAAATCCAAAAAAACATTCCAAATATCCACCAAACCTCCAAAAAAAACTCAATAATTTTATATAATTAAAATAATTAAATAAAGGTCTATGTTTTAGAAACTGGGGGTGCTACATGGGGGTTAAGGTTAGGGATAGAGTCAGGGGGTCATGGTTAGGGTTTGGGTCGGGGGGGTGGGTTAGTGTTAGGGTTTTTGTTTGGGTTATGTTCAGGGTCAGGTATAGGGTTAGGGTCAAGGTTAGTGTTGGTGGGGGGTTGTGTTTGGGTTATGTTTAGGGTGGGGGAGGGTTTGGTTCAAGGATACGGTTGGGGTGGGGTAGGGATATGGTTTGGTTCAGGGGTTAGGTTTAGGGTTCACGGGGATTGGGTTCAGGGTTGGGGGGTTGGGGTTTGGGGTCAGGGTTCGATGGGGTCGGGGATATGGTTTGGGGGGTTGTGGATAGGGTTTGGGTCATGGGGATAGAGTTAGTGTTGGAGGTTACGTGTTAGTGTTTGGGTTCTATATGGGTGGGGGTTAGGGTTAGGGTTAGGGGCAGGGTGGTGGGTAGGGTTTGGGTTAGGGTTAGGGATAGGGCTAGTGTTATAGTTATAGTTAGGGTTAGGGTTAGGGGGTTAGTTTAGGGTTTTTTGGGGGGTTACAGTTAATATTAGGGTTGGGGGTAGGGATAGGGTTTGAGAAGGTCAGGGTTATGGTTGGTGGGGTTTTGTTTAGGGTTAGGTTCAGGGGGTAGGGGTTAGGGTTAGGGTTCGTGGGGGGTTAGGTTTAGGTTTAGTGTTAAGGTTTATGGGGGTTAGGGTTAGGTTTAGGGTTATGATTATGATTAGGGTTGTGAATAAGGATAGGTTTAGGGTTGGGGTTGGGGTTAGGGTTTGGTTTTGGGGGGTTAGGTTTAGTGTTGAGGTTAGGGTTTGGGTGGCGTTAGCGTGACGATTTGGTTTTGAGGGAAGAATCCATCCAAGAAGACTTATTATTGTACCATGGAAACAATTTTGTCAACCTATTTAATATTTAGGTATTGTTATTAAAAAATATTTAAAATTAAATCAATATTTAAATATAAATTTCATGTGTAGGATCATCAATGAGAAGTTAGAGGAACTTTTTTTTCTGAGATCCAGATTTTTTAGCTAGCTCAACATGGGTAATATAAACTAAGTGGAATCTTCAATATGGTATTCCCTTGAGGTTTGTTTCTCCATAATTTTGGTGAATTCACACTGGATGTAAAATATCAATTGATCCCTTAAATTATGGTTAGATAACTAGATAGGTATTCCACTTAATAACATCATAAATTCTCATAAAACATCAATTATAACAAATGTGTAAATCAATGAGAAAATGAATAATTCACCAGAGAAGATTCCTTCTAAAATCTAGGAAATTATTTTGAATTATAACTTCTTTAATAGGGATAAAATTTTAGTTTGGGAATCTTCCCATAATGGGAGGCTCTCCTCCAAAATATTATATTGAGAAGTTGTGCAGGGGAATATGAATAGGTGGACCAAGAGTTTGAGAAGAATATAGATTCTCCCATATAGATTTTCCCTTTTGTGGATAGTGATGTATTATAAGCTTCTTAATTATGATTTTATTCTTATTTTTGGAATCAATCTGTGCTCTATATGTGTCCCATTTAATCAACATAGGGATGAAATTTCTCACCTATTTCTAAGCTAGGTTACTACAACTTCATTATGGAAAATAATTGCTAATATTTTCAAAGTGAATTATCCCTACATGGAAAAAATACATGATAACTTAACTATATGAATTAAGATAACTCCATCCCAGTAGCTTTGAAATATCTTCCTAATGTACATATCTTGTTTTATTTATGTGATATGAACCTTCTAGAACAAGTTGGTTCATGAGAATATTTCTTTCTTTTTACAGTCAACTCGAGCTTGAGTAATTGTTTCTTTGAGAAATACAAATTCCCATGAAAATTGTTATTGAAATATTTTTATACATGTTCTTACCATGATAAATAATTTTTTTAATTGAGTTTAATTTTATTCCCCTTTCTAGAACCTTTCAAGTCATGTGGATGCCTTTCTTTCCAGGCTGGATCAAATGTAACATGGATGAAGCTTTAAGAGGAAACCCTGGACCATTAGGTTATGGTGTGATTTTTAGAAATCATAATTGTGATGAAATGGGATGCCACTATGGTACATCTCTTCAAACTAAAATGATCGATACAATTAATGAGGTATAAATGGAAAAGATCATGATCATTTGGGATGATGTCAATATTTTTGTTTTGTTTTATGAAAATTTTTTAAAGATAATTTTTGTATATCAGTTGAAAGATATATTTCTAGAAGTTATAACTTGTTTTAAAATAAGTTAATATGAATCTAGATAAAAGAATTATTTTTCAAATATTTTGATCTGATGCATCATATCAGGATTATATCAATGAACACAAGAAACTATGAGTTTGTATATAGATGATATACATAAAAATACGAAGTTGTTGCGTCCAAAGTTGTGGAAATAATTTTTTTTAAAAAATTTGATAATGGGAATGTCTAAGATCTTTTAAAAATAAGTTATATGATCATTTAATAATCATTTGTTCACAAATTCATGAAAATTTCATTATATAAGCTATTGGATAAAGGTAGATGTTGTAGTTCTTCGGTCACAGTTATCCAGACTCAGGGTTTTCCATATGTTGAAAATTTAACTGAGAAGCATTGGGCGTAGAAGTCATCAGATAACTAGAAACTTATTTTTTCTATAATTCAATGTGTTTTCAAAATTATTGATCATAAAATCTTTGAATATCAATCCATGAGACTAGATGCAGATATAGATCCATCAGATAGATAATTGTTATAAAAAATAAAGATTATTAGTTAAACATGACTTGAGATGATTGAAGTTGTTTGACCAAAGAATTTTATTAGATAAAAAAGTTTTTATAAGAGTTTTAGATTACTTTTGAATATATCTAATTATACAGATGGTAGTTTTTGAGTTTACAAAGGGATGAAATAATCATGATGATTCATTGAACAAGATAATTGGCATCAATCAATCTGAGGAGTTTTGACACTGATAAGTCATCAGATGTGTAAATACATAAAACTAAAATTAAAAAATGAAGAGAGTTGATGAAGTTGTGTAAAGAATTATGGATAAGTGTTTAGAGTCTCTATATAAATAAATTTCTTGAGAGGATCATTTTTTTAATAGATGTTGTATTTTTATAAATTATTTAGAAGATGCAATAATGTAGTCCACCATTTTCAGTTGGTCTGGATCATCAAAGTAGTAAATATTTTGTTTGTTTTGATTTTAGTATTTCAAGTTGTTTTGTTTTTCAATTATGTTAAGTGAACTGAAATTATCAATAAAATTTTGGAACATGTTATACAAATTATCATTTATAGATTGATGTTTCTCCTTCAAAAGTATTTATTCAAGAATATTTTTTAAGATTCAAGAAGTTTTGAGGAGATGACAGAAGAAATGAGATGTTTTGAAATAGTCAAATACTATAAGGGCCCAAATCCATTTGGTATAATCCTTTATATTTATTTCAGTATTTTTGTTCTTTAGGGAAGTTGGGAAGTGGTCTATTAGAGTTTGGATATGAAATTTTGGAATCAGGGGGAATACACATTGTGTAAATATTACATATCGTGTAACTCTAGTTCATAAATTATGTAGGGTAGGTTAATGAAATATATATTTTAGGATTAAATAATAAAAAGGTGTCATGTTTTCCACAATTTATGACCCCCATCATTTAAACAATATTTAAATGGTTTGCATGACATGTATATTTACTATACAATGCTTTTATAAACATTTTTAGCCTATTAGGTTTCTCAAACCTTATACTTTCTCTTTTCTTCAAGCATCAAATGGATACCTTCTAGGAGTTTTGGAGATTCCTTTTATAGGAATAAATACCTGGTCTTCCATCTTCGATCTGTGGTGATACAAGGTGAATTGTTTTCCTTCATTTTCTCGAAATTTATCCCGATTTGATCAATTTCTCGTCATGTTCTTCATTCCATGAAATGATGGATGATCAACCATGTATCTAATGGGGTTTTATTAGTTGTGTTTTGGTGTGGTTTTTCACAATTTCCTTATATGGATTCAGTTTCTACAGGAGAGGTAATCAGATATTCACGATGTGGTCTATTCTCATGCAAAGGATGTTGATGGAATTTGAGGTAATAGATTCATTTCTTATCTTATTTATTTACATGAAATCATAAATTGATCATTATTTATCCAATAGGATTTAAATGGAATTAATCTAATAATTATTGTCCAGGATTAAATAAATTGGATAGTGATCACATGTTGGTGATGTTTTTCCCTTGTATCGTGAAAGCAATTTGCCTCATGTTTTTATAAATAGTTTGATATATTTACTATATGAATTGTTACCATGTTTTTTAATTTATTATATTACTTCTCTAGATTTTTTGAAACCAGAATAAATGCTAAGAGAAAGTTATTCATTTGATAGATTGTTATAGTTTAATGCCTTAGGTTTCCCATAGTTAAAATATGTTAATAAATAAATCAATTAATTAAATACGAAATAAGAACTAGTTGTGTGATAAAGATAATTTGATAGGGTCTGAGTTACCCATTTTATTGAGAAGGGTGAGTTACTTTTTTTTGAACCATGAGAGCTAGTTTGTATGAGACAAATAAATGACTTATTTTGAGGGCCCAGTTTCCCTGTTGATTTCTTGTATCTTTCCAGATTCGTTTGGATGTTCTATAGATATGATTGTTATGGTATTATTATAGTATGGATAATTCTAGAGGTCTGATATGTGATATAGATCAAGGAGGCCCAAATTTGATGTGAGCCTGGGATGACTGATCTTGGTATGGATATTGTTGTTTGTGGGCAAGGTGGCCTGGATCATTTGGAAGCAGATAACACCTACGATTAATAGATGCATTATTATATGAATGTGGGTGTTGGGGATGGGACTAGAGGTTATTTAATGGTTTAAATATGATCATACACATTGATAATATTCTGATAGTTGGTATGATTTTTTAATGAGTTTAATGGACATTGGACGAGTTGCTTATTTTTTTTCATTCCTTTCCCCACTACATGTGGTAGCTGGAGGTGCTTGGAATAATGTTTCCTCCTTGTAGTATCTTAGTAAAGTTTCATAGAGTAATTGGATATGGAATAATGAAAAATATGATTAAATAAATTTTTAACTTGTGGGGTTGGTTGATGATTGAATGAAAATGCTTAAAGATGTTAATCTTGATAAATCTGGACTTGGTTAGACTTATTCCTAGAGGGAATGGAATTTTCAATGATGATAAATGAAATGAAATATAATGTAATGTGGAGTAATGTTAATGTTTAATTACTGGATAATGGATTAATTAAAAAATAAAAATGTTAAAAAGAAACTAATAAACTAAATGTATCTCTTTAAATGATTGGGTGCTTATAGGATATCTAGTCTTAGCATTGGGAGTCAGGAGTCCAATTGATGTAAGATGCGGTTGAGTATAAGACTTGGTTACACTGATAGTGTGGTTATGAGATATATTATATCTTGTATATTCTATGATTTAAGACACTACCCCTCCCATTTTAGTTAGGGCGAAAAAACCTAGGGGACTCTAGGAGGGTGTTTTCCCCAACATCCTGGTGGGAGGATGGATGGTTGACTACCCCATTTGGCCCCACTCCCTTCTCTTAGTATTTACCTGTAGTGGTATTAATGGTGGTTAGTTTTCCCATACATATGTGTAGAGGGTTGTGATGGATTATGGTTATTTCACACACATTTATTACCATATATAGTTTTTAAATGATTATTATAGGTATGAAGAGTATAGGTTGTGATGGCTTGAGGTATATTCTCAGTGTATGGGCCATAATGGATTCAAGAATAATACTCTATGATTGATATTCATTACATAGGATGCAGTGGATCCTGAAAACTACTTGTATTCTATGTATGGACATGTGGATGGAATGATGTGGTTATCTGATGCTCGAGTTGCATGTTGTGATTCCTTGCCTAGGTTTCTTCAGGTTAGCTTACTTTTATAGAGTGATTCTCAGGAAATGTGATGTTAGGATACAGAGGAAAACAAATGGTGAAGTTGGAATGGGTTATCCTTAATGTTTTATTACTATATTATGTTATATCTTGTTTTTGATACTTGGAAATAGATATCCCTAGTGTGGCTAGGAACTTAGTATACCTATTGAGGTGATTAGTTAGTTTCATTGTTGTTCACTATGATTAGAATGATTTCTTCATCTTTTTTGCAAGAGGTTGTTCGGAGGATCCTACTATGTAAATTGGTATGATAAACTTATGTATATATAAAAACTTTTTAGGTCGGTTGGATTAGGTAGGCGATCAAGATAGATATTACTAGCTTGGGGTTTATTAGGAGCTGTTTGGAATTCATGGTCGCTGTTTTATTTTACCTTTTTGGTACATATATCATTTCTTTTAGTATTTTAGTACTCTATGGAATTTCATATTTTCACTTGGGTTTCCTTTTATATATATATGACTGAGAAAGTGTTGGTTGTTGTATCCTTCTTATACGTCTATTTTGTATGTTCCTCTTAGAGGGTAATGCCTCCCATACACATGTTTACCATACCCTCGGTGCTTGTCACCAACCTAGGGCCTATTGGAGGTGGGACTCAGGAATTCACAATATCTCTCTTCTCATTACAGTATCCTTGTGGGGAGGGAGTCATGACAGACTGGTATGAAAGGTTTGGGTTTAGGTATAGTATAGATTTTGGAGATAAGGAGATGTTGGGTTTCATGAGTTTGTAGAGAAATTATGTCAGATATGTTTAGTGAATGATGAAAACATGAGAGACCGACTGAGACACTGGTATATAGAACCCCTTGTGATATGATGCACAAAACATTAAGTTTACTGAGCCTACTAAATCAAGTGATACTAGTTGTTGGGTAGAGACCTAGGATATGGTCATGCATCATTCTTCTTTGTGATAATGTTTGAAATGGGTTGACCTTGGTATCAATGAAAACTGTAACAAGATAATAAAATTAATTAATTAATTAATGTTAATTATTCCATATTATAGGTTTAATAGCACTAAAATTTTATTCTTTTTGTAGGAATGGATCCTTTTTTACATCCTTGTCAGGTTCATGCAGAAAATGCTCAACAGGATGTGCCAGTAGATCCTCCTCCAATGGCCCGAAGGCCTTCATTTTTTATTGATTTTGATAATACACCTTCCAAGGGGTGAGGTGGAACCCTTACAAGGTTCATAGTCATAAGTATTACATGGACCATAGGCCTTAGAGAAATTCATTTCCCATAGGCTTCAAACATTACATATAACCCAGACTAACTACTTGGAACTGCTCCTCCCCAGCATCTTCATCATGAAATCAGCTCTCCACCTTCGCATGGTTGTTCGGCTAGGCTTTATCGTGCATGCACAGGCTTGTCCTGATGGCATGTTCCATACCCTCTCCTTTTTGCAATACGTTTATCTTCTATTATAGTGAAAGGATCCTTCCTCATCCTTCTTTAGAAGATTTTTCCTTATAGTTTTTTTGGTTTTCATCTACACATAAGGTGTAATGAAGACCATAAGGTGGTCCAAAGGCCTTGAGGTGGAATGAAGGCCTTACTGACCTAAAGGCCTAGGTGGCCCAAAGGCCTTAAAGGACTTAGGGACTAAATCTGAGGGTTTGAGCGCTATATTTTTTAGACGTATGAGGGATCCATTTTAGATGTTGAATCATAATAATAGTTGGAGGAGGTTTATATAACTTTTTTTCGGTCTATTCTTGGAAAGATAACTAGTTTAGGTTGGCTATGATGATGTTGTGTGGGGTAGTGAGGCAGTGGTGGTTCTTATTCCTCAGGGATCATGAGGAGTTTGTAGTCTTAGGGGAAGATGTTTTGAGACCGGTTCATAGAATAGTTTCTTTATTAGACCAACAAGGTGTCTAGTTTCTCGATGTTTTTTACCCTTTGGTAGGGGAGCATCAGTGTGTGAGATTTCAGGATCTTATTTAGGACCCTTCTGTGATATGAATCATACCTATTTCTAGATGAGGAATCTAGGGCTGGGTATTTATAGGAATATTTGTATCCAGATTTCCAGTTCTAGGTCGCCACATTTATGATAAAGACATACATTGAGGTGCTATAAAGGGAATAAGATATAGAGGGGAAGAAGGATTGGACTAGATCATCATTAAAGGGGATTCATTAGGATTATTCATGAAGTAGATCTATGGTTTGGGGCTCCTAATTGTTAGGATAAAAGAATTTTTGATCGGATGGGGGGGGGGGTGAGGTCCTAGCCCTCATCATCTCATTTTTATGGTGTAAAAGGATCTTAGACATATGATAAGGGATTAGATGAATGTTTTTCTTATAGACTAAAGTTTAATCAGTGATTATAGTCCCTAAACATTCTGTACTGTCAACTGTGCTAGGTGTTCCACTCCAAGTTCCACCGTTGAGGTACTTTCAACCGAGGTAGTGGTAGTAGGGTGGTCCAGTTTGAGATGAATAGAGAGGATATGAGGAAGGCAGAGTATAGCCTTGTGATGCTCCTCATTATTAGAGAGTAGAGCACAACCATAGAGGTGGTCATTTTTAGGGTTAGAGAGGCCACAGAGAAGGTCATGGTCAAATTCATTCTTTAGATTTACCAACGCTAGGGGAGCCGGATTTCGTTCGAGGTACCATATTCTTGTTTTATACTTCTATGAATTATTTATTTGATTCTAGAGAGATAAAATCATTTATATCACCTATTCTCTACCATGATTTTAGACTCAAGGTAGAGAGTCTTCCAGTACCCTAGGTGTTGACTATAGTAGTTAATGGATGAGATGAATTGTATGAATTATGTATAGATTGTGAGCTAGTGTTGGGGAAGCACCACTATTGGGGAGATTCCCTATATTTACGAATAAAAACATGTGATGTTATCATTGACATGGATTGGATGAATTTTTTGTTGGATATTATGGATTTCTTCAGGAATTAGGTTTTGTTTTATGTTATCAATAGATATCCATAAGTGTTTTTTGGAAAGAAAGGACCTCGGATGGTTTAGAAGCATGTTTCGACCTTATCATCATTGATGGTCGAGATAATATTGAGCTTATCAGAGGTTCAATAGTTAGTGTTTTCAGGGTTGTGGAGGAGCACCATGATATCTTTCCAAAAGAGGTTGTAGCATTACCTGCTCAATGATAGATTGAGTTTGGGATAAATCTACAAACAAGTTTGTCACCTATCTATATGTCCCCGTATATAACGTCACCTTATACGTTGTGAGAGATGCAAGTACATCTTGATGATATGCTATAACACGGTTTGGTTTGGTTGAGTGTTTCACCTAGGGGTGTGCCACAATTTTTTGTGAAGAAAGACAATGGAAATTTGCAGATTTTTATCGATGATTGTCACTTGAACCAAGTGATGGTAATGAACTGCTATCCTATTCCATGTATGGGTGATTTATTTGATTAGATGAGGGGTAAAAGATGGATTTTAAATATCAATTTTTAGTCTAGATATCATCAGATCTACGATAAGGATGAGGATGTTCAGAAGATTTATTTCCATTGTCATTATGGGAATTATGAGTTTGTTTCCATGTTGTTCAGTGTGAAGTATTTTCTAGCCGTGTTCATGGGGTTGATGACGCTATTTTTAAAGAGTTAATAGATAAGTTCATCATGGTTTTCATCGATGAAATAATTATGTAATCCTCATATGAGGAGGATCATGTGGAGAATCAATGTTCTATTTTAGTAGTTATTCATCATCTACAGCTATTTGGGGTGTTTTAAAAGTAAGATTTATAGGATCTTGAAGTCTGTTTCTTAAGGAATATGATATCTCAGTAGAAATTACTTTTGGATCCTTCATTGATAGAGGTATTTGTGTCTTGGTAATCCCCCAAGACAGTGACAGAGGTGTGGAGTCACCTTAGTAATAAAGGCTATTACAGGAGGTTCATAAATGATTTATCCTGTGTTAAAAATCCCCTGATATCCTTAATAGACAAGGATTAAGAGTTCTTGTGGACAAACTAGTGTCAAGCATATTTTGAGTACCTAAAGAGTAAGTTTTTCAGAAATCCAATCCTATGTTTGCTAGCATAGTTTGAGGGTTTCTATAAAACTTCACATATTGTCATGGGATGTGTTATCATGTATTCAAGATCATTTTTTTCTAATGGGTCTCAATAGTTACATCCCCATGAATGTAACTATTACAACCATAATATTGAGTTAAAGGCCTTCGCGTTTTCATTGAAGTTGTGGTGAAATTACCTCATCGGTGAGCACACTGTGGTTTTTACTAACCAAAATATCCTAAGGTATGTTTTCTCCCAGTGTAAATTGAATTACCACTAGAATTATTGGATGGAATTATTGTAGGAATAATACTTTGAAATATTTTATACACCAGAAAGGGTAAATGTTGTAGCCGATGCATTGAGGAGGAATTCAGGTAGTGATTCTGTTCATGAATCTGCGGATTCCTAGAGAGTGAGGGAGGAACACTTAGCTATGCATCTTGATATGGAGGATGTTTTAGGAAGAGGTTTTCTTTTCCAGATGACAATGCAATCATCTTTTCTACATCAGGTGGAGGAGTCAGATTTGGGGGGTTTTGAGGTGGAGGATAGGAGAGACATAGTTTTTTTAGAAATGCCCCTAATGGTTGGTATGAGGATGGAAAAACTAGGTGTTGTTTTAGGGAAGTATTTTTGTTCCTTAAGGGATGTGTGAGATGGTTATTAGAGATCTCCATAGTTCACCTTTGGAGGTACGTCCTGACATGAGAAATATTTATCAAGCATTGTGAAGCTAGTTTTTTTCCTGGTTTGATGTGTGCAGTTGCAGATTTCATTGAAACCCTAACATACTAGACCAAGGGAAATAGGGGATTGTTTCATCAAGTAAGGGATACCCTAACCATTGGATATCCCTCATCTCAAATATAAAACCAATCATGGATTAATAAAAAAATGTTATACAATCCAATTACACTATAACCCTAAAATTACAAATCCCTTAAATGCCTTTCAAATCTATTTTCAAACTGATCAATCAATCTACTTAATTTTGATTATTCTTTCCTCAAATTAATTTAACCAATATTTTCTCACCAATTTATTCAATATAATAAAATCAAATATTTTTAAAACCTAATAAAACTAATTCACTATATCTGTGGGTTTGACCTCAAACTTACCAATACCACATTTTAATTAATTGGGTATCATAGATCGAGTATTTATAAATTTTAATTATGATTAGAATATTCATGAAACAATGATGCCCCATCTTCGTATCAGCATGATATTTTACTTTTATGACTTTTATAAGTAAAGTTAGTTAAATTAAATCCTATAATTAAATTATTCTCTTACTATTGGTTTGTTTAGTGGACATTTATTTCTTTGTTTTTTTCTTGCTATATGATTTACTATTTATACTAATTCTTTTACTCTAATATTATTTCAATTTTTTTACAACTCTATATCAGGGGTATAGTCTCCCAACTATGTTATCTATACCCCCACTTCCTTTCGTCTACCTCTGGTGTATGGGGATGTATGCTTGAGGTCAGGTAATCATCCTGGTTCTTCCATGGGAGAGAGTTTTAGGTCGAGGGTCTTTACAAATTGGTATCACGGGATTCAAATTTTATTTTTTTGTTGATTTACTATTTGGGAAAGGTAGAAAAGAGATTAAGAATTTGTTAGGATCTAGTAATGATCATATGCAAGGGTGTAGCTGACCCATGTATGGAGTAAAAGTCGAGTGGCCATGGATGGGATTGTTGTTCATGTTGTTCACTTGTTATAGTTGATGTTATTTCACCTTTGGGGATTCACATGTCATGTGATATTATTTTTTGTCGAGATTTATACTCATGTATTAGTATGGAATGAGATGAGTATTCATAAATAATTATAGGAATGTAGGGATATATATATTGACTTGAATTTTTAATTATAGGGAAATATTTATTGCATGTGATATATTTTCCCATATGATCTTTAAAATGATATCCTGGTAATATATACTGAAAATGGAATAAATGAATGATCATGTCATGCTAAATGAAATTTTATTCCAAGATTAAAGAGATCATGAGTCAATGGTTCTCTATTTGTTTCCTATATAGGTTCACCTTGATGTTTATACAGTGTTCTAAGGAGTTTGTTTTTCTGGCATAGAAAATGCCTCATCATCATCTTAGAATTAAGAATTAGTTGAGTGGCAATCAAAATGATCTTTAACATAGTTGAGCTCAATATTCCAGCGTATAATGAGAATTAAGTGGATGATCAGCTCCATGAAAGATTCTAGGTGGTCATGCAATCCATATAGTGGGATAGTTTTCACACTATACCTTTGATGTATGAGCATAAAAGATAGTTTTAGCTACAACATCTACATACATTCATTGGGTTGGGAGGTTCCTAGGCTAGTGAGTTTTGGATCAAGTCAGTCTATGCTATCATTAAGCACCCTGAGACACCTGCAGATTGGAGGGTAAAGCTTGATGCATACATGCATTGTAGACCTACCAATCATTGATGGGAAATTCTAGAGAAATTTGGATAGAAATAGAAGTTATCCTATAATGACTTCAATATGATGTTCTTAAGAAACTTCTATCTGGAAACATTTATGGATGAGAAGTCTCATGAGTTCATTTACCTGACACAGGAGGGAATGTTAGTGATAAACTATGTTATAAATTTCATAAACTTGTAGTGCTTTGCGCCATATTTAGTAGATAATGCAATTTACAGGGAGTGGTGTATCTAAGATGGGTTTTACTATGAGATCAGGTCAGAGGTGAATTTTTTTTCTTCTGATTTTCCCTTTAATACTTGATGAATCATGTACTCATCATATAAGGGAATCTGAGAGAGGCCCTGATTAGTGTCCATACTGTTTTAGTAAGGTGAACTTTTATATCTACTTCTAGTGGATAGAATCACCGCTATGACAGTTATCATGAAGGAAATAATGGGAGGAGAATCTTGGAAAGTGGGAATCTATGTCAATATCATGCTCCATTGAAGTTATATTATTGTGGAATTTTTCTCCACAAGAGTACTCAGTGTCAGTACCCTGCTTTAGAGTGTCGTTCATGTTGTAGGATATGACACATGTAGAGGCTTTTCAGGGGAATTTAGTAGAAGAGAAGTGGAAGGGGATTAATACAAGTACCAAATTATACAAGGGACTCAACTACCCCTAAATGGTATGGTAGCTCGAGTTCCAATGGACGTTTAGGTCAAGGCAGGGGACATGTTACCCCAGTTTAGGAGTAGCAATACTAGGTAGAGGGAACATTTTTGGGGATTCATACTGGATCCCAGGGTAGAGAGGTAAGGGAGCTTCATGCTATGTGGTCTACTCTGGTTAGTTTGGATACAAGACCTTTTATTATAATAGTTATGATTATTATCATCTACCCTTACTTTTGTTTTATCTGATACAGGGGAATCACATTACTTTTATATATATAATTTTTACAAACATTTTGGGATTGGTTGTGGAATTTTTGGATGGTGTTTTGACCACCAACACACTATTAGAAGTACAGTCAGAGAATATCAAACATTTCAAGGCATGTTCTCCATAAATTGGTGGCTTCCCTTTCTTTTAGGAATTGTTTCTGATAGAAATGATAAGTTTTGATTTGATTATGGATATGGATTGGTTAGTTTTGTACTAGGATCACATGACTATTAACATAGGAGAGTTACCATTCTATCCTCAGAATAAGGTAGCTATTTTAACTAGGGTGAGTAGGATCTTCAAGATGGTCATGCAAGTCCAATTTAGGTAAGATTAAATTTTATCATGAATAATATTGTAAGAATTTATCTAGATGATGGTGGAATATATAAGGATAATTTTCCTCTAGAAATAGATCATTTTTGGCCTTCTTTTTTAACGAGTTATATGTGTTATCACCTGAGCGAGATATCGAGTTAATGATTGAGTTACTGCTAGGATCTGAGTTAGTTTCTATTCTACTGTATATGATAGAACCAGTGGGAGTTTGGGAATTAAATTTTAGTTTTATGACCGGGAAGATAAGGTTTTCATATGACCTAGTACATCAACTTGGGGCTCTCCCATGATTTATTCCAAGAAGGATGGTGGGACTTTTTTATTATGTGAGAACATCAAAGATTGAACAAGATGATGGTCAAGAACTAGAATCCCCTTCTGCGCATTAATGATATCTTCGATCATGGTATCATCAGTTTAGAGTGATACCATCAAACATACCTCAGACTACATTTAGCACCAATTATGTCTTGTATGAGTTCATGGAGATAACATTCATTCTGACGAATTCACCAATGGTATTCATGGACATGATGAATAATATTTTCCATCATTTCCTAGATTAGTTTGTAGTGGTTTTACTTATTGGCATATTAGTGTACTCTAAGTCAGTATACAATCATTCCCAAAATCTTGAAATCATCTTGAGTATACTATGATATAATTATATTTACACCAATCTAACTAAATTTAGTTTTAGATTGATAATGTGAGCTTCTTGGTACATTTCATCTAAGAGGCCGGAGTGCTAATAGACCAACATAAGGTTGCATTTGTGGTATCATGGGAGAAGCCAATGAATGAATTCCACAATTGGAGTTTCTTAGTATAGAAAGGTATTATCAAAATTTAATCCAGGCCTAATAGTAGTATCAATGTATAAGCTAACCAATAAGGGGGAGAAGTTCAGTTGATACTCTTTTAGTTAGGTTTTTGTTTTTTTAAAATATGGTGTTCGAGCATTTTCATTTGGGATAGATAGATTTTATTAGGGAAAATGTCTTAAATTATGGTTATTTATGTTTTTTTAAATTAATATAGTGTGGGTATAAATGTGAAAAAAATTAAGAGGATTTCATATGGGGGTCTTGGTTAACCTGGTGATTTTTCTATGTGTTCAACAGAATATTCGAGCTAGACAGTTTCATACCGTGAACTAGTTATATTACATGAATCATAGATAGGAAGATATTGTGAATTGGTATAGGGTGTTAAAATTTTACTTGTTTTGGAGCTAGTTCATATTGTGAAAATGGTCAATCAATGTTAATTTTACTTGATAAGACATTTTTTCAGTAGATCATATAAATCATGAAATTCACATCATTAAAGGTGTTCATGTTGTGAATGTTTAAGGATTATTTCTTTTAAACCACACTTCACATATGTTTTCCTTACATTAATGGTGAAACCTCTTCTCTCAATCCCTAGGATGACTCTAGGTGATTTTTGGGAGATTACAACCCTTATGAATGTCTCTGTCTTGTGTTCAATCTCTGGTGAGTTCCTTCATTTTGTTTTTCTACTTTTTCCCTCTATCCTCCATTATATCGGTGTGATATCTTGAATACTATTTAATTGGGGTTTGATATTATTTATTATGTGATCTATGTTTTCCTTCATGATATCCCTTACCTTCTTCCTTCGTTGGTGTTCCATGTTTTGGGTGTTTCTTTGATCTTTTTATAAAGGTAGGTGGTCTAGAAAAATCCCTATGGTTTTTTCTATTTCTTAAAGTGTGTGAAATACCAAGAAATTGTACTAATGCACCGATCATGGTAAGTAATGAAATAATATGTTATGATAAATATTTTTTTGGTGAACTCCTTGTATTATTTTTGACTCATTAGTTTTAAGTCCTTTCTTGTAGCCACCCGCATGGTGATCCTACACTTGAACAATAATGAACTAGATTTTAAATTAAAATATGAATTAGAATGACATGAGACCTTAGGTGATTTATTTTGATATATTCACTTTGGAAAATGGATTACTTATTTAATGAAATGGCTGTAATTACTTATATATGATATGGTTTTGTACACTATAATGATAACAACTTAAGATATAATTTAATGAGTGAATGGTTAATTGAAAGATAATTGGTAAGTGTCTAAAATGACCATTTTGGATTATAATGTTATGTTTTTTTATTAATGATGTTATTAATTGTGTTGTGATTCATTATTTAATTATTATATAGAGGGATTGCACTAGTTTCATGTTGTATTGGTTATATAGAGGGTTGGGCCCAACTTCATGCTATAATGCATATATTGAGGGCTTGACCCAGTTTCATGTTGTAACACTTAATTAGCAGATTTGGAATAGTTTCATATTGTAATTATTTTATAGAGTGATTGGATTTATTTTATAATGTAATGGTTATATAGAGGGATTGTATTAGTTACATGTTTTCATGCCTATATAGCGGGCATGGCCCGATTTCCAATTGTAATGCTTATATAGAGGGCTTCTCCCGGTGTTATGTTGAAATTATTATATAGAGGGTTATAACTGGCTCTGTGAATAATATATGGAATTTTGTTTATAATATGTATAGTGATTCTACATACTTAGAGATATTTTAGCATGATTCCAATGTAGGATAATTGTTATATCATATTAATTGATTAATTAATACCCATAATTATCACAATATTGCAGGAACATTCTATTAGATAGTTTTTTATTTAGACACGGTGGTGTCAACCTTATATGTTTTACTCAAACCCCATTCAGACTATCTTTGGGTACTCAAGAATATTACATAAATGTAGGTTTGGACAATGGAAAATGACCTTATTACTGATTAATTCTTGTTAGATGGTTTGGAGCTTGGAGATGGGGCCGACATGGGGTTCGGTAATGGATATTGTTTTGTTTGTCTGTGTCAGTGTGGTATTTTATCTATATAAAATTTATCAAGACATTTAGTTACATTACATCATGTAATTAAATTATTCTATTATTATTGGATTATTCATTTGACATTTAATACTTAGTTTTTTCCAACTATATGTTGTATAATTTGTGTTAATTTTGTTACTCTGATATTATTTCCACTATTCTTACAACTCTATACTAGGGGGTATAGTCTCTATATAATTTCCTTTACACCACACTACCATTCAATATATTTTGGAATATGGGGCGATGTGCTTGAGGTCACGTAACTAACCTTGTTAGTCCATGAGAGAAACTGTCCTAACGGGGGACATTATAGTAAATCACGAAGAGAAATCATTAGTATAATGTATTTTTATTCCATATTTAAATAATATAATACTAGAAATAATCCATTTTGAGCTTTTAAAAACATTAGTATTATTCAACATTGGTGAAAACAATTATAAATAAATCCATTCTTTTTATATTTTGGTTTTGTGCTAAACATCATTTTATCATATTTCTCTTTTCCTTAAATAAATATAGTTATAGTTTATTTAAGATAAGAGACTTCCTTTTTGAAATCCATAATATCTTTTTGAATATAGTCTTAATAAGTATAAAATTTTTACATAGAACCAGAATCTGTGTTTTTCAATTTTTTTATTTTCTTTCTTATGCTTCTTATATTCATTTTCAACATTATTCATATCACCAAAGATAGAATTAAACCTTATTTTATGATCTTTATTATTTAACACCAAAAAATATTCCAGTATGTCATTTTCCTATTTTTTGTATTAATATCTCAGAATAAAAATTCATTTTAAATCCTAATTCCGAGAATCACATATATTCAAATTATCACTTTCCTTTTTATGTTTTTCATTTTATTTGAACAATTTCTTATTTTTACAATTTAAATCTCTGTATTTTTCAATAATTTTGATTCTAACATTTATCAATTATTCATTTTCATTAAGAAACTGATTTAGAGTACAATTATCTTAATCATATTCACAACTAGAATTAGAATTAGTTTCTTTTTCATATTCAGGGATAGAATTATGATAAACCTTAGCAGGAGTTGTTGTAATGACCTGAACATTTACAAATAAAATTCCCTTTGTGATTAAGTAAAATTCCATACTATGTAATGTGGTCATAGAAATCACATGAAAATCTTTAGTTATTTTGGACTGTTATAAGTCATATCATATGGGATTTAAAATATTTTACACATCATAACCATTGATAATATAGACTTTGTATATTGACCATTAGGAATGGTATATTAAACGATATGATAAAGACCAATTAATACAGAATAAACAAGTGATGTCCTAGACTAATAAGATCTTACCTTATAAATGCAATTTATCAGAGCTACCAAAGGAGATAGCATCATTGGGATTTCCCCTTGATTAATCCCAATTTTATATTCAGCAACTAAAGCATGATTGAAACTATTTAAGAGACAGGTTCAAGATCATCAATATCATGACCCAAACCATGTTCATTGAACCACACCATGATATTCTCATAATCTCACACCTTACCCTTAGGGTGTTTATAGGTGTAATAAAGGGCTATGTATTATGAAATTAATTGTATGGATTTGAATAATTTTTTATAAAATAATGATTATATTTATCTTTTTTTGATAATTACTACTTTTTTAATGATTAGATAATGAGTTGATAATAATTAGATGAAACACACATTTTATTTTTTAGGAAATGTATGCTCTATTTTAAGGAATTCAAGAATTTTTGGAATAAATTATATTTTCATAAAATACTATTGGTAATGAATTTTTATTAAATATAAATGATAATATAGTTTTATAAAGTAAAAAAATTATTTTTATAAGGTTCAGAAAAATGTTATTCTAAAAAAACAGTATTTTTAGTAATTTTGGATTTTGGATTTAAAAGTGTAAATTCTCATACTTATAGTTTTTTTGTCTGAAATAAATATTATTTTTCAAATCATCATGTCAAAAATTTTCGATAATGATTTTTTTTACAAAACATCGGAGATAGTTGAATTTCTTAGTCAAAATAAAATATGGTATAAATATACAGTGTGTATTATGAAATCATAATGGCCCAAGGTGATATAATATATTCAATAAAGGGTATCCATGACCAAATATATATTTATCTTTAAAATAGTTTTTATGTTATTTTATTAATTTTATTAACCCTTTATGTATCCTCCAAATCCTATATTATATATTAAGGTTATAAAATCAATTATTTATGAACATCACTCACTTCCACATCACTAAGGGTAATATGTTATTGAGTTCATTTATTAAACTTATAAAATAATTAAAAAATCACATTGGTAGAAAACATGGGTTAAATCCATGGCCAGGATTGTGGTTTTGAATAATTTATTATATAGAGTCAAAAACCTATGTTTGGGAAATAATAAAGAACTCCACTCTATTTTACTATATATACACACACAAGATCCCATTCATCATCACTAAAAACCCTTGGATCAAGAATATAATCTACCATTATCTATCTATAGTCCTCGCATGGTACCCCAAATCTCTCAATAAGCTCCTAACAAATTTTGGGGACACACTCTCAAGGTAAGGGATCCTCTCCATCTCTATTATTTTCAAACACCTTATTTGTATTTTTTATTTTAATTCCATGTTTTCATGATATATTATATTATTATATATCCTTATTATGTACCCTATGATTTCCAATTTATTAGAGATCCCTTTAACTCTCATTAATCCCTCCGATGAATCTTTGAATACCCTAATTATGCTCCCAAATTTATCCTGTAGTTTTCCATGCCAAACTTTTGTTTTGTGAATACTGATACACATTTCCACTCAAGGGTATTAAAATATATGTACCTATAATTCATTTATTAGATACTTCCATTTATCTTTATCACACTCCTTTATCATGGGATTAAATTTGATGCAATATGATCCTATTTTGAATGATCCATGTGGTACACTTATGCATGTACATGGTATGAAAGTGACGGGTGGGACTAGAATTATATAACCCTCCAATGAATTGGGTGATTATTTAATATCAAGATATTCCATGTATAGTTCCTATAATTTTATCCTAAGAATATTATGTTTTTTTCATGGTTCTTAGACTTTACTTATGTTTATGATTCCATGTTTTATGTTCTTTTCACATTCCCATGTTGCCTTTATGTTATCATGTTATATCACGCCTCATTATTCATGATTATTATTTTTACCCCATTTATGTCCTATTGAAATGCCTTTTTCCTAACATGTAATACTTTTATCATGTTTTTATTTTTTTTATTACCTTTCTGGGCTTTATAGATCACCAATTTTCTATGTTTGGCCTGAGGTTATCATGTGTCGTTTTAAGAGAAAGAGAATTTTAGAAGCTTATTAAGGAATATTTCAATATTTTTTTTGTATACATGTATCAATTTCATATGATATGTACCTAATATCATAAATACATAAGGCTTAATGGTATTTTGTAATTTTTTATGTGTACCTTTATGTAATAAATCATGAAAAAATGTCAATTAAAATATCGGTTTTCCTAGTTGGTAGTAAAAAAAAGTCCAGTTATTTTGGGGATTAGGATTAGAAAACACTAGAGAAAACCTTAGTGATACTAATACATAGAGTAAATAATCTCTAAATATTATTGAAATATATATTAAGTGGGTTTAAAGAAAATAAATCCCTTTATGGATACTATAAGTGTACGTGTCTCTAGAACATATGCGCCTAGGGGTAATAACCCTGGAAATAGCATATTGAGCTAGACTTGATCATGTATTGGTGTAAAAAAACAATACTTTCTACACACATAGATTGAAAATATAAAGGTTTATTTGATTTAGAAAATTCACAAGATCAATATGAACCATAATTATGGGAACCAAAATGCGTATGATATTTTTTTATTTGGAAATAGATCATGGATAAAATAGATTTAATCCCATAAATTCTATGTTTTATGAAATATATGTTATTTATGAGTTATCCCTTAAATATTCATGGTTTAACATTTATGTGATTAATATTTTAATAATACTCAACCCAAATTTTCCTTTAATTCTAGTTAATGGATGAAAATAGGATGAACTAAGATAAAAACCAATGCGAGGGGTAATGTAATGACTGTCCAAATGAGATGCCAAACTCAATGGGAGTAAGAATCAAAAAATTCATGTATATACTTTCTCAATTGACTCTAGTTTTGATCTAAAGCCTAAATCAGGAGTAACAACCAAATCCCCCTTATAATGAAAAATTTTCTATTATGATCTATATATGAAAAAGGACTCTCACTTTCACTGGATCTTCTGATCCATTAATTGTGGAACAATGGATTATCTCAACTGAAAAAATATTAGCAGTCCTTCAAATCTATGAGAAAGAGATAGTTGTGCTATCTATTTATAATATGGAGTGACAATATGATAAATTTAGTATGTTGTTCAAAAATATAATGTTATTGAAATATATTGGAGCAATGGTGTGGAAGGAATTTCTTAAAATATTTTTTGGTAACTATTTTCCTCATGTTATGTGAGGAAACCATCATAATAAATTCCTTATATTCCGAAAGATTAATCATTACCCTCTAATTTAATGTTTAACGCTTCTTTGGTGCGTTATAGACAAGTATACAGAATGCATTGGAAATTTGATACGAAGATAACTATAAGGAAATTTTCCTATGTGTCCTCAATGTTAAAATGGATATTTGATAATATCAAGGATCTCATGGGAATTAGAGGTGGAAAGTGGATTTTACTTCTAGAGGTGCGATGGATAAATCTAGTGGGGGAAAATTTTAATATTCCACATGTAAAATGAGTGGGAAGAAGAACCTCAAAAATTTCCTAAATGGGATGATAAAATACTTTAGGATTAGGAAGGGAGGTCATGTGGATTGCGATTGTCTATAGGAGAAATCCACAAATGTGATAGAGTAAAGGAATGATCTGGTCAAACCTCAAAATATTTTCCACTATTTCAACTTCAAGGAACTAGGAAACAATGTGAATCAATGTACTAAGAAAAGGGTTATCAACGAAAACTGATGAATGTAGCCTCCAATTCCTAGGTAAAAAGGATTATCTTATGATATCACAACTATAGAGGTGTATCCAGATAACAAAGTGGTGTCAGGTATGCTAGTTATTTATTCAAGAATAGATAGTATATTTTTTTATTCTGGTTCTAAATTTTTTTCATATCTCATGAATTTATTATAACTATTGAAACACCACTTCAAATCATAGAGGTAGAGCTATCGATGAAAAAAATGTGGAAATTATTGAATCCAAAGTATATAAATCCCCCCATATCAAAATTTGTGGATTGAACTTCCCAGTGAACCTTGTGATACTCTATTTAGTTTAATCTGATTCTATTATAGGTATGGATTGACTATCCTTATATAGAGCCAACATAAATTTTCTAGAGAGAAACATTACCCTTCATATCATGAATTAATATCTGATTTAAAAAATTTTCAAGGAGGAGTATGAATATTATTCTATATTATTATATCATGCTTTTATATTATTTCCCTATAACTAATCTTATTTATCTCAAATGATTAATACTAAGGAGAATATCATCCTTGAATAAATTCCCATGGGGAGGAAATACACTGATGTGTTTCCCAAATAATTGGATGGTCTTCCTCTGATACAAGAGGTTTAATTTCCAATTGATCTTATATAAGGAAATTTTTTGATATTCAAGACTCCATATAGAATGGTCATTGTTGAACTCAAGGAGCTAAAGAAGAAACTATAGTAGAATTTGGATAAAGGTTTTATATTCCCAAATGATTCACCATGGGTTTCACCAGTCCTCTTCTTCATGGTTAAGTATGGGTCAATGTCCATATATGATGATTATGGAGGGCTCGATAAGATCATGATAACGAAAATGTACCCCATTCCATAGATTGATGAAATATTTGATCAGCTACATTGAGCCTAGTATTTCTCTATGTTGGATCTTTCGTCAGGATACTATCAAGTAAAGTTGAAGTATGATGATATCTCTAGGACTACATTTTATACATGGTACAGGCACTATGAGTTCATAGTAATTCCATTTGGATTCACTAATGCTCCATTAATCCTCATGGAATAGTGAATAGATTCTTTATGGATTACCTAGACAAATCTATGGTGGTATTTATAGATGATATTATTATTTAATATAAAATCAAGGAAGATCATGATAAGAATTTTAATATTGTATTGAAGATCTTGTGGAATGAAAATACGTGATCAAAGTACAATAAATGTGAATTCTAGTTTGAGAAAGTAACATCCTTGTGTAATTTTGTCACCAGAAAAGGGATATCTATGGACACTTCAAAAATAGAGGCAATCTATGGATGGCCAATAAAAACTATTTGAAAGAAGTCTTATTTTTCTTTAACTATCTTGGTACTATTGTTGATTGGTGAGAAAATTCTCATGATTATCAATCCCCCTATCCAAGAAACCTTATAAAGTATTTGATTTTTTATAGAATGATGAATGCGAGGAATGTTTTAAATAGATGAATAAGAGGATAATCACTACACTAGTGATCAAATTTCTCACCCAATGGAATGTATTTCTTATCTAAAATGATGAATCCAAAAAGGGATTTGATTTTTTACTCATGTAAGATGACAAGATGATAGAATATTCCTACCTCCAACTAAAGATGTAGGAAAAGTACTTCTTAACTCATGATATAGAATTTTCCACGGTGATGTTTGCATTAAATATTTGGAGGTATTATCTCTTCTGAGAGAATTCTGAAATATATATAGATCACAAAATCTTCAAGTAAATATTTCCACAAAAGGATCATAATATGTTCCAATGGAGTTGGTTAGAGATGATCAAGGATTATTATTCTTTAATCTATTACCATCCTAGGAAAGAAAACAAAGTGAAAAATTCTTTGAGTATAAAGGATCCCACAACTCTATCCATGATGAGGATTTAAGGGGATCTAACTTTCTTAGACATGCAAAGGATAAATATGGGAATAGTAAAAGGGTCTTCATCCTGCATTTCTCTAATAATTTTTCAAGAATTCATTATTAATAGAATTAAGGAGGCTTAGAAAGATGATGAGGCACATGAAAAGAGTGTGTTTAATATTCTTTCATTTAAATTTTATAAATATTGAGCTATATGTTTTAGAAACTATATATGTTTCCTATAAAAAACACAGACAATGATGTAAATTCTAGATGATGCACATAGATCATCATTCTCTATTCATCCAAGAAGAACTAAGATTCATAGTGATTTAAAGAAAAATTTAATGTGGGAAAACATGAAGAGAGAGATTACATATCATGACTCTTGGTATTCAAACAAGTTAATGATGAATGAAATAATTCTAAGGGTATGATGAAACCATTACTTATACTAGTATGTAATTGGGAAAAAATAACCATGAATTTCACCATATGAATATATGAAATCTAAAGGAAATAATGCCATATTGGTGGTAGATGATCACCTTTTCAAGTCAATGCTTTTCAATCCTATCAATGAATATTTCCCTATTAGAAAACTAACCAAGATATTTATAAAAGGAAGTGGTAAGACTACATGGATTTCTACTATCTGTTATATATGAATGATATATGAGGTTTTCCTTGAGGTTTTGGATAAGCCCTTAGAAAGAATTGGATACAAAATTGAGCTTCAGAACTTCTTGTCATCCTATGATGTATGGTTAGTATAAAAGGGCTATTAAAACCTTAGAGGATATTATGAGATCATGTTCAATGGATTTAAAATAATTTTGGGACAAACAAATTCCCTAGTGGACTTCTCATATAACAAAATTTTCCATTATAGCATTCAAATAGAACCTTATGACGATCTATATGAGAAGATGTGCCAGACTCCAACATGTTGGGATGAGGCTAGGAAGAAAAAGTTGATGGGAACTGATCTTATCTAATAGATAGCATAAAATTTTAAAACAATTTATCATCACATGAAATTAACACAATTTAGACAAAAAATCAATGCATACAATCATCAATGAGTCCTGGAGTTTGAGATCAGTGATAAAGTATTCCTTTATATATCTCCAAAAAAGCAATTAACAGGATTTGGGAGGAAGGGAAATCATATACCTAGACACGTTTTACCCTTTTATATCCTTAATCTCATTAGAGTGGTGGCCTATGAACTATAATTCACACCTAAACTATCTAATGTACATGATGTGTTCCATGTATCCCTCTTAAAGAAGTACATACTAGACCCCTCACATGTATTGAATCAAAAAGGTTCTATTAGGTAATGATCATTCATATGAGTAGAATTTGGTGAAGAACATAGATTATATACACAATTTTATATGAAACAAGACAACTCACCTGGTAAAAGTAACATGGAGAAACCAAATTTTTGAGGAAGTAACATGGAAACCAAAAGAGACGATGAAAAAAATGTAACAACATCTATTTTAGTGTATGAAATGAAAATTTCTAAAGAAAATATTTTGAAGGGGGGGATAATTTAATGACATAAACATTTATAAATAAAATTTCATTTGTAATTAAATTAAAATCCCTATTACGTAATGTGGTTAGAGAAAACACATGCACTTAGTTGGTTATTTTTTATCATTATAAGTTATATCCTAACAAATTTAAAATACTATTATGGATCATAATCATTGATAATATTTCCATTGTAAAATAATAGTTAAGAATAGTATATTAAGGTTTATTATAAATTGTAATTGATACAAATGAAATAAGTGATGGCCTCAACCAATAGGATCATACCATGTGAATTCCATTTATCGAAGCTTTTGAGGGAGATAGAATCATTGGGACTTTCCCTTGATCAAACCCAACCTAAGATTCAATAACTAAATCATGATTGAAACTATTTTTGGGAGAAGTTCAATCTTATCAAGAACACAACCCTAACCACATCCATCTAACCACCCTATAAAAATCACACAACCGTACACCTTGCCCTTGGGGCGTTTGCTAGTGTAATAAAGCGATATGTATTATGACCCTAATAGTATGAATATTTATATTTTTTATAAAAAATAATGATTATATTTATGTATTATTATTATTATTACTTTTTTAAATTATTAGATAATGAGTTGATAAAAATTAGATGAAACCCAATTGTTTTTTAACAAATGTATAGTTTCAATCAATATACTCTATTTTAATGAATTCAAGAATTTTTTAAATAAATTATATTTTAATACAATATTATTGTTAAATATTTTTATTAAATATAAATGATAATATAATTTAATTTTATTGAGTCAAAAATATTTTTTATAAGGGTCTGAAAGCGGTTATTGTCAAAAAAACCAATTATTTTTAAATAAATGAGGCTTTTTTTATTTAAAAGTGTAAATTATCACATGTAGATATTTTTTTTGATAAAATAGATATTATTTTTGAAATATTCAAGTAAAAATTATCCTTTTTTTATCACTTTCATAATTTTTGGAGACATTTTATTTTTAAGGGAAAAATTAAACACAGTATAAATATATGGTGTGTATTATGACATCATAATGACCCAAAAGTGATTTAATTTTTGATATAAAGGGTTTCAATGAACAACTACATATTTAAACTTCAATTTAATGTTTTTTTAATTTTATAAACCCTTTATGAATCCTCCAAAACCTATAGTATATATGAAGGTTTTAAAATCAATTCACTATGAACATGACTCAGTTCCACATTACCAAGGGTAATATATAAATGATATCAGTTCTTATACATGGAAAATAATTAAAACCACTTAAATTTTTTAGAAACCATGGTGAAAAATTATTTTAGGGTTTTTGGTTTTGAATACATTATTATATAGAGTCCAAAAACAATGTTTGGAAAGTAATAAAGAACTCTACTCTCTTTTCCTATATAAATCCACCCAAGATCCCATTCATATTCACTCAAAACCATTTTATAATGACTACACTATACTCTTTAATCTCTATATACCTCCTAATGTTCACTTATTCTCCCAAGAAGCTCCTCCCATTGTTTTGGAAACACTCTCTCAAGGTAATGAATCATCTCATTCTTATCTATATTCAAGCACCTTATTTGTATTTTCCCACTTAATTACCAATTTTTCATGTTGGATTATGTTCTCAAATATCTATCTTACTTACCTAATTATTTACAAATGATGATATACCCCTTTAAATCTCTTTAATAACTCCAAATAATCATTTAGTACCCTCATTATGCTGCTGAAATTATCCAATGATTTTCCATGCCAAACATTTGTTTTGTGAATACTCATGCCCATTTCCAATCAAAATCATGCAACTATATTTCACAATCCTTCATTGATTAGGGAATTCCATGTATGTATTCAACACTACTTAATAAAGGGATTAAATGTGATGAAATATTATCCTATATTTTTTGATTTATGTGAAAAACTTATATATGTACATGATATGAAAGTGACGGGTGGGACCGAAATTATATTGTCATCCAATGCATTAGGTATTTTTTTAATATCATGAGATTAAATGTATGATTTATGTTATATTATCAAAATCACAGTATGTTATATTTCCTTGGTGGTTATACTTGACTTATGTTTATAATTCCATGTTTTATATTGTTGCCACATTCCTGTATTGAATTTATGTTGTCATGTTATATCAAGACTCACTATTCAAGATTATGATTCTCACACCTTTTATTTCCCATTTAAATTACTATTAAATAGCATGTAATACATTCATCAAGTTATGGGTTTTTTATTCCCTTTGTGGGATTTATCAATCATCCATTTCTTATGTATGTCCCTAGGTTATCATGTGAATTTTGAAGAGCAATGGAATTTTATAAGTATATTAAAGAAGTTTTCAATAATTGTGTTGTATCCATGTATCAATTTGATATACTATTTGATGTGCCTACATGCGTAGTTGAATTCATACAGACTACAGTGAGATTAGAATTTATTGATTTTCCAAACTTTGCTTACTACTCAGGCTTAGTATAGTGATGGTCCAGGGTCGATCCCATGGGGAGAAAGCTGGATCTTGGAGGTCAATGGATTGATACCCTTTTGGTAGGAGTCCTTTCAAGGTTGCTTCAGTTTGGGAGTTACTAAATCTATAGTGGTTGGTAGTTACTTCACAAAATGAAAGAATGGGTTGAGATCAATTTTTTTATATCTATAGAAGGACGATCTTAACCCTAATATTGGTAATATCCTATAGTTTAAGCTACGATGAAAGTGGAAGTCACTATTTGACTTTGGTCAAGTTACTTAGTTCTACCTAGAAGGTCAGTATTCCTTGATCTGGAGATAGTGATAACATAGAATCATTAAGATCAGTTCCTATGGCAGAAAGTATCTTAGGCTAGTGGTCATAGACTAATCTACTCCAATCAGGATAGGTTATTCCACTTAAATATCCTATGGTTAGATATGTTTAATTGAATTGGATAGACATTAATTATTTACCCTGATTACCAATCCTTAAGGATACCAAATTTAGTATTATAGATTTAATTATTTAGATTCCCTTACTCTCGATCCCTACCCATGAGTGGTTTATCCACTCATGGTAGGTTGGGATGTAAATAAATTAATAAAAACCATTCGTAACATGTTTAGAACAATGAAATTAAGGCTGTTTACAATCATATAATGATTCATATTCACAATAGGGATGATCATGCAATCGAGGTTTGAAGAAATGTAAATCATAATTCTAATGTCGTACTTACTTAGAATGGAAGCAGAAATGGATTCGACATGAGTTTGATGATGAATGATGGTAATAATGTGAAGGTAAATTGAAGGTGATGATAAAAGAAAATCCACGACACTTATATTGAAAATATATATAAAATCGGTGAAGAAATTTAAGTTTGAGAGGGAAAGAGTCGAAGGGACTGAAAAAGTAACAAAAGCATAGAATAACTCTGCTTTGGGATGCTCTGAAAACTATTGTGGGGATGTTGTTTAAATAGGTGAAATGGGTTATGATTTGTAATATATTACACGTCATGTAATGTTGATCCATATAGACCTCTAATGGTTTTTCATCTTACACATATCTCACGTGTATCTCACCCGAGTTATGAGTTTTGACTTCTTACACATCATGTACCGATGAATCATGACATGTACTTTCCTTCCAGTTGTTCCTCTGGAGGAGATTTTTCATTCAACAATTTTGACTGACATGAAGTCGTGTATTGGCTATTCATGGAATGTACTTTATTATTTCACTTCTCTCTTCACAACTTGGTTCATGACTTGGCTCACGACATTCCGAATGCCGTGAAATCCTATTACATGACATGTACGTATGGTTCATGATGTGTAATAGGTGGATTCTACACGTTTTCTTCATTTCTTTCTTTGAAACCCTTTGAAGCCTCATTCCTACAAAATTAAGCACACACTAAGTTCATTATCAAGTAAAAAAATTAAAATCCTTATGTAAATGGTAGAAAAATGTATATATAAATTCTTCTTATCAAATTCCCCCACACTTAAACAATTGTTATCCTCAAGAAAAAATGTCTCAATAGTGATTTCAAAAAAATAATCCATTTTTTTTAAATCAAGAAACGTTCATCATTCCCATTCAAATAATACTAAGTGTAAGAGGAAAATCTTAGCCTCTAGAATCAGCCCTATATAGAAAACTTATCATGAATCATAGCTTAGTTATTTAAATAAAATTCTAATATTTTCATTACAACCTTTTAACTGTTATTCAAAATCTATATCCATTTGTAATTTACCTCATAATTAATTTTCTCCCATCACTCGGGGTAAAATTTAATTGGTGTTATGATTATACCCTGAGTACATACTCATAACCATAAGCTTTCATTGGTTCTATCATCTTCAATTTGTAAGGAAAAGTACAAAATTAATCATGTGGGCTTCAAAAATTAGGTTCTAATGACTCTGAGGTTGTGGCTAGGTGGGTAAAAAGTGAAAATCAGGCTCAAAAGGAGGGTAATCTCTGAATCATAATGCATGAATGTCAGGATAAGTGTAATACAATGACTCCTCCCAACTAATCAAGTACACACTCCAAAATCTTCTGTTGGATCCAAATATGTCAAGTATGTTATAGATGGGAATCCTATTTATTTCATTTTTCTTTTGTACTTATATTTTTTGAAAGTCATGTCTAGGCTAGATCTCACATCCATCCCCTAACCACATATGACCCTTCGATGGATTCATCGGTCTGGAAATAGTGAATTTTGACCTTCCTAGTACACAAACCACATCTATTTTTCATTTCCTTTGTTTATTGTAAAATAAATAGAATAAAAGTAAAATGCCACAAAGTAGATATGGATCTCAAACAAATAGTCTAATTTTTACACTATACATCTTTGTAAATAGAATCATCCGTGCTCTCTAAATGATTCTACCACACTTGTTCAAAAGTAAAGTCATGAATTATAAAATGAACAAGGTAGGAAGGGAAAATCATCTTGGAATAGCTTCATCCTATAAGGTCATTCATGGAAACTATAGGCTAAATGAAGGAAATATGTAAGGTGGGTCTCAGAAAAAAGTGGCTAACAAATAATGCTTCAATCATATTAAAATTTTACTTGTTCAGCCATAGCCTCAATAGGATCTCAATGCATGTTCTGATAGGTTTACATGTCCTAGGTATAGCTCAAGAAATATGATCATAAAATAATATGCAATGTTAGTCTTAGATTCCTCTCAGGTAATGAGAATAAAAACGAAAATGACAATTAAAATGTGCATAAATAAAAGTAATAATCTAATTAATAATAATTTAAAAAATGTTGAATTTGAATCAAATTTATAAACTTAGCAATCATTATAATGTTCTTAACAGACATAAATCATGAATTCTTAACAATTTCTAACACAAAATTTTCATCAATTTAAATTGGAATAATGTTTTTAAAGTTTAAAGCATTCTTATAATTTCAAAAAAAAATTGTAACCTAGACAAGTGGGAATGAGAAAAAATTCAAGTGTATAGATAGTGAACATAATGAGAAACTCCCCCACACTTAGAAGGAGGCAATGTCTACATTGTAAATGAAATGATTAATGGATTATTATAACAATTAAATTATTAAAAATTTGAAATGGAATTGTACTATTTTGAAAAATGAGGGAATCGAGAGATCCCTAGAGAAAGTGATATTCCATGATGGAATTTGGGCTACTTGAATGCTAAGTCTGGGTCACCTGAATAATGGTTTAGATAAAAAATCTTTCAATAGATGAAACATTAGTCCACAATTTTAATCATTAGGAATGTATAAGAAAAGGAAGGTGCATAGTATGCTGAATAAGAGTAACTGGTTTTAATTAATTTTAGCAGAGGTTTCCAATATAGATCAAAACATGAAACAAATGAAAATGAAAGAGACTCAATCACAACAAATTAATCTAGAAAAAATGATTAACTATGGTTTGCCTCCCATGAAGAACTAACAGGATGTCATCATCCAGATGGATGGACCAAGATATCCTATAGTGGGTACATTGGCTCACATTCTCATCTTTTGTTTTTAGTTACTGGTTGTTGTATCTTCTAGTTCATGGGTTATTTTGGCTGGGTTAATGAATTTGGGTGCAGTAGTGTGAGCATGAATTCGATTAGGGGGAATTGAATCATGGCTCGTGGTGTCTAGTTCTATGCATGGATTTATATGGAATGTTCCTAAAGTTGATATGTGATTTATGTGACATGCTGGATCACCCTTTTTTCTAGAATAGATAGTGGTATTGGGTTATCGAAAACTATGGAAGACGTAGAAGAGCTAGACATGGATATGTAAAAATATAAAAAAAATGTCAATCAATCCAAAGATTATGCAAAAATCAATCCAAATATATATATCAATGATCAGTACAAAAATAGGTCATATACAGATGACAAAAAGAAGCAATCAACCCTATCACAAATGGTCTAAAGCCCAAAAATGATTCAAAATGGCCGACTAGGTGTCCGGAACAAAGATCTCGTCCAAATTCAAGCCGCTCGTGGGTGGTGAAGGGAGTGGGCTATCCATAGTTGTATCTAGATCAATAGAATTAGTAGGGGAAATATGATCATAGGTAGAGGGTGGAGTGGTAGTGATGGATACATGGGCTGGAGTGGGTGGTGGAGAGGTCTGGATCTGTAAAGAGGCTGCGGGTCTTGTAGTTGGATCGACGAAATGTACCTCTGTGCTGGTAGTGGGGGCCATCCCCTTTCCCCATCGGGCATGCTCATCTAAATACTTCTGCTGGTCCTCAAGTTCAGTAATATCGGTTGGTAGGGAATGATGGGTTGTAGGTAGTGTGGGAATCGTAGAATATAAGGAGCTGGTAGAGGTTGGTTGTGGTGGAGTGGTGGAATCTGTAGGCTCAATGAATGGAAGATGAAGATGAGTGGAGATCTAGTGATTGTTCATTAGGATGCACTGATGTGTAACCCAGATATCTGATAGGATGGGATGGGTGAGTGGAGGAATGGTGGATGAGGTGGTAACAGAGGTAGTAGGATGGATGTGTGGTACAGGTGCGGAGGTGGTGTGTGGCTCAACTGGAAGGTCTGCCTTTGTTCGCGGATCCGTTGCATGAGGTGTTGCCTCCTGTATGCCTGGTTCCCCAAAGAAGACGCCATCTTCATTAACCAAAAGCTTCATCTTGTTCATCATCACGAAGTCGATAACTTCAACAGGTCCTAGCGAGTTGAGGGTCAATTTTGTATCGAATACACCCAGGTTCCTAGCCAGGTGATTGACAAAGGACCCTCCCATAAAGGTACTGTGATTCTGTAGGGTGTGGTCATTGTATTTCTGGTAAAAATGGGTAGCCATGTTGATGGATGGTCCACCCATATCTACTGTTCGAATGAGCACATCCATCTGGCTAACACTTCTATGTGACTCAAATATGGAGAACCATCCATGTGTCATGGATCTATGAAGGATATGTAGTGTTGGGCCCTGCAACTGGGTAGATTTTTTGATGCATGGGTCATGGTGAAACTAAGGATCTCAGTAAATCATCTCCAAGATACACTGACAATTGGATCGATGTGGCACCATTTTTAGAGTCATATGGACCTTTGAAATGACAAACTCATCGGTGTAAATGTTGAGGGTGATGTCAAACATAGTGAATGAAAGATCGTGTGGTCGACCACCTAGGTGGAATATGAGGCTATGAATAGCCATCTTGAAGATTTCTAGGAACTCTTGAAACAACTCCCTATATGTCTCCTCACAATCCTCTAGAATGATGTCGATATGAAGCATCTCTAGGAGGTCAAGGATGGAATCGATAATGTTCATACTCGCTAAGATGGGCATGTCCAAGGTCTTTTTTGTAGGCATTGTCTTGGCTTGAAATATGATGATATTTACTCAGTGCTGAGAGTTGGTAAATTATAGGATAGGCTATAGGTGGAGGTTTTCATCACTTGAGGTGGATGTAGAGGAGGATATGGCTTGGGAAACATATGGGACAATGGCAGAAGCTGATAGAGTGGATGGATTGGAAGGTGCAGAAAATGTGGCTCTACAGGGGGGATTTGAAAGTAGCTATTCTTTAGAAGCTAAGGATGATGATGTAGAGGGTTGGGGTCATTTGGTTTGGACCATCAGGGAAGAAACGAGGGTGTGGGAGGTGCGTTTGGGGTGTTTGGGTGTGGGTTGGTGGTCATGAAAGGAGAGGAGAGGTGTATGTGGAAGCACGTTGAGAGGGTGAGGGTACGGGTGGTGCAGCATGGGTGAAGTTGAGGGGACTGGGGGTGCATGAGTTTGTAGAGGAGGGGAAGGAGGAAGTGGGAGGGGGATAAGGGAGGGGTTGGGAAGAAATGAGTAGGATGTGTGAGGGATATGAGGGGTTGGGTGGGTTTTTCAGGTTGTGAACCGATGGTTCACGACCTGTATTTTAAAAAACATACCCGATGCATTACAAGACGTGTAACTGAGGTTCACATTGTGTAATGGTGAATTTAAATGTATTTTCTATAGGAAGGTCACCTGTCATGAAATTGGATTTCATGATGTGTAATTGGTAGTTTTAGTTCAGACTGCGTTCATTCCTTTCTTTCTACTCCTAGCCCACCCAAAAACATTCCTAAGGCTATCCTAAACTATCATACACTAAAATTTCCTAACCTAGGTTTCCTCCCAGTCATCACTTCCTTTTAAGTCACGATATTGAATCAATTTGGGTTCAATTTAATTTGAGGTTGATGACATAGCCTATATAGAATGGTTCATGAAATATTTTCAATCTTTGACGATTCACTTTGAAAGGACGTCCACATTCTCTCTATATTTCGATGGTCCTTTAGGTAAAGACTTGAATGACTTCAAAAGGACCTAAACATTGAGATTTTAGCTTACCAGGGAAGAGTTTCAATCTTAATTTGAACAACAGAACCTTATCCTTGGTATAAATATATTCCTAGGAATGTGTTGATCATGCCATTTTTTTTCTTTTGTCCTTATAGATTATAGAATTGTCATAGGAATCACTTATGATCTCTTCTAATTTAGTCAACTGCAACATCCTATATTATTCAGCCTTCTTAGAATCAAGATTAATTTTCTTAATCAACCAAAATGAATGATGCTCCAACTCAACTGGAAGATGACGTGGTTTCCCATAAATCACTATAAACGGTGTGGTGCCAATGGATGTGTTGTAGGTTTTCCAGTATGTTCATAGTGAATCGTCTAGTTTGAGACTCCAATCACATCGATTTGTATTCATAGTCTTTTCCAAAATTTTCTTTATCTCCCTGTTTGAAAGTTCTTCTTACCCACTTGTTTGTGGGTGGTAGTGAGTTCCAGTGTTATATTTGATTCCATACCTCTCTATCAATCCTCTCACAACCTAGTTTATGAAATGTGTTCCTTGGTCACTAACGAGTAATCTTATAAATCCAAATCTTATAAACACATTCTTCTTTAGAAACTTTATGCCTAGTTTAGATGTGTCATGTGATGTTGCTTCAGTGTCAACCCATTTCAAGATGTAGTAAACACCAACCAGAATGTAGGATTTTCCATATGATGTGAAAAATGGTCCCATGAATTCTATTCCCCAAACATCAAAGATTTAAACTTCCAGGATGGGATTCTGTGGAATCTCAATCCTTTTTACAATATTCCCAGTGAACTAGTATCTACCACATTTTTGGGAAAATTCCCTCACGTATTGATGTAGCATGGTCCATAAAATTCCACTTTCTAGAATTTTTTCCATCATACGCTTGGGCCCATGATGTTCTCCCATTGGTGTCATATGACACATCTCAATCACATTGTGAATTTCCTCTTCAGGGATGCAATGTTAGAGCAAGCCATCTGCACAAAGTTTGAATAAAAATAGATGATCCTAGTAGTAATTATTGTCTTCTGAAAAAAATCTTGTTCTCTATTGGTACGAAAGGTCTTAATTTAAAAAATCTCATACCTAGATAATTAGCTATATCAGAGAACCACTGTTCAACCTTGATGCTAAAAGGTGTTTCATCTTTAAATTCTACCTCAATGTCAACCTCCTCATATTATTTAATGATGGGTAGAGGAAGTCTAGATAAATGATCCACAATCACATTCTTTGTGCCCTTAGTATCTTTGATCGTGATGTCAAATTCCTATAGTACGAGGATCCACTATATTATCCTTAACTTAGAATCCTTATTTTCATCATATATCTTAAGGTAGTATGATTGGTGTGAATAATCACCTTAGATAGCACCAGATAGGATCAAAAAATTTCAAAAGCATACAAAAATGCTAAGAGTTACTTCTATGTAGTTATGTAGTTAACTTGGGCCTTATTCAATGTATGGCTGACGTAGTATATAGGAAAAATTAAATGACCAATTCATTGTCCAAGAACTGCGCCAACAACAAGGTCACTCACATCACACATTATCTCAAATTCCTTATTGAATTTGGGTGATAAGATGAATGGGAATGCTATCAGTATTGTTTTCAAAGTATTGAAAGCCTTTTTACATTCCTTAGTGAATACTAAGGAAACATATTTTGATAAGAGATGTTTCAATAGATAGAAAACTTTCAATAAGTCTTCGAATAATCTTTTATAAAATCCAACACGGCCCAAAAAACATTTTAAGCCTTTTATTTTTGAAGGTTCTCATAAATCTTAGATTAAATTGATCTCAGCTGGATAAACCTCTATGACTTCCTGGGAGATTTTATGACCAAGTATTATTCCTCCATGGACCATGAAAGGGAATTTTTCCAAATTCAGGACTAGGTATTTCTCTACACAGCGTTGCAAGACTAATTTCATATTGCTTAAGCAGACTTCAAATGATCTTCCATATACTGAGAAGTCATCCATGAATATTTCTATAAATTCTTATCCCATTTCATGGAAATATGAATCATGAATTGATAAAAGGTTGTTGGATAATTTCACATTCTGAATGACATTATCCTATAGGAAAAAGTACCAAATGGGCACGTGAATGTGGTTTTTGGGTAGTTAGTGGGGTCAAATAAAATTTGTTTTTGTCCTAAATATCCATCCAATAAATAGTATAATTCATGTCCTACAAGTCTTCCAAGTATATGATCCATGAAGGGTAAATAAAAATGGTCCTTCATTGTTGCTGCATTTAGGAATCTGTAATCTATGAAAACTCTCTATCCAGTGATGGTGCATGTTGAAATCAATTTATTTTCATCAGTTCTTTCTATTATGAGTCCTCCTTTCTTAGAAACAACTCTTAGGGGGCTCACCCATTTTATATATAATATGGAAAATTTTGTCCCAACATCCAAGATATTTAGCTCATCTTTTTTTATGAATTCCTTTATCTATGGTGTAATCCACCTTTAAGGTTTTTATTTCAACATTACATCTTCTTTGAGTAGGATCTTGTGAGTGTATTCAGTAGGATTCATTCCTTTGATGTCTCCCACTCTGTAACACCCCGAGCTTCCACGATACGCTTCTCATTCAATAATGCAATAGCTTGCATTGTACGCAACTTTGAGTTCTAACACACCGCGACTAATCAAAGTAGCCATTATGAAAAGTAATACCCACTTTTTAAAATTATAGAAATTTTATATGGACTTCATTTTTGTATTTGTAATATCGAAATTATCCTAAGTTGAATTTTTTGTAATTTTCTGAGAACTTCCATTTTTTTATGAATAGTGAAAAATACTTAAAACAAATTTTTTGATCAAAATAATTTATAGTGATAAATTATACCATTGAGTGGTTTTAAAGTATAATTAGAATATATTTTTACTATTTTATCCAATGATGATCATTAGAATTAATTTCACTTCGAAATTGGACATAAACAATTGTCAATCTTTTGATATATATTGTTTCTTAAAAACACGCTATTTGTTGTGACAGCGGGAATTAATTATAAAATTAATTAATGAAACTTATATATTTGGAATTTTGTAAAATAGACATCATTTTTGAATTCATAATATCAATTACAGCTTAGGGTGAAATTTTGGCATTTTTCTGAAAAACTTCAATTTTTGATGAATAGTGAAACCACTAAGTGGTAGTTAAATAACAGATTTTTCATTTAAATGAAATATTACCATTTATGTGATTTGATTTTAAAAAATATGACATAAATGGTTGTCATTAGGAAGTAAAATTTCGTTCAATGGGATGAAAATAATTTTTGGTGAATAGTAACTTTTAAGTTTAATTAATCGCGATTAAAGGTAATTAGTGAAATTTAAGGTAAAAATGATATTATAAAAATATGAAAATACCTTTACACTTGTCCTACCCCTATTGGATGTGTCCTGGCCGACTAAGACAATCCATGGGTCAACTTGGGGACCCCATTGAGCTACTTTTCTAGGAAAATGACATAAATAACTTTTATTTAAAGTTAAAATAAAAATGTCAAAAACATAAGTTGTTTTACTAAAACAATTTTTAAATGGGGTTATAAAAGTCCTATATTTGACTATAAATATTCATTAGAAAGCTTAAAAGATTTCATACATCATGATAATTTTTTTTATAATTTTTAGACGTTAAATAAATTAAATTATTTATGACATCATGATGATGCAGCAATGACCTCATTATTTAACAATTTAAATAAAATGAGAAGATAATGTAAAATCCAAGTCTTACACTTGTCCAAAGCCTACTGGATGGGTAGATTTAGAACCATTATAACCTTATCCTCAAATTATATAATTGTGGGACCTTTGGAATCCGAAAAGCATTGTGTAATAAAGTAATATTTCATTACTTTCCAAGAGTGCCCCTCCTCTCCACTTATAAAAGGCCCCCACCACTCCCACCTTATTCACACATTCAAGACATTTGGCTCGGCCAAACTCTACCCAAATACTCTCCCAACTTCCCTCAATTACTCCTAGAAGCCTCACTTTGGGAAGAATGTTTCCCAAGGAAGCCTTTGGCTCAAATCAAAAAGAGTTACCCGATTTTTAGGTAATGTCTTCTCTAATGTTGTTTTGTTTTATTTAGCTTCTCCAACCCCTTAAACTCTTTTTATTCCCTTATTTTGTAACAACACCAGTATCTAAAATATACTAGGATTTTTTTATGATAATTATTTGGTTTACACTTACACACACCTTCGTCTAATGGTTAAAGAACATACTGTTTCTGTGGGTGGTGAAATACTGCCTCGCGAAACGATGATTGTTCAATATTCTTTTAACACCTCTAATGGTGGCCATTTTTATGACATTATTTTCATATATGATATATATATTATGTTTAAGTTTTCCTTATGCTTTTGTATTTCTCATTTATGGCATACTTTATGATTTCCATTATGGGTAAACGCGATAATTTCATTTTAGGAAGTGCGGACTACCGCCCCCTCAAAGTGATTTGAATAATTAATGCCATTTGTGGGATGTATAAATGATACAGTAAATGATATTGTATATGATATTATACTGGAATTATAATACACCTTTATAATATTATTATTTCATTCCATTAAATACGAAATAGAAATGAAAGTAGCGTTCATGTGTACGTACGGCTTACCGTCTCCATGAACGGTGCATTTCATTTCTTATCTCTAAATGTTATGTAATATTATAAATGAATGTATATACTGGATATATATGATATATATGATATCTACATCATGAATATAATTCTGGATATAAAGGATATTTCACCACATGAACAACTTGTAATCCTAAGAAGTTTTTTTTTGAATCATGTACCTAAGATCGACAAAACAACCGTTATAAACGAAAATAATTACATAATGTTAATGACATGGTAATAAGTGATATAAAAGGAATAATTAACTTGAAAAATGTTCTTAATAAGGTAGAGACTAACTCTAGTTTATTATTCAGGAGGTTAAATAGAGGTCGAGTCAAGTCGGACACGAGGTAAGGGAATTTCTTAACCCAATTTCCATTCTTTGGGTTAATCTCCTACTTCAAATTATGTCATGATATTATTATGTCCTATTTTGTATTTTTACTTTATTTATGTGTACCTATAGTGAATACACATAATTGATCTATTTTATTTTAAAAATGATCTTTTTAAGGACTTCGTCTCAATCTCCTTTCATTGAGGCATATTTGGTTTTATACACAACTTTCTTTTATACGGTGTATAAACCCCTTTGACTTTTACGTTTATTCAAAAGGAATATTTTTATACGAAGCGTTTACTAAACGACAAAAGGGGATGTTTTTGTCGTACGTATGCGGCGACAACGACTTCTTCGCCGCATTGACCATTATTTGAGTTTCGGCTTCCTCTACAAGCCATACCTTTTTTTAAAAGAAAAATAAATACCATGTTTTACTTTTCTTTTATTTTGGTATTGAAAATGGTTTTGAAAGTGTTTTTATTATATCAATGTGTTGTATTGATATCTTGTGATTGAAATGTGGAAATTTTATGTTTCCTTTATGCATTTTTTATGTGATACGATTATGTTATGGTTTATGATATGTTTAAACCTATTCATATGAGGAATGAATTGGACTTAATAAGTGATGGGTGGAGCCCGCTATAGCTCCTCGATGCATCGGTAGGTCTCATGAGACAAACTAGTGTCTTGGCACGAGGCCTTGACAAAATATTATCTGTGGTCTTGGCACGAGGCCTTGACTACGTGGTTATGATAGTCTGGCATTATGCATTCCATCATTATGAATGTGGTTATTGATATTTCATGTGATTATTCGACTAGTAGAATATCCATGTGAGTAAGTAAATGGAATTATTTCAGTTTACTTTTGCCATATTATGATAAAGTTCAAGTTTAAAAGGCTTTTGTTTTAGTTATACATTGCCTTAAATGTTAATGTTTATTTATGAAAGCTTCCGCTATATTGTTATCCTTACTGAGCATCTGAGCTCACCCCTTTCAATGTTTTAATATTTTCCAGGATGTGAAGAAGTATTTTATGAATGACCTACAGGGATAGTCAGAAGAGGATATGAGTGTGGACTATGGAGACTTTTTTTATTGTAGTTTTTCACTTTATGATGTAATGTAACGTTTATAAATGTATCTAGTGTTTCCAAGGCTACTAAACTAATCGGTCTTTCGAGACTTGATCTTTTGTGATCATGCCAATGTTACGAAGTAATGCACTGACTCTGGGTAGCTGGGGTTGGGGCGTTACAGTTAGTATTAGAGGCAGTTTAGTACTAACCTTGGAAGCTAGATTTAGATAAACTCTGATTAGAGAATATATCCCAAGGATAGACTTTGAGGATTAGTATAGAAGAACTTCCTAGAATTTTGGTATTATAAAGATTTTGTGAGTTTTCCGAGCAATACATCCCTGTCTGGATACGAGCAGGTAGAGGTGGCTCTGGCACAGATGTACCTAGGGGAAAAACCCGAAAACACCGCTTTGAGCTAGACTCGAACGGGAACTGGTGCACGACAACGGGTCTTGCTGCACTCTTGGTTACGACACTGCTGGGGGATATGCTTAGGATAATTCTCGTTTTCTTTACAAACCACTATGAAGGGTTATGAGTATATGCTTTCTCAAAGAAAACATTTTTATGATTATGGATTATATCCATAAATAGTTCAATTTATTTTAAGTATTTTACAAGTATGGAATTATGTTTTTTTATTCATAAACTAATCTAGTTTATGCCATTGTTTAGAAATGGCGCCTAGTGGAAGGAATGGAAACCGTATCAATGCACACACTCCGTGTAGGGATTTCCCTCCTTCTCAAGATAATTATTGTGGATAAGGAGATTCAACTAGTGCTGATCAACTTATTACCATACTGGGACAACTCACTCAGGTTATGAATAATAACCTTACTCGTATGGAGCACCCTGATCCGCAATGTGGAGGAGCAATGTTAGACCACTTCATGAGGCAAAAACTGCCAACATTTAATGGGGGTAAAAATCCATTAGTAGCTGAGCAATGGATAAACTCCTTAGAGAAAATATTCTACGCCTTGGGGTGTAGCAAAAGGGAGAAGGTTATCATGGCAGTTTACCGCCTCACTGGAGATGCCGATCAATGGTGGTCATTAATTCAAAATACAAAGGAAAATGAAGAAGTATCAAGTATGGAATGGAGAGAGTTCAAAGATCTTTTCTTAGAAAAATACTTTCCACATGACCATCGAGCAGATATGGAAAGGCAATTTATGAGTTTGTGGCAGAAGGAGGATGAGAATGTCGTAAAGTATGAGGCTAACTTTACAAGGTTAACGAGGCATGCTGCAGATTATATACGTAACCCAAGAAGTAAGATTGATCATTTCTTTGATGGGTTAAAACCATTTCTCCATCGAGCTCTAGTATCCCATTCTTTCTCAACATACGAAGATATTGTCTCGTGTTCTATCAAGACAGAAAAGGAATTCTCTAAGTCTTATGACAACAAAGTAAAGCAAGAGAAGAAGAGAACGGTGGAACAAGAGACATATAAAGGGAAAAAGGGAAAGAAGGATTTTCCATTATGTGATAATTGTGGGAAGAATCACCATAGTACTTGCCTAAAAAGAATGGGAGTTTGTTACAAATGTGGAGAAAAAGGTCACCAGGCTCGTGATTGTAAGGGAAATAAAGAGGCTATCAATGTTTATTGATACAATTATAGGGAAATGGGTCATTATGCAAATGAATGTCCTAAGCGTCAGGAAAACTTACCTCAGAAAAGGCCAAGGGATCAAGGACAATCTTATGTTGTTACTACAGTTGAAGCAGAATAATTAATGTATTGGTGCTTTTGGACTTATGGACTATATTCTGGTTATTAGGATAATGTGATATATATATATATAAGGATTGTACTGTAGTAATTGTTGATTTCATTAAGGTTTTAATATGATGAAGGTAATCATATTTTTGTATGTGACAATAAGAGAAACATTACCTTGTTTGAGGAATCTGATGATACAATTGATTTTGGAATTTAGAGACCTTTTAGAGAAAGTCTGGACGGAGGTATTTTGGATAACTATAATGGTTGGAATGGATTAAGTTGAACTTTGGATAATATAGTTTAACGTTAAAACATTTATGAAGATTATTTTTGGAATATTATAATACTATAGTTTTAGGAAAAGGACAACCTGTAGGGTGGGGAATAACCCGTCGCGTCGGACAAAGCTACAGGAATCGAACCCACAACCATAGTGCGACAAGCCTTTATTACCTACCACTAGCCTACAGGAAGTCCCTGGTTATTACAAAATAGTTTTACTAATCTAAATGGCATGTGTTAATATTTGGAACCTTATACAATTAGGATAAATAGAATATTTTTTAGTTCTATTACCTTTTAGAGTGAAAGATGGGTTCATGGTAAAAATTTATTAAAGAATGAAATCCTACATGACAAGTAAGTATATTTCCTTATGTTCTTAGTAAATCTCTTAAATAAATTCCTCAACTTTATGAAAGGTAACTTAAAACAAAAATGTCTTCGGTTAAATTTTCCAACTGGGGATTCAATGACCGTTTAACCAATCACAAGTTTGTGATTTTCTTATGGTTAACTTTCTCCTAATCCAGTTTTCTATGACTCTCCATCAGACCTTGATGGTTTGTTTTTCTTATATATCCATATTTTCATAGAATCCTAGTATGGGCTATCTCGGGTGACCTTTGTACTTATCTTTCTATCTTTTAAAGTAATATTTTTATTAACATTATTTCCGATGTGGGTTTTCCACAAAGGTATTTTCTATGTTCAACCTTTTATTTTCAAAGAAAAATTTCAAATTGCGAGGACGCAATTTATTGAAGGAGTGGAGAATGTAACACCCCGAGCTTCCACGATACGCTTCTCATTCAATAATGCAATAGCTTGCATTGTACGCAACTTCGAGTTCTAACACACCGCGACTAATCAAAATAGCCATTATGAATAGTAATACCCACTTTTTAAAATTATAGAAATTTTATATGGACTTCATTTTTGTATTCGTAATATTGAAATTATCCTAAGTTGATTTTTTTGTAATTTGCTGAGAACTTCCATTTTTTTATGAATAGTGAAAAATACTTAAAACAACTTTTTTGATCAAAATAATTTATAGTGATAAATTATAATATTGAGTGGTTTTAAAGTATAATTAGAATATATTTTTACTATTTTATCCAATGGTGATCATTAGAATTAATTTCACTTTGAAATTGGACATAAACAATTGTCAATCTTTTGATATATATTGTTTCTTAAAAACACGCTATTTGTTGTGACAGCGGGAATTAATTATAAAATTAATTAATGCACCATATATATTTGGAATTTTGTAAAATAGACATCATTTTTGAATTCGGAATATCAATTATATCTTAGGGTGAAATTTTGGCATTTTTCTGAAAAACTTCAATTTTTGATGAATAGTGAAACCACTAAGTGGTAGTTAAATAACTGATTTTTCATTTAAATGAAATATTACCACTTCTGTGATTTGATTTTCAAAAATCCGACATACATGGTTGTCAGTAGGAAGTAATATGTGGTTCAATGGGATGAAAATAATTTTTGGTGAATAGTAACTTTTAAGTTTAATTAATCGCGATTAAAGGTAATTAGTGAAATTTAAGGTAAAAATGATATTATAAAAATATGAAAATACCTGTACACTTGTCCTACCCCTATTGTATGTGTCATGGCAGACCAAGACAATCCATGGGTCAACTTGGGGACCCCATGGAGCAACTTTTCTAGGAAAATGACATAAATAACTTTTATTTAAAGTTAAAATAAAAATGTCAAAAACATAAGTTGTTTTACTAAAACAATTTTTAAATGGGGTTATAAAAGTCCTATTTTTGACTATAAATATTCATTAGAAATATTATAAGATTTCCTACATCATGATAATTTTTTTTATAATTTTTAGACGTTAAATAAATTAAATTATTTATGATATCATGATGATGCAATGATGACCTCATCATTTAACGATTTAAATAAAATGAGAAGATAATGTAAAATCCAAGGCTTAAACTTGTACAAAGCCTATTGGATGGGTATATTTAGAACCCTCATCACCTTATACTCTAATTATATAATTGTGGGACCTTTGGAATCCGAAAAGCATTGTTTAATAAAGTAATATTTCATTACTTTCCAAGAGTGCCCCTCCTCTCCACTTATAAAAGGCCCCCACACTCCAACCTTATTCACACATTCAAGTCATTTGGCTCGGCCAAACTCTACCCAAATACTCTCCCAACTTCCCTACCTTACTCCTAGAAGCCTCACTTTGGGCAGAATTTTTCCCAAGGAAGCCTTTGGATCAAATCAAAAAGAGTTACCTGATGTTTAGGTAATGTCTTCTCTAATGTTGTTTTGTTTTATTTAGCTTATACAACCCCTTAAAATCTTTTTATTCCCTTATTTTGTAACAACACCAGTATCTAAAATATACTAGGATTTTTTTATGATAAGGATTTGGTTTACACTTACAAACACATTCGTCTAATGGTTAAAGAACATACTGTTTCTATGGGTGGCGAAATACTGCCTCACGAAACGATGATTGTGCAATATTCTTTTAAAAACTCTAATGGTGGCCATTTTTATGACACTATTTTCATATATGATATATATATTATGTTTATGTTTTCCTTATGCTTCTGTATTTCTCATTTATGGCATACTTTATGATTTCCATTATGGGTAAACGCGATAATTTCATTTTAGGAAGTGCGGACTACCGCCCCCTCAAAGTGATTTGAATCGTTAATGCCATATGTGGGATGTATAAAGGATGGAATAAATGATATTTTATATGATATTATACTGGAATTATAATACAACTTTATACTATTATTATTTCATTCCATTAAATACGAAATAGAAATGAAAGTAGCGTTCATGTGTACGTACAGCTTACCGTCTCCATGAACGGTGCATTTCATTTCTTATCTCTAAATGTTATGTAATATTATAAATGAATGTATATACTGGATATATATGATATATATGATATCTACATCATGAATATAATTCTGGATATAATGGATATTTCACCACATGAACAACTTTTAATCCTAAGAAGTTTAATTTTGAATCAAGTACCTAAGATCGACAAAACGACCGTTATAAACTTAAATAATTACATAATGTTCATGACATGGTAATAAGTGATATAAAAGGAATAATGAACTTGAAAAATGTTCTTAATAAGGTAGAGATTAACTCTAATTTATTATTCAGGAGGTTAAAGAGAGGTCGAGTCAAGTCGGACACGAGGTAAGGGAATTTCTTAACCCAATTTCCATTCTTTGGGTTAATCTCCTAATTTCAAATTATGTCATGATATTATTATGTCCTATTTTGTATTTTTACTTTATTTATGTGTACCTATAATGAATACACATAATAGATCTATTTTATTTTGAAAATGATCTTTTTAAGGACTTCGTCTCAATCTCCTTTCATTGAGGCATATTTGGTTTTATACAAAACTTTATTTTATACGGTGTATAAACCCCTTTGACTTTTACTTTTATTCAAAAGGAATATTTTTATACGAAGCATTTACTAAACGACAAAAGGGTATTTTTTTGTCGTACCTATGTGGCGACAATGACTTCTTCGCCGCCGTGACCATTATTTGAGTTTCGTCTTCCTCTACAAGACATACCGTTTTTTTAAAGAAAAATAAATTCCATGATTTACTTTTCTTTTATTTTTGTATTGAAAATGGTTTTGAAAGCGTTTTTATTATATCAATGTGTTGTATTGATATCTTGTGATTGAAATGTGGAAATGTTATGTTTCCTTTATGCATGTTTTATGTGATACGATTATGTTATGGTTTATGATATGTTTAAACCTATTCATATGAGGAATGCATTGGACTTAATAAGTGACGGGTGGAGCCTGCTATAGCTCCTAGATGCATCGGTAGGTTTCATGAGACAAACTAGTGTCTTGGCACGAGGCCTTGACAAAATATTATCTGTGGTCTTGGCACGAGGCCTTGGCTATGTGGTTATGATAGTCTGGCATTATGCATTCCATCATTATAAAAGTGGTTATTGATATTTCATGTGATTATTCGACTAGTAGAATATCCATGTGAGTAAGTAAATGGAATTATTTCAGATTACTTTTGCCATATTATGATAAAGTTCAAGTTTAAAAGGCTTTTGTTTTAGTTATACATTGCCTTAAATGTTAATGTTTATTTATGAAAGCTTCCGCTATATTGTTATCCTTACTGAGCATCTGAGCTCACCCCTTTCAATGTTTTAATATTTTCCAGGATGTGAAGAAGTATTTTATGAATGACCTGCAGGGATAGTCAGAAGAGGATATGAGTGTTGACTATGGAGACTTTTTTTATTGTATTTTTTCACTTTATGATGTAATGTAACGTTTATAAATGTATCTAGTGTTTCCAAGGCTACTAAACTAATTGGTCTTTCGAGACTTGATCTTTTGTGATCGTGCCAATGTTACGAAGTAATGCACCGACTCTGGGTAGCTGGGGTCGGGGCGTTACACACTCCCCATGAAATAGATTTCTTATGTATCTTCAGAACTTCAACAAATTTTTATCTTGTTCCTGAGGTAGTTAAGAGTTGATAATTACTATATGATCATATTACACTCCTCCGTATGAGTATTTTAGAGTACTGGATAGAGGTTTTATTTCCAGCTTCAGTGGTTGAATGATGGAGGGAATGAAAGGTGGAAGGATTCCCTTATGAGAGGTTCAATGAATCTTACTTCCTAAAAATTGTACTCTTTATCCTACTTTAAGAGTGAATCTTCACTTTTTTCTTGAATAGACATGTACCCATCTCTATTTTTATGAGATAGATGTCATTGAAATCCACAACATCATCTGATTATTGGGAAGCCTTGACTAGGTTGAACACTACCTATTCTTGTTCAACTAGGAAGATCATACATCCTTGATTAACATCAATCAAAGCCTATCCTATGGCTAGGAATGAACTTCAAAGTATAATGGGTACATCAAATTCATCATCCATTTCTAGAACTATAAAGTCTATTGGAAAGATGAATTTTCTGACATTAACTAAAACATCTTCGAGAATTCCCTTAGGGTACTTCATTGATCGGTTGGCGAGTAGCAGTGCTACTCTTGTTGTTTTATGTTCTTAGAGTCCTAGCTTGTGGAAAACACCCATTGGCATTAAGTAGATGTTAGCTCCAAGGTTTCATAGATCTTTTCCAAACTTACATTCTCTAATAGCACAAGGGATTGATTTTTTTTTTGGGATCTCTCATTTTTTTGGGATTTTATACTACACATCAACATAGAATTATTTATTTAATGAGAAAACAACAAGATATTTTATCTTATTTTTGTTGGATTGTAAATACTTGAGGAATTTTTCATAGACCAGCATCTGGGAAATGGTTTCTGCAAATGGTATGTTGATGTGAAATTCCTTTAAAATCTACAGGAATTTATTTTATTGTGCCTCCTGTCTTCATTGCCTTGCTCTTTCTGATAAGGGAAGAGGTGGATTTTATGGAGGAGGTGAAACATAAATTGGTTCCATTGGTTATTCCAAAGTTTGGTTCTTCTCATCTGGTAACTATTCTTGGGGTTTTCTGGTGTAGTATTATCAATTTCTCCATATTCTGTTGGTTGTTTCTCACTACACCAAAATTAGTGTTTAGCGGCGGTTTAGTAAACCACTATTAATTTTTAAAATAAATTAGCAGCAGTTTATTAAAAACTACTGCTAAAACATTTAATTTTTTCAAAAACCTGACACTTCTCCCACAACCCCCCCACTCCCCCAACCCTCGTGACCCCCCAAACCCTCAAAGCCCTACCCTCACCACGCCTCGAAGCCTGTCCGGAGCCTTGTTGCCCCTCGCCATGCCTCTCCTCCCCTCATCATGCCTTGCCTCTGGTCCCGATCATTACCGCCACTCACTCCCTTTGATCTTATCTATTGTGGATTCTAACCTCTTGGATCATCAAAAAACATATACCTATTACTCAAGGTATCTTCTTCTGCCTGTTTTCTCTATCATTTTCTATTTTTTTATGTTCATTCATGTGAACCCCTCTATTTTGTTTGGATGTTCATTCATGTGAACCCCTCTATTTATTAGGCATGTTTTTTTTAAATTTTTATATTTATCAGCATGTTAATATACTGATAATGGGTATGTTACTTATTCCATGTGTATTGATGTTCTGATAGATTTATTTCTGAAAATAAATCATTTTATCATGATAGTCTTATCCTTTTTAGCCAATTATATGTGGGAACATGTGTCACTTTGTATAAGTGGCTAGGTGAAGTTTTTTAATGTCATATATTAATTGAAAATATTTTATAATTCCATTTTTTATAACTCATTTTATGTAATTTAATCAAAATACAATTTAAATGGTGATATAATTTTAAAAATGGATAATGTGCACTTTAAAAAATGTTTTTCAAATAATTTATTGCGGTAAAAAAATAAAATTAGCATTTCTAAATTAGAAATTTTGTGTTGGATCTTGAACTAGAATGGGTTCTGATAAAAAAACTATTTTATACGTATATGTGTTTTAAATTGGGTAATATATGTTAAAACCTGAAGTTCAATTTTTAAAAGGAAATGGGAAAGTAATTCTGAAATTTAATTCGTTTATAATTTTTAAGTAAAATGGATCCTTGTGTGAAATATGTTATAATACACATTCCAAGTATAATGAAGCATTAAAATGTATGGTGGGAAGTGATTATTCTCACTCAAATTTTATTATTGTTCAGCTATGTATTGTGTGATATTTCCAAAAAACTAAATTGATATATTGAGTTTGAAAATAATAATGGGTTTTCTATAAATATTTAGATAAATTTATTTCCTTGATATGATATAATTTAAAAGTAGATCAATAAAATAAAATCCCAATGAAATCATATAATGGATAGTACCATGTCCTATATTATGATTAGTATAGAAAATAATGGATTATGGTGATGAGTTTATATGGTATAGTATTGATGTTTCTTGATGGTTTTGTGTTTTTTTGGATTTTGGATTCATTAATTAGAAGTGTACTATAAAATTAGGGATATTTATTAGTGTGATAGTTTTGGATGTTGAGGTTTTGGTGTTTTTAATGATTTGGGTTTGATTTGGGAGCTATGACTTAGACATGGGATTGATTAATTGGGATATAGTTAGAGGTGTGTTTAAAATTATGTATAAGTTATATGATATTGTTTTATTTATTTGGGTTCTGTATCTGGTTAGTTTTGGGGATTTGAGGTGAGTTTCAAAGATTAATATTATTGATATAATAGATTCCTCAGTTCATTTATTACCAATATAGAGGAAATGAGTCTTTAAATAGATATTTCTGGAGACTTATCTATATTGAAAAGTGATATTTTTAGAGGATATAATGTTTTTACCTTTACCTTGATTATGGTGTTGTTAAGGTCTTATGCTGGAAATTTGAATGGAAAAATCATTCGATAGTTTCAATTTTTGATTCTGATTGAGGTGTATTTATTTGATAATGGATTCAAAATTGATTTAGGTTATTTAGTTTACATTATAAGTTATTTTTAATGAGGTTTGTGGTTTGGTGTGTGAATTTGGGATTTAAGGTACCATCAACGGGTTTCCACATATATTTTACAACTATAGGTGACACTAGGTACCTGGTGGGAGTTAAATAGTTAACATTGGACTTGTAAGAGTCCTGGGTATCCTAAGAGTGAAACCAGGGACCCCATGGCCCCATAAAATATAATTGATAAACTTTCTGTATATATATATATATATATAATGTGAGTCTTTTTGGTCAATTGTGCATGCTGAAGGTGCATTATGTTTTCGTCTAGATCATGTTTATTTTTTTTGATATGAATAAATTATAATAATATATTATTTTGATATTAAACATGTAAAATCAATTAATATAGGTAATGTTTGTTGTTTTGATATTTTTGATACTCCTTTTCGTCAGAGATTCCAAAGGAATGTAAAGGGAAATGACTTAGCACAAATTGATTCGACCTTTGAAGAAAACATAAAAAATCGACAAAGGCATGAACAAGGCTTCAAATGCATCGGGGTCGCCCAGGTTCCATCACTGTCGCGCAAGTATACTTGTGTGCCACCTAATGGTCGCGCAAGTGACTTGCGCGCCCAAAAAGATAACTGCTCGGGGTCTTCTCCAGCCTATAAATAGACCCTGTGGGCCCCCGATTTCGAAAGGGAATTTTTCCAGAATTCATATTTAGAGCTCTGAATGCCCAAGTCTATTCTTCAGGTCATCCGAACACTTCTAAGGTAATTCTTTACCTAGAATGGAAGGTCTAAACAAGAGGAGTAAGGTCTAAGTGTTAGAATTCACTAACACTTGCATGACTAAGGTGTTTTACCCTTAAGGGAAATAAACATACTTGCACGCCGCCCTACTTCCTCACCAAAACTTGCGCGCCTCTATTCTGGAAGTACCTCATGATAATTCTAAATGCATTGGTCAAAGATCGAACAAGTATTACCATGATGGTTTACAAACGCGCAAGTACCCATGTGTCGCGTAGGTATACCTGCGCGACCAGGACTTGCGTGCCTTCCAGGACCTGTGCGCCCCTGCCTTTTTGGGTGCCTTTCTTGCCCATTTAACCCCTCTTATGTCGTTACACCTCTCCTATTCAAGATTCATTCTTCAAGACACTCTTAAAAGCCATTTATGGCATGATTTATTGATTTGACTTCCTTATCTGAAAGGAACTCCGTGGAATATCTCTCAAAACCTAGTGATTTACACATCTTTATGTCACTAAAGATTGAGATTTCATTCATTCAACCTCATCCTTAAAGATGAGATAATTCTCTTAATTTGGGCCTCCTTTTCAGGAGTAAGCCCCAGTCCAAGTTCTCTTAATTGGGCCTCCTTCTCAGGAGTAAGCCCCAAGTCCCCTAATTTGGGCCTCCTTCTCAGGAGTAAGCCCCAACCATAATTCCCTTAACCTGGGCCTCTTTTTCAGGAGTAAGCCCCAGTTTAAACTATGGGCATCCTCTTCTGGAGTAATCCCCAGTCTCAAATATGGGCATCCTCTTCAGGAGTAAGCCCCAAGTCCCTTAATTTTTCAAGTCCCTTAACCTGGGCCTCCTTCTCAGGAGTAAGTCCCAGTCTTAATTTCTCTTAACCAGTCCTAATTTACCTTTGATCTGGGATTCCTTCTCATGAGTAAAACCCAATCATAAGTCCTCTCCTAAGTTGGGCCTCCTTTTCAGAAGTAAGCCCCAAGTTAGAGTATTCAAATCTCCATGAAGCACATATACCTTTATGGACCCTGTTCCTGGATTTCTTCCCTGAAGTAAATCCAAATATTCATTTATCTGGGCAGTCATATATACATAAGCCCCACATTATTTCTTATGATTGAATCTTTCATGGAACAATTTTCTAGTTTTTACCAATACCTCTTGTTTCTCACACCAAGCATGACTCACGTGATCTTAGAGTGTTAAAGTAATTATGACATCCTTCTTTGAGCCATCAATCATAAACATCATACTCCCTTACTTGAACTACGTGGGTTCTGATTCCTTTTCCAAAATAAAGGATATGTAGGCAACCCATCTTCAGGTATGATCCCAAATTTGAAATAATTCATGTCCTTCTGAATGACATAAACTTCATGTGCCCCACTGAGTGGCTTTAAAATCATTATGGTCATCATAATGACCAAGAGACTTTTACGTATCAAAGGATACCATTGACTAAGAATCTCTAACAAATATAGATCATTATCTATAGATTAAGAACCTAGAATACATATAAAATATTCTCTAAATTTCGTAGATATCAATAATTGATTTTCAGATCTAAAGGAAAACTCATTTTATACATGGTAATGTAATAAGGATTCACGAACATAACTTAAATCTATAAATAGTGTCCCGAAATAGACAATAATTCCACTCAAAAAGGTGTGATGATTCCGAACTACCATCCTCTTGATCAATGAAAATTCCTAAGCCTCATCAGTCCACAACTAATGAGCTCCTACCTTTGGAATGTAGGTTCAAATGGATACGGAATCATTGGGTGTTTCCGGTTCTACGAACAAACCCATTAGAAACCGCCTGGAAATTTTGAACCTTAAATCGATGAGGTCAGCCCCAATTCCAGAGGGAAACAAAAAATGGTGAACCCGACGTGAATCCTTAACCAAGTTAAAATGAGGTTTTGCTTATTTTTTAGGCCCCTATTTAAAACTCAATGAGAGGGCCAACAAAAACAATCATTGATATATGTGCTCATCCAAAAGATGTAGTGGGTGAATTTATCTTGATTACGTCTGTTATATCAAACAGGCACTCATTTCCAAGATTTTATGCATTCTATGAAATGGATGCTCTCATGTTCACACATGTGAATACCATTACTACAAATTCCACTGCTGCTACTCCAGCTGGATCGTCGTCCGATCTGAGGATGATATCACCTACTCAGCGTCTTCAACGCCGGATATCAAACATGCTGGTTAAGGAGTACCATTAACACTGTACCATTCCAACTCTGGAGGCTGCCCGACAAGCCCTCCAAGTGAATAACTCACTCTGTTCATCCGGAGCGATGATCAGTGATCAAGAAACAAGCGGTTCTAAGCACCATCTCCAACCGTTTCGGGGCGTTATCCCCGGAATGCAATCACCATTCGCTCCCTTATTCCCGGGAGGTGAATGATCAGGTCCCTCAGGGCCTTAATTCAAGAAGACAGGGGTCCTTACTGAAATGTGTGGCCGATTATCGCCTATCGACCGGTCAAGGTTCAGGTGCTCTGCTAATGTGTATAGCAGCACTCGGTTCGAATCCTCGACGATGATACTTTGAAATAGTTGTTTGTTTTAAGTTGATTGTATTTTGATTAGGGGGGTTTGTTTGCAGAGCTTAATTGAAATGATTGATTGACTATAATTGATTTAACAAATTGGTAAATATTGTGGTGAGTTCATTATTAGGTAGTTAAGCTTGTGATATCCTTGAGCTTTGCTTTATATTGCATTTAAATTAACACCCACTTCACAAGTTGACATCGATTAGAATTCCTAAGTGTTTAAGCTTTAATACAAGCTTTAACGTAACTTAGGTTTCTAATCATTACAATTACTTGTTTATGGTAGTGTATTTTTGGTTCCAATAATCCATGGAATCCACATATTAAACAAAACATGCCATTAATCCATGACATATAAAGTTCAACATACACAATATTAATTTAAAGAACATTCGTCGAGTAAAAGCTCTCAATCACTTAACATACCTAAATTATAACTCACCCCAATTAAAGATTTACCCAGCCATTAAAATGATTACTAATCTGGTTATAATTATTATGGTAATGAATTATAAAGAGAAGAAAAAGAAAGGGACAAGATAAGAGTAGTGCGCCAAACACACACACAAACGATGAAGAAAATAAAAAATGGATTTTCGATTGAACGAGGAAGCAGAAGAAGGGAATGGGATTAAACTGAATTTAAACTATTTTAAGAACATAAATATTAAACTAAAGAAGGTGGATGAGAATGAGAGATATTGAATAAGTAACTTGCATTAAAACAGAATTACAAAGTAAGAGACTTACAAAATCACAAAAACGAAGAACACGAAATTAAGTGAAAACAAAGAGAGGAGGAAAGGTCTCTCAAGTGAAAAATTGAGTATGAAAAATCCTTCCAAGCCTTTTACAAGGCATTGGTCGTGCCTAAATGTTCTCCTCTCTTCTGAAATGCCAACCCCTCTCAAGGAGAGAAGGAGAGAGTATTTATAGCCCAAGGAGTGGACTGTTTACATTCCAACAATACCCCTCCAATTGGATCGCAGATATGGACATCATGACAGCCTAATCTCGAGAAATATCCTTTTTTAAACTTGTATATAATAAAGTTTTCCGACTAATCTCAAAATTGGGAGTCATTTGGACTTAAGGATCAAAAGTTATGGCCGGTTGATTAAACAAAGTAAAACTGTCCATTTCAATCCAATCTTTTCAAAGTCCAGAATGTGAAAGGGTTTTTGAATATGAAGATACTTTAAAATACGAATGGGTTCTTAGAAAAAGTAGGCCACCTATATCTCCTCTTTCACACTAAAAAATCGCAGCTCGATTTGATGCTTACATCATGAGATATGTCATGCATACTATACTGATTTTAATTCTCGGCCAGAATGGTGGGCTGGACTTCAAAGCTTCATTTTGGCCCCTTGTACTTGGATTTGGGCCTTGAAACTTTTATCCAAGATTACAAGAAGTTTCCCCCGAATTATTGTAGAGAGGTAATATTTTTGGACTTCTGTATTGAGCCCAGTAAATCAATCTTCAAGGCTGGTCCAGTTTGTTCACAGATTCTTTAGTCTTGTTTGTGAGGACCATATGACCCTTCAAATGGAAGAATTGGCTCATGGTACCTTCTAATGAAATATTTTTTATTGAAAGTAGAATCCTAAAAAACAAGAACCACGCAATTTGGATCAGTATAGTGATTATTATTATTAAAACATTAAACTGACTCAATTGGACTACTTCTAAAAATGCTCAAAAATTATACTTAATATTAAAACATTAATATTTCACACAAATTATGCACATTTCATATAAAATCAGTAAAGGGGGAATATAATAAGTCATGAAAATATTAATAACATCAACTCCCCCACACTTAGTTTTTTTCATGTCCTTATGTGCAACAAATATAAAAACTTGACAAAATCATTTTTACTCACCAACAGATTTTAAAATTTTGTTTTCTCCAATCAGGGGAGGTTTAGACTATTTCACTCATCCATTTTGAATTCCACCACAAGTTGTTACAGAAACAATGTTCCAAAACTAATTTATTTTTTCATGCTCAAATTTAGAAATGGAAAATGTGGACACTCAAAACTCACACCTCTCAAGATGATAAAATTCATTTGTGGAGGTTCACTCTTTCACCAACCAAAAGTAAAAATCTTAGAGTTTGAAAAGAGATATCATATTCCAATACCTATCCAAAGTGAACAAGAATAAATAGGTATTTTTAAGGGGTTTTTCTATTGCTATGGGACAGTAGGAATATAATGTCCAAGAGAGAGAAGAATAGGGTTAAAATACCAACATAGAAAAAGCAATGCACATTTTTTTGAAATGAAACATGGAAGGAAATGAAAAAACATATTTACAAGGGAATTATTGTGTGAAAAAAGACACAATAGAGGAAGAAAATATAAAGGTAATGAGAAGATTGAATGTTTACAAAACAAAAAACTTCTCCCAATAATAATATAATGCAAGTGTTCTTTTTTCCCTTTTCCTTTTTTTTCTTTGTTTTTTTGAAAGTTGACCTCGAAACAGATCTCACACTCATATACCAACCCATGTTTGATCTCCTCACGACACTAATTGTAATAGTTATAACAAGATCAAATGTTGAGGAAGAGTGATTTTTGACCTACCCAAGACACAACCCATTTTTTTCATTTTATTTTGATTTTTTTATTTTGATTTTATTTTGAATTTTTTTTGAACACTTTTCAATATCATTTGTACAATACATTCCCAAATCCCACTGAATGACAACCTCCCTCCCCCCACACTAAAATGGATGCTTGCCCTCAAGCATATGATAACAGACCAGAAAGTAAGGAAATGATACCCAGAAATTAAATCCATTCCCCCCCCACACATAAATTTCAAAAACTTATGAAATGAAAATCCATGTTGATATTGGGTGGGATAAGTTATTGGGCTTGTAATGTGGCTATCAAAGAAAAGGTTTTCATAGGCTCGAAGGGGATTTCAAAAGGAGGAATAATGTAAAGGAAATGGGAGGCTATTTGGCTATTGTGATTTTCATGTGGTTCAGAAAATGCCTATATCATATTAATACACAGTAAGATAGGAAATTCAGCTCGAAGGTCCACAAACTCAAGACTCACAAATGGGGGTGAAAACACACATTTTGAAAAGATGGCCACAGGTGGCCTTGGCATGAAAGCAATTGTTTGTTCTCACGGTTTGGGAAAAGCATTTTCCAAATCAAAAATTGAGCATTCAAAATTTGATAATTTTGACACAAAATTATTTATCCAAAGTAATAATGAAAATACAAAATTTTTGAGATGAAAACATGTCTGTTAACTCCCCAAAATGGTTGGACAAAATTTCAAAACACGATGTTGAGTAAGCATGACTCTTTTTTTTATTTTTTTAAGTGATTGTGTTTTTTGGTTAGTTTTTATGGTTTTTTTAAAATACACACCCTCACAAGAAAGAGAAAAAAAGGGTTTGAAAAAAAAACAGTGGTAAAAAAATGAAGGACAGAAGAAGAAGAAGAAAGAGGTAGAGAGATGAAGAGATAGAGAGAGAGTTAAAGGTAAAGAGGTGCCCCCCCGGTTTGGATTCGGTGGGTCTCCATCTCCATCTAGTGGTTGGTCAATTGGAGAAGTTGGAGATTCAGGGGAAGTCGATGTTGATCCAGGATTGTGCATCCTCTCATGGTGATGCTTTAATCGATGTCCATTAACCGTGAATGTCCTTTTGGAAGAGGGGTGTTGGACTTACACTGCACCAAATGGGTAAACGTTAGTAATAACAAAAGGACCTTCCCAATGATAATTAAGCTTACCTGGGTGAAGCCGAAATCGAGAATTGAAGAGAATTACCTTTTCAACTTCATGAAATACCTTTCTCAGGATGTGTTTGTCATGGAGTACCATAGATTTTTCTTTGTAGAGATTAGAATTATCATAAGAATCAAGTCGAAGCTCCTCCAGTTCAGCCAATTGCAACAGTCTTTCTTCACCAGAATTTTCACAATCAAAATTACAGGTTTTTATAGCCCAAAAGGACTTATGTTGGATTTCAACTGGTAAGTGACACGCTTTACCAAAAACTAGCCTAAAAGGAGACATCCCAATGGGTGTTTTATAGGCAGTTCGATAAACCCAAAGGGCTTCACCAAGTCTCTCAGGCCAGTCTTTTATGGTGGGCTTAACAATTCTCTCAAGTACCCTTTTCACTTCTCTATTAGAGAGTTCAGCCATGCCATTTGTTTGGGGGTGACATGCAGCTGAAGTTTTATGTACAACCCCATTCTTTTTCAGAATATCTTCCATGGTTCTATTACAAAAATGGGTTCCTAAGTCACTGATCAATGCACGTGGTGTGCCAAATCATTGGAAGATGTGTGTCTTTATGAACTCACTAATAGTATAAGGATCATCCTTCCTAGTGGGTTTGTCCTCAACCCTCCTTGAAACATAATCGACCGCAATAATAATGTATGAGAATCCATTGGAAGGGGGAAATGGTCCCATGAAATCGATGCCCCAAACATCGAATATTTCACAAAAGATTAAGTGATTTTGGGGCATTTCATTTTTTTGGAGATTGTGCCGAACTTTTGGAAAGTGGTACATGATTGACAGAACTCATGTGAGTCCTTGAAGAGTGAAGGCCAGAAGAATCCAGATTCTAGGACCTTTCGGGAGGTCCATTGTGGTCCAAAGTGTCCACCTCCGGGAAGTGAGTGACAGAATTCTAATATGGAAGAATGTTCATTTTCATCGACACATCTCCTTGTTACCATGTCATCCCTAGTTTTCCAAAGTTTATTTTCTTCCCAAAAATAGTATTTTGAATCACTTTTCAACTTCATTTTTTTTTCTTTTGAAAACATTTCAGGAAAAAAACCAGAGACCAAATAATTTACAATTGGGGCATACCATGGTAACTTTGGGGTGAGAGACGAAAGGTTCTCAATGGGGAATTCAGGATCAATGATTTCTGAATGAGAAGAATTAGAAATTCTACTCAAGTGATCAGCCAAAGGGTTTTCTTTTCCAGGTCTATCTTTGATTTCAAGGTCAAACTCTTGGAGCATTAGGATCCATCTTATTAGCCTTGGTTTGGAATCACTTTTCTTGAGTAGGAACTTTATAGCAGAATGGTATGTGAAGATGATGATTTTGGCACCTAAGAGAAAGGAACAAAATTTATCTAAGGAAAAAACCACTGCTAGAAGTTCCATTTCAGTGATGGTGTAGTGATATTGAGTTTCATCCAATGTTTTTGAGGCATAATAGATGACATGAGGAATTATTTATCTTCTTTGACCAAGAACAGCCCCAACAGCTCTATCAGAAGCATCACACATCAACTAAAATGGTAATGACCAATCTGGGGGTTAGATTATTGGGGCAGATGTTAGAGAAGTTTTGAGTTCAACAAAGGTTCTCTTGCAAACCTCATTGAAATGGAAAGTGACATCATTTTGGAGCAAACGAGTGAGTGGGAGGGAAGTTTTACTGATGTTATGGATGAATCTCTGATAGAAACCATCATGACCGAGAAATGAACGGATGTCTCAAACAGAGTTGGGTTCAGGAAGTGATTGGATCACTTCAATTTTGGCAGGATCGATTTCAATACCATCTTTTGAAACTATTTTCCCTAGAACAATCCCATTTGCAACCATGAAGTGACATTTTTCAAAATTTAACACAAGGTTACACTTGACACACTTTTTAAGGACCAGAGAGAGTGAATGAAAACAAGATTCAAATGACTCACCATAAATGGTGAAGTCATCCATGAAGACTTCCATGCAGTGTTCAATGAATTCTGAAAAGATACTCATCATACACCTCTGGAATGTTGCAGGAGCATTGCAAAGTCCAAAAGGCATTCTTCTATATGAATATGTTCCAAAGGGGCATGTGAAAGTAGTATTTTCTTGGTCCTGATGCGAGATTGGGATTTGAAAATAGCCGGTGTATCCATCAAGAAAGAAATAGTGTGACTTTCCGGCCAATATTTCTAGCATTTGATCAAGGAATGGAAGAGGGTAGTGATCTTTTCAGGCTTCAACATTCAATTTACTATAGTCTATGCACACACGCCATTTATTCTTCACTCGAGTTGTGAATACCTCTCCACGTTCATTTTTGACAACAGTTATCCCACCCTTCTTAGGTACAACTTGAATTGGACTAACCCATTCACTATCAGAAATTGCGTAGATAATACCAGCTTGAAGAATCATGGTGATCTCTTCCCTAACTACCTCAAGGATGAGTGGATTGAGTCTTCTTTTTGGTTTTCTAATTGGTTTGGATGACTCCTCAAGATGGATGTGATGCATGCAAAGGGCAGGGTTGATTCCTGGTATGTCATATAGGGTCCAACCTAAGGCCTTTTTGTTTTCCTCTAATATTTTAACAAGTTTGGACTCCTCGGTTTCAGTAAGTGTGGCAGAGATAATGACAGGATATGAGTGATCATCGAAGAGGAATTCATATTTCAGGTGTGCAGGAAGAGGTTTCAGATCAGTCTCATCTTTCACTTTTGGGCTCAACAACTCAGGAATGGAAGAAGGGACTTCAGTTGCTTCGGGTTCATTTTCCTTGATACTGTCCAAGGTGGAGCAGTATAGATTAGAGTTGAGATGTGATTCAAGAGAGTTTTCAAGATCCTCTAAATTGATGGAGTCTATGAATGAAAGGTCCACATAAACTTCACCATTTATGACTTTGTTAATCATGGTACAGATTTCACAAGATCCTTTATCATTAGAACATGATGAACATGGTGGATTGGGGTTTGATTGACTCTTAGAAGTGTCCTCAGAAGCATGGATTGAGAATGCAGAGTGATCCTCAGATGGGTATCACATGGCTTGGAAAATGTTGAACTTGACCTGTTGGTCACCGAATTCCATGGATAAGATGCCTGAATGGACATCAATCTTGGTTCTCTCAGTCATGAGGAATGGTCTTCCTAGAATTAGGGGAGATCGAGAAGAGTTAGTCTCACCTTCCATGTTAAGAACATAGAAATCAGTAGGGAAGATAAGATCATTGACTCGGACAAGGACATCCTCAATTATTCCCTCAGGACTGGTTGTGCTTCGATTGGCTAACTGAATGAAAAAACCTGTTGGATATAAGGTACCTAGACCAAGGATGGAGAAGATGGATTTGGGAATGACATTAATTGAGGCTCCTAGGTCTATGAGTGCATCATCAAAGTTGGAACTTCCAATTTGGCATGGGACTGTAAAGGTCCCTGGATCTTTGCACTTTATGGGAATAGACTGCTGGGTGGAAACATTTTCAAAGGTCCTAAGTTGCCTCTTGTGGGTGCACAATTCCTTAAGAAACTTGGCATACTTAGGAATTTGTTTTATGGTATCTAAGAGGGGAATGTTTACTTCAACACGTCTGAACATGTCGAGCATTTTAGGATCAGGTTCAAAGGACTTCCTTGGTTTAGAAACGGCTTGAGGAAAGGGAATTGGATTCCAAAGTGGAATGGAAGGAGGTGAGGGAATGGATTAATATTCCTTTTCATTTTTCATTTTCTTTTCATTTTCTAGGTCAACATTCAAAGGAGGGATATAGGACTTATCTTGAGGAATATCAATGTGCTTTCCCGATCTAAGTGTAATTTCACTTATATTACCCTTGGGGTTGGGTAATGGTTGAGCTGGGAGTTGGGAAGAATTTGATTGTTGTTACTGGCTCAGGTGGGATGCAAGTTGACCTATTTGAGTTTCAATGTTTTTAAGGCTAGAATGGGTGAATGAGGCAAGATCTTCCACTGCACTTTCCCATGGTTTCCTGGAAGAAGAGGCTTGTCCCGGATTGGGATTGCCTTGATTTTGGTTCTTGGGAAATCGATTGTATTGGTTTTGGAATTGGGAAGGCTCACTAGGATAATGGAATCCAGGCGGAGGATTGTTCCTTTGAGGTTGAGGAACAAAAGGATAAGGTTGATGGAAGTTACCACCACCTTGAACATATTGGAATTGGTTTGGTTTTTGAGAAGGGAATTGAGGGGGATGAGAGACGGGATTACCATAACTCAATCCTTGGTTAAAGTTAGAGGAGAAGGGCTTAGAGTGAGGTTGGTTGAAGTTTCTAACAAACTGACCTAATAGTTGAGGATTGGTGTTCCGCTGAGCATATGCTGCATTGAGCTCCATTGGTCTAGATGAATTGGATTGATCCTCTTGAAGTTGTGGACAAGTGTCAGTTGGATGATATCGAGGGTTGCAGATTCCACAGTTTTTTATTAGTCCAGGAAACATTGATTGTGGAGAAGATGAGGTTGGGGATTTGGTAGCCACAGCTAGCTGTCGCAAAAGACCTGTATGTTCATTCATCCACTCGGTCATTTTGTTCGGCTCAATTGATTGATTATCATGGGATTTTTTTACTTGAGCATGTGCTCGAGTATGGAATTGTTGTGTGTTTGCAGTCATGTTACTTATGAGATCTCTTGCAGCTGTAGGAGTTTTATCAACCAGAGCACCACCACTTGCGACATCAATGAGAGTTCTCTCCATAGCCAATAACCCCTCATAGAAGTATTGGATCAAGAGTTGGTCAGGGATTTGATGATGTGGGAAGGTTCCCACAAGCTTTTTGAACCTCTCCTATTACTCATGGAGTGATTCACTTGGGAATTGACGGATACCACTTATTTCCTTTTGGATAGAAGCAGTACGGGAAGCAGGAAAGAATTTATCTAAGAATAGTCGCTTCATGTCATTCCATGTGGTTATGGAACCAGGAGGTAGGTAGTAAAGCCATGACATAGCAGTGTCAGATAGGGAAAAAGGGAATGCTCGAAGTTTGATTTGTTCTTTAGAAACCCCTTGAGGCTTCATGGTAGAGCACACTACTTGGAACTTTTTAAGGTGGAGATGTGGATCCTCATCGGCTATCCCGTGGAAATGAGGGAGAAGATGAATCAAACCCGATTTCAGTTCAAAGTCAGCCTCTATATTTGGATATTGAATACCAAGAGGTTGGTAATTCATATCAGGGGCAACGAGTTCTTTAAGTGTTTTTCCCTAGGATTGGCCATATCTAATTCAATTGGTTGGACAATGACTGGTTCTTGAATTATTTGATTATCTCTTATGTTCCTCCTAAGTTGGCGAAGTGTTCGCTCAATTTCAGGGTTAAACAAATCCGAGGGATTTTTTGGAAGGATACGAGGCATTCATAGAGATTTTGGAAGAAAGAGAAGATGAGTTTTTTATTGTATTTTTTTCAGTTTATGATTTTTATGAGAAGATGGGTTTTTCTTTGTGATTTTTTTCAATTTTTTTAATTTTTTTTTTCATTTTTTTGACAATAACCAGAAACTAATGACTACTTAAAGCACCATCCCCGGAAACGACGCCATTTGAAATGCACGGCCGATTGTCGCCTATCGACCGGTCAAGGTTCCGGGGCTCTTCTAATGTGTATAGCAGCACTCGGGTCGAATCCTCGGTGATGATACTTTGAAATAGTTGTTTGTTTTTAGTTGATTTTATTTTGATTAGGGGGGTTTGTTTGCAGAGATTAATTGAAATGATTGATTGAATATAATTGAGTTAAAAAATCGGTAAATATTGGGGTGAGTTCATTATTATGGATTTAAGCTTGTGATATCCTTGAGCTTTGCTTTATATTGCATTTAAATTAACACCCACTTCACAAGTTGACATCGATTAGAATTCCTAAGTGTTTAAGCGTTAATCCAAGAATTAACTTAACTTAGGTTTCTAATCATTACCATTACTTGTTTATGGTAGTGTATTTGTGGTTCCAATAATCCATGGAATCCACATATTAAACAAAAAATGTTATTAATCCATGACATATAAAGTTCAACATGCACAATATTAATTTAAAGAACATTCGTCGAGCAAAAGCTCTCAATCACTTAACATACCTAAATTATAACTCACCCCAATTAAAGATTTACCCTGCCATTAAAATGATTACTAATCTGGTTATAATGATTATGGTGATGAATTATAAAGAGAAGAAAAAGAAAGGGACAAGATAAGAGTAGTGCGCCGAACACACACACAAACGATGAAGAAAACTAAAAATGGATTTTCGATTGAATGAGGAAGCATAAGAAGGGAAGGGGATTCAACTGAATTTAAACTATTTTAATAACATAAATATTAAACTACATAAGTTGGATGAGAATAAGAGATATTGAATAAGTAACTTGCATTAAAACAGAATTACAAAGAAAGAGACTTACAAAATTACAAAAACGAAGAACACAAAATTAAGTGAAAAAAAAGAGAAGAGGAAATGTCTCTCAAGTAAAATCTTGAGTATGGAAGATCCTCCCAATCCTTTTTCAAGGCCTTGGTCGTTCTAATATGTTCTCCTCTCTTCTGAAATGCCAACCCCTCTCAAGGAGAGAAGGGGAGAGTATTTATAGCCCAAAGAGTGGACTGTTTACATTCCAGCAATACACCTCCAATTGGCTCGCAGATATGGGCATCATGAAAGCCGAATATAGAGAAATCTCCTTCTTCAAAGATGTATATAATAATGTTTTCCTACTACTATAAAAATTTGGAGTCATTTGGACTTAAGGATCAAAAGTTATGGCCGGTTGATTAAACAAAGTAAAAATGTCCATTTCAATAAAGTCTTTTTGAAGGCCAGAATGTGAAGGGGTTTTTGAATATGCATGTGCGTTCAAATCCGAATAGTTTCTTCAACAACGTCTTCCGCCTATATCCCCTCTTTCACACAGAAAAATATCAGCTCGATTTGATTCTTAAATCATGAGATATGTCATGTATACTATACTGATTTTAATTATCGGCCAGAACGGTGGGTTGGACTTCAAAGCTTCATTTTGGCCCCTTGTACTTGGATTTGGGCCTTGAAATTTTTATCCAAGATGAAATGTAATTTCCCCGGAATTATTGTGGAGAGTTAATGTTTTTGGACTTCTGGATTGAGCCCAATAAATCGATCTTCAGGGATGGTCCAGTTTGTTCACATATTTTTTGGTCTTGTTTGTGAGGACCATATGACCCTTCAAATGGAAGAATTAGCTCATGGTACCTTCTAATGAAATGTTGTATATTGAAAGGAGAATCATAAAAAACAATAAAAACACAATTTTAATAATTATAGTGATAGTTATTATTAAAAAATTAAACTGGATCAATTGGACTACTTCTAAAAATGCTAAAAAATTATACTTAATATTAAAACATTAATATTTCACACAAATTATGCACATTTCATATAAAATCAGTAAAGGGGGAATATAATAAGTCATGAAAATATTAATAACATAACTTACTGAGGGATCCCACCAAAAATCACCGCCAGACTCGTGCGGCAGTGCGCCCTCAACATGATGAGGGTACCGACTCCAGGCATTCGGCTCAGGTTCCTCGAACCCGAGCAGGCAAGACGAATCGCCAGAGGCGAAATCTGGTCAACAGTGAGCAGGTTCTCATCTCTGCCATCTCCGAAGAAGTCCACCAAACTAACTTGGTGGCAAGAAAAGATCAGGCACACACACCTACCCGTTTTAATTCTACTGTCTAGCAGACTCGTCTGGCAGCATCACGCCAATCCCACCAGGCAATTCCGGCAGAGTACTATAGGTAGGAACATACACCTGTTTATACATAACCAACTAGTCAGAAGGCTCGTTTGACTACATATGATGGATCTCGTCAACCACGTTCGGCGAAGTGCAATCAGCAGGCACATACACCTGCTAGTATTGATCAGGCCTACCAACAATCTCACTTGGTAGCATTCGGAGAAGTCAGTCGGAAAGCTCCGGCGACAAACAGGAGGTAGACTCAACTCTCTGCCCCTACACTTGAGTACTTTCAGGATTCACTGACAGGAAAAGGAGGATGGGAGCAAACACATACACCAACTCCAAGCCCAGAATGGACGTATATCCCCGTTCCGGCAGCTGAAGTCACCAAGCATATTCTATCAATGATGAAAGAGCATAAACAAATTCCTACTCATATCCTGGATGCCTGTCAGGATATTATAACAGCTTCAGCGGCATCTCAGGGAAAGACACATAAATCTATCCCTACCAGTGGAGTGAAACATCAACAGTTCACTCCGAAACATACACACACATCTGTTCCAGTCTAAGAGAGTTGTGCGGCATACTCCCCCATATCATACAGACAACCAAGTCAGGCACATACACCTGATTTGAGTGGAGATCGTCAGCCTAACCTGACCATCTCTCATGATCAGGAACATACACCTTCTCAGAGCAACCACTTTCATCAAAAAGTGGTTTCCAAGGTGAGTAAGAAGGGTCTAAGAAAAAGACCTGCCCAGCACAGACACGAGATCAAGAGCCAATCTGTAACAAGGCCTTGCTCGATGCTGGAGTTCATGAAGCCCTCAGACAGTTATCTATTGGAATTCAAGATTCTACTCCCTCATTTCCCAATAGTGGGAACATTAATTCCGAACGTCTTCAATAAACACTTCCTCATGAAGGCTTGCTTCATGACAATTCGGTCGATCTTGAAGTTTCATCTTCAGATGCGAGCCACAGGAACCCTCTATGTGGCCAGAAGACCAAGGAGCAAGAGATTTCATATTTTCCTGTAACCCACCATAGTGGTCCTCCCCATGATGATGAATTTTTCTGCGAATGTCCTCTCCGCATTAGTGATGCACATTCCCCAAAAAATGCTCCAGTGGACAACGCAGTACCGAAAAAGCCCTCTTATCTTGAGGCACTTTGTTACACCCCGAGATTTTATGAAAAATATTCTTTTTAAATTCATTAATGTCTTGTGTTGTACGCTACACCAAAATGAGTTTGCATAACACACATCCCTGAATTAACTTGCATTACACGCAATCACGACCTTCCACGAGAGCGTGTGTTGTACGCAATACTGAGTTTCGCTAAAAAATGATATGTTATATGAACTACTCGTTATAAATAGTATCAACTACATTTTGAATTTTATAACATTATTATTCATATTACACATTTTCTAGAACATGGTATGAGAACAAAATCAATTTTTTGAGTAAAATAAGTATTTTTAAAAAAATGTAGTTTTGCCGCCTTTTGATGGCGCACCCACTTTAAATCTTGTTTTTGACATGTATATAAGTTCAATTTGAAAATAAAAAATTATTCTTTGGAATCAGGATATAAAAATTTACTTTGGATAAAATTTTCATATTATTCTGATAACTTTCATATTTTAATGAATAGTAAAAACATGTTATATTTTAATTAAAAACAACTTTTTTCATCACAATAATTTATATGGTTATATTATATTTTTAATTGTTTTTAAAGTGTAATTAGAATATATTTTTACCATTTAATCCAATGTTGTTCATTGGAATTAATTTCACTATGAAATTGGATATAAACAAGTATCAATCTTTTGATTGTTTTTGTTTCTTAAAAACACGCTATTTGTTTTGATAACGAGAATTAAATTAAAATTTAATTAATGCCACTTATATGTTATTAATTTTAAAAAATAGACATGAATTTTGAATTCGGAATATCAAATAATTCTTAGGCTGAATTTTCAGTATTTTTCTGAAAAACTTCAATTTTCAATGAATATTGAAACCACTTAGTAGTAGTTAAAAAACTGACTTTATATTAATTTAAATTAAAATTTACCACTTCTGTGAATTTAATTTCAAAAATCCGAGTGACACGGTTAATAGCAAGGAAAAAAATGTGATTCAATGAGATGAAAATATTTTTTGGTGAAAAATAACTGTTTACTTTTATTTAACACGGTTAAAAGTAAATAGGATAATTAAGGGTAAAAATGATATTATTATTACCCTAGCACATATACTAATTATATTGGATAAGTTTAATTTGACCAAAAACAACATTAGTTATAAAATATGACCATTTAGGTCCACTTGTAATAGATTAGGACATTTAATATTAATTTATTTAAAGAAGGGTTAAAATAGTTAAAATCAATGTTTAATAAGTAAATCATTTTTAATATAGGGTTACACAGATAATAAATTCCACTATAAATATTCATTATAAAGATAATAATATTTCCTATATAATGGTATTTTATTTATAATTTTTACATATTAAATAATTAAATTTATTTACGACACAAATATGATGCAATAATTATATTATTAATGAAATATTGACATAATTGATGTTATAAATACCCAAATAAATGTAATTTGAGACTTTTTACGAATTACACTAATTTTATAGGTTAATATGATATGTTATTATTGATTTAGTTAACTTTTTTTGAACTAATAATTCTTTTATGATTTTCACAAAAATTAATTACCAAATAGTGTCAAAATTGACATAATATTGTTTTTAAAACAAATATTATATTATTAATTGTTATTTTATTCTTAAAAATCTAAGGTTCGGCTAAAATGACTTATATAAGGTTATATATATTAATAATAAACAACTTGGGGTTCTTTTGTCTTGTTATAGTAAGTTTATTATCCTTATAGTGTAAGAAAACAAGAAGACACGGTAAAAGTTAAATTATCTAACTTAAAGTTAAATCTAAATGATAAGGTTAAAATAGAAACTTAAACTTGCCTAAATTCTATTGGATTATAGGATTTCGACCCATCCCCACCTTAGATTTTAAATAAATCAATTTGGAGCTATTAAAAATCAAATATGACTTTATAATAAAATAATATGTTTAGTTATTCCAAAGGTGCCCCTCTCCTCCCTTATAAAAGGGCGCCTCCTCCCTCTCTTCCTCACACCACTTTGAGCCTTCAAGCTCGGACAAACCCGGCCAAATTCTATTCTACACTTCCATAGAAACATCCTAGAGGTTATGGTCTTCTTCAAATACCAATTTTAGTGCCCTAAGAGGAGGTCTCAAAGAGGCGCTTCAAAGAAGAGGTAATGTCCGTTCCGATTCTTTCAACTTTTTTTCTTCTTCCACTTCTTCTTCTTTAGTTGTTTCATTATGAAGTAATAACATCAGTATAACTCATATAATGATATGTTATTATATGTATGAAACAACCCTATTTCACCATCTATCCATCCTACAAAAAATGAAATCACCACGCGTGCGTACGTACGGAATACCGTCTCCACGCCGTGGTGAAATTTGTTTTTCCACCAACACCTTACATGGATGGGTATAATGGTGTAAATAATAACTATATATGGTTATTATAACATAATACTGATTCTGATATATTATACCATCCACTACAATTCTATTCAATAATTATGGGAATGATATCATCGCTCGTGCGTATGTACGGACTACCGTCTCCACGACGCGATGAGATTCATTCTCCATGTTAACCATACATGAATGATCATAATGCTTATATAATGAATAATAATGAAATATATGAAATAATAATGCTATTGGATATATTTATTTATATATGTATGTCATCTATTTAGTTTCATTCAATTCAATAAGGAAACCAAAACAGCGTTCATGCGTACGTACGACCTACCGTCTCCATGAATGGTGTATTTCATTCCTTTTATCGATCTATAATATATATATATGTATATGATCAATATATATTATATATAAATCATGTTTTACATTCTAGAATTATGTAAACCAGGATATAAGTAATAATATCAAGAACAACAAGTCGAAACACATACGATAAATGAAATGATTTTACCCAAAACGCTGCTTGAACATGGAATTTATAAAAGAACGGGTAATATAATGTCATAAGTGAAACATATATGATATCATAACAACGAATATGATTCTATAATAAGTCAATGAAATTATTTATTTCATTATAGAGGAGGTTCGGATACGTACTAAGCATATCAGACCTAAGGTAAGGGATAATTTTGAAAATCTCATTTTTATCCGAGATTTCTTATTCTTAAGTATTTACTAGGGTTATTGTTATCATCCATGTCTATGTTTTATAAAAGTGTTTTTATGTATTTTAAATGTCCTTTTTACCCATTTTGTCTTTTACTACAAAGTATGTAAGTAATCTTTCTTTTGTTTACGTTACGATGTACTTTTTGACTTTTCCGAAAAAAGTATGAGGAGAATGTTTTTTTAACTTATACGGCATGAAAGGATTTTTACAGTTTTATAAAGCCTTATTTTCATGAAGCTTCCTCCAAAAGATTTCATGACTATTTTAAACAAAATCTTTTTCTTTTAAAATTTCATGACGTTTTGTGAAAAGAAATTGATTTTGAAGAAGAAAGGATATTTTCCTCAAGAATTCATTTCAAGTGTTTTATCAAAACTATTTCTCATCTAAGATGACATTATTTCATATGTTTATGTTTCAAGTATCATGTCTCTATAATTTACATGGTTTCACTATTCTTATTATGAAATGATATCCATTTCTTTCATATGGATTATGTGATGATGGTATGATGTTTATGAAACCCATTTTATTTTTTGGGTTATTATGAATGATGTATGTTTATTTTGTGGCACAAGTAAGAATGATTTCATTATGAGATGGGTGGGACCTATATCTCCCACCAATACATTGGGTAAAGATTTATATCTCATGAGATAGACATGACTGGAATGGTAAGTTAATCTGGTTCAGTGTTACAGGACTGAAACGAGGAGTGAACTCGATTCAGAAAGGGACTTTGTCCACTAAGATGGTCATGGCAGTAATGCCTTGGATATTATGGAAATCATATCATGTTCTTAATGTTTTTCCACAATTACATGTTTAATTCCCATGTTATTTTATCATGATTTATGTTCCATTATGATCTATGCCTTATGTACTTCCATGTTTTATGTCGTTGCTCAAGATTCTGATGTTTAAATATTATGTTCATGTTTTGAAGTTCAAATGTATATGATTTGTTTTATTTTATCCATGCTTAACCTTACTGAGCATTTGAGCTCACCCTTTATATGTTTTCTTTTCCCCAGGATTTAAAGAAAGGTTTTAGGTAAGAAAACAAAAAGGGGAAGATCTTATGAGAGATGTTGAAGATCTTTCACCATGATTAGAAGATTATATTCCGAGTTTCCAAAGACACTAAACTATTACAATCCTTGTGTGTCTGTTTTTTTTATGTATTACGTATTCCGCTAAAGTAATTTAATGTCCATGTATGTCAAGCTTTGGGTCTCTACACACTTTCAAATACGAAACTAGTCATGTCTGATGTTTCATCGCTGGTAGGTGAAATACTTTCTCAATCGGAAGATAGCCCAAGGTGTAGGTCATTCTCCAAACCACCCCTAAGGCATCCATCTTCTAGTTTAATCAGTGATATCTCTACCAATCCTGTTGAATCCAATGAAGCAACAAGGAAGCACCAGCTCTGGTCAAAACAGGTAGAAGAATCTTCATCAAATGATAAAGAGGAAATGCTGAACATGAGAAAAAAACTGGCAAAAGGTGAAGTACCAGTCATGTTTTGGCCTCTGGATGACTCTCAGTATGACATTCCAGAAATGTTGACGGAAGATGGAATTCATGATATTCATCTCAACATATGGAAAACTCTTTTTCAATTGAAAAAGAAATTATTATATTATGATGAATATGAAAATAATGTTAAGATAATAGAAGGGTTACAACACCAAATTGACTTGGCATCTCTATCAGTCTCTCGATATCTGATGGCTAAAAAGCAGCAGAGAGCCATTCAGCGTTCATGCCTTGGCGCACTAAGAAATTTGCGTCAGTTAATTGCCAATGCCCCATCTGGTATTCATGTCAGAGGATGGGGTGTTCATGGAGCACTGCATTTCACGGTGCTCTCCAATTAGCAAAGCCCACCGAAAATGGTCTCATGCAATGTTATTGCCCATGGCTGGCCACAGATACCTGGCTCTGTTTATAATAAAAATCTTTCCCAAGAACAGTCTTCAACTAGTTCCTCTCAAAATCAAGAATATAGAGAACAAGTTGTTGAATTAATCTTGCATCAGGAAAACGAGAATATTGAACATGCCTCTCGTTTGGAGCAAGCACATCACTAAGTGACAGAAGTGTCAGAAATCATCCAATGGTCTTTTAAACTAGGTGATAAAAGTGGATGTCGATTGATGCATCCAGCTAATTTCCGGACCAAGGTCCACAAGATCTGGATAGATTTTAAGAAAGTCTCGGACATAGCATGTCAAGAGCCAAACCAGCTCACCAGATTGGGGACTCTTTTAAACCAACCCTTGGAATCAACAAATAGTATTCGAGGAGTTGAGAAAAGACATCAGGAACAGCTCCAGTCCACCGGACTGGGCACTTTCAAATCATCAACCCCCTCCTCAGAGAAAGTTGGACTTTTCTAGATTGGGGAAGAATCCACAAGAGGAAGGAAGAGCCAAATTATCAGGAGATTCTATCCAAATTATGGTTCATCAAGAATTTCCTGAGGGATCGAATCGAAAAAAGGCAATGTCTCATCAAAGACATCGAAGGAGTCAATATCACAGAAATTCTGATAGAAGGGGTGTGATGCATTATGCATCAATCAATGTCATCAATGCCGTTGTTGTTGATCCACCAGATGAGGCTCACTCAGAGGGATCAAATGAAGAGGTTCCTGTTCAGGAAGTTGTATGCACAGTCACAAATGAAGAAGGTGTGCGTCCACGAAATCAAATTTTTACCCAAAATCTGGGTGTTCCTTCAAATAACCCACTTCCCCCTATCCGAAAGGGATCAAACAAGGGAAATGGGAAGAATCAGGTTACATATCCTCCCTTTGGAGAGGTCCAATCGCTCTCATTAGAGCAAAGATTTGCGCAACAGGAGGAAGAAATAAAGGAATTGAGGAAGATGAATGCAGAACTACTTCAGGTTAGTCTTCCTCCTAAGCGTGACGGAGTCAGTCAGCCAAGAGATTTTGTTGCAGCTACTGAGATGGATCAAGAATACCCTCCTTTATCAGTACACACTCACAGGTCTAATCCTACGGGTCTAGTACAACAACAGTTGGCAGTGTTGCCATCAGTTGCAGTACCAGCTACCATACCTGTCCAAGCTCCAGTCAGTGCACCTGTTCAGATTCAAGATCAACCGGATGTTTCTCAAAAGTTAATAACTACTATTGAGTCATTAACAACTCGGTTGGAAGATATGGAAGGAAAGTGTGCACTGGTTCAACCGAAAAAGAAAGCCTACCCTGAATGGGTAGATTCAATATCTCCCCCATTAAATTTTGGGAACCCTGTATTCCTTATTTTCAATGGATCAGGCGATCCTGAACAGCATTTGATGTGTTACGTGTCTTATTGCGATCCTATGATGGGAACTCTGGAGCAGAAAGAGGCGGTGAAACTCAGATGCTTCGTACGAACCTTGCAAGGACCAGCTTTTGTCTGGTATACATGCTTGAAATCCCGGTCAATTACCGGATGGGAAGATATCCGTCAATGATTTCTTCATCAATTCAGCTCAACTTTGCCAAAGACAACAGTTTACAATCTTACAAACTATAAGAAAAGGGAGAATGAAAGAGTCTCTAATTTCATTTCTCGCTGGAAGGGGTTAACATATTCCCTGAGCTTAGCACTCCCTCAAGAGGAACTATTGTCAATCTGTGTGGCAAATCTGCATGACGAATTATGCACGCCGCTGATCCCTGTGAAATACACAGGAGGGTTTCGAGACCTTACTTCAATCGCTCAACAAATTAAAGATTCTCTTATACAGACTAAGGCTAAATCTCATGTAATTCCATCAACTCCAGGAAGCAGAATGGGTAAAGCAGAGACTGCTATAGTTATGCTTAAACAAGCACCTATACCTGCTTCTAATTCAAAACCTTCATCTTCTCAAAGGTCTCCACCTCCTGAGCGCCAAAAACAATGTCTGTTTCATCAAGATGATCAAATAGATCAAAGACAAAAACAATTTGAGGATTTGGAAAGAAAAACATACTCTTTCCGAAATGAACAAGTTTCTGGCTACTTCATTTCGGCTCTGGAGAATAATTTGGTTCAGCTTCCAAGGACCAAGAGGCCAAACAAGGAAGGATATGAAGACCGTCCCAATTATTGCCCCTTTCATCAAATGTTAGGGCATCCCATCCAGGAGTGTTTTGTCTTCAAAGACCTCCTGCAAAATATGGTCGACTCGGGACAAGTCAAACTAAAAGTCTCTTCAGCCCAGGTAGCATGTGTTACTGCTACAGTTATAGAGGAGGAAGGTGAGTGGCAAGATGTCAAAATAAAAAATGCACAAAAATATGATGATTCGATGGCCAGAAATGCGATCAACCGAACTCATGCTATTTTGGGAATGAAATTGAAGAAAACAATTGTACCTTCTGCTATGAATGCTGCAGCAAAACCCTCTTCGTCAGAGGGGAAATCCTCAAAGAAATGGCATGATTCAAAGAAAGAGAAATAATCAGAAGAAGATGAGTACGTGTCAAAGCCTAAGTTGTCTTTGACCCTAAAAGATTTCATTCCATCTACTTCGAAGCAACGGGCACCGCCCCATCAAACATCACAGCCTAAATTGGCTAGTCAGGAAGAGTCTTCATCAGATGAAGAATTGATTTTCGGTTCTGTTAATATGATTCAATTAACAGATTAGTATGCCTATTTCAGTTTCGATTATAATGAGCCCGAATTACCTATATCAAATAGAGGAATCAGAGGAAGTTCTAGAGGCTCAGTATACAGGGGAAGATGTGGATATTTCAGAAGCCACTATTCCAATTCTACCCCTGCTAGAACTGTGTACGCTGTAGAAACTCGTGAAAGAGCCTTTCAGCGAGCTCAACAAGAACAAGCAATTTTTTCCACCAATAGCAAATTCAGTCCTAGCACAGTTATTCTGGAAGACCGGTTGAACGTTCCATCTTCTTCCTCTCAGCAAGTAAATGGATCTAATCAGTCTAATATTCCAAAACCAGGAATATTGCCAACTCCTATCCCGATACAAGATGCATCAACATCCAAAGCATCTGCTTCCAAGGCACCTGCTAAACCACATGTTCCTATTGGAAAACGCAGACCTTTAGATCAAAAGTATGATGTATTGAAACACCTGGCCCAAGTACCGGCCAAGTTATCAATTCTGGATGCTTTGAATCTGTCAAAGGATCTTCAGGAGGCACTCATCGAGGGTTTGTCAAGTCCTCAGGAGTTTGAAACTGAAATTGTTGCAGGTGAAGTCTATCACGTAGAGAATAATCCTGAGGAATTCCATGCAGTGATATATTTTACTGATGAAGATGAAGATGAAGTTGTGCATGGTAATAGTAGACCTTTGTACTTATCTGGAAAGGTCAATGGAATAGACATCTGAAGAACATTCATTGACAATAGTTCAGGAGTCAACCTCATGACCATTCGTACACTTCATCGATTGGGCCTCACGAAATATGATTTATCTCCTTCTACCATGACTTTACAAGGATATGATAAAAATGAACAAGAACCACTGTGTGAATTTACACTCAGAACTTAGTTTGGAGATCTTGTATCCAATTCATATTTCATGGTTGCTGATCAAGACTCAGCCTTCAGCATCCTTCTTGGAAGACCCTGGCTACATCAACATGCGGCTATCCCTTCATCATACCATCAATGTCTCAAATATTGTTTTGATGGTCAATTTGGGACACTGTATAGTGATAAGGCCTCGTTCAAGACATGTGAGTCTCAATACATTGAGGCGGAATTCTATCACATGAAGGGAAGGGAGAAATCCACAACAAAAGAGATTACCAAAGTCAATGCTCCATATGGTTCGGAGAAGATTCTAGTAAATCCATTTACACATGTGAGTATAGATTATGTGTTGCCTATCAGTCAAATTGAAAAGATAGACCAAAATCAAAATACTCTAATGGAAAGATCCATAATGTCAATTATAGCAATTGAGCCAGAAAACATGGGAGAAATTGGTAACCCACCAAGTAGTGATGAAAGCACAAATGGTGACATCTTCATTTCATCTTCTGAAATCCAACAAGTCTATACTTCTCCAATTAGGCCAGAAGAAGTTATAGCAACATTGGAGGTGAACAATGATGTTGATTCTCAATCTATCACCTCCTCTTAATTACCCAAAGAAGACCCTTCATCATCAATCTGGTCGGAAATGGAAGATTCTTCTTCAAGATGTGAAAATTTTGACATCTCTTCTGATCATGAAAATTCTGCTTTATCATCTACTATGCAAGTAGAAATGGAAGAAATAAAAATTTATGAAGAAGAAGGGGAAGATCTTAGAGATGCTCCTCCAGCATTTGAAGAGGGTATCTCTACCACTGTGGATGAACTCAGAGAAATAAATCTGGGTTCAAAAGAAGATCCACTCCCCACTTTAATCAGTGCGGCCATGACTCTTGAAGAGCAAGAGATGTATATTTCCATTCTAAAGAGAAATAGAGAAATATTTTCTTGTAACTATACTGAAATGCCTATGCTTGATTCTAATGTTGCTACTCATCATCTGGGTTTACCAGAAGAACATCGAGGATTTAAGCAAGCCTCGAGAAGAACACACCCAACTTATGCTTCCAAAATTGAAGCTGAAGTGGATAAGCTCATCAAAGCTAACTTCATCAGAGAAGTTCAGTATCCAAATGGTTGGCTAATATTGTCCCAGTGAAATAGAAGAATGGACAAATTAGAGTTTTCATTGATTTCAGAGATCTTAATCGGCATTGTCCCAAAGATGATTTTCCAGTTCCGATTACAGAACTATTAATTGATGCAACAGATAGCTATGAAGCACTTTCCTTCATGGATGGATATTCTGGATATAATCAGATCCGAATGGCCCCAGAAGACGAGGAATCCACAGCCTTCAAAGCCCCTCAGGGTGTGTTTTGCTACCGGGTAATGCCCTTTGGTGTAAAGAATTTTGGCACAACATATCAGTGTGCCATGCATCGTATCTTCAAACCCTTCTTAGGGAAGTTTGTTGAATGCTATGTGGATGATTTGGTGGTCAAATTCAAAAAACGTTCTAATCACTTGGATGATTTGGAAGTCATATTCCGCAAGCATCGACAAAATTATTTGAAGATGAACCCCTTAAAATGTGTTTTTCGGGTAACCTCAGGAAAATTTCTCGGCTTGGTTGTATGCCATTGTGGTATTGAAGTCGATCTTGAGAAGACCAAGTAAATCCTTGGTATGTCACCTCCTTGAAATTTGATTGAATTGCGAGGACTTCAAGGACACTTATCCTATATTCGGCGTTTCATCGCCAATTTAGTGGGAAAAAGTTTACCCTTCACCAAATTACTGAAGAAGGGAGTCACTTACCAGTGGACTGAAGAATGTCAAGAAGCATTCAATATTCTCAAGAAATACCTCTTGAGTCCACCGGTACTCATGCCACCTATTGAAGGAAGACCACTTATCCTCTATGTGATAGATCTAGAGCGATCATTGGGTACCTTTCTTGCTCAGAAGAATGATGCTGGGAATGAAAACAGCCTCTACTACCTCAGTCGGACTATGCATGAAGCAGAAACCCGGTATTCAAGTATTGAGAAGTGCTGCCTGGCATTAATATTTTCAGTTCAGAAGTTGAGACACTACCTGCAACATCACAAGGTCCAATTTTTATCTCGCAATAGCCCACTCAAATTTATCCTTAGTCGTCCAATGCTTACAGGACGTCTGGAAAGGTGGGCAGTTATTTTTTAGCAATTCGACATTCAGTATGTGTCTCAAAAGGCAATAAAGGGCCATGCTCTGGCTGATTTCCTAGCTGAACACCCTTCAGTGGAAGACACATCTTCAGATATTGAACTCCCTGATGAGGAAGTATTATCTATTCAGGATAGTCCTCAGACATGGGAAATGTACTTTGATGGTGCTTCCAGAAGTCCAATAGGGAGGAAAATGGAAAATCCTAAATTCAACAAAGTTGGCTTAGGAATTGTGCTCATTTCTCCATAAAAGGCATTGTTACCTTATTCCTTCTTATTATGGGAAGGTGCTACCAATAATGAAGCATAATACCAAGTTCTCATCGCAGGCTTGTAATTGGTGCTTCAAGAACAAGTGAATCACTTAAAGGTAAAAGGTGATTCAGACCTGGTAATCAAAAAAATCAATGGGGATTATTCCATCAGAAAAGAAGAAATAATACCTTTGTATGATTACGTCAGAGAGTTAATGGAGGAATTCCCTTCGGAACCGAAATTTTCTTATGTCCCACGATCAAAAAATGCTCAGGATGATGCACTGGCAAATATAGCCATAGCTCTGGAAGATCCAAATCGGGACGAGACAACCATCAGTATTTCCCACCATCTTGCAATTTCACCTTATGTTCGAATTAGAATAGAGAAAATTAATGAAATTAGACCTATTCCTAAACCGTATGGTCATCCTACAGGATGGATGTCACCTATCATGGAATACCTTAAAAATGGAACACTTCCACCTGATAGAGCCGAGAAAGAACAAATCTGGCGACATGTGGTCAATTTTACTCTTTATGATAGCCCAGATCACCTAGAGAAAATTCTCTAAAAAAGGGGTTTTGATGGAGTTCTCTCCAGATGAATTGATGGCGAAGAGACAATGGCTGTCATGAAAGAAGTGCATACATGAATCTGTGGTGCCCACCAGTCTGGACATAGACTGTCTGATTAGATTCGAAGGATTGGATAATTTTTGCCTTCAATGATACAAGATTGTGTTGATTTCACAAAGAAGTGTCATTCATGCCAAGTACATTCCATCTTCATTCATCAACCTCCAGAGTTGCTTCATACAGCTAAATACTCATAGACATTTTCCACATGGGAAATGGATGTGGTGGGGCCTTACACATTAGCTATGACCAAGAAGTTTAAGTATATTCTTACTGGTACTGATTTCTTTTCTAAATGGGAAGAGGAAATACCTCTCAAGGAAGTCAGTTCTATATTCATTGTTAGCTTCATCAAGTCTGACATCATTACCAGATATGGTGTCCCTCATACCATATTGACGGACAATGGAACTAACTTCTGTTCATCCGAGGTGAAGAAATTGTATCAAGAATACAACATTAAATCCAACCATTCATCTCGGTATCATGCAGCGGCCAATGGCCAGATAGAAGCCTTCAATAAGACTCTGTCAAATATACTGCAAAAGATGGTGGATAAAGATAATAAGTCATGGCCTGATAAACTCTTTCATGCTTTATGGGCTTATCGGACTACCACCCGCACTGCAACGCGGTCAACTCCATATTCATTAGTATATGGAACAGAAGCAGTCTTGCCCATTAAAGTTCAACTACCCTCGTTCAGAGTAGCCATTTGTGATCAGTCATCTACATATGAAGAATCTCAAAATCTATTGAATGAATAAGAATGGTTAGATGAGCAAATATTGTGCACTTTTCACCACATGGAAGTCTATCAGAATCGAATAGCATGGGCTTTCAAGAAAAAAGTTCATCTTCCTTCATTCACTCAGGGAGAATTGGTATTAGTTCTCAGAACTCCAATGATACCAGGAATGAAACCTCCCAAGCTTGAGCCAAAAAGGGAAGGACCTTACTCAATACATAGGGTCTACTCCAATGGAGCTTATTCATTAATCTCAGTGGATGGAGAACCCATCACTACTCCAACCAATGCCAGATTTTTGAAGAATTATTTTGTATAAACACAAAATATATCGTCATGGTACTATATGACCTTAAATGGCACCTTGGTCCGGTGTGACCTTAAATTGCACCTTGGTCCGGTATGACCTTAAACTACACCACGGTCCTGTATGATCTTAAACTGCACCATGGTACGGTATGACCTTAAACTGCACCTTGGTCCGGTATGACCTTAAACTGCCCCACGGTCCTGTATGACCTTAAACTGCACCACAGACCTGTATGACCTTAAACTGCACCACAGTCCTGTATGACCTTAAACTGCACCATGATCCTGTATGATCTTAAACTGCACCTCGGTCCAGTATGACCTTAAACTACACCTCGGTCTAGTATGACCGTAAACTACACCACGATCCAGTATATGACCGTAAACTATTCTCACTTTCTTCCAACATTACGTTAAACTGTATCATCCCTTTTTATTCCAACATGACGGTAAACTATGAAAAAGTCCCTAATACGTCCAACATGACGTTAAATGGTGTACTCTTTTGTCCTCACTTCATGACATTAAACTGCACAGTTCCCCTTTTGTCCAACATGAAATTAAACTATACTGTCCCCATCGTCCTAACTACATGATGCTAAACAGTACAAAAAGTCCTTTAATACGTCCTACATGACATTAAACTGTACTTTTTCTCTACTACATGACACTAAACTGTGCAGCACCAATAGTCCTAACTGCAATACTTTAAACTGCATAGTCCCTTTTTATGTTCTATATGACATTAAACAGTTTATCATTAGGGTTTTTGCTAACTCTTGTTTCTCACATCGAGTATGAATCACGTGAGCTTAGAAAAAACTTCAACCATAACACTCTCTCTGGGCTACTAACCATGTGTAAGTCCCAACACCACATTCTAAGTCGTTGTCCCTAAGAACAACTTGATCACTAATTCATTATTTAATTGAACTACACGGACTTTGATCCTTGCCTTCTAGGCTGGGTACGTTGGAAACCTCCCAAGGTTCAAGCCCAAAACCAATCTCTTCACATCGATTCACCTCCATCTCATATGATGTTGATTCGTGAAACCACCTCTAGAATCAATATCTTTATATTGGTTCACTTTTTCCTTGCTATAAGACGTTAAACTATAAAACACTTTTGTCCAGTATGACAATAAACTACAATATTCATTGACACCCTCACCTGAGAGGGAATCATTATTTACATTGATTTTCAATCATGTTTCATTTCAAAGACTACGTGCATACATGGCAATACCTGAACCTTTTATCTTGGGTTAAACCATCATTTCACTAAATTCCCCTTTCACTCTTCACATGTACGAACCAAATCTGTATAGAGGGTATTTCTAGAACTATGTGGGCTTGATTCCCATCCTTATGAGATACGTAGGAAGGTTGGAATGTCCCTTCGAATCTAGCCCCAAGTCTTTGAGCCTAACCCCAAATTCCACTTTCAGTCCCTTGGCAGAAAAGTCCCCATGAAAACACACACTGTGTATTTCTTATAATGGTCCAAGCTCTATGACCCTAAACTAAGATCTCTAAGACTTTTGTCCCACACGATGTTAAAATGTATTTCAAGAACTACATATGGCTTGATTCCCATCCTTAAGGGATACTTAGTGAAGTCCAACATTTACATTCAGGACCTAGCCACAACATGATTATGGTTAGCATTGATCTGTGTATCTCTATATACATTGGAAAATATCCATCTTTATGTGTCATAATACTAACCTTAAATATTTTTAGATCATCATAAACCTTTTCTTGAGTTATAGTCACAAAAATGTCAAACTTCTGAGAGTTCTTTTTCCTGACTATGCAGTACGTGCCCTTAGGCGGCCTTGCATAAACAGTCTCTATAACGGATTTTTCAGCCAAAAGATACTATTATTTGACTATGCAGCCAATTCCCTTAGGTGGACCTGCATAATTCAACCCCCTAATGGGTTTGTTAAATAATGGTAACTTCATTCTTGGGAATAAAGCCTCTTTTGTCCCTATTGGTCTTAAATGACAGTATGTAGGGATCTGCAAAAGTAGCCATCCTTAACATATTTGTCCCATATCCTTTTTTCATGATCTGAAAGTATTCAAGTATATGGTTTATATTCTCCTTCCCTACGTTTAGGTCAGACCTTCGTAGGAGTGATATCCATCCAGTTCTTCGATAATCTTGTTTGGAAATATCTTCTCCATATTCAAGTACCTCTTTCCATACAGCAAACTCTATACTTTGGAAAATTTTAATCTCCATAAACATTCGTTGTCTTTTAGAACTAGGAAAGTAAATTTCTTAGAGTTCTTTTGCCTGACTATGGAGCACATTCCCCTAGGCGGCCTTGCATAAATAGTCTACATAACAGACTTGTTAGCCAAAAGATACAATTTATTTGACTATGCAACCAGTGCCCTTAGGTGGCCCTGCATAATTCAACCCCCTAAAGGGTTTGTTAAACAATGGTAACATCATTCTTGGGAACTACTTCTTCTAATTCCTTTTATCTCTTTTTCATATCATTCCTCATATCCAAATATTCTTTAAGTCATAGTTTACATATTTTACCTCATACTTGAGTATGATAATATGTTTTCAGATAAACTTTCAAGGAATTGAGTCAATTTTAATCCATTTCGATCAAAACTATTTTGACCTTAAACATTAGCCTTTTTATGTCCGATGTGCATGACTTTAAACTACCCACAAAAGACAAAGAACTCTGAAAAAAAGTCAAGTTCCAGCTCACTAAACATACATTTTTTATAATTTAGGTAATATTGAGAAATTAAAAGGTTCAAAGTTTGTAGGGTTATTTACATTAATCCTAGTAAAATTCAAACTATGCTTACTAGGCCCATTGGCTTAGGTAAAATTTAAAGAATGTAGCAGGAAAATACGTGAACACGTGATTGAAGATGAAAACATTGTTTCCATTTGATGCACAAGAATTAGAGGGACATCCATAGACTTGAGTCTCTTATCTTTTTTAGGAATTACAAAAGACTTTCAACATAACTCTTCATTTGATTTATGGCATCCTGAGCTTCATCAGCAGCCAGCTGGAATCCATTCATTCAAATGGATACCATAAGAGATGCAGTGATACCAGCTCTTCTTGGAACAATTGTAAAAGATTGTTCTTGAGTGCGGTTTGAGAAAATTTTATGCTGATCAAACAGTGACTCTGTTTCTGTCCAAGAGACTTGGAAGATGGATAAATGGATTTAAGAATGAAGAATTGGAAGTAAAGAGCCATTTGGAGAGAGCACTCTTTTTAGATATTAATCTAATGCCATGTTTGTCTTCTCTCCACCAATCGGCAATGGAAAAAATTTCAGCCCATGGGTTTTCTATTTTCATATCTACAAGGAAATGACATGGAGGAAAAATTTGAAAGTTCACACCACTGTTGTTGCTCTTAATGAACAGCATAACCGAAATAGAGGAGTAGCAGTGCAGCTGCATCTTAGGTATATAATTCTTTGCATCTAGAACATTGACTCCTTGTAGATGACCATGACTATATAGAGGCAGATAGATGCTCTGTGGGAAATTAAGATGATATTTCTTCAAGTACTTAGCCAAATATTGGAGAGTGTTGTCGCAGATATCATAGTAATCATGGCCAACAATGTTCATCATGTCATCAATCCGTTTTCTAGCCAGTCCATCAGCCATTCCAATTCTCTTGGGAGCCATTAAATCTGCACAAGAGTTGAATAAATTAACTCTTAAATGGATTGATTTTTCATAAACATTGTGAAGAAATTTGAAAAAAATGGCTAAGGCATTAAGGCATGCAAGTATAATTTTGACGCGCAAGTATGGATGTGCCGCGCAAGTTTTTGGCACGCAAGTATCACCGCACAAGTCCAAATACCTATACAGTAGCGCGACAGCAAAGAAACATTGGAAAATAGAGCAACTTGTACGGCGAAGGTGACCTACGCGGTGAGAGCTCAAAGGTTTGAAATCCAGATGCTTTGTATGGAAATGGGGCCGCATATTTATAGGCAAGACCGCACCCTTGCGCGCCGATGCCTGCGCACTCAATACTTGTGCACCGCCCTCTGCGCCCTCGCCACCTGCGCACCTCTTTCCCTTTGGTTTTCTTCTTTTCCTCAGAGTCACATCCATATTCTTTCAGATCCAACTCTGAGGGGGGAATTTTTTTTACACTCCTTTTTGTCACAGAGTCCAAAATAATGTAAAGGAAAATGACTTACCAGAAATTGATTCTGCCTTTGAAGAAAACATCAAAAATCGACAAAGGCATGAACAAGGCTTCAAATGCATAGGGGTCGCGCAAGTTCCATCACTGTCACGCAAGTATACTTGCACGCCACCTAATGGTCATGCAAGTGAGTTGTGTGCCCTAAAGGATAACAACCCGGGGTCTTATCCAGCCTAGAAATAGACCCTGTCGGCCCCCCATTTCGGAAGGGAATTTTTCCAGAATTCAGATTTAGAGCTCTAAACGCCCAAGTGTCTTCTTCAGGTATTCCGAACACTTCTAAGGTAATTATTTTCCTAGAATGGAAGGTGTAAACAAGAGGAGTAAGATATAAGTGTTAGAATTCCCTAACACTTGCGTGACTAAGGTGTTTTACCCTTAAGGGAAATAAACCTACTTGCACACAACCCTACTTCCTCACCAAAACATGCGCGCCTCTCTTCTGGAAGTACCTCAGGATAATTCTAAAGGCATTGGTCAAGGATTGCCCAAGTATTACCATGATGGTTTACAAATGCGCAAGTACCCATGTGTCGCACAGGTATACCTGCGCGACCAGGACTTGCGCGCCCACGCAGTACTTGCGCGCCTTCCAGGACCTGCGCGCCCCTGCCTTTTTGGGTTCCTTTCTTGCCCATTTAACCCCTCTTATGTCGTTCCACCTCTCCTATTCAAGATTCAGTCTTCATGACACTCCTCAAATCCATTTATGGCATGATTTCTTGATTTGACTTGCTTATTTGAAAGGAACTCCGTGGAATATCTCTCAAAACCTAGTGATTTACACATCTTTATGTCACTAAAGATTGAGATTTCATTCATTCAACCTTGTCCTTTAAGATGAGATAATTCTCCTAATTTGGGCCTCCTTTTTAGGAGTAAGCCATAGTCCAAGTTCACTTAATTGGGCCTCCTTCTTAGGAGTAAGCCCCATGTCCCCTAATTTGGGCCTCCTTCTCAGGAGTAAGCCCCAACCATAATTCTCTTAACCTGGGACTCCTTTTCAAGAGTAATCCCCAGTTTCAAATATGGGCATCCTCTTCAAGAGTAAGCCCCATTCTCAAATATGGGCATCCTATTCAGGAGTAAGCCCCAAGTCCCTTAATTTTTCAAGTCCCTTAACCCGGGCCTCCTTCTCAGGAGTAAGCCCCAGTCTTAATTTATATTTACCAGTCCTAATTTACCTTTTATCTGGGATTCCTTCTCAGGAGTAAAACCCAATCATAAGTCCTCTCCTAATTTGGGCATCCTTTTCAGGAGTAAGCCCCAAGTTATAGTATTTAAATCTCCATGAAGCACATATACCTTTATGGACCCTATTCCTATATTTCATCCCTGAAGTAAATCCTAATATTCATTTATCTAGGCAGTCATACATATATAAGCCCCACATTATTTCTTATGATTGCATCTTTTGTGGCACAATTGTCCGGTTTTTACCAATACCTCTTGTTTCTCACACCGAGCATGACTAATGTGAGCTTAGAGTGTAAAAGTAATTATGACATCCTTCTTTGAGCCATCAATCATAAACATCATACCCCCTTACTTGAACTACGTGCGTTCTGGTTCCTTTTTCAAAAATAAAGGATACTTAGGCAGCCCATCTGCGGGTACGATCCCGACTTTGAAATAATTCATGTACTTCTGAATGATAATAAACTTCAAGTGCCCCACTGAGTGGCTTTAAAACTAGTATGTTCATCATAATGACCAAGATAATTTTACGTATCAAAGGATACCATTGACTAAGAATCTCTAACAAATACAGATGATTCTATATTGATGAAGAACCTTGAATACATTTAAAAGATTCTCTAAATTTCCTACATATCAATCATTGATTGTCAGATCTAAAGGAAAACTCATTTTATACTTGGTAATGTAATAAGGATTCACGAACATAACATAAATCTATAAATAGAGTCCTAGAGTAGACAATAATTCCCCTCAAAAATCCGTGATGAGTCCGACCTCCCATCCTCTAGACCAATGAAAATTCCTAAGCCTTATCAGTCCACAACTAATGAGCACCTACCTTTGGAAAGTAGGTTCAAATGGATATGGAATCATTTGGTGTTTCTGGTTATACGAACAAACCCGTTAGAAACCGCCTGGAATGTTTGAACCTTAAATCGATGAGGTCATCCCCAATTCAAGAGGGAAATAGATATGAAGCATATCTATGGTTTTGATGTAGAGAATGTTTATTGTTTAAATATGGAAAACTTTGTGTTTCTATATCATTAATTTATTTCATTTTGATTACCTTAGGTTCCCTTATTTTAAATTTCACATGTATAACCTTGGTTTTTTATGAATATCATATGAAACATTTGGGAATTATCTTATAGGTTTCATCTTATAACTTTTCTACTTGAATCCATGTTGGTTCATCAGGTGCTAACCGGGTTACCCCAACACTTAACCTCACCTATTTCTCTCAATTCTAGTGATACATCTATTATATCCACAAGTCATTCGAGTTACATCATAGAATGGAATTTAAATATCTAGTATTAACCATAATAAAAATCATAAGGGAATGCCATCACAATATCCAGTGCTAATCATGTAGAAAATCCATAACATTTAACATGATATTTAAGGATAGAATCTCAATATCCAAACAATCTCACAAGTTTAATTTTTTGAATTATATGTTCTAAATTTAATTTAATTTGATTAAATGATAGGAATTACAAGAAGGAAGTGATACACTATTCCATCGACCACACTGGAAGATGATGATCCATCTATCTCCCTCCCTACAGTATCTGAGACACCATCAGTTTCCCCCCCTACACCATCTCTCACACCAACCATAAGCGTCCCATTAGCAGCTCAGTTTAATCCTTCCAATTCAATAGCCTCAGCAGTGAGGGAGTAGGGTGCCACTCCTAGTTCTTCATGTGGATACTGGAGAGTTATTATTATAGGTACAAATGTTAATTTGAATAGATTTATTGCACCTTTTTATACGAAATGTTTGTTCATAAAAGATGGAAACAATGAGAATGTGGAGAAAATATGAAAGGTTCAAATGTATGGAATCTGACTGGACTAAATATATTTGTCCCATTTGATTCCCATGGGTTCCCTACAAATTATGTCATGGGATTACTTGGCCAGATTCTAGGTTAGCTGGCCACGGAGACGGTTTCCCTTCTGATTGCATATGATGATTGGAGGAATATGCCTTCATCTTGGAAGAATGAAGGTTTTGATTCACAAATAAAGGTAATTATAATACATTATATTGTAATTTAATGTCATTATGTTATTAAATTATAATATTTTCGAAATTTATTTCTATGTAGAGATTTTTCCACTTTACGGTTGCTGATGTGCTAGCACGAAAGTTGACATTGAAAAACATGGGAAAGAAATGGAAGGACTTTAAATGGAGATTGTGGGGATATGTCAATGATACTTCATTTATAACCCAATATATGTTTGAAAAGGTACCCAATGGGATACCTAGAGAGAAATGGAAAGTTTTTATTGATAGACATTGTGATGAGAAGCACATGGTATTTAAATATATATTATTATATTAATCTCATTTTACATTTATAAATGATTATGAAAAGGATATGAAATTTCATACATTATTATTAAATTACATTTTATTTATTTTAGGATCTTTCAAGGAATAAATCATTGAGCTGGGCTAAGCAAATCATCCCTTACACTGTGGGGTCAAAGAGTTTTTTTAGAAGTTGATCGAATCAGGTAATATTTTCTTTAGTTTAAATATTTATAAGACAATATTATCTATTTAATATATTAAATTATTTATTTATATTTTTTTAATACAGTCACATATTTTAGAACACCATGAATCCTGAATAAAAGTGTGGTTGGATGTGCATAAAAAATATGATGGGAGTTTTGTTAATGAGCCTACCAAAGAAGTTGGGGTATGAATTCATTTTTCTTTATAATAACTTATTATCAGTTGTCACTATGTTAATATATATTACTTCTAATATGACTGATATTTGATTTATAGGATAAAATTAAAGAACTATGGGATTCCAATCCCGTAGATTCCTACTCAGTCTCCCACGATGACGCTGTTGGTAAAGTGCTTGGAAAGGAGCATCCTGGTCGAGTGTGTGGGATGGGTTTGGGACCCTTACCATATGAGGTCTTTAGTAGGCCATCTGGGATTAAAGCTGCATCTACCCTGGGTTTTAGTCAATATTCTTAGAGAAATTATGTTTCTATGAAAAACACAATTCAGGAATAGGGGGCTTAGATATCCACTTTACAGAAAGCATTTGTCGATTTATATTAGAAGAAAACTAGATCTGTCCTTGGTGATATTGCATAGATGACGAGTGGTGAGTAGGTAAATCACACAAATTCAAAATCATTTAGTTTGAAAACATTTATTGGTTTTAAATTAAGATATAAATATAAGATATTATTTAATTTTCAATACAATTGTCTTACAAGTGCTGGTAGTGGGAAGTAGAGATGGAGGTGGAGAGGGTGACAAGAAATGTTCATCATTGGAAAATGATTAGTGGTCTTGTTGATATATTGGAAAAATATGGAAACATAGGGTTTGTTCATGTATCATGTGTTATGTATCATATATCATGTGTGACAGAGAGTAGTCACCTAACATTTTCATGATTCCCCATGTTTGAAAAAGGTATTGGAATTTGATATGGCTTGATGATTTAGTAAGGTAGTGAGTTTAGAATTGGTGAAGTATGAATTTAGTGAAGTATGAAGTAATCTATGTTCTATATTGAAGACAAATATATTTAATATTTTCATTTGAGTTATGTTAGGATGTGTATATTAGTATTTTGGACTAACTACTATGTTGTTTATTTGATTCATTTTATTCATGTTGGAGACATAAGCCCCACATCTGTGTCATTCAAGGATGGTCCCCACAAATGTTGGGTTGACCATTGGACACATTTGAAACTTGTTAATGATCAGTTCTCACAATAGATCCTTTTATGTGTGTGCCCTAGATGGTAGGTGATCCTATTTTTGCCTTGCTCCATCACTATAGTGTAGAATAATGCTTGGAGGAGGATGGAGATCCAAATTTGGAGCTACAACACTATGTGCTTGAGCACATTGAGTGACCCTATATATAAGAGATATGATCATTTAATAATCCTATTATAAACTATAATATAGTTATATCCACAATAAATTTTAATTTTTAATGGTCAATTCAGAGTTATGTTACTCCCACTATCACAATTTTCTATTTATGAAAGACCTCAATGTCCTAACGATGCTCCCAACACATTTAATATTTTACTTAGGAGGATATTACCCTCGGTCCTCAATTTATTTGAAATGATTGAAATCCAATTGACCAAGCTCATACTATGCACACTATATTTTCCTTTAAAATCTCTCAAAAACCATTAAAATGCACCTATCTCAACCCACCAGGTGCCTGAAGTGGTTCCTCACTGACCACATACTACTTTTATAAATAACTCATATTGAACTAATTTTTGTTGAGTATTTTTCAAGAACACTCAAATTTAATAGTAGACATATCTAAATCCATATTCTGAAACCTTTTATCCAAGGTACCCCAATATCACTTTGAGCATGTTCACCACTACTTGTAACCAATTTCCGGTGATGTCTCTTGATCTTACTAAATCATACTCGTTTATGTCACTATTCCAAAAAAACATTCTAGTTCATTATCGATCCAACACACCTAGATAATAAAAGGGTATCCCAAGCCTAATCCCTATATTTGAGCTTCTCCCAAGTATGTATTTGAACTAGTACCTGGAATTCACTGTGGAATACAATAGTATCTAGTTCCAATTATCAAGAAACTAAAAAACTAAAACAAACATCCAACGATTGGTCCAACACTCACATGAGTGTTACCCTCCAATATTTTACATTTTTAATCCATATCTTAAGGCTTTATATAAATCAATCCTTGTGTAAACCTCCCATGGATTCCTTACATCCAAAAAAAAAAGGAATTGGATTTAATTATTTTACTTGTTATATAGATGCTCTCCCAACATACTTAGGATGGTGTCAATATATTGGGAATGATTGAATCTATAATAAGAGTACACCAAGTTTCTAAACATTACCCATTCCTAGTCCAAAAATAAAAACATCTTAATATTTTTGAAAAATTATATTGATGGGCCTGTTTAGATATTCTGATACACGCTCTATCAAAACATGTTATACTTGCCTTGAACCAACCCTTGATGCCACATCTCTCGATGATGTGTGACTAGGTCAAACAATGGGTCAACCACCTCAGCACACCCTAAAACCCTCATTATACTTCTATGGTATATCTTTAAAGGGTTACACCTCCAAAAAGTTCAAATCATATTTTACATGATGCATAGATTGAAGGCTCAACTTCACTTCAGAATTTGATCACTGAAGAATCAATCAATCCACTCTGGACTTACTTGTTTAAAAGATTCGCATCTTAATAGTTGGTCTTTTAATTAATCTATTGATCACATAGCCTTAGATCCCAATGATACCATGTTATTTCATGCATAACCAAAAACTACCAACAATGAATATCATCATTCATCAATGGTTGGTTAATCAACTGACCACCTTTCCATCATGTTTCCATGAATTCATAGACACAATATCAACCAGTAAAACTCATGGATCTCTTATTTATCTTGAGTATGAATATATCATCCAAAATTAGTTTAAACTCAAACCTATGTTTTAAAATCAAACCTATGTTTTAATACGTATCATTCTCACCACCTTAGGAATTTCTTGGGAAACATTTTATTAAAATAAAAAAATTTCCATGGAACATGCTTCATCCACTACTAAATATGGTTCCAAAACTAGGATAACACGCTTATATTAATCATCAACATGAATTAAAAAAAACTCCATCCTCTTATAAGTGTTATAGTATAGGTTTTCTCATAGATTCATGCATGATCCTCTTATCGAGTCATGTTTAAGCACTTAATCTATATCAAACATAAATTCCAAAATAAAACTAATCAGTAGTGTTGTCAGACCCAATCATTTTTACAATGTTATCCTTAGCACTGGGATAAATCATCCTTATTATGATGGCTCAGGGATACATCTTAAAAGTTCATGGAATGTAGTTTGAAGGATTACAACTCAGATGTTGGTTCTATATAGTTTAACATCTTAGATTTAGATCTCTGAAACATTGTTAGATGGTTGAGATGCTATGGTTTAGATTATTATGTTATATGTTCTTTGCACATGATTTTTATGAAACATTATTATATTTTTGACTACTGGACTTTGTTATATAGTTTAGATTATTCTGTTATATGTTCTCTACACATGGTTTTTTTCTACGGTACTGGTACTGGGGATGCATAATCTACTGCCTTTTTTACTTGTAAATCTACAGTTAGTGGCGGTTTAAACAATAGATAATGAAATGAACTATATTTCATGGAAGTCTAAACCTCCACTATAGTTTTATATTCTCTTATTAATGGTGGATAAAACCACTTCTAAATAAATGTGTGTTATCGTTTGGCAATGGTTATGGTGGTTTAGAGGTGTTTTAAAATGCCGCTAAATAAGTAATTTTTTTCACATGAAATCGCCGGTAAATATGTACACTACAACACTTCCCAAAAACCACCGCTAAATTAAAGAAACTGCAACGTATTGGTTGTAGAAACCTAATTTAGTAGTAGTTTTATGAAACCATTTCAGAATCATATGGTGGAGGTTTAAACCACCACTATGAGGCACTTTTCTGGTAGTGTCTTAGGATCTTTCTATTTCCTTTCATCTCTTCCACCGGGTTGTTGAAAATCCAAAATCTTTCCTCTTATCCTCACTACTGCTTTAGCTTCTTCCGTTGGTTATGTCTCTATGTTACCAAGTAGAGTACCTGGTAATCTATCAGATAAGGTCTTCAGATTTGACAAATTTGTACTTCAATGGTCTGCAAGGCAGCTCGTTGGTTCTGCATCTCCATTTCCTAGGTAGTCATTTGTTGGTATGCCTTTTGAAAAAAGGTATCTAGGAGGTCCTCGAGGTTAATTTGAGGAGTAGATAGTTTTTTCTAAGGTCTATACTAATTGGGTTTGAATTACTACTAATCTCTTTGTGGTAAGGGTTTTTGTTTCATATTCTGTTGAGGTCTGTGTATCGGGTTCATAGGTGGATACCCTTGTGGTCCTTGATTCCAAAATTGTTCTTGACCACTTCATTGTTAAAAATATACTTGGTTGTTCTGAGACTACTGTTTATCAGGTCTCTGCTGGTAGAATTGTTTCTTCTATTTAAAAGAAGGTTTTTGTTGATTGTAATTGATGTAATTACAATCCTGAGTTTATGATTCCTTAACTCATGCTTTACATTCTTTGTAGAGATGCGAGCCACCACACATATCACATGATTCTATCTCCATTACGGTGGTAGGAGGGGGTTGTGTAGCTGGTATATGGAATTATTCTAGCTTCTTTGTGAGTATTTAAAATTGTGCTACTAATCTGGTGTTTTCATCCACCTAGTGGATACCATGTCGAGGTGGTCCATGATCATTTTTCCATAGGCTGGTAATGTGAGAAACTTCATCAAGAATAGATCTTCCTGCTTCTGGGTCATGAAAATCAGTCCTCCATTAGAAGAAGCATCAAAAAATATTCGTGCGGCTAGTTGGTGTCCTTGTTTGAATGTTTGTAACTAGATCCACATGTCTAAACCATAGTGGGGGAACTTTCTCGTCAGCTCTTCAAATCGGTCACACACTTCCCATGCTGATTCTCCATTAGTTTGAGAAATTTTTTGAATGTCCTTCTCTATCTTCCAAGTCCTGATTGGTGGCAAATATTTATCCCAGAACTTCTTGGAAATATCACACCAAGTTGTGATTGGATCAGGAGTTTGACTTTTTAGCCAGTCATTAGCTTAGTCTCTTAAAGAGAATGGGAAGATACACACTCTAATTGTGTCAGAAAAAGATTTCAAGTTGCTAAAGGTATCACAAACTTCCAGGAAGTTGGAGATATTCTAGTGAGGATATTTTTACTGAATACCACCGAATATCCCCATGTTCTAGATCATGTGAATGAGTCTAGGTTTGATCTTGATGGTATGATCTTGAATGGGGGATGGACGATGATTGGTGTAGCATGATGGATTGATGGTAATCCATAATCTGTGATGGTCCTATCTTAATGTATCAGGTGCTCTCCCAGAATAATTTAATGATGGTTTAGTGGTTTGGGTCCCACTGGGTTGTTGGGGATAGCCATCATAGACCGACATCATGTGGAAAGATACCTTTCCATCTCAGGATAAAAATATAATAGCTCTTATATCTCAAGGTTCATTTAACGAGTCAAAGGGCCTTGGTTGATGCATGAAACCATGAAAAAGGGGGAAACACGGGTGTATTGAAAGAAAATAATGAAAGTGGGTTAGGGAAAGGAATTCTCAGGTCTTCTGTGAGAGGCTTTGGAAAGCACAGCGCTGTATCCCTGATAATGTCGCAAAAATTTGATGTGCTCACACGCGTTGTTGAGTTTGTGCGGGCTGCGGTCAAATTAGAATTTATTGATTTACAAAACTTCACTTACTACATAGGAAAAGTATAACGATATTACATGTTTGATCCTATAGGGATAAAGCCTGCTCTTGGAGGTCAATGGCTTGAGACCCTTTTGGTAGGAGTCCTTTCAAGGTTACTTCAATTTGGGAGTTACTAAATCTATGGTGGTTGGTAGTTACTTCAAGAATGAGAGAAGGGGTCCGGATCAATTTTGGGTATCTGTTGAAGGATGATCTTAATTCTAATTTTTTTAGGATCCTGAGGTTTAGGCTTCAACGCAAGTGGGAGTCACTAGTTGACTTTGGTCAAGTCACCTTGTTCTACCTAGGAGGTCACTATTCAATGATCTGGAGATAGTGATAACCTATACACATTAATCTTAGCTCGTATGGTAGAAAGTATATTAGGATATTGGTTATAGCCTAATCTAATCCAATCAGGATTGAATCTTTCAATTAAATATCCTATAGCCAGGGATGTTTATTTTAATTGGATAGACATTAATTATTTACCCTGATAAGTAATCCTTATGGTTACCAAATTTTGAATTGTAGATTTAATTATTTAGATTCTCCTACCCTTGATCCATACCCCTGAGTGGTTTAGCCACTCATGGTAGTTTGGGATGTAAATAAATAAATAAAAATTAATCTTTACATGTTTAGAACAATCAAATTAATATTTTTTACAATCATAAAATGATTCGGATTCACAGTGGGGATGAGCATGAAATTGAGGATTGAAGAATTTTAAATCACAATTCTAACAACGTACTTACATGGAATGGAAGTGGAAATGGATTCTATGTGATTTTGATGATGAAAGATGGTAAGTACGCAAAGGGAAATTGAATGTTATGATGAAAACACAATTCACATCTCTTGTATTGAAATAAAATATAAAAATGATGAAGAAATTTATGTTTGATAGGGAAAGATTTGAAGAGGCTTGAAAGGGAAAAAAATCACAGAATAACTCTACTCTAATATGCTCTAAAAACTGTTGTGGGGATGCTGTATAAATATGAAAAATGGGTCACGACGTGTAATATATTACACATCATGTAACGTTGATCTGTGTAGATCTCTGTGGTTTTTTCATCTGAAGTGTATATCATGTGTATCTCACCCAAGTTATGAGTTTTGAATGCTTACACATCATGTATCAGTGACTCATGATGTGTACTGGCCTTCTAGTTGTTCCTCTAAAGCAGATGTCTCATTCAATGGTTTTGACTGAGGTCATGTCGTGTATTGGCCATTCACTATGTGTACTTGATTATTTCTCTACTCGCTTCATGACATGGTTCAGCACTTGGATCACAACTTTTTAGATGTTTTGAAATACTATTACACGACATGTAAGGATGGTTCATTACATGTAATAGGAAAATATTTCACTTTTTCTGCATTTCTTCCTTTGAAACCCTATGAAGCCCCATTCCTACTAAATTAATCACACACCAATCTCATTATCAAATAAAACAATTAAAATCTTTGTGTAAATGAAAAAAATGTATGTATGAACTTGACTTATCACTATGTACCTAATATCCTAAATACATTAGGATTATTGATCTTTTAGGATTGTTTAAGTGTGCCTTTATGTAATAAATCATGAAATAAAGTGAATTAATGTATGTGTTTTCAAATTTGGTATCAGATAAAAGTCTTGTTATTTTTGGGATTAGGATTAGAAAACACCACATAGATCCTTAGGGATAATACTAAAAATAGGAAAAACATATGTATATTTTGGTAAAGTATTGATTAAATGGTTTCCAAGAAAATAAATCCATGTATGGATACTACATGTGGATGGGTCATTGGTACAGATGTAGCTAGGGGTAACAACCCTAAAAATAGTGTATTGTGATAGACTTACTTTTGGATTAGTTCATAACAATGGGCCTTTATTCACAACTAGTTTGAAACTCAATATAGATATGATTTTTTATATTCACCATCTCATTATGAACCATTATTATGGGAACAAAAATTCCCATAGGATTTCATATTAGGAAATAAACCATTGATAAAATTTATTGAATCCTAGAAATTAATAAGCTAAGGAATATAAATCATTTATGAGTTATCCATGTAATGTTCATGGTTTACCATTTATTTTTTTAATAGTTTAAAAATTATCATCCCTAATTTTCTCTTTATACTTTTCAATTATTGAAAATAAGAGGAACCTAGTCAACAACAAATGTGAGGTGAAATGTGATGACTACCCAAATGAGATTCCCAATCTGATGGGAGAAGGAATCCCAAAATTAATGACTATACATTCTCAATTGAATCATTTTTTAAACTTAATCCTAAATAAAGAGTAATTCCCATCTCCCACAAAGAAAGGGAAAGTTGTAATTAAGATCTTTATGTGACAAATTCCTCTGAATTTTAGTGGATTTTATGACTTCATTATTGTGGAGCAAAGGATTAACTCCATTGAAAAAAATATTCTTCATCCTTCAGTTCTATAAGAAAGAGAAGGTTGAGTTGGATATTTCCAAATGACAAGAGAATATGATCAAAGGTGGATGTTGGTAAAAAATATGAAGCCTAAGGAACAAATTGGAGCAATAGAGTTGATATAATTCCAAAAAATATTTCTCGATAAATATTTTCCTCACACTCTCCGACATAAAATTGAAAGGGATTTCCATGCCCTTAGGAAAAAGGATGAAAAATATATCATTTCATTTGATGAAAAAATCACAAGACTTTCATGATAAACCTATGGCTTTCTCGTTACCCACTAATATAATTATGACCAATTTTTTAGTGGGCTAAAGAAGAATGTACATAAGGACTTTGTAATTTGGGACTTTGATATCTATGAGGAAATCATCTGATGTGACCTCAAAGTCAAAATTAAGATCATCAAATATCAAGGGTCTCATGGGGATATGAAGTGGAAAGTAGAGTTTAATTCTAGCGGTCCGATGGAGAAATATAATAGTGGAATGAAATTTCAATACCCCACTTGTCAAATGTGTAGGAAGAAAACCCCTCAAAACTTCTTAAAGGGTATGAGAAAATGATTTAGGTGTAGGAATAAAGGGCACATAGTTGGTGGTTTTCGATTGGAGAAACCCACCAATGTGATGGAATAAAGCAATTCTCTGTCCCACCCTCAACCCATTTTCCATGGTTAGAACAACAAAGAATAAGGAAACTATGTGAATCAATGTACTAAGACAAGTTTTGTTGATGAAAATTGGGGGAACAACCTCTAAGGCCTAGTGAGGAAGGGAGAGCTCACACCATCACAATTGTGGATGTGGATACTAAAAATTAATTGGTGACATCTACACTAGTTATTCATTCAAGAATAGTGAACATACCTTTCTATTCTAGTAATGTGAATTCTTTCATATCTCATTTGTTTAGTATAACTATTAAGAAACCCCCATAAATCATAGAAGTAGATATATCTGTGAAAATCGAAAATGGGGAAATTAGTACATCCAATGTATATAACTCCTCCCTTGTCGAAATTTGTGTCTTGAACATCCCAAAGAACAATGTGATACTCCCTTTAGTGAAATTAGATAATATTCTAAGTATCCATTATATTTCCTTATATAGATAAATATAAACTATTAAGAGAAGGAAATCACCCTTTGTATTGTGAATTAACCTTTGATTCTATATAATTTCAAGGAGGGGGGTGAATCTTCTTTGGTATTATTAAATCGATCATGGATATTATTTCCCTATGAGAAATTTTATCTAGCTAAAATGATTGATACTTTGTAAAATATCATCCTTGAATAAATAAACATTGTGATGGAATACACTAATATGTTTCCAGAATAATTTTATGGTCTTCCTCGTAGTTGAGAGGTTGAATTTTCAATTGACCATATACACAATGCTTTTCCAATATCTAGGAATCCATGTAGAATGTCTATTTTTGAACTCAAGTATATACAGAAGAAACTATATGAGAATTTAGAAAAAGGGTTTATGAGTCCATGTGATTCCCCATGGGGTGCATCAATCCTATTCATCAAGAAGGATGGTAGGTCATCGTGCCTCTACATTGATTACCATGAGTGGAATAAGATCACAATAAAGAACAAGTATCCTTTACAATATACTAATGACTTGTTTGACCATCTAATTGGAATCCCAGTATTAATCTATGGTAGATTTTTGGTTGGGATAATATCATGTCAAGGTGAATAATGAGTATATCTTGAATACCTCTTTTAATACAACTTACGAGCACTCTGAGTTCACAGTGATGCCATATGAACTCAATAGTGCTCAAAAAATCTTCACGGACTTGATGAGTAGATTATTTAGGGATTAAATTTACAAATTTTTCATAGTCTTTATAGATGATATTCTCATTTACAAAAAATGATAGGAGGAACATGTGGAGTATTTGAATACCATACTGAAGACTTTTTGGGAAAAAAACTATTTGTGAAGCATAATAAATGAAAATTATAGTTTTAGAATGTAAAATTCAAGGGGCATGTTATCAATAGTAAATATATATCTATAGACCCTTCAAAAATAGAGGCAATTTAAGGATAGACAAGACCAACCTATGTGATTTAAATATGTAGTTTCCTCGAATTAACTAGGTACTATCGTCAATTTTTGAGAATCCTCTCAGAATTGGGAAGCCTCCTAAACAAACTAAATTGGAAATGAGTAATGTTTCTCTGGAATAATGATGGCGAGGAATGTTTTAATGAGATGAATAAGAGGGTAATATATGCACATGTGCTCACGATACCCACTAATGGATAAGTATTTGTGATGTAAAGTGATGTATCAAAAAAGTAAATGGGTTTTGTACTCATTCATGATGACAATGTAATAGCCGATGCCTCCATCCCAAGAAAGATCCATGAGAATAACTACCCAACTCATGATCTAAAATTGGATGTGGCGATGTTCACATTAATGATTTGGCATCATTATCTCTACAGAGAGTAGTGTGACATATATACATATCATAAAATCCTCAATTATATATTCACACAAAATATTCTTAATATGATCCATTGGAGGTGGTTAATGATGATCAAGGACTACGACTATTCAATGTATTAAGATCCTAAGAAATAAAACAATGTCACAATTGTTTTTAGTAGAAAGGATCTTACAAATCTATCCATGATGAGGATTGGAAGGGATACAGTATTATTAAACATGCATGGGATGGATATGGGAATAATAAAATGATCTTCATCATTCCTTGATTAAATAGCTGATCAAACATCCATTCTTTATAGTATCAAGGAGGCTTGGAAGGATGAGTTTCTATAGAATAAAATAGTGAATATTACAGTGTTTAACTTTTTTGAATATGGTGTTAAAAGGTTTGAAAGCCTAATATGTGTCCCATAAAAACTAGAACAGAAGAGGGAACCTCTAGATAACGAATATATATCATCCTTCTCTATTAATCTAGGAAAAAATATGATGTATTGAGATTTAAAAAAAAATTATACTGGTATAACAATAAGAGTGAGGTTACTAAACTCATATCTTGATGTGTGGTATACTAGTAATTCAAGTATGAAATAAAGATGACTAAGGGTATGATGAAACTATTTATTATACCAGTATGGGAATGGAAAAACATAACCATGGATTTTATCATAGGACTCCCCATGACATCTATAGGTACTACGACCATCTGGGTGGTAGTCAATTGCCTTACAAAGTCAAAAATTTTCATTTATATCCTAGAATATTTTTTTGTTAACCAACTCACAATGATGTACATAAGGGGTGTGGTAAGACTACATATAGTTCCACTCTCTATTGTATTTTACAATTTTATGAGGTTTTCCTATAGGGTTTAGAGAAGCCTTCATCAAGTGTTGGATATAGAAATGATATTTAGCACTACATATCACCCTCATAAGGAAGGTCATTCCAAAATGACCATTCAAACTCTTGAGGTTATGATGACATCATATTCAATGGATTTAAAAGGATATTGAGATGAGATCCTTCCCCTATTGGAGTTCTTATATAAGAAGAAATTCTATTAAAGAATTCAAATGGTACCTTATGAGGCTCTGTTTGGGAAGAGTTTTTAGACTCCAACATGATAGGATGAAACTTGGGAGTGAAAGTTGATGGGACTTTATCTTATACCAGAGACGAAATAGAAGGTTCAAACTATTCTGCATCATATGAAATACACACAACATTAATGCAAAAGATATGCATAAAATAATTGGTGAGACCTCATATTTGAGGTCAATGATAAATTTTTCATTTGTATATCATTTTAGAATAATGTAATGGGGTTTAGGAAGTAGGGAAATATTAGTCAAGATATACCAGGCCTTCTAAGATCCTTACCCGCAATAGATTGGTGGCCTATAAACTAGCACTCATCCCTTACCTATCCAAAATACATGATGTTTTCTATGTATCCATCTTGAGGAAGTACATACTAGACCCCTCACATGTACTGAATATATATGTGGCACTAATGGAGATTGGTATTTCATTTGAGGAGAAACTGGTGAATATCTTAGATCATGGAGAAATATTTCTACAAAATAAGATAACTTTCCTAGTAAACAAACTATTGTGAAACCAAATGCTTGAGGAAGAGACATGGGAACCAGAAAAGGTGATGAAATAGAAGTAAAATCTTCTATTTTAGTGTTTTAAATGATAATTTCAAGGGTGAAATTTTTAAAGGATGAAATAATTCCATGACCCTAACATTTACAAATAAAATCCCCTTCGTGATTAAATTAAATGACCTCTAATGTATTGTGGTTATAGAAACAACAAGAACTTATTTGGTTATTTTGGACCATTATAAGTTATATCTTTTCTAGTTTAAAATACCATTAAGCATCATAATCACTGATAATATAGCTAATTTATAGTAACCATAATGAATATAATGTTAAGGGTTATGCTAAAGATCAAAAGATACATACCAAAGAAGTGATGGCCTCAACCAGTAGAACTTTAAACTATAAGGCCTATTTTTTCTTTCTTAAGAGAGAGATAGAATCATAGGTCATTACCCTTGATCAATCCCAAGCTGAGATTCAATAACTAAAGCATGACTAATTCCATTTATGGGAAAGTTCAATCTCATCGAGATCACGAACCAAACCATGTTCGCCGAACCACCCCATGAAAATCTCATGATCACGCACCTTACCCTTAATGAGTTTGATAGTGTAATAAAGGGCTATGTATCAAGACCCTAATAGTAGTAATTTGAATATGTTTTTTATAAAATAATTATTGCACATATTCTTTATGAGTATTATTAATATTTTTAATGATTATATAATGATTTGATAAAAATTTGATGAAACACAAATTCTATTTTTCAAGAAATGTATAGATTCAATCAAGACATGCTATTTTAATGAATTCAAGAATTTTTTAAACAAATAACATTCTAGTAAAATATTATTGTTAAATAATTGTTATTAAATATAAATGATAATATATATCTATGAATTCAAAAATAATTTTTATATGGGTCATAAAAATGTTCTTGTAAAAAACCCAGTATTTTTCAATAAATGTGGATTTTTTATTTAAAAGTATAAATTATCATACATTTAAATTTGTTTGGATAAAATAAATATTATTTTTTAAATCAACATGTCGAAATTATTGAGCTGTGATTTTTTCATAATTTTTAGAGATAGTTGAATTTGTTGGTCAAAATGAAATACGATGTAAAGATAATATGCGTATTATGACATCATAATGACTCATAAGTTTTATAATATATTCTATAATGGGTATTAATGACCAAATATGTACTTTAAATTTAAGATAATTTTCTCTTGATGTTATTTGATTAATTTTATAATCCATTTATTAATCCTATGAAACCTATATTATATATTAAGGTTTCAAAATCAATTCATTATGAACATGATTCACTTCCACATCACCAAGGGTAATATTTTAATGATCTTAGTTCTTAAAATTGTAAAATAATTAAAACCACTTAAATTTTTCAGAGACCACGGTAAAAATCATGTTACGGTTTACAGCTTTCTATAATTTATTGTATATAGTCCAAAACCTATGTTTGAGAAATAATAGAGAACTCCTCGCTCTTTTCTTATATAAACTCACCCTATGTTCCATTACTCTTCACTCAACCCCATTGGAGAATGACTATAATCTTACCTTACCTCCCTAAAGTCATCCCAAGGTGCCCTCAGCTCTCAATAATCTCCTCTTGAGCTTTTAGAAACACCATATGATGGTAAGGGATCCTCTCCTTCTCTGCTTCATTCATGCACCTTCATTTTCATTGTCCTTTTAATTACCATTTGATCATGTAATATTATTTTCTTAAATATCCCAATTAATAACTTTATTATTTTAAGTTATTATAGAACCATTTCACTATAATTAATCCCTCCCATGAATCATTGATTACCCTCTTTATGCTACCAATATTATCCATCAATTCTCAATTCGAAACTTTTTTTTGTGAATACTCATCCTGAGGTTCTCTCAATGGTATTCACCCAGATGTACCAATCATTAATTTTGTAGGAACTTCCAAGTATGTATACCGCACTATTTAATATTGAGACTAAATATTATGAAATATGATTCAATGTTGAATGAACTATATGACACACATATGCATATACATGATATGAAAGTGATGGGTGGGATACAAATTATATAGACCTCCAATGCATTGGGTAATGTTTCAGTGTCATGAGATTCTATGTTGGGTGAAAATAGGTTATCCTAAGATCATTATTTTATGTTTTCTTGGTGTATATCCTTACCATATGTTTATGGTGTCATTTTTTATGTTTTTTTCACATTCCTATATTTCCTTTAAGTTATCATGTTATATCATTCCTCATTGTTTGGGATTCTTATTCTCACCCCTTTTATGTCCAATTGAAATACTTATTAACTAACATGTAATAAATTCTTCATGTAATGTTTTTTATTCACATTCTAGGATTTATATCTCACCCCTTTCTTATGTATTTACCTGGGTTATCCCATTAAATTTTAAGATAATTGAAATTTTATAAGAATGTCAAGGATGTTTTCAAAAATATTTTCATACCCATGTATGAAATAGATATTCTATGTACATAATCTACCAAATACACTAGGATTCATGATCTTTTGGGATTTTTTAAGTGTAAATTTATGTAAATAAACATGAAAGATATTGAATTACAATAGGGGTTGTCATAGTTATTAATTGAGTGAATAATAAGTCAGGTACATCATATTATACACCCCTTAAAGAAAAGTTTTATGTTTCCTTTTCACTTTCCATGTCAGTAATTGAATCTAAACTATATAAATTATCACACCCCCAAACAAAATTTGATTTTATTTCCTCCACTTATCTTTTTAATTTTTCATATTCATGAGTTTGGGATAATTATTCTTGATGTGACTATTATTTCTACAATCAAAACATGTTAGATTTGAATCATGAGTGTTCTTACTAAGAATACCTTTTCTTGTATTATTTTTCATTCCTCTATAATAACTACTTCTTGGAAATTTGTTCATATATTTGAAAACATTTGTGATTATTTGAACCAAATCCTTATCACTTTCATGGGACTCAAATTCAGAAGATTGATATAATACATTAACATTAGACATAAAAGCAACACCATTATTCCTTGAAGACTCCTAATCAATAATATTTTTTCAGTTCTAGTTCACACTACAAAAAATAAACCATTTTTAATCTAAACTATATTCATTAAAATTATTACTTTTTTTGATTTCCCACTTTTTTACATGACATCTTTTTTGTGGGGATCTCATCACCCTTTGAAAAAGAGCATTATTATCAAGTACTTCACCATGTGAACACATACCATTTGTAATACATATAAACTAGTGAAACTTATGGTTAATTGATTCATATTATCCCAGATTTAAATTTTGGTATTATACTCTAAGCATTCATAACATGGATCTATTGATCTCATCTATCTCACATTGAGTAACTTGTATAACTATCTAAATATCATAGGTTGTCTTACAAGATGAAATATGGATATACACAGTTCTACTTATATTCCACATCATGATATTCTTTACATTGTAATTAAAAACATAATTTACCATATCATTACATATAAATGTCTCCAAATCATCACTGGGTAGATCATATTATTTTTCCTTGATTATCCAATGATCTGAACATAGATACTTCATGTATCCTTTCATATGATATTTCCAATACACATAATCACTTCCTTCAAAAAATGGGGGATTTTGAGGTTTCCAACAATCATTCAAATTAATGCCTTGAATCTTCATGAACATATCTTTATTATTAAAATTTTTAGGTCTATGATATTCAGGTTATCATAATATTTAAAAATAAAAACAACCTAACCTATATCCAAAGGGAAAAGGTTCTGAAGTTCCAATGGATTTTGAATAACTCGGGGCTGATTAAATTGTTTCATTTTTACAAATTTAAAATTTAGGAAACATAACCCCACAAATTATTAGTGTTTATATATTATTAAAATTTAATAAAATCATGTGCATGAATTAATAGAAATGTAAATAAGGCACATAAGATTTCCGTGGTTTGACCTCAGTCCGATAACCAAAATCCTTTCCATATCCACTCCCATGGGTCTATGAAAATTTTCTATTATGAATATGTGCATAAAACTTATATCAAATCGCATTAGACACCTTTTATATCCTGATAATAATTATTATAATATCCAATTAGTTTAAAAAAATTTCTTACAAAATTTTGAGCCACAGAAAAAATGAAGAACATTGAGACTTTCTTCTAAACAATGGCATTTCTAGAAATCTTTTTCTAGTCAGCCTTTTTCCAATATGCATGTTTCTGATGGCCTCAGTCAGATAGCCTTAGTCAAATGAACCATTTTGAATCTTTACCTAAAATAAAATTTATATTTTTTTCATAAAGAAACTCTGTGCCTTTTTGAATAGCCTCTCAATTTCTCAATCTAACCTTCCATATATTGATAAACCCCTTGTCTGGTAAACTGAACTATCTATGGTCCGATATTCTAATCATAACCCTATGTTCAAAAAACCCTTCTTGATCAAAAAAATAACTTTGGTTGGAAAACTCTGTTCTCATAGAAAATATTTAGTACATAATTTTTTTTCTCACTCTGAACTATAAATATGTACGATGTACCACATAATTTTATTTATATGTGATCCATTTTTAGAAAAGGATGGAAACCAATTTCTTTTCCCACTTAATAAAATTACAAAAACCCTATATTTCATGTTTTTTTAGCTTCATTTTTACCATTTCAAATCTTATCAACTCTTCTAATGACTTCTTGAAACTTATGGAATCTTCACAACTCTTCTCTAATTTTAAAAAAAAGTCTAGGAATAATTTTCCAGAACATCTTAGTCTGTAATTTTATTCATCCCTCTAATTCTCTTGACCCAATTGAAACAAAACAACTTCAAATAATGGAAAAAAATGAATTCATTTAACCAATACTATGATTCAATCCATCTAATAATGGTTTATTACATTATTGAAACTTCCAAAATTTTTTACTTCCTATGCCAATTATCCAGTAATTATTTCTACCTTTCAATCATTTTCTTTTTCTAGATATTTTGAACTCTTCTGACTCTTTCTTCACTAGTATTTAGAAACTCCCTCTTCTTTCATATAATATTCATTTTCATGGAACTCCTCATATAATGACTTATCAGGGTCTATATCTCATATAATGGATCAGTATTTATAGCTTGTTTGATGGACCAATATCTTAATCAGATGCCTTTGATCATGGATTCACTTTTTATTAACCCATAAATTATCTCAGTTCATATTAGGTTTATCTGCTAGTAGGATCTATCTATTCAATCGTTCAATAATTAATTTAAATTTATTTTACATTTATAACACAATGAAAACTCAGAACTCATAGATGGAAAATATAGACATTCTAACTGAGAAAACCTCTTTTGATTCATGTCCGATCAGGTGCATCAAATCTGATGAATTGATTCTGATTAAAAACATTTAATTTCTTAAATATTTAGCTAATTCAAACTTCTAGTTTGTAAAGTTTTCATGTGGTGCTTCATGGTTTGATGAATTTCATCCAAAAAACTTTTTCTTTGGAAAATCCAGAAACTCACACTTTTCTTTCCTTTTATAACTTCTAGCTTCTATCATGACTTTTTCATGAATATTCAATAACCTTAAAGAATTTTAAATCATTATCTAACTTACTTTTTGAATTTATATGAATTCCCATCTCTTTTAAGCTCAATAACTCATTATCTTTATAAATCTAATTTTCCAACAACATCTAACTTTCTATCAAAATATCAATCCAATGGATCATCTCATCGAGTATCTAATCTCCAACTTTTTAAAAAAAATCTTTATTCATATTTTTTGAAAATTCTAAAAAAAAATTATAAAATTTCATCAACATGTAATTTACCAGATTTAAAAAAACATTCTTTGAAAAAAAGTTAGTTATCAATAAAAAAGCATTGTTAAAAACAAAAAACATTAAAAATCATCTTCAATATACCCTTTTGTATTTGTTGACAATAATAGTTAACAACTTTTTTAACTCATCATTTCTCAAAACTCTTACATTTTACAACTAAACTTGTGTAACAACTAATAATTTGTAACTTTTACCAAAACACTTCCTTTCACAAAAAGAGAGTGTTCTGACAACACACTACTAGAAAATGTAATGTTTCTGAAGGAATGTCACCCCTCATTGACAAGTAAATTTTTAGCCATGTAAAGATAAACTCCCCATCATTTTTATCATTTCATATATATTTTTGTTTCTATCCCCCATTTTATTATAACTATATATTAATATTCATTAAATAAAGAAATGTAATTCTTTTCTAGATTAGCTCAAAGGAAAACCCCCCATCACATTTATCTTTTCCGCTCTCTTTTTATTTCTAACACCCATTTTATTTTGATAACAAAAATTTCAGATTCGTTTAATTAAGAAAAGTGCATCTTTCTCCTAATAATTAAAATAATATGTTTTCTCCCCCTTTATTAACATAGTCCAAATAATAATGGGGGATTTTACTTGTGATGTTTAGAAAAAGTCTTTGGTAAAGGCTAAACATGTAGTTGAATCATCAATTCCAAAAATCTAACTTTTGACATTGATTTTCTGAATATATCTTCAATTTGATACTTTGTTGAAATAAATTCAATTAAAACATATCCACCAATTATTTCTTTCTTTTATAAAGTGAAACTTAATTTAAATGTGTTTTGAAAAGATTGGTGGACAAAATTCTCCTAATTAAAATTTTCCTCGAGATGTTTATTTTTTTTATTACAATATCCAGATCAATAAACACCATTATAACAATGAATTTTAATTTCATAACTTCTTTTGTATAATAGTCCATGTGAATATTTTACATTATCATATCACATAATTATTATTTCTTCCAACATATGTGATTATATCAGATCACTATGATATCTGGGACACAAATTCACAACATTAACAATATTAGCCTTTGAGGTTATCAGATAAAGGAATATTTCTATCAGCATATGAAAATATTTCTAATTCACACTTTTTATGGATTCATCTTTACTCAACTTTTTACTCACTAAAATAGGACTAGAAACATCTTTAGATTCATCCATAACAAAATATTGGATAAATTCCCATCCATAATATTATTGAGATAGAAAAAGTATATTGAACTTGTATGCTGAGGAAGAAAGTTAATTCTCCCAATATTGACAACTCAAAATTCTTCTAATTTCCTCTAAAAATTATTTAAAAACATTTTCTTCATCTCTAGAAAAAATTATATAATCTACATAAGAAATTAAAATTAGGGTTCTGGAGTTAACATCATTTACCTACAAATTACTCTTAGTGTTTCCTTTTGAAAAAATCAACATTCCCATACAATTATCATGTTTTGAATACCATTCACATGGATATTGTTTTAACACATACACATATTTCTTTAATTTAAAATATTTTCTTCCATCGTTACGAAGTAAAAAACCACAACATTTCTCAATGTAAATTTTTTCTACAATCTCACAATTATGGAAATATGACATTATATCCATTTGAGAAACATTGTATTTGTGATGTTTAGCCACTACTAGAAAAAAATTAGTGGATTATAATATTTCAATAGGGGAAATTTTTCTTCAAAATCCAAGCCTTAAACATATGGATATCCTTTACAATCAACTCTTTATTTGTTTCATGAAACTTTTACATGTTCAATATAACTTGTTTTTGTACCCCTATTTTTTTCCAATAACATTTTTATTTGTTGGACATTGAACAAGTTTCCAAGGGTTGCTTTAAATCTAATTCAATTCTATAATCATCATCTTAACCCATTTTTTATGTATCCATGGGTTGTTCTTTTTTATATTTTTCTCTTCTTTCTATATCCCTTTTTTCTATAACAAATGAATTTTTATAGAATAGTTAACATTCATTTTTTTAGAAAAGTGACACGGTTGGTCACATCTTCCACATATTTCCTCTAAAAAACAAAACTGATTTTCTATTGGAATGTTTCTACCATCTTGAAATTTTTCATTTCATAGATCCTTTGACTTAGGAAATTAACTCATTTTACTTCCATTATTTGTTCCAAATTATTTGAACCTCTTTCCTAGAAAAGACATGTCATACCAATATTTGTAAGATATGTTCCCTTCCAAAACACAAACAAAACTTATCAAATATTTGTTTTATATAGAATAATGATCATTACCTATAATGATATTGTCAATGTTCATAACATCTTTCCACTTTAGTTACCTCAAGGTGTGTGAAAACATTCCTCTATGATTAATTTTCAACTTTTATAGATGATATTTTTTGTTCACATCTCTTCTCATACAATGATTTCTAAGAATTTTTCTTTACACCTAAAATGTTATAAAATTCATATAAAAATTATATTTGGAAGGTTTATAACTCACCTAATTCATGGAACGTTCTTTTTATATAGTATTATATGATTCAAATTTTACATCTGAGGACTTGTTTAAGTTTTCATTAAACTTTATTAAAGTATATTCAACCTCAAGAAGTTTTGATGGAGGCATGTTATATTCAACTTTCTTTTCTTAAAACTTCATACTGAGATATTTATTCATCATTCCATGTTCGAAAATTCTCATTTTATGACCTAATATCTCCTAGATGTATTCTTATTCCATCATGACAATATATTTTCAATCATATAACATTTAGATAATATTTCTTCATCATTCATATTTCTATCTTTAGAGTTATGTTTTTCTCATGGCATGAAACGAGTTCTTATCTTGGATGATTCTCTATATAAGATACTTAACCTCCTTATTATTCTTAACTATATAAGGAATTATTTATTTTCATAACTCCTTCAATGAATTTCATGATGTTTTTTTATCTTTAATTTTCTAAATAATTTTTTTCAATTGATTTCGATTCACCTTTCATACTCAAAATACTTATTTTATTTCCAATTAAAATATTTTTATATTCATTGGATGACTTTTCATCTTTATATTTTTTTTCAATTATTCCATCAAGGTTCTTTATTAGAACCATCTCTATATTCTCCAATTTTATTCATGAGGAAACTCATATAAAACATACTCATTCCATAACAATTGATACATTTAATGAAACATCTTGAATTTTCAGTAAGGTATGTTTTCTTTTAGTTTCTACTAAACCCTTGTTGAGTTCATCTTTTGGATTATATCATAGTGACCAGTAATTTAGGCCAGTCAGTTTTCTTCTGGGAAGAAGTTAGAGGAGGGCTGGATGACACACTCGAAAGGCATCATTAATTCCTCTAGGAGTGGTTCTAATTATAAATCTATATCTACCAGAACCATAATAACTACAAAGGCATAGTATAACCGAAGTTTGGGGTCAAACCCAAAGAGAGTGGGGAACGTAGTGATGATAACTCTCGACCAAAGTTTGGGTCACTCCAATTTCTGTTTTCTTTAATAAATAAAATGATGCAATTGAAATAAATGAATTAAAATAGAGGAACATAGGATAAGGGAATCAGTTTCCAGGAGCAATTTTTCAAAAATGAAATCATGACCACACTTGCAAAATGATAATACTCAATGGCTACACAACAAATCATATTTAATTGATAGGAGATATGGTAAAACCCTATCAATATACGCTAGCATCTCAATTAATGGTGTTTTGATGAATTAAAATAACTAGAGTGCATTAATATCGAATTGTAATTGTATAAGAATAATCACATTCAATGGCTGTGAATTAATTATCTTAATCACGTTGGTTTTTATTCTCTATTAAACACACTAATTCCATGTTTTAATAATATATTTAGTAATAATGAGTCACAACATGATACCAACTGAATATAATCATTGTGCAAGCAAGGAATAAAATAAAACACTTTAATACACACCCATTTTGACTAATTCCACTCTACCCTATGGATGTATCCAATCATCGTTGGGTGATTACCAATGACGAATAAAACATAACCCATAGGTAATAGAATATATGAGATAGAATGGGGAGATAATGAAGAAATTAATGAGATTATAATTAAACTAAATAGAATTTGACATTACATGGAAGATGAATAAAGAAAAGAAAATAAAAACAGAATGAAAAACCTATCTATGGTAGCCTCTCGGTGGTCTCAACTCCAATGTGGAATTAAATTCTTTTATCATGGCTGTAATACCCATTTTATAATAATCATGGTTGTTCATAGGGTTCAACTAGGTCAATTTTTACATTTAATGGATGTTCGGGTCAAACATTTTTATGAAATCCTGTCAGAAGACACACCAGAAGTCAATATTTTTTGTTGTATCTGGCTTTTACATGATGTGAAATATGATTACACATCATATAGTCATCATTCCTACATGAATTTCATAAATTAAAATTTCATTTTATGTAATGATTTTACAAGACATGTAATTTTGATTTTAGAAATGGAATCACTGTTTTATCTGGTTTCTTCGGTTTTGTGCCTTAGAAGTTCTCCATGATCATCCTCAAAATCTAATGTTGCACTACTTCGCTTCTCTCGCGGTGTGAAGTGTAGTTTTGTTCCTCAATTTCCATGTTTTCCTTGGTATTTATCCAAATATCAATCTTGCATAAGAATTTAGAAAATAGAAATATCAGGCACATATATTATATTAAATCAATTTATATTAAATGAAGTCATATGTAAAAACACATCAAAATATGTAAAAAAAATAGAGATATCATTGGAAACTAGCTACAAACCAAATACATGGAGTTTATTTAAATACATGATGTGAACTTAGCTGGTCATTTCCTATTTACTATGTGTAAAGGATTCTACATGGTAGGGAAATACCTAAGCATTACATGAAGTGTAAAGAATTTACATTGTGTATAGATACCAGGGCCAATTTTTTTTAAAAAACATGGAAGGGCATGCAATTTTGATATAGGGTTATTTTATTATCCTACAGAACAATGAATAATAGCCCACAATCCATGCCTTACTTAGGATCTATAATATCTCCTCCATTCTATCTCTATTTTCTTCACCATCATGTGTGTTGGATCCAAAATGGTAAGCTCTCTAATCATCCTACTTCCAATAATCATTTATCTTCCCATATTGTGTGCTATTTTGGTGGGAGATATTATGCACTATTTTTATGTTTTTTTCCACTTTACCATTTTTGTTGGGTCGGAAGAACACCCCAAGGAGGGAATGATGGCAAGAGGGGGGGTGAATTGCCTTTAAAAAAAAAAAGATTAACAAATTAAAATCAAAGTGAAAGATGCAGCGGAAATAAAGAAGGCAAAACACAAGAACTTGATAACGGAGTTCGGCCAAAACCCGGCCTACGTCTCCGCTCCCAACTCAACCGTTGAGAGATTCCTACCGCTTGCTTTTCAATGGTTTTAGCAAGAAACCCACTAGGCTTTGAGGTAGCACTAGGACCTATTACAGCTTGCTTTTGTGGTTTAGCAAGAACCCACTTGCTTTTAATGGTTTAGCAAGAACCCACTAGTCTTTTTACGGGTGAAGACTAGCTCACCGAGACACAAGCCTTTTAAAGGAAAAGCTTGAGAAAACCTCTTCACACCTTAGTGGTGGTGTGAGAACCCAAAGAAAGAGGGGATGAGAAAAGGGTTGGGGTTTGTAGGCACAAACCCAATTTTAAGCTCAAAATAAATAAATGCAATAAAACCCGTAATTGGGAAGACTCGGGCGCCAATGGATGATGGAGTTGATGAGCGTGCTCTCCCAAGCTTCTTGAGTGGAGCTCCTTGGATGTGGAAGTTGTTGGAGCTCTTGGGGTTCCTTGGAGGAAGTCCGCCGGAGGTTCGCCAAATGATGAGAAATGTGTCCGTAGGCTTCACAATAGTTCCGGTTAGTGTCCGGGGCTTCCTTGGCCTTTATTTATAGGCTAGGAACCCTTGGGGAGGCTTCGGAGCCGTTGGAGAGGTCTTCGGAGCCGTTGGGAGCCAAAAGGAGGTTGACTGGTCAACCCCAACGGCTAGTTTGACTGGCCTACCGGCTGGCCGGTGCAGGGCCACCGGCTGGCCGGTGCCTTGGCAGAGGAGAAGGCCTTTGGTCCAGGCTCCACCGGCTGACCGGTGGAGGAGCCACCGGCTGGCCGGTGGTGAGGCAGTAGCTCATCCTGTTCTGGCTGGGTTCCACCGGTCGACCGGTGCTGAGGCCACCGGTTGGCCGGTGGTAAGGCAGTGGCTCCTTCTTGAGAGCAGATGCCACCGGCTGGCCGGTGGTGTGCCACCGGCTGGCCGGTGGTCTGGATTTCAGACCATTTGCCAGCTTTCTATCTTGGCCCAATTCCTTGGCCACCTGATTTGATTCCTATCAATCAAAAACACTTGAAACAATGTTAGAAACATAAGAGGGTGATTGTGATCATGAAAATTAAACCTCGAGGGGTTTGAGAGGTACAACAATCTCCCCCTATTTTGATGATCACAATCACCAAAACAATTAATGTAAAATACTGAAATTGAAAGGAAATGCTAAGCAAGATGAAAGGGATTCTCCCCCAATCAATCAAGAAATTTCTCCCCCTTTGTGATTATCAAAATAGAGTGGGGCATAAAACTTGATTGAGGGAATTTGGGATTTTAAAAACAAGATTTGAGATTTGAAAAGCAATTGAGATTTTTGAAATTGAAATGAAAATTTGAATAACAGTTTGAATTGAAAGTTTTGAAACAGAAACAAATTCGATACCAACTGTTGGAAACCAATTGAAAATTGAAAATTCTAAATTGAATTAAAAAAGAATTGAAAATTGAAATTTGAAACCAAATGAAATTTTTGAATTTTGAGATTTTGAATCAAAAATGAGAAAGTTCTCCCCCTAAATAAAAATAATGAATCACCGGGGAGAGGGATTTTGAAAAGAGACAATTTTAGGCCCGGAGAGACTCGCAAGAAGGGATTTTTCAATCCATACTTGTCTCATGGCGGGTCTTCTCCTATAAAATTCATCCGAATAAAAAATCGACTTGGGTTGGCCATACCGGGCATTTTTACAATTGCATTCATAAATAAGGTGCCCGGGTTTTTTGCAATAATTACAAAATTTAAAATCGGAGCTCCCCCTTACAAAAATAGTGGGTGCATGGGAGGAGGAAGCTTGGTTGGTGTAGCCAAGTCCATTGGTGGTTCTAGAAACCCTTTGGGAACCAAGTATATTGTTCAAGTTTTGTTCCCCTTGGGTGAACTTGGCTAAGGTCTCTCTAAGGTCTTTGATGGTTGATTCCATGGAATCAACATTTGGAAAATTTTGGATTTTAAGGGTGAGTTCCTCGTTCTCTTTGAGAAGTTGGTCTTTTTCGGAGGAAAGTTTTTTGAAAGACTTTTTCAAAGCAACAAATTTTGAAGAAAGCTCATGAAAACCATTTTCTAATTGGTCTCTAGCATGTTGGAGTTCTTCATAAGACATATGATTGAAAGAATTAGAAGAAGAAGAACAAGAGGAGGAGGAGTCGGAAGATGTTACCTCATGTTTTGCCATTAGGCATTTTGTACCTTGGTCGCTTGAGGAGAAGGAGGAGAAGGAGGAGCTATCACTCCAAGATGCCTTTGAAGCCTTCTTCTTCTTCTTCTTGGCCCTTTTCTTGTGAGGTGGGCAAATGGGTACGGATTTTGCATCGGGTTCTAGCTTTCGAGCGGGTTCTTGCTTTTGAGCCATGCAAGTACCTTCATGGGTTAACTCTAAACATTTCCAAATATCATGTGAAGTAGAGCAAGAAGAAATACAATCAAAAACATAACGATCTAACCCACAATGTAGAGCATTCATGGCTTTGCCATCAAGCTCAAAATTTGCAATGTCTATGGGGGTCCATTTAGATTCGTCGAAAGAAGTGAGGGTAAAACCATGCATAACAATTCTATAAATTGGATAGCCAATACTTTTAAGAAATGTGGCCATGCGGGTTTTCCAAAAACTATAATCGGTTCCATCAAAGAATGGAGCACGATCCAAAGAAAAGCCTTCGGGGGCGTAAGAGGTTGAAGCGGTAGAAGCCATAAAAAAAGATCTTTAATTTGAAACCGGTTAGGGAATTATTCAAATACTCCCTCTGATACCAATTGTTGGGTCGGAAGAACACCCCAAGGAGGGAATGATGGCAAGAGGGGGGGTGAATTGCCTTTAAAAAAAAAAAGATTAACAAATTAAAATCAAAGTGAAAGATGCAGCGGAAATAAAGAAGGCAAAACACAAGAACTTGATAACGGAGTTCGGCCAAAACCCGGCCTACGTCTCCGCTCCCAACTCAACCGTTGAGAGATTCCTACCGCTTGCTTTTCAATGGTTTTAGCAAGAAACCCACTAGGCTTTGAGGTAGCACTAGGACCTATTACAGCTTGCTTTTGTGGTTTAGCAAGAACCCACTTGCTTTTAATGGTTTAGCAAGAACCCACTAGTCTTTTTACGGGTGAAGACTAGCTCACCGAGACACAAGCCTTTTAAAGGAAAAGCTTGAGAAAACCTCTTCACACCTTAGTGGTGGTGTGAGAACCCAAAGAAAGAGGGGATGAGAAAAGGGTTGGGGTTTGTAGGCACAAACCCAATTTTAAGCTCAAAATAAATAAATGCAATAAAACCCGTAATTGGGAAGACTCGGGCGCCAATGGATGATGGAGTTGATGAGCGTGCTCTCCCAAGCTTCTTGAGTGGAGCTCCTTGGATGTGGAAGTTGTTGGAGCTCTTGGGGTTCCTTGGAGGAAGTCCGCCGGAGGTTCGCCAAATGATGAGAAATGTGTCCGTAGGCTTCACAATAGTTCCGGTTAGTGTCCGGGGCTTCCTTGGCCTTTATTTATAGGCTAGGAACCCTTGGGGAGGCTTCGGAGCCGTTGGAGAGGTCTTCGGAGCCGTTGGGAGCCAAAAGGAGGTTGACTGGTCAACCCCAACGGCTAGTTTGACTGGCCTACCGGCTGGCCGGTGCAGGGCCACCGGCTGGCCGGTGCCTTGGCAGAGGAGAAGGCCTTTGGTCCAGGCTCCACCGGCTGACCGGTGGAGGAGCCACCGGCTGGCCGGTGGTGAGGCAGTAGCTCATCCTGTTCTGGCTGGGTTCCACCGGTCGACCGGTGCTGAGGCCACCGGTTGGCCGGTGGTAAGGCAGTGGCTCCTTCTTGAGAGCAGATGCCACCGGCTGGCCGGTGGTGTGCCACCGGCTGGCCGGTGGTCTGGATTTCAGACCATTTGCCAGCTTTCTATCTTGGCCCAATTCCTTGGCCACCTGATTTGATTCCTATCAATCAAAAACACTTGAAACAATGTTAGAAACATAAGAGGGTGATTGTGATCATGAAAATTAAACCTCGAGGGGTTTGAGAGGTACAACAATTTTATCTTGTTTTAGCTCAAATCAAAGACTAAGAATGGATGAGAGGTCATATATGAACCTAAGTTAGGTGGTCTAGTTCTTTAACATAAATTCACCTTTCTTTTATATTATATGTCATCATTCCACAAGACGTAATTCTCATGAGATGCCTCTAATATGATTATTAAATATTAATTTAAATGGTTTTACATGCCTAATGATGTCCTAGCTAATTTCTAATCAACACATTGGTTGATTTTCTTGATGTGAGTCACCCCATGGGTGTTCCCTTCCTTAAAGGCCAAAATACGCTTCACCTTAAATTGTATAATCAACTTTTGATGTGTGTATTAACTGATAATAAATGATTCTTTTAAAAATGTGAAATGTGGATTAGATTAAAGAAATATGATAGTCCATGAGTTATGAACCTATGTTTTATATCATAGTACATTTTGGTTGAGTTAAAATAATTTAACTAACTTGATTAAAGTATTATGACGATAATTCCTTGATGAAATGGCATGAGATCCTTATTGATAAACCATATCATCCTATCATTCCATGTGATATACTTGGGATTCTATCCATGGATCACCTTTGATGGGATGATCATGATTTATAATTATAATTTTTTATGAATTTAAAATACGCCGGGAGTGATACTTGGTATTCCATGGATGGGCTCACCATATAGATTCTCTACCTCCTTATGAGGGATGCCGGTTTCCTAGGGGAGTCCCTATGGATGGGATGAGATGAAATATGGTTATACCATGTCATGAGAGATACTCGGTTCCCTAATTGAGATACAAGGGATAAGATGGAGGGTTATTGTCTTCACACCATGTCGGGAGTGACACTTACAGATCACCGAGGACAGAATCTTATGGTTTTTTTTATTTCACTCCTAGTGGGATATTTTGGATCCAAATATGGTTCAACTTGGAAAGGCCTAGGACTCCACTTATTTAAATTATAGATATTATTTTTTAATATTTTCAAGAATTATAATTCATTATATTAAATGAATCATTCTCCTTTCCAACTATCATGTTTGGGATCAGTCCAATCTCGATACCTTATTTATGTTGACCCATGTATACACCATATAATACTTTTACAGATTCACCATGTTTTAGAGAAATTATTCTTAGGATAAAGCAATTATTTTCATTCAGGTATCATTGAGGAACCTGATCCAAAGTGATTATTTATTATTTACTGCTTTATATTTATTATATCGGCACACTTCCCAATTTATACACACTGACTTTATTGTTCTATATGCCATTGGTGGTGGCCTATTGAGTATATCTCACACCCTTCTTGGAATTCCCTTGGTACCCAAGAAGAATTCTAAACTGTAGGTGTAGAAAAGGGGAAGTGACCTTCTTCTGATGTCTAACTCCGAGTACTATGATGGAGTATGGGAGTAGATGACCGAGCCTATGCTCGTGAAGCTAGTAGTAGAAGATTTTGGTCTTTTTTTGTATTTTATTTAGCAAGTGATAAATTCTTGTTTTCTATGTATCTTGTATAACTAATTTTTTCATATCTACATGAAATTATCATTATCATATTGTAATTATTTATTATTAAGATTCTACTAGTTCATTTACATGGTGTTTATATATTGTTCTTCTACTGCATGTTTATTTCTTTTTTTGTTGCTTACCATTGTTATGGAACATTTTTTCACACTCTAATTCATGAGGGAATAGTCTCACCATAGACACACCCTAGTCCCTTGATTCCAATCATCATCCTCTAGAATATGAGGATGCACACTTGAGGTTATGTGTCCAACCATCTCAAGGGAGCACTTATGGGCACCCGGGGTGAGACACTACAAAGTGGTACCAAATCCATTTTTTCATTTTTCTTACTATTTTGGTATTATAAAGGAGACTAAGAACTTGTTATAATTTGTTATTGAGCCTAGAAATTGTAGTATCTTACTGATATATAGGTGAAACCCAAATTACATGACCTGGGTTATTACTTTTCTTGTTTTTTCCTACTATAGTTGTACGGATTTCATCATTGTGTGATGTAAATGTTTTGTGAAATTCTTATTTTTTATATTATTTTTATAGATTTTATTTTTCCCTTGGCATGGAATGATATGGAGGTATCATTATATGAATCATATTAGGCACTATAGGAGTTATATTCCATGTATTTTCCTTGCCACTTCTAGTTTATGCATTCATTTCCTACTATATACAATACTTTCCTGGATTATTTTATGTGTAATGTTCCAAAGTTTCATGAAGGTATAACATAATTAGATAAATTGAAGTTCCTACATTAATATAAATAATGTTTTCTCCCATATATTGATGAAGAAACCTTAATTAACCAATTATTACATGTTTGATCCATGAACCATTGGTTCTTTGGACTGAAACATTATATGATTTTATTGTTGAATTCCAATTTTAATTTATGAAAAATTGTATTCTATAAACTGGGAATGTTAGTTCATTCAATAAATCATTATATATGAACTGTTATATCCTAGTACCAAATGTAAAGTTCATGTCGCAGTTACTTGAACTATCCATTTCTATTTATAAATAGTATGGGGCCTTATAAATTGGGAATGGTGAAATATCAAAGTGGTCTCTAAAATAAATATACATATAAGTGAGTATGAACTTAAATAAATTTAAACTTTTAATTGAAATGGTTACATCTAAATGGGAATTTAAATTTCAAAGTAATGTTTATTTTCCTCTATACCTTTCAATTGAAACTCTATATACCTAAACCTCTGATATGTTATATGAGACCTTGTCCCTAAAAAGCCCCTTTTAGTGTGAAGTAAAAAATGTCTCCTCTGGTTTGTTGCGATCCTTCTTATCACCTAGACCTATATTTTGGATTAGGTATAGAGGTGTGAATTGTATAGTATGTCTATGTACCTATCCTATTTTATTATCATTTATCCCTATGTATTTTTAAATGTTATTTAAGGAATGTGCTTAGAAATTGTTAACCTATTCCACCATGATGTCCTCAAGTCCTACACTTGGTGGGTGGTGAAAAACATGCTCCAAATGTGGTAGGCCATGAGCCACATTTATTACCTCATATAGTGACACCTAAGGCACCTCATGTTGATCTTCTACTATGAAAAAATTATTTGTTGTGTTAAAAATTATTCCTCTTTATTCTGTTTGTATAGGGAGCTCTGTGACCAGCCCCTACTATAGAGGAATTGATCCATGAATTCCAACTATAGAATCCTACCATATTTTTAGGGTATGAAAGTCCTAAGGATATTGAGTCATGGTTAGAGTCCATGTTATCAATCTTTGATCACTAGAGAGAGATGCATTCATAGAGGAGGGTCAATATCGCTACCTACATGATTTTTTATTTGGATAAATGTTAGTGGGATTTCAGGACCCAGGATAAACATCATCATAGTATGGTATAAGTGGGATTCCAAATAGCCTTTTGTGACTACTTCTTCCCTCATAAGTGAATATTAGACCATGATTGAGATCTTATCCACCTATAGCAGGGTTCCACATCAATGATGGATTATTCATCCCATTTTACCAAGATTCAGTGTTTTATGATTACACTAACCAGTGATGAGTTGATTACTATGATATTTTTTGAGTATGGGCTTGTATACACCATATGATTGCAAGTGAGTCTATTATTATTGACTACTGCTTCTAATATAGTGAACCATTCCACCATCACATAGTAGAACCTAAGGGAAGATGGAAATATGAGTTTGGGTGGTTTAACATCAAGGTACGGAGATGGTTTTTTTAGTAATAGGAAGTATTATTTCATGGGTGTATGTGGGGGATGTTTCATCCAGATGACACACACTGATAGTTATGTGGTGTGTCACCTTTGTGATAGGATAGGATATAATAAACACTATTGTACAAGGAACCCAATGGAGTTCCAATTTTATGGAAGGAATGATCACCTTCAGTGGTTTTGCTGATTTTTTTGTCCAATGAATAGAGAGGAGTGAGCAGGCCGGAGGTCGTCGTGGACCTCAAAATTACATTTATTACTCCTACACTAGTATAATAGTGCAGGGTTGATCCACAGAGAAGGAATACGAGAATTATAAAGTTTTTAAACTAAAAACCTAACTGTTGTCAGCAGTGAGGTATGCATTTTTTTACTTTTCATTTTTTTTATATTTTTATTTCTCTTTGATAAAGCAGTATGAATTTTTTTTGGAATTTATCTATTACCTATACTGGAAACATTGCAACAAAAATGAAATAGTGTAAACTAAAATAACTAAAGAAGGAAACGGTAGTGCTAAGGGTAGATCAAGAAGTATGCTCGAGAGATTAGAATATCACTGGCTTAAATGAATGGTCCTCATTTGATTATACTCACACCTTAAAAAATTTGTTGTTAATTCTTCCTCGCCAGAAGTAATATCACTCTGTAATATATTCCTCGAAGTTCGCCACGACAAAAACCACATATATCAAATTGCTTTAAATATGTCAAAAGAAATATATCTCGCCGAAAGTTTTTATTGTTTTGAATTTACAATTTTAAAAGAGAATCATCAATGATTGATCTAACTGAAAGAACATTGATGTTGAAATAAGATGCATTCAGGTGCAAATCCAATTTAAGTTGAGAACCAGAGTCAGTCTCGCCGAAGGAATCCGATTCTCATTGGAAGAAATTAAATGTAGAAAAAGAAAATTTCCACCAATAGAAATTCCAATTTCCCAAACAAGAAATTACACGAAGATCATTTTCAATTCAGAAATAGAAAATACACTTCAATTAAAATAGAGTAGTGGAAAAAGAATCCTCCCTCTGTGAATGATGTTCGTGATTTTCTGCCCTGCTCTTGCATCTCCAATCTCCGGTACAGCTCTTGATGTCTCTCGGGAGTTTCACTATTGAATTGTGTGGTGTGTAATCAGAATGATAGTCTCCGGTACTGCTCTTCATGTCTCCCGGGAGTTTCACTCTCAAATTGTGTGGCGTGGAATCATAATGAGAGTCTTTGGCTCCAAATTCGGCTGCTTTCTCTGTTTTAATATCTTGATGTCATCTACTGCATGTCACTGCTCGATTTCCACCGACATGGAATTTCCTTCATGAGTGCACCGCAAAATGTGCGTTTTTTTTTGCGACCGACACGTCGCACTAGAATTTCCATTGTAACTAACTCCCGCTGAGTTAGTTGCTTGAACCTGGACGGGGTTTCAGCTATTTAATGAACCCGCAAGTTAGAAAAGAAAGATAAATAAATGTAAATGCAAAGAATATCAAATGGTTATTTTTTTAAAGTTAAGTGTTAAATTATTCATTACAAGTAAACTTAAGTTAATAAATAAATATCTTAATTGATATTTATTATTTAATTTTATATAACATTCTTTTAAATTTATCAAACGCCATTGATTTAATTAGATTAATAAATATAACAACTAAATACTAATTTTAGTTTATCAAATTTAACTAAATCATTAAAATTTTACAACATAAGTAAATAAGTAATTAGAAATTTAATAATTCAGATTGTATTAATAATTTTATTATTACTATCTATGAAATTAAGTTGCTCGATTAATTTATTATTTAGTTAATTTTAATTTAGTAATTATAATTAAAGCTTATGTTTTAAATATATTTAAGTTAATAAGTATGTTTTATAATTTATTTATAATTATTATTACATATTTACTATAATCAGTAAATGAATTTATTATTATCATTTATTATTAATTTATTTTTAAATTTTAATTTATAATTAATCTATTTGTTAAAATTTTTTATGTTTTAATTCATGACATTAGCACATCATTTAAATTATTATAGTTTAATTTTACTTTTAACTTTAACTTTTTTATTTTTCTTTTAATATTATTCTTATTATTTTTTATTTGGTTTTATCTCCTCCCCTCCGCCAATTCCACACTGTAAAGGGGAGGGTTTCTTCAAGGAAACTGGCGGCACGACAGATCTTCACTTCAGCACCAGGTCGGATTTCCACCTCCACAGTAGAGGCGCATGCGGCAGCCCAACTTCTTGCAGCGGCACTGGTGCGGCATGTCTCCTGCTCACGGCGGAACCAAGAAATGGTGGGACTCTCTTAACAGCGGCCCTCCTCCTTTGAACCCGGTGGAATGCGGAATCCAAAAGCAGTGACATGAGGCGACATCGTAGCTCCCCTACTCAGTGCGGCGCACGACAAGGGATCGTCCTCGGCGGATAGCGGCTTCAGCAGAGTGAAGCAGCGCGACAGCACAACGGACTCCTCCAGCTAGCGGCGACGGCTTCTCTGGTAATCTCCTTCAGTTTCCTCAACCAGAAAGGATTCTGTTTGTTAATGAGCTTCTGGAGGAGAATCTCATTGTTAATATAAAATGTATTGATGATCAAACTCAGCAACTGGTTGATATATTCCTAGAAATCAAAAGTTTCAGCCTCTCCCATCTGAACATCCACCATCGCTGCGCGATACAAGAAGAATCGGAAGGAAACAAAAGATTAGGGTTGCTTGATTTCTGAGTTTTAGAACTGAAATTTTTAGTTTAATTTTGAATGTGTGATCTAGTTCTGTTGTTGTGTCGGAATCGAGATGAGGAGGTATGGAAGTAGATGGCTATGTGATGTAGGGGAAGAAGGAAAGCCGATGGTGAGAAGCAGTGAAAATGATTAAATGAAACCGATGCATTGGTTAGTGAAATGATGGAAGGGATCAATGAGTAATTGACATGGCTGTGAAGCTAATGGAGGAAACTATCGATAGCAGGGAAAGAGATGAACTTTCTATAGCACCTACACAAATAACTATCGGTAGCAGGGTGTAACCGATGCTGAAAAAAAGCCACTGACGGGTGCGTCCGTGGCACCAATGAAAAGGTGAGACTGATGCTGATGCAACATGAGACCGGTGGCACCGATAGTTAAAAGTGTCGCCGTTAGCTAAAAAAAATAAAATAAACAGGAGATCGGTTGTGAGAAAACGATAAACTAATGGTTAATTCATGAAAAAAATGAAAGACTAATGGGGAGAGTGAAAAATTGGGAAACCGATAGAAGAAATTTAGAATCAGTGAGTCATTGACTCACCCATAAAAGTAATAAAGATTGGTCGCAGCGGAACAAAATAAAGTGAAAAGATGGGTGAGTCGCGAGAGACCAAAACTGTTTGTTTAAATAAAAATGTTTTGATGTCTGACAAACCGATGGAATAAAATAACCACTCACCGAAAATTAAAATAATAAAAATTAATTGACACTATGTGAAACGGATGGTGATTTGGGATATCAGCGAGTCAATGACACACCGATAAATGGAAGTAAAATTAGATGCCAAAGTTATAAGAGGCCGAAACCGATGGAGGGATCGGCGCGTCGCAACAATGGTGCGTCGCGAGAAACTGATGATGTTTTGAAGTAAACGGTGAGTCACGACTCACCGATAGTTATAAAAATTTTTCAGTGTGACAAAAGTCCGGTGAGACAAAGAATCGGTTTGGCACAACATCAGTGCGACAAAAAATTGGAGCCTCACTCACCGATAGTGCAAAATTAAAATCTCTAACAATAAAAATTATTTTACAACAGATAATAAAAAGAACAACACTAATTAATTATAACAAAAGAGGAATTAACTATGCTATTTAAGATTAAATAATTAACTATAACCTAAGACTAACTAGATTATTTAACAAACTAAAAAATAAAGGTAACTTAATTAACTAAGACTATAAATGTTAAGATTAATTAAATATATGTCTAAATAAATGAAAAACACTATAATTAATTAACTGCAAACATAAAATTACAATAATTAAAATTAACTATAGATATTAAATGAAAAATAAGTTAATTAGTTAGATGATAAAATGAAACTTAACATTAAGAACGCATTGTTTTATTAAACATTGACTTAAACTTAATTAATTAGCAGAATAATTGAACCGGTTAAAAAGTAAGGTTAATTTATTTAAATAAATCAGAATTAAATGGTAAAGTCTTAAATTGAAAACTAAATTAAATAAATGCAAATAAAAAATTAATTAATTAATTAATATACATTTAAAATTATTAAAAAGTAAACCAAATTAAGATTATAAATCGAAATACATAGAAAGACTAAAAAAAGGACTTAAAACACATATTTAATTATAAAAAATTATTAATTAAGAGAAGTAGTGATAAAATTACAAAAGTGCCAAAATTAATTAAAAAGTGTTAAAAATAAGTAATTAAATTGATAAAAATTAAATAAAAGATGTGGCAAAACTATGTAAAAATAGAGCCACATAAAATTCTCCCACACTTCAGCATTGTTTGTCCTCAAACAATCCCATGTCTTATTTCCTTTGAAAAATAGTAAAGCGTTTTATTATTAAGATAACACTGTAACATGTCCAGCACTAATAACAGAGGACAAAACATAACAACAGGCTTTAAGAAAATGAATTAATCATATGAATCTTTCCCTGAACAAATACTCAAGGGTAATTAAGAAAGCTATAAATCATCAAGCAATAAAGATTTATTGCCTCATATGTGATACAACATAGTGTCTCACTTCAATCCAATCTCATGTTCTAAGTCCAAGAATGACATGAGGTATAAGATCAACGAAATTAAGATCTTAACAAAGGAACTTTGTACTTTGACTTTTCACCTATGTTCCAAAAATAAATATTTTCTTTTGTGAATCACCTCAATGATACAAACTAAATGATTCCCATATAAACCAATTGATCCCTTCTTCATCTAGAGTTCATCATTCCCCTCACCTTAATGATCTCATTTTGACCCTAGACGCTTTATTTATTTTTACCAAGCCATGAATCATTGTCCTAAGCACTGACCAATATGCACTTATTCAAGGTGAATAGAGGGATTATAGTAAATAGAAACGCACCCATCATCTAGGGTCTCAGAGACTCAAGATGGGATCCAAGATGTCCTGACTACTCCAGTTTCAAAAGTTTTATAATAAAAATCATTTAAATTGGCTCATTAAAGCAATTACTTTTAATAATTAAAAAAATGAATGAGGCCCCTAGAATCACAATCAAATTTCCAGTTCCAAAGGTTATGACCATAATTCCATAAACATATAACCCATATCACTTTCAGAAGTAGTTCCTAAACCGAATTTCCATCAAACCAGTAAGAAAGATCACTCAGAAATCATCCAAACTCATTAATTTTAGACTCAAAGCAGCTCTTAACTACCAATAAGGAACTTGTCCTAAGGAAAGTCCCAATTGAGTACAGTGAAAATCCTAAAATTAAGAAATAATTTTGAAAAACTTTAACCATTTTTTAACAAAAATTATGAAGTTAGAGTGGGAATTCATGGGCTTACATTAAAGCACAATTTAGCATAGTCAATAATTGACACCCCCCCACACTTAAAACCCAACTTTGTCCCCAAAGTTTACTTCTAAATATGGAAAAGAAAAATTAATAAATTAAGGTTCAAACAGATTTTTAGTTAACTATATTAATGACATGTATTAAAGGGTCTCTTTTAAAGTTAAAAAATATTGTTTTCCATAATGAATAAATAAACAGCAGGTTCATTAGCAAGTACATGTATTAACAATTAAGTCCAATGACAAAGATTTTCAATATAGATCAAGAGATATCATGTAATTTGTGGGTGCACAATTAATTGGGTATAATCAAATTTAGCAAGATTTATTCAGTTAGATTTTCAATAAAGCAGACAAAGTTCATGCTAGGCACCCCACATACTAAATGGTTCCAAAGAAAAAACAAAACTACCATTAATCATGTACCGCCCACACTTAATTTCATGCAGTGAATGGGTTTTAAACAATGAATTTCAGTTAACAGCAACAAGAACATCCATATTTTTAACTCAAGTTAGTGACATGCAGAATTTTTTTTTGTAAACATGCAATTCATGAAGTAGATTTTCAGAAAAAATTTAGCAGATTTTTTTTAAAACAAGCATAATTTTTTAGTGAGCATAATTTTATTAATAAAAATAGGAGCAGAAATAAATGAAGAACGTTGAAATAATTCCCTGACTAAATTCTTATCCAGAAATGATCATGGGAATTCCGCTCCTTTATTACACAGAAGCAGCATCCTAAAAACACAAATCATGAAAACCAGGAACAAAAATCCAGCAGAGATATATTTCATCTAGGAGAAAACAAAGCAGCACTTTATTCAACACCAAACAATACAAAAATGAAAAAAAAGAAGAATCATGGGTTGACTCTCATAAAGTACTGATTTTAAAGTCTCCAATTAGACTATATTTAATCATAATTGTTTTATTTATTAACACAACAAAAACCATGGGTTGCCTCCCATGCAGCGCTAGGTTTATAGTCCCCAGCTGGACTCACCTAGCAACTAACCGTAGTCACTAGGTGGATGTGGTTTCATTAACATGAACCAACACATGTGTTTGGCCCATTTATTTTTAATCGAGAGATGAGATTTGTGGGCAACAAGACTCAACACCTCAATAACTGAAATCTCACAGCTTAAAATAACACCTAAGTAGCACCCTTTAACAGTTATGGGTATAATGTTGTCTACTTCCAGAATATGTTCAGACATTTCAAGATTTGAATACACATGAAGGGAAAACATAGATCTAGGTGCTTCAAAGGGCGTGGAATTGACCTCACAACTATCTCTATTAACCTCAACATTAACAGATTCACAATCAAGGTTGAAAATGGGTAAATTCTGATAAGCTGGTCTTAGAGGAAATTCAATTAAGTGCTGATCTGAATCATGGACAATAGAACTCAAGAATAATTCCCCCTCTAGACTACTATCAGTATCACTAGAAGGATCAACACCCTTCACATTTGATGATGAAAGTGACAAATAGGGAAGAGAATATATTTGACCAGTAGCAGATTTAGGTATAACAATGTTCTAAATCTCTTGCAAAATTTCCTCATCATTGAATGAATGTTCAACATCTAATGCTCCAAACAAATCAGTTCCGTCAAACTCAAGGTTCTGTTTAAACTGTCTTTCATGTTCAAATTCAAAAATACTCACTTTCTAAAACCATGTCATTTGAGTGTTTCAATTCAATTTCAGGTGAATAATTTTACAATTCAGTTTCAATAAGTTCGGTTTCCAGAATGATCATGTTAAGACAATTCTCCTCAAGTTGGTCAACATTGATTTCCATTGCATTGCAATTTTTTTTAGAAAATTCATTACTATGGGAATAGGGAAATGAGTACTCATCAGTTAGTTTTTCTTAAAAAATAATCCCCACAGCTTCATCGTCCAACAACATCTCAGAGATAGTAATAATAAAATTATTAATACAATCTGAATTATTAAATTTCTAATTACTTATTTACTTATGTTGTAAAATTTTAATGATTTAGTTAAATTTGATAAACTAAAATTAGTATTTAGTTGTTATATTTATTAATCTAATTAAATCAACAGCGTTTGATAAATTTATAATAATGTTATATAAAAGTAAATAATAAATATTAATTAATATATTTATTTATTAACTTAAGTTTACTTGTAATGAATAATTTAACACTTAAATTTAAAAAAATAACCATTTGATATTCTTTGCGTTTACATTTATTTATCTTTCTTTTCTAACAATCAGGTTCATTCAATTGTTGAAACCCCATCCAGGCTCAAGCAACTAACTCAGCAGGAGTTAGTTACAAGGGAAATTCTAGCGTGACGTGCCGGTCATAAAAAAACACATATTTTGCGGTGCACTCATGAAGGACATTCCATGTCGGTGGAAATCGAGCAGTGACATGCAATAGATGACATCAAGATATTAAAATAAAGCATGCAACAAAATTTGGAACAGGAGACTCTCATTATGATTCCACGCCACACAATTCGAGAGTGAAACTCCTGAGAGACATTAAGACCAGTACCAGAGACTGGAGATGCAAGAGCAGGGCATCAAATTACGAACATCATTCACAGATGAAGGATTCTTTTTCCTCCACTCTATTTTAATTACAATTTATTTACTGTTTCTGAATTGAAAATTATCTTCGCTTAATTTCTTGTTTGGGAAATTGGAATTTCTATTGGTGCAAATTTTCTTTTTCTTCATTTAATTTCTTCCAATGAGAATCAGATTCCTTCGGTGAGACTGACTCTGGTACTCAACTTAAATTGGATTTTCAACTGAATGCATCTTATTTCAACATCAATTTTCTTTCGGTGAGATCGATCATTGATGTTCTCTTTTAAAACTATAAATTCAAAACAACATAAACATTCATTGAGATAGCTTTCTGTTGACATCTTTAAAGCAATTTGTTGTATGTGGTTTTTTTCATAGTGAACTTCAATAACTATATTACAGAGTGTTATTTCTTCTAGCGAGGAAGAATTAACAACTAATTTTTAAGGGTTGATTTTAATCAAATGAGGACTATTCATTTAAGCTAGTGATGTTCTAATCTCTCAAGCATACTTCTTGATCTACCCTCAGCACTCCTATTTTCTTGTTTAGTTATTTTAGTTTACACTGGTTCATTTTTTTTGTAATGTTTACAGTATAGGTAATAGAGAAATTCTAAATCTTTTTTCATAATGCTTTATCAAAAAGAAATAAAAATATAAAAAAAAGGAAAAGTAAAAAAATGCCTACCTCACTCCTGACAACAGTGAGGTTTTTAGTTTAAAAACCGTAGAATTCTCATCTGCCTTCTCTGTGGATCGATCCTGCACTGCTATACTAGTGTAGCTGTAATAAATGTAATTTTGAGGGTCGTGATGACCTCCGGACTGCTCAAAATTTGGTGCTGTTTTCGGGGAAGAAGGAAAGCCGATGGCAAGAAGCAGTTATGGTAATTAGATGATACCGATGAATCAGTTAGTGAAAGGTTGTAAGGAATCAGTGAGTTATTGAAATGGGTGTGAAGCAGATGGAGGAAACTATTGGTAGTAGGGAAAGAGATGAAATATCGGTAGCACCTACAAAAATAACTATCAGTAGAAAGGTGTAACCGATGCTAAAAAAAAGTCACCGATGGGGTACGTCGGTGGCACCAATGAAAAGGTGAGACTGATGTTGATGCAACATGAGACCGGTGGCACCGATAGTTAAAAGTGTCACCGTTAGCTAAAAAATAAAAAATAAACAAGAGACCGGTTGTGAGAAAATGATAAACTAATGGCGAGTTCCTGAAAAAAAATGAAAGACCGATGCGGAGAGTGAAAAATTGTGAAACTGATAGAAGAAATTTACAATCAGTGAGTCATTGAATCGCCGATAAAAGTAATAAAGTTTGGTCGCAGTGGAACAAAATAAAATGAAAAAATCGGTGAGTTGCGAGAGTCTGAAACTGTTAGTTGAAATAAATTTTTTTTGGTGTCTGACAAACCGATGGAATAAAATAACGACTCATCGAAAATTAAAATAACAAAATTCAATTGATGCTACGTGAAACTGATGATGATTTGGGATATCGGTGAGTCAATGACACAACGATAAATGGAAATAAAATTAGATTCCAAAGTTATAAGAGACTGAAACCAATGGAGGGATCAGTGCGTCGCAACAATGGTGCGTTGCGAGAAACCGAGGGTGTTTTGAAGTAATCGGTGAGTCACGACTCACTGAGAGTTTTAAAAAAATCTTCGGTGTAACAAAAGATTAGTGAGACAAAGAATCAGTTTTGCACAGCATCCGTGCGGAAAAATATCAGAGCCTCACTCACCGATAGTGCAAAATTAAAATTGTTAACAATAAAAATTATTTTACAACAAATTATAAAAGGAAAAACACTAATTAATTAAAACAAAAGAGGAATTAACTATACTGTTTAAGATTAAATAATTAGCTGTAAGCTAAGACTAACTAGATTATTTAACAAACTAAAAATTAAAGGTAAGTTAATTAACGAAGACTATAAATGTTAAGATTAATTAAATATATATATAAATAAATGAAAACACTGCAATTAATTAACTTCCAACATAAAATTACAATAATTAAAATTAACTAAAGATATTAAATGAAAAAAAGTTAATTAGTTAGATGATAAAATGAAACACAACTTTAAGAATACATTGTTTTATTAAACATTGACTTAAACTTAATTACTTAGTAGAATAATTGAACCGGTTAAAAAGTAAGGTTTATTTATTTAAATAAATAAGAATTAAATGGTAAATTATTAAATTGAAAACTAAATTAAATAAATGCAAATAAAAAAATAAATAATTAATTAATAAACATTTAAAATTATTATAAAGTAAAAAAAATTAAGATTATAAATCAGAATACTTAGAAAGACAATAAAAAGGACTTAAAACACATATTTAATTATAAAAAAATGATTAATTAAGAGAAGTAGTTATAAAATTACAAAAGTGCCAAAATTAATTAAAAAGTGTTAAAAATATGTAATTAAATTGATAAAAATTAAATAAAAGTTGTGGCAAAGCTATGTAAAAATAGATCCACATCAAGGAGGGATCTTTACTATAATTATGTTTAGGTATGATATTTTTAGATCTACATCAGGCTGGAAGTTGTTCTAGTACTGACCGATCAGGATGAGTGGGTGGTTGATGCTGAGGTAGTCAGTCTTCATAAGATCAATGCCAGATGACTAGGCCAGCTCAGGGTCATCATATTGCATCTCAGGGGTGCAGATCAGTCCATATCTATACAGTTCATCCTATAACATGTTATCATAATATAGAGCCTTTTATAGTATGAGGTATTATTCTAGTATCCTATACTTTATTTTCTTCCTTATTTTATACAGGTGAAGCACAAACCTTTATACCAGTGGAAATTATGGATATTATGGTCCTTGATATGGAATACTTTTTTAGCTTCATGACTCTCAACACACCTCTAGGGGTTCGTTTGAAGAGTGTGAACTAGTGGAAGGAGTCCCCCCTTGAGATAGGTGGGAACACTTTCTTGTGAAATTTCCTTTTCATCAAAATGACTGGTTTTTAATTCATTATTAGGATGCACTAGTTGGTTCCATACTATTACCATGTTGATTGTTACCAATGGAGGGTGTATTCTACATAACCCAATGGTTGTGTTTATATTTTTAAGGGAAAATGGGATTTCTAGGAGAGTCGAGCTGGAGCCGATCATTGTGGGATTAGTGGATTTACAGTCCAAATGGATAGTATCTTTATGTGAGACTAGAAAATATGACATATGGAATTCCATCATATTGTTGATCTTTATAAGTATATCTTCTCTGATGAATTATTTGGTTTTCCCATTATGTGAGTGGTAGATTTTTCCATTGGGCTAGTGCTAGTGGTGGAACTGGTGTCCATTACTCCAAATATGATGGAACCTATAGAGCACTAGGAAGTCAAAAAGTAATTAGAATACATGGAAGAAACATGTTTTATATTACCTAGCACTTCTCTACGTGGTTCACATATCCTTTTCACTAAGAAGTTGTATGGTACCCTTAGTTTGTGCATAGACTATTGACGGTTGAACCAGCTTAAGGTTAAGAATCAGTGTCCATTTCCCCTAATAGATGAACCATTCGACTAGAATGGAGGAGGGAAACTTTTTTCTAAGATGAATTTGAGTCCATGCTAACATCAGGTGAATGTGATGCCTTCAAACACACCACATACGATATTTCAGAGTAGGTACAAATTTTATGAGTATCTAGTTATGCAATTTGGCCTTATGAACGAGCCAATGGTCCTTATGACCATGATGAATATAATTTTTCACCTGTATCTAAATTCATTTGTGACAGTATTTGTGGATGACATATTGGTTTATTCTTGTACTTGATGAGATAATGAAAAACATCTTGAGATCATGGTAAATATATCGATATAACACTAACTATATTCCTCGATCACTAAATTACACTTTTGGATCAGTATTTCTTCCTTCTTGGGTCATATAATTGAAAAAAAAGAGTATCTATTGACCCATATAATGTTAACACTATGGCTTCTTGGGATAATCCCAATAATTTCTTTGATATATGTAGTTTTTTAGGGTTTTATGGATATTACAGGTGTTTTATTCCGGACATATCAGGCCTAGAATCACCTCTCACGAGCTTGAATAAAAATATGTGTGAGGTTCTTCTAGTATGAAGCTTGTGAGCCATCATTTTAGGATTTGAAAGGAACACTGACCTAAGAACCAATCATTATTATTCTAGACATGTGTATAAGCTATATAGTTTATTACTATGATTCATTAATTGGGCTAGTTATAATGTAGGTAGATCGGGTTATGGCATACAGGTACTACTATGTGAGACCTCTCAACAATAATTACCCTATGCATGACCTCGAGCTTTCTGGTGTGGTTCATGATTTACATTTTTGGAGGATTTATCTCTTTGGAGAGCAGTACATTTTTTACATGGACTAAAAAATCTCAAATACATCTCCACATAATGAGTCTTGAATCACATATATCAAATTTGGGTAGAATACTTTAAGTATTCTAACTTTGAACATTATAATACACCAATAAAGGGTAATGGTATGGCTGATGATATAAGCCAGAAGACTCAGACACAGGTTTTCATGGGGGCCAGTATTGAGTGGTAGTTGATGGACATGTTTTCTGAGATACACCTAGAGGTTTAGAAGTATCATGGGTAGCCTTCTTTAGCAGCTTTAGTAGCAACATAATCCCTTCAATAGTGTGTAATAATGAGAACTACTTCTGATCCTAAGGTCCCAGTCCTGAGGGAAATTTTATCTAGTGAGGACCAACCTCCTAGTTGGGTTATGAACAAGGGAGATAATTTTCACTTCCATGGACCTGTATGCGTGCCTACTGTAAGATGAGAAGATATGATGTAGGAGTCTCATGTGTTTTTTTGGTCTGTCCTCCCTGGGATTACCAAGATTTATTGATACATAGTTCATTAGTATTGGTGGTTGAGTATAAAGATGCATATTTTAGGTTTTATCACTCGGTGCTCCACCTTTAAGCAGGTGAAGGCTGAGAACCAATGACTAGATGGAATTTTATGGCCTTAATACACTCCTGAGTGGAAATGGTATGACATTACTATATATTTTTTATAGGTTCGATGAGATACTCTCAAGTAAGTGATGAGGTATGGGTGATTTTTGACAGGTTGACCAAGTTCATGCACTTCCCAGCTAGTCAAGATTCCTTATATTTTTTTTTATTTAGAGGATTAATATTAAAGGCATAGTACACCTTCATGGTGACCCAAAATCTATCATATTAGACCAAGATTTTCATTTTACATAAAATATATAGAAGGGGTTTTAAAAATAATTGGGTTCACATGTGCTCTTGAGTACAACATATCACCCTCATAATGATGGGAAGTCTGATCATATTATATGTATGTTAGAGGACATGATCTAGGAATACCTCCCTGATTTTAGAGGTTCATGGGAGAAACATATACCTATATTTGAGTTTTCCTATAATAATAGATTTTAGGAAATGATTTATATGGATCCATATGAGGCCCTTTATGGTAGGATTTTTCGTTTTCCCCTGTGATGGTTAGAGGCAGGTGAGGCAGTACTACTGGGTCCTCATCAAGTTCAGTAGACTTAAAAGCAAGTATAGTTGATAAAAAAATTGTATAGATGTATCTCAATCCAAGAATAATACATATATCAATATTCTTCGACAACCTAAAAAGATCAAGGTTGGAAAATGGTTCTTTCTGTGAGTTTCACCTAGATTGGGTCATAGAAAGATTCAGAGATACGGAAAGTTGTCTCCTAATTATGTCATGTATTTTTTGATCTTGGAGATAGTTTTCCTAGTAGGCTATTGGTTTTAGTTACATCATAGGTATCATTTCATGAATGATGTATTCCATGTATCAGATCTTTGTTGTTATTACTCAGACGTGTGTCATTCATTTTATCATAAGGATATTGAGATAGAGTCTGATGCATCCATTGAAGAGAATACAATGTGTATCATTGATCAGAGAACGAAGTATCTCTGTGGAATGTCATTTCCACTGGTCCAAGTGTTATGGAATCATGACTATGTGTAGGATGAGACCTAGTAGAGAGAGGATGATGTACGTGCTTGGTGGAAAGAACATTTCTTAAATGATGCTTTATTAGCCTTAGAAGGGAAACTGAGGGACGAGGTGTTTCATGGTGGGGAGGTTGTAACACCCTAACTTTTCATGATGGTAAATTTTATTTTTGTTTCTTCTAAGTCCTTATTGACATCATATTTTTTCTTAGACCCTAGTTACCTGTCCTTTAGACCATTTGGTCTGATTCTGGGAACAAGGTAGCAGGATGGATGGAACTGTGTTGTAGACTGAATACACGATGAGTATTTAAATAAAAGATGTGAACTTGGCTAGGTATACCCCATTCACAACATGTAAATATTTCTCTCTGGGAAGGAAAAACCTAAGCATTACACGATGCGCAATGCATTTACACACTGTGTAAATTCTAGGGCTAGATTTTTAAAAAAATATGGGAGGTAATCTTATTTTAATAGGGGATCATTTTATTCTCCCTCATAGCAGTGCACAAGAGCTCCCCCTCCACACCTCACCTAGGTTCCCCTGGATCTCCTCCATCTAAGACCTATTTTCTACACCTTTAGGTGCATTGGATCTAGAATGGTAAGATCTTTAATCATCTTCCTTCCTTCCACCATTTATCTTCCAATATTTTTAACTATTTTGGTATGATATATTATGCCCTATTTTCATGTTTTTTGTATTCTATACCATTATCCCCATTTCTTGCTCAAATTAAAGGCTAACAACTGATGAGTGTTCATCTATGAACCTAATTTATGTGGTATAGTTCTTTTACCTAAAGAATTATTTCATTTATATTATGTGTCATTGTGTTATGTGTCAGGATTCTTCAGCAATGAATACAACAGACTTATTAAAAATTAAATTTAATGGGTTTACATGCCTAATGTGGTCCTAGATAAAAGTGAAACAACACCATAGTTTATTTCCTTAAAATGAGATACCCCATGCGTGTGCCCTTCCTTAATGGTTTAAATTCCCTTTTCATTTAATGTATAGTCATATTTTGAGGTGTGAGTTTCATTATAATAAATTATACTTTTAAAAATGCTAAAAGTGAATTGAATTTAGGAAAAATGATAGGCTATGAGTTAGTAACCTATACATTATGAAATAGTTTGTTTTTATTGAGTTAAATAATTTGGCCAACTTGATTAAACTATTATGACTCTAATTCCTTGATGAAATGGTATGAGATCCTGATAGCTAAACTATATCTCCCTATCATGCTAATATAGATACACGAGATTCCATTTATGTATAAACTTGGACTTTCTCATCATACTTTATTATTAGAATTGTTGATGAATAGTAAATACATCAGGAGTGATACTTGGTTTGACTTAAAAGAGCTCACTGTTCTGATTCATTACCTCCTTAAAAGTGATATTGGTTCTCTAGTATAGTCACTATAGAAAGGCTCTGTGGAAATATGGCTATACCATGCCATAAGCGATACCCATTATCATATGGGAGATACCAAGGATAGGCTCTAACATTATTATCTTCACACAATGCTAACAGTGATACTTGGGATCCCATTTATGGATCTCCAAAGACAGACTCTTATCGTGTTGAGTTTTTATCATTCTCCAAGTGAGATACTTCAGTTAATTAAATGGTTTTCCTTGGATGGGCCCTATATTCCACTTATTTTAATTCTTGATATGTCCTCTTTATAATTTCAATAATGATAATTCATTAAATTAAAGGATGTTTTCTCTAAGATAAATCACATGATTGGGTTCAATACAATATTAATACCTTATTTATGATGACCCATGTATAGAAAATATCATATTTTTATAGTTTCAACATGATTTAGAGATATCCATATTAGGAAGAAGTGGGCAGTGTTGATCAAGTATCCACGAGGAACCCATTCCAAGAATTGATTTTTTATTTATTTAATGCTTCAATTTTATTATATCAACACGTTGCTCATTTTTTATAAGTAGACAAGATTGTTCTATACACATTTGGTGGAGGCCTACTGAGTATATCTCATACCCTAATTGGGATTACCTTGGTACCTGATATGACTTCATGAATGTTTTTGTAGACAATGGGAATCATGCAGTTTTCGATGTCTGAGTCCGAGTACTACGATGGAGTATGGGAGTGGATGACTGAGGTCATGCTTGTGATACTAGTAGTTGCATATTTTGGCCTTTTTTATTTTATATATAAGGTGGTGTATTCATACTTACCTTGTATCTGATATACCTAATTTTTTTGTAGAAATAAATGAAATAATTATTATTATTTTGTTTCTATTTATTATTATTCTTCTACCAGTTCATTTAATTGATGTTTATTTATTATTTTGATATTTCTTGTTTATTTCTGTTTCTGCTACTTACCATTATTAGGTACTATAGTTCCATACTCTAAACCATGAGGGAGTACTCTTCCCATGGACACACTCTAGTTCCTCACTACCAGTCTGCAGCCTCTGGTGTATGGGGAGGTACACTTGAGGTTATGTGGCCAATCGTCCCGGGGAAACACTTAGTGGCATCTAGGGCAGGTCACTACATTTGAGAGGAAATTTTCCTCCATAATATGTTATTAGTCTTCAATAATTCATAGAGATAAGTGATATAATATTCCCATTCAACTCATCTTCCTCATTATATATGGAATCAAAAGTATCAACATTTTCACAATCTTGAATTTTCATCTTTCTCAAAGCTTTAAAATATATTTTATATTTGATCTTCTTTTTGAAAACTTTAGATTTTTATCATTTAGTAAGAAAGAATAAAGTTACATAGTTCATCAAGAGATAAATCATATTTTTATTCTAAAGTATATATTTTCGAATTAAACCTATCTTGGAATTTACTCATGGGTTTATTCAAAATTCTAGAATCTTCTAGGACATCTCCAAAACTTCTAATATTGAAAAAAACATCATTTACCCTAGTGAAGTAATCACCAATAGTTTATTTATCTCTCATTACTATTTCTTCAAAATTTATATTCCATATTTTTAGATTTTATTCCTTCACTTTACTATTCCATCTGAAAATACTTTTGAGATTTCCCCACATACTCAATGTTTTTTTGAGAACCATCACCTTTATATAAAAATTTTCTGATAAATACATAAGAATAGAATTTATTTCATTTCAATCAACTACAATATTTGTCTTATCAGGAAAAATTCATCAGGGAATCATTCTCAATGAGTGAAAATCCAATCATACTAGCATCAACAACATCCTGAACAAGAGATATAATATATGGAATCATCCTACTTTTTTAACCAGGATAATTTTTTCTATAAAATGTAAGAATACCTATGCTATTGAAGGAATTGATATTTTTTATGAGAAGGATATAATAGGGGAACCTTCACTCTGATACTAATCGAATATTTAAAGGATCTAGAATAATTGGGAAGGGGAGTTGAATTAGTTGTTACCTTTTTAAAAATTTCATCTTTAGTAATCGTAAACCAGGAAACATGTTATAGTTTCTTCCTTGTAAACTTTTAATAAACTCAAGTAAATGTGGAAATATAAAAGTAAACACAAAACTCACGATTTACAAGGTTCATCCTTAGTGTGATAACCCACATACTTACCATAGCAACTCCCATGGTTATATGGAAATTCAAGATTATGAATAAGTGAATACAAATTCTTTCATCTCCCATTAGAAAAAATTATATCTTTCGATAGTAATGATTATACTGAGTCCCTCCAGTTTACAAATTTTTATGAAAAAAATTTATGCCACAAAAAAATGAAGAACTTAAAATTTTTCTACTCTATAATGATCCCTCTGGAAATTAGTGTCTGATCAGCCTCTGTCTGATCTTCCTGCATCTAATGTCATCAGTCTGATAACCTAAATCCAATGAAACTTTTTGAATCTTCACTAGAAACAATAATTTGGTTCAAATATTTTAATAGAATCTATAAAATTTTGAAAATATTCTTAATTACTCTATCTGATCATTTTAAGATTGATAACCCCTTGTTTGGTAATCTGAACTATCTCTAGTATGATCTTTGAATCAGAACCATTTTTCTGGAATCTATTCATTAGTAAAAAACCACTTTGGTTGTAAAACTCACTTCTCACAAAAAATATTCAGAACTTAATCTTTCTAACATGATTTAAACAGTGACTAAATATGATGGAGTGTGTACTTATATTTATATCTACTCCATTTGGAGAAAATTTTAGGAAACCAATTTCTTTTCCTGATCACTAAAATTCTAAAAACCTTGAATTTCAAATACATTTGATCTTAATTTTGAATATTCCAAATATTATAAAATCATTTGGTGACCTCTTAAAACGTAACTAATCTTTACAACTCTTCTCTAATTTCAAATCATTAGTAAAAATATAATTTTTTGGAACATCTCAGCCCATAATTTCATTCATACTTCTAATTATTTGGACGTAATTGAAATAGAAAACATAAACCATGAAAATAAATAAATATAATTTCCCACTTTGATGCTTTATGAAAACTGAAAATGGTTGACTACATTTTTGAAACTTTTAAAGAATTTATTTTACAACATTTATTGTATAATAACAACCTATTCCATTAAAAAATATTATTTTTATAAAGATTTTGAACTCTTAAAACCCTTTTTTTATAGTTATTTAGAAACTATCTCTATATGTTCATTTTCTATTCAATGCAGTGCAACTAGAATTTGATGACTTAATAGTGTCAATCACTCAGGTAATGAATCTATGTCTAAAGTTCATTTTATGGATTGGTGTCTACATCACGACTGATGGATTGGTACATGTATCTCAACCAATGGATCAGTATCTCCATCTGTTGCCTTTGATCAAAACATCACATTGTATTGTTTTGACAACTCTCTCTAGTCCAATCAGGTCTATCAGATAGAAAAATAAATATCTTTAATTTTTCATCATCTTTATCTTATTTCATTTACATTTTGAACACTAGAAAAACTCAAAACTCAAAAATTGAAAATCCAAACATTAAAAAAAAAATAAACGTCTAATTATTCTCTTCTGGTCAGGTGCATCTGATCTGATGAACCACATCCAATTAGAAAATTTTTATTTCTTCAAACTTCAGGTAATTCAAATATCTAGTCTGAAAATTTCTGTGTATGGTGCTTCTTGGTTTGATGAACTGTATCTAGAAAAATTCCACTTTAGAAACTCTAGAAAATCACACTTATCATTCCTTCTACATCTTTCATCTTGTATCATGTCTTCTTTATGATGTTTAAGAACTTTAAATAATATCAAAACATCGTCTGGATTGTATTTTAAATTTCTATGACTTCCGAACACTTTGAGTCATATAATCTCTTCTACTTTATCAATGTAATTTTCTGGAAACATCTATATTTATATCAAAATAAAAATCTAATGGGTTGTGTCTGATGGATTGTTTGATCGTGTGTCCAATCAAAAAATTTTCTAAAACACTTTATATATCCATATATTCACTAATGTCTCACCAAATAACTTATAAACATTTAGTAAAAAATCATTGACCTAATTAATAAAAAAATTCTTTCATAAAAGGATTGTTTTCGACAAAAACAAAACTTTGTTAAAAAAACATAACAAAGGATTATTAGGATCTGATACCAATTTTTAATTTCATGAAAGAGAATAATAGTGTTATGCTATCTTTATGATTTCCCTGAACTTTTTTACTGATTGTTAGTATTAAAACAATAGAGATAAACTATCATTAAGAAGGTCCTAGCCTTGATACCAATTGTTGGATCAAACTAACTTGAAGTATTACACTAGAGGGGGGATGGATATTCCTTTAAAAAAAATTAGAATAAGTAATCAATCAGAGTATTTTATTGAATGGATTAGCAGTTTGGTGAAGTGTTCATAATATAGTGTAATGGAAATTGAAATATGATCAACGTAATTTTATAGTGGTTGAAATCACCAAGATCCTAGTCCACTATTCAATACTCTCTATTCGGTGAGAAGATCAGTATCGACTATGGAAACTCAATTTTAATGGATTGATAACATGTTTATATAATTTCACTTTTATAATACCCAAAGGTGAAATGCTAACTTTTTTACTTGCGTAAAATCCTAGTCAGGCCTAACTTTGTTCGGGAGTCACAACAAAATATGACCTGGCATTTTTTCTAGAGACAAACCTAAGAACATTTCTTTTGGTTAGTAGAATATCAAATATCGACTTGATTTTGATTGGGAAAAGAATAAAATGATTCTTATTATTAATAACAGATAAAAGAAAAATAACTGAAAGAAAACAAATAAAACAATAAAAACCAGCAGAGATCAGAATATGTTGAAGATTTTATAGCTCGATAATATTTTATCACTACTGAAGTAATGAATGGAATGATTTATGTTGCTTCATTATGGTAGTAATGGAATAGTATTTGTATAATATCTTGACCATGTATCAAGAAAATTGTTCTTTTCATTATGTATTCCAAAATTCAATCAGTATTTCTTTGCACTTCATCCTTTGGTATCTATTTATCAACTAATCGACAATGATCATCATAGTTCCTCTATTCATGGGAGTTTCATAAACTCATCACTATCATTCAGTGGTTATAAATATTTAAAAATATTGGAACACATCATTACCATTTAATACATCCAGTGTATTAAATAATAATATTGCCTCTCTTTATTTCCTGCATTAAACTCATTAAAAAATTATAATATGATCGTTAGAATAAATAAGAATATTTAAAATAGATAAAATGACACAATTAACTCTCATAAAATTTCTATGATTAAATAATTAAAATAAAATAAAATAAAATACAGTATGAAATAAATAGTATGATTTTTTATATGTATTTCTATTTTCTTTTTTATTTAATAGTTTATAACATAGACATTATAATATATATTTATTTTTCAAATGAACAAAACAATTAAAACATATTAAATATTTTTACAGTTCATTAAAATATCAATATATCAATAAATTATATCCTTCTGAAAAAAATATTCTTTTGAAAAATAAAAAGAGTAATGAATTTACAATGTGACTCATAAGCCTTGCGGTTGATTAACTTACCATCTCATCAAGATGCACGATTGTTATATTGATTGGGTGAACATGTTTGTCATGTAGTCACTTAAAAATAGTCATGGTAGGTTGAAATTATGTCATGTAGTCACTTTAAAAAATATAACTCATGATCACTTTGAAATAATAACTTACGATCACTTTTGAAAAAATAATTCATGGTTACATGAAATTAACACATGTTCACTTTAAAAATTCTTTTATGGTAACTAAAAACATACCTTCATGCTAGGATAAAATATGGTTCATGTTAGGTTAAAAAATAACTTCATGGTAGGTTCAAAAATACCTCATGATAACTTTTCTATCTCTTTTGGTAACTTAACTAGCTTTACAATGACTTTGGATACACTCATGGAAAGTTTATAAATCTTTTTCATGGCAGCTTCAAATAGGCCTCATGTTAACTTCACAGAACTCATGTTAACTTTATATATCATAACTGCTAGTAGTTTTATCATTAATTTGAAATAGAAGGTAGTATACTGAAGGTTAATCTCTCTTACATGTAGGTATGTGCGGTTAAACTACTACGGACATTTCTCATGCGAGAAGAAGATAATACACTACTACTGTTGATAGAGGCTGATGTCATACTACTGTGTCCATGCTTTAGATACTTAAAATATAGAATTATAAAGAAGTTGAAACTAGTGTCTCTTGGACTTTTTAGTCGATGCATGGAGATATAGTGTAGAAACCTATGTGGATATGATCTACATAGATCATGGTATATCGCACAGATTAAGTAGCTCCCCTAAGACTACTAAAATGTAGGAAGAAGTGGTGTTTTTTTCTTCTAATGTCTTTGGTTTAAACATCCTACTAATCTTTTAGTGGTGGTAACTAAAATATCGTCATATTTAATGTTTGGTATTCATTTCTCTACAGTTGTTTTAATTTACCCGCAGTTTCTGTATGTTTCATTTTTGGAGTATTTAGCAGCAGTTTTGATTTTATTTTGAGGTATTTTTTAAGTAAAAAAATTAACCTAAAAATAAAATAGATAATATTAACTTAACCATTGATAATATATTTATTAGTTTTTATGTTTTGGGGTGGTTAATTTTAACTTCTGCTAATTATGATTTTCATTAATTTATTTAGTGGTGGTTCTTAAAAACCAGCCCTAAATATTACTCTTAATAATTTTTGAAAATATTTGATAAAAATATAAATATAAAAAATATGAAATGTAATAAACTAAAAAATAAATTTATAATAAATCCACCATACATACATCATTAATCATACACCCATAGTTATATATACATGCATCCAAAGTCAGCATAAACTCAGTTAACATTACTTCAATCCCCACAACCTCTGTCAACCCATACCTCAATCACCAATATATACATATAAAATATGTCCAATAAGAACCCATTCCAAATTTAATTAATCCTCATTAAATATTCTACATTCGTCTACCTTCACATCATCTCATCAACTAAAACTGATCACATCATCTCATCAAATGTAACAAAAAAGAAGATAGAAATTAAAACTAAACATAATAAATCAGAATTAAAATAGATTCATTGATAAAATTTAGACATACCACTGAAACTAATAACCATAATCACTATCTTCTCATGAATTTCATGGATCATAACGGTAAACCTCCTACCAACTTCTATCACCATTCGCCTATAATAAAAACTAGGGCATTTAAGAAAAGAAATGTGAAAGAGAAAAGATGGAATTTATTCAGAATGTTGCACATAATTTTTTTTTATTTTCTTTATCTTATAAAAAAATTAACATAAAATAAATAATATATTATGAAAACACTTCAATAATATACAATTACCTATTTAAGATACGATTAAACACTTGAAACTGAAAAATGGATAAGTATATAACATTCTAATTAATTTTTAAATCAATATGTGTTTTGATTGAAATTTAATTAATAAAAACATTTTACAGACTTTGATATGAAATCATGTCCTAAATTTCAAAAATAAATCATTGGTGGTTCTCCCATGATTTCACATCAATATGAGGCCATTTTCTACGGTTTTGACTATTACACACATGTTTTAATGTATTAAAACACTAAAAATGCATTCACGAGGATGTTGGAAAAACTATTACTCATAATATTGTTACATTGGTTCCTGCACTTTACAAATCAATATAAATTTAGTGTACTTTGATTTTATGTAAATCTGATGATGTCTGCCTATTTTTGACCCACCTGAAACGTGGCTTTGGTACCTTTAAAACAATTTACCGATCCATTCCAACCAAAAAACTTGTTGGATTGATGTTTTTTCTACATGTACAGATAAAAAATAACTCATTGATGGTTTTCCCATTATTTCATGTCAATCTGAGGTCATTTTCTATGGTTTTTAATATTACACGCACTTTCATGGGTTTTAAAACACTAAAAACTCATTTACGGGAATCCAAAGAAAACTATAACTCAGAAAGATGTGACATCATATCCTACATTTTAAAAATATACCTATGGTCATCATACCTTGATTTCATGTCAATCTAATGACGTTTTCTAGGTTTTGACCCTCTGATGTACTTTTTTAAAGGATTTAGTAACTTTAAAAACTATTTACCAAGTCATTTTGACCACACAACACATCCAATTGATGGGTTTTCTATGCGTACATGTAAAAAATAACTCAAGGGTGGTTTTCAAAGATTTCACGTCAATATGATGTCATTTCCTATGGGTTTTACCTCTACACACACATTTATCTATTTAAAACACTAAAATTTTTTTTACAAGAATCCTAGGAAAACCATAACATGGAATGTTGTGTCTTCAGTTCTTACATTTCAAAAATAAATATACTATCATTTTTTACTAATTTAATGGATATATGACATTATTTTCCTATTTTGACCCCCATAACACAAGTTTTAAATCCATTAGTACATTTACAAACTCTTTTCCAAGCCTTTCTGACCATGCCACGCATCAAATTGAAATGTTGTCTATGAGTACATGTCAAAAATAAATCAACTATGGTTTTCTCAGGATTTAACATCAAAATTAGGTCATTTTCTAAGGTTATACCATTATACAAACTTTTATGTGTTTTACAGCACAAAAAATAAATTTATAGGAATCCCAAAAAAATCGTAACTCATAATATTATTATGTCAATTTATAATAATTTTAGAATAAATATAGGGTCTTTTTCATCTTATTTAAATGTAATCTAATGATATTCTCTTGGTTTGGACCCCCCAGCGCATGTTTTTAAAGGCTTCAATACCTTTAAAATCTATTTACCGGGTAATTCTGCCAACACCGCATATCATATTGATTTGTTTTATAATCATACACTTAAAAAATAACCCAATGGTGTTTTACCCATGATTTAAAATCAATATAAGTTCATTTTCTATGGTTTTGACTGTTACATGCATGTTATAGTGTTTTAAAACACAAAAAATTCATTTATGGGTCTCTTGGGTAAATCGTAACTTGGAATGATGTCCCAACAAATCCTATATTTCAAAAATATTTCTACAGACTTTTTTCTCAGATTTCATGTCAATCCAATGACATTTTTCTATTTTTGATCCCCCAGAAACAATTCTTTAATGTCTTCGTTACCTTTAACAACAATTTACCGAGTCATTCTGACCACACTGCATGTCATATTAACATGTTGTATATGCGTAAACATAAAAAATAACTAAATGTTGTTTTCCAATGATTTCACATAAATCTATGGTTTTTTATATGGTTTTTACCATTACATGCATGTTTTAGTGTTTTAAAACACTAGATATGCATCTATTGGAATCTCGGGAAAATCAAGACTCATAGTGACGTGCTATCAATTCCTACATTTTAAAAATAAATCTATGATCATTTTAATCTGATTTCAGGTCAATACAACAACATTTTATTAGGTTTTATCCACAACACACATTTATAAAGGCTTATGTACCTTTACAAACATTTTACCAAGCAATTTTGACCACACCACACATCAAATTGATGTGTTGTTGGTGCACACATAACAAATAATAAAACATTGGTTGTCTCGGTATTTATCATCAATTTGTGGTTTTTTTCTATGTTTTGGACACTTAAACAAATATTTTAGTATTTTAAAACATTAGAAACACATTTTCAGGCATCCTGGGAGAATTTTACCACAAAATTCCTTTTGTTAGATCCTACATTTCAAAAATAAATCTACTGTAACTTTACTCTAATATCATGGAAAATTGTCATCATTTTCCTAGTTTTGACCCCTTAACCCACATGTTTAAAAGATTTCATACCTTTAAAAACTATTTATCATTTATTCTAACCACACTACATGTCTGATTGACATTTTTCTATGCGTACACATAAAAAATAATTCAAATTTTTTTTCCCATGATTTCAGGTCAATATGAGGCCGTTTCCTATATTTTGGATCATTACATTCATGTTTTAGTTTTTAAAACACTAATAGTGATTTTATGGGCATCCCGAGTAAACCATAACACAAAATGATGTGCTATTGATTCTTACATTTCAAAAATATATCCATAGTTATTCTATACTAATTTAATGGAAATAAGATGTCATTTTACTAGTTTTGACCCTCTAATATAAGTTTTTAAAGGCTTTGGTGCCTTTTAAAATTATTTACCAAGGCATTCTGACCACAATGTAAGTCAGATTGACATTATTTCTATGTGTACATGTCACTAGTAATTAAATGTCAGTTTTTCCATAATTTCACATAAATATTAGATCATTTTAAATGGGTTAGAAAGTTAAACTAAAGTTTAATTACATTAAAACAATAAAAACACATTTATGGGTATCCCTGGGAAATCATATCCTTAAATGACATGTTGTTGGTTCCTATATTTCTGAAATCAATCCACGGTTATTTTCCCCTGATTTCATTGTGTTCCGACATCACTTTCCTAGTTTGGACCACACAAAACATGTTTTTAAAGTCTTTGATACCTTTATAAAGTATTTACTGAGTAAAAACCAATAAAATGAGATAAAATTATTTTCAAACATAAGGATAAAGATATATAATTCATTTTTGACAAGTAGGAATCAAAGACACAGAAATCTGGAAAAATATGTGGTAAGTATGAATCGAATGGCATGTTATCAATATAAAAGTATCATTTTAGTTTTACTTATGGAATTTGTACATGTTCTTTGAAAATTTGTGAATGATGTATGAAATTTAGTATTTAGCTTGACATTATGATCTATAAGGTATTAAATTTCCTTGGGGACCATACCAGTCATCCTTTGAAATATAGAAATTATATCATATTTCATTTCCAACCACCATTTCTATCATGTTTTCCTATAAGAGTCGAGTTCTTTCACTATTTATTTCAACCCTGGATTTCTCTTTTTGATTATCAATCAACATACCTACTTGAACCACCACTAGGTGAATAAGTAACTGATGGCGACCCCCTACTAATGATATCTGATAGAGTAGTCCCAAAACCCATCCCCTATAAAAATTTGAGATTGCATAAAATTATTGCAACATCATCATTCTGAGAAAAGGATGATTATTATGAAGGGTTCTCATCCCAGACTTCTTGAATTTTACCCTGATAATAAAAAATATTAGCAATGTTTTTTAAAATACATGAACAACATAATATAATATAATTAATAAATTTTTCAATCCTATTTATTTTTATTTGATTACTATAAAAATATAATATTGAAAAATAACTTATAACAAAAAATAATTCTTAAATACAATTAATTATGGATAACTAGATATATCAAATGAATTCACTAAACCTCATTCCCAGTAAAAATATAAAATTAGTTTTTTTGAAAAAAAACAAAACCTCATTCCCCCATGACCCCCACTTCTCATTCATCCCTTCCTCATTCTAATACCCTAATCTGAATTCACCATCCAGTGCCATTTATCCCACCATGCATCCAACCCTCATCTATATCACTAAATCCACCATTACTCCACCACCATCTACATTTCCCTGCCTCCACACCATTTCAATCAAAATCCCTTGTCCCATATTACATCCACCCCTCATCTATTGACCAACTTCCACAACCCCCGCCATTATCGTTTCCACTACCCCGCCTTTGCACTGTCCCAACCCATATCCCATACATCCCTCCTAAACTTTGTTCTCTGAAATCCACTAACTCACCTTCATATACTTGTATCCCACCTTTACCCAAACTTAATTACTTATCATAACTACGAACCCAACGTTGGTACTACCCTACTTGTCGCTCGTCACTGCCTCAATTCTCCACTGGGAAGAAATAAAATCCCATAATCACAACATATATATATAAAAGCATGATTACATCCACCACTATAAAAGAAAAAAAAGGAAATTAATGTAAACACACATGCCTAGGGACTTAACCCCACAACATTCCCCTCACTCATCCAAACCCCTACCACACCATCACCAATAGTGGGGCATCACAACTTCGTACTTTGATCTTTATATATTTTTTGTTCTTTTTAAGGTGAAACAATATACTTTTTATTTTCACTATTAAGATCTATATAAATGTTTTTATACATGAAGGAGGGGTTTTAGCACATTATTCTTTAATTTCATCATTGATTTTACTCAAATTGACTCCAACAATTTTTGTATTAAACTAGATATTTGTTGTGTTTCAAATAAACACCCATAAAATTTTATTATTTATTAAATTTTTTAGATTTTATTTTTATTTCAATTTATTAATTTCTATAGTATTAGGTCATTATTTTATGGATTGTGTATGATATATAATATTTTTTTTGTTTTCCAAGTGTTTCATTTTGATATTTGAAATTAATATAAGGTAATGATTCATTGTGCATGATAATTTTCCTCCATAAATTATTTAATTATATGATTTTCAATATTAAAATGATAGTTAATTTTATTTTTAATGATATATAATGTGTTAATTATCTTATTTAGTTAATTTATCTATAATGTGTTGTTTTGTTTTTAATTGTAATTTTTAATTATATAATTACCTATGTTAATATATAGTGTTGAGTTATTAATTAGATAATAAAACAAGAGTAATGGTTTGAAAGAATAGGTAACCTAAATTTATTCAATGGTGGTGGATTAAATGTATCCCAAGTAAAAAAAATAACGGTGTTGGGTTTCATGGAACCCATGTATCCTCTAGGATATATATATATATATATATATATAAACCTAATTCATATCTTTTGAATTTTATTACATGTTATACTGTAATCATGTTTGAATAATGAGTAGATAAATCCTAAGATTGTTAGTTATCTTATTTATATTGATTATTTTTTTAGCATTCATCATAATGAAATATAAATTCATACAATAATTTTATGATTTATCAATTCCTTTATCGGATTTTAGATTTATTTTTGTGATTATGTTCAAAGTACATTTAATAATGTGTTCAAATTGTAAACTGGTGAACTTAAAATTTTCAATTATTAATTTCTAGAATATAAATTTTGTGTGTTAGTAAAAAAAATATAATATTCTATTTCATTACTATTCCTACAAATACTATTTGTAAAACTTGTAGGAATTTTATTGTACAAGATAATATATCTATTTGGTATGATTTTGGTTTTCTTCATGTCTTGACTCAATTTTCCTTGTTTAGGTAATTTGATTTTATTGGCATGATTACTTTGGCTCCATATACACTTCAATTATTTAAAAATACTATAATTTTTTCATTAGAAAATGATTTTTCAGAATAAGAATGTTTATTTATACTTTTTCACATTCATTTAATTTTAATTTGAATTAATATTTACTGAAACATATACATTCCACTTTTGGAATTATATTATATTATTTTTAATTTTGATGATACTTTTAATTTTTTTACCTTTTTGATCCTCATGGTTTTTTTATTTTACCATTGTACTGATCATTAAATTATTTTTATGTTCTCAATTTTAATGATTTAAGAGAAAATATCATTAGATATTTTGAGTGTTAATGGTTTGTTATTGAATAAGGGGTGGTGTGGGAGGCCAATAAATTTAATTCCATATTACACCTGGTTTTCAATTTTCTAAGTGTATTTTCTCTAATTTATACAAGAATTATTTTCTTCATTTTTTCATCTTTTTTTCATAATTTTTCTAAATATGGATATTGGAAAACCATTATTACGTACACAATCTTCTTTCCAAACCATTTTGTGATATTTTCTCCATATCATTATTTTTTATAATATTTGGTTTATTTATATGTTAATTATTTTTATATTTGGGGCTTGAGTTTACACATAAATTATCATCATATAAATGGTCCTCAATCATGATAGTATAAAACCAAAGATTCACAAACAAATTACATTTAAGTGAATGGATTGCCTCTCTAATATATTTGGAATAGTTTGAGGAGGTGATGTGTTGGACAAACCATTTCTTTTTCTAGTATCTATGTAGTTTGTGTTTGGTTCATATGAATATATTTCTTGTAATATGGGCATTCAATAATGATTAAATAAAATATATTAGGAAAATATAAAAATAGAAAATGTTTTCACGGATCTAGATAATTCTAGTCTTATCATAGTGTTTTCTCCCTTATAACAATATACATGGACATGGATATTGAATCATAAATTTTGAATGGTATATATTTTCATCATCATAGAAGCATTTGAATTTTTACTTCCATATATATGTTAAGTATAAAGTGTTATGTTACTCTACATAGATGTTTAAGGATTCCATGTGTTAATCAAAAAAAAAAAACAATCTATGTGATAACATGATCTCTTATTTTTGGATTTCTATCAAAAGAATAATGGTTTTTAGTGTTTATTACCACATTGAATACTGATTAGTGTTTGAAAAATAGAATATTATAACAACTATAGATGTGTCACAGTTGGGTTTCAAATTACAATGCACTATCTACAAGCCCAATTATAGATTAAAAAAATTATATATTTAAGATGAACAGGAAAAAAATCCAATACAGAGGACTTGAAAAGTATAGTTTAAAGATTAATGGTCTATAAATTGAATCTTTGATACACAGGTTATGTGGTGGAAGTTTATTTATTGGGGATAGAATTTATGTTATCCATAGTTTTTATTTATGATACAAAATATCCTATTAACCATGAAAGTTCATATCATTTTTCATTTTTCTTGTTCCTGATTAAATAAATCAACATAATGATAGATTAAATATTAAAAATGGTTCAAACATATCCATTACCATTTCAATCTTTCAAAATATTTGGTTGATTTTCAATTTGTGTTTTCAAATAAGGGTTTGGAGTCTGTTAGGTTTTTTTGTAGTTCACCACATGAGATTAAATTGAATGATAGGTTTTATTGGTTGAATATTGACACAAAATAATCAACACATGGGTTGACCACCATAAATGAAAAGACTGCCATTAATGTATTCATTACAAAAAATATTAAAAAATTAAATAACAATTTAATTCTCCCACTTTAATTATCCTTACCAATTCTTAATATGATTTTTTATTGAGCATAAATACATTATAATATGTAGTGTATTATTTGATAATAAAAGAAATTTTCTTCATTCCCTATGGAGTAGGTCATTCGACAAAACTACAAAAAATATTCCTCTTTATTTTTACTTATCTCCCAATATGTTTGAATGAGTATGAGAAAGTAAAAATTTGTACACAAAAAATTAGTATCAAATCAAGTTTGATTTCTTGGTGACAAATTGGAATCATTGTTTAATGTTCACTTTGGTCAACCCACAATCTTGGTGTAGACCCGCTTCTATAAGTGCTTCCACAAACCTTGATGCTACTATATATGAACTAGGAACTGGGGTCCACACCCATTAGGTTGCCATATGTTCCTAATAAATATTTCTTTGATTCACTCCAATCCTTGTATCTATAATTTATTGTTGCTTCATTGTCGAAAAAATGTTTTTATATTTTAGACTTCTTTTATTATTTTTTTAAGGTGGTGGAAGGACAACATAGAAAGGGGAGATCCTTTGCTTGTGAGAAAAAATCCTAATGGGGAAGAGAAATTCACAAATTGAAAAATATTGGGTATAAAATTTTTAGATTTTATTTATTGATTTTTTATTCGATTATATTATTCAAATATTCAATTTTATGAATTTTTATTATTCCAAATTCACTGGAAGCGTCTGTTTTTTGGGAATTTTGAATTGTCTTTTTTATAGAGAATATCCAATCTCAAAGTAGTATGGTAAAAATCATGCCACTTAAGGACATGATTAAATATAGACATGGTAGAATGATAACTAGAGGAAAATAATATAGAAAAATGACTAGAGGTTTCAAAAGAGTAAAATAATGATCAAAATAAAAAAGCAAGTGCGCCTATATGTGAATAGAAAAAAATAAGTGTTCCCATTTTCATCATAAATGTAACAAGAAGAGGTATTGTCCCATTATTTTAAAATTAATGATGAATATTGGGTGGAAAACTATGGATGATGATGATTAATCATTCCTTGTTTCCTCGATGCTCAACCATCAATAATGTTGGATTCTTGATTCTGGCTATTCATTTTACATGTTCATGATTTGATATTGGTTTTCAAGTATCAATGAGTTAGATGAAGGTGTGATTTATGTGAAATAACTATTGCTGCCACATGAGAGTTATTGGAACAATATGGTTGAGGATTCATGATTGTACCATATAACACCATAAAAATATGAGATATATAACATAAATGGATGACCTTATCTCTATAAGAGTTTTAGATATTCTTAGTTATGCAATAACCATTAAATATATAATTATAAGGGTTATCTGGGGTGAATTGTTTATGATGAAAGTTACTCATAAAAGTGTTTTATTTTATTTGAATTTTGAGACTATTTAAAATAGAGTATCTATATCAGAGAAGATGTATCCAAACACTTCTAAATTGTAGTATATGAGACTCTAACACACCAAAGAGAAATATTTTCAAAGATTTATGAAAAAATGTGTTTTGAAATGCGCTAAAATATGAAAAGTTCACTTCTAAAATAGTTGTGTGATGCATAAGTATACTAGAGATACTTTCTATACTGTAACCCATCACATGGAGAAAGCACTTTAAAAATCTATATTTATGTCTATGGAACATCTAATAATGCTTAATTTGGATATAATCATTATTTTTTGATATTTATTGATGATTAATCATAATATGTTTCAGTGTATTCCAAGAAACACAAATATGGATTTTAGATTTCTTCCTTAAATAAAAAAATATGATTAAAAATAGAAGGGTAAAAAGACCAAAATAATAATATCATATAAAATTGTACATTTAACATCACATCAACTCAAGAATATTTGTGAGGATGAAGGTATTTTGAGGAACTTTACAGTTATGGGAATTCTACAATAGAATGACGTGAAAAAATAGATTAACTATACACTCATTGAAAAATTATAGTGTATGTTATCTCATCTTGGGTTAAGAAAATTATTTTTGGGAAGAGTCATTTATGTATTCATTGCACATTGTGAACTAATTATCAACTTCTATAATTAATGGTAATGTTCAGATAAATATTTAGTCACGTGAAAATGCTTCTAATTATGAAAGACTACATATTTTTGGTTTCATTGATTATATTAATGTCATAGACTAAAATTTATATCCTAGATATGATAAAATTATATTTTTTTCATTAGTGATGGTATAAAGGATTTATGACTTCATTATCTAGAAGTAAAGAAAATATTTTGGAGTGATGACATCAAATGTGGTGAACGTATGATGGTGTAGATTATTGATTCTGATAAAGAGAAGGGTGTTTTAGACAATTTTTTTATTGAAGTAAAGAAAATTACACTGACAACAGATCATGATCCAGAATATAGAGTGTAATGAACATAATGATATCCTCACTAAGAATTTCCACTACAATTAGATAATAAACATCATGAGATTATCACCATTATTTTTTCGTGACAGATCATACAGATAAATTTTATGTATGATGATATAGTTTTTTAAGATATTTATGTAATATATGATTATTTTTGAGATATTTTGTATAGAAATGAGATAGACTGGTCAAATTCATCTATATAAGAAAAAATGAGTTATCTAAATCAAAATAAGACATGAGATTTTGTTCCCCCTTAGAAGAATAATTAAATAGTTTGGTGAAAATTGGTGTTTGTTAAAAAAATGATGGAACTGTCAAAAACAATATTTTGTAAAATGGTAGACATATTTCCAAGGTATATTCATAGAACAAAGTGATAAAATACAATGATGTGTTTTCTCTTGTTGTTAATAATGGTTCTATCTATGTTTTATGGGAATTGGTTGCACAGTTTAATCTATAGTTATCATAACATGAAGTTATGAATTTATTTCTTCATGGATCATTAGAGGAAGAGATATATATGATACAACCTGATGGGATTCATGTTCCATGACATGAGAATTGGGTTTGAAAATTACAAAATTCATTGTATGAACTAAAATAGTCATCGAGGAAGTGCTATAAAATATTGAAAAAATTGGGTTTTCAAATTAAAAAAAAATCATTTTATGGACTAAAATAGTCATCAAGACTATGGTATAAAAGTTTTAAAAATTTATGATGAATTGAAAATATGTTCTTATTTTCTTTGATCAGTGAGTTTAATTTAGGAAACATTGTTATGAAACATTTATCTACCAATTTTTATATATTGATTATATGTTGATTGAATATAAAAGTTAGGTGGAGATCAATAAGTTGACAGCTTATCTTCCCTTGGAGTTTGAGATGAAGGATTGTAGGGAGGCCAAGAAGATTCTCAAGGTGAAGATAGGACAAGATAGAGCTAAGTGCATTATTACAATCATCCAGATAGAATATTTGAATATGTTTCTTCAAAACATTAACATTGATGATATATCCAATCCATTTAGCACCCCATTGGAACCTCATTTCAAACATATAGCATTATTATCTCTAATGAAGGATTAAGAGTTTAAATAGATGAATCATGTTCCATAGACAAGTACGATGGGAGATATGATGTATTCAATGGTATGTAAGAGACAATATATTTCTTATGTTTTGAGAGTGGTAAGTTGGTACATGCATGACCCTGATAAAAGAAATTGGAAGGAAATCAAATGGATTTTATGGTGTATAAAAGGTATTGTAGATATTATTTTGAAACTAATGAGTGATAAAAGTGTTTGTATAATTCTTACTGGATATGTTGATTCATATTATGTAAGAGACTTTGACAAGTGAGGATTCACTACTAGTAATGTTTTCACGATGGTAGGAGGACTAGTGATTTGGATATGTACTCTATAGTCAACAATCGATTTTTTACTACAAGGATAGATTATATCATAGTGAAAAACGATTTGAAATAAGTTATCTAGTTACATGGTTTGATTTTAGACTTGATAATATTTCTGGAGAATGTCGATGATTTTTTTGAAAGCTAAAGTATTATTTTTATTTTGAAGAATTAAGTTCATTATAGTCGAAGCATGCATATTTATGATTGGTTCTACTTTATCCTAGAGAAAATCAATGAATGGTGTATCTTTCACTTAAGAATATCATGATGATTGGTAATTATAAAGAAATGTTGAAAAATTTGATTATAGTGATCAATTTCTAACACTATTTGGACTTGGTCAATATCTCTAATACCTGAGATGCCTACATGCATCGGTAAGGATAAAGGAATAACTATTTTAGCACTATCACATGGTGATATTTTTCATCAAGGTATTTGTTGTTGAATTTTGAAAAAAACACCCTATGGTTTGAACTCCATAAATGAAAAGATCTTCGTTCATTTCTTGACTAGAAAGAGAATTAAAACATGTAACAACCACTTATTTTCCCCCATTAATTTTCCTTCTTCTATGCTATAAATATGAGTTCTTATCGATGAAAAATGAATTTTCATCTACAGTATCCCATTGGTAATAAGTGATATTTACTACCTTTCTAATGTATTAGGTAATTCGTCTAAACCGGGTAAAATTCAACTCTATTTTTTTCCATTTCTCCTTGCATGTGTGCATGAGTTCAAGGGAGAGAGGATTCACACACAACAGATTGATAGTAACACATTATTATTTTAACTAACATAGAATCCTCACTTCTGATTATGTTTTGCTAATTTATTATATAATGATGGTTTCTAATCAAATCCAAAAAACCATTTTTATCATAAGGGGTGGTCTGATTAAATTTTAAACATCTTTTACTTAGTTTTTTTAATAAAGGAATTATCTAGTTAAATATAAAATTTACACATTAAGTGTGTCTTTGATAACCCTTATAATTACTTATAGACCTTATCACATATTATAAGTAGTTGCAAAAACTAATTGGTGTTTTTTATGTGTCTATAAATATTGTTATTGTTAAATTTATGAAGAAAATCACTTTATTTTAGTAAAATACAAAAATTTTTATAGAGTCACCATTCACAGGTGTAACTGTTATGTGTAGTTTCCAGTATGTGTTGTTAAATAGTAACTAATTTTCTATTATGTTAATGGTTTAATTTTTTTTTAAAATTAATTTTTTTAAAAAATTATTAACATAACTAGTCAGAATATTAAAATATAACTTTTATAAGTAATGTCACTTAGATTACAACTAGGGTTCCAATAAAACATGTTATAAATTGATGTAAAAAATTCTTAATTATATGTTGAATGTGTAATTTTGATTTGTTATATATTTATGTTATTTTTTTATTGTCCAGATTTGTTTTCATTTGAAAATTCTCAGTTCAATTTTTGAATTGGGATAGTTACTGTTCTTTCTCTAGTAAAGATCATTTGTTACATGCACTATATTTTTTAGGACATTTCATATTTGCGTACAGTAGTTTTCAATGGTGTTCATGAGTATCTTGATTCATTTTAATTTTATATTTTTTAAATTATATTGGACAAAATTAATTAAAAAGTACATATAGCACCTATCACATATGATAACTATTACTAAATACGTTCCACCTGTGTTTTTGTTAATGGTATTATTGTGTTCATATTACTGGTTTCATTGGTGATGCAAGTAGAAATCAATGATGTTACTCATTGTATTGTTGTTTCATGTTTTTAAATGGGTGTAACCCTATTTTAGTAGCACTTCACATTTATAATCTAGAAATATAGGACTATGAAACTGATTCCATTGGAGATATTTTTTAATTTTCTTCATTAACTCAAGAGGAGTGGGGTGTGGTCATTTAATGTTTTTCCGGTTGATGGATTTAAACGAGTTATCTATCCTCAATTTAAATGAAAAAAACACCATGATTTTAATTCTACATGTTCTTCCTTAATTTCAAATACATGTGGGATGGTTTTATATCTATTTTTAACTGGTTGAGCATGTGCAACATGGATCTAAACCAAGTTCATCATCATTGATTTCAATGTTGGAAGGTATGCATAAGGTATGCGATTCTTAACCCATACAACCCGTTAAATGGTTTATAATATATTTTTCTATTTAACCAAGATAAAATGATAGTTTTGATTCTTTAGATTGAGATGGGTATTTTCCATGTAGGCTTGTTCATGGTGATATGTAGTTTACAATTAATATATGGGCACTAAAAACTGATTTGTTTCATGAAAAATTGTGTGTTTGTGTCTGAAAGACCGGATGGTCTTGGTGATATATGAAGAAAGTAAAGGCAGTGAAGAAGTATATCCCAAAGACTATTTTCATACAAGTTAAGGGAACTAAACATTCATAATAATTATATTTGGACAAAATAATTCTCTAAAAATATTCATGGACTTGGCAAATAGAGTCTTTAGAGATTACCTAGATAAAATTATATTAATCTTTATCAATGATATTCTTATTTAATCCAATACCAAGAAATAACATGAGAAGAATTTGAATATTGTAATAAAGACCCTTTTGAAAGAAAATATCTATGCGAAGTATAGTAAATGAAAATTCTAGATGGATAAAGTAACATTCATTGGGATTGTTATCACCAAAAAGGGATATTTTTAACCATTAAAAAACATGGGAAATTGAAGGATGTCCAAGACCAATCTCTCTAATATAAATCCATATATTCTTTGGATTCTCAGGGTACAATTATCAATTTTTTAGAAACTCATCATGATTGTCAATCCCCCTAACCAATCTAACTCATATAGGAGTCTAATTTTTCTTGAATGATGAATGTGGGGAATGTTTTAAAGAGTGGTAGAAGAGGATTATAACTGAACATGTGCTCACATTACTCACCATTGGGGAATGCTTTGTGATATAAATTGATGCATCCAAAAGGTCATATCTTTCATGGTATTAAGCCAACATTTATAAGGGAAATAGTCTCCCACGTATTATCAACAAATGAAGAAATAGTATCATGTGTAAATAAGATATGTAAATTATTCTCTAAGTCCTAGGGCTTTTAAGGGAAGCAAGATAAGAAATAGATGGTAGAGAGAAAGATGGATAAAGGGAATAAGGGAAAGAAAGATTTTCCCATATGTGATAACTTTGGAAAGAATCACCTTGGTAAATATTTGAAGGGAATGAGAGTTTGTTATAAGTGTGGAGAAAAATGAAACCATGTACATGATTACAAGTGTAAGAAAAAGGTTTCAAATGTAAAATACTACATCTACAAGGAGTTGGGACACTGTGATAATCAATGTACCAATCATCAGAGTAAACCGAAAACGATGCTATTGGATAATAATCAAGTTATGATACTACCACAGATGAAGAGGAATGACTAGTGTTCTTATGTTGTTATTAAATAATTATGTCATTTCAGTGTTGTATCGATGATGTACCAGTTATATGAATTATGGGAATAAATAGGGATTGTACTGGAGTACTATTTCATTGGGGACTTTAGATTTTATGGTTCTATGAAGAGTGACTCAACAAAAAGTTAATGTTTTTGGAAAATACATGGTTGTAGGAAAGATAAACCTTAATATGGTCCTGATATTGAGGTAGTAATTTTAGAATAAGAGATAGTTGATATGGATAAATTATATTGTATATTCTTGACTACCTTGGATCTGATTAATGGTTTTTTTATTTCATCATTGTTGGAGTATTCAAAATTTTAGGAAATAAGGAATATATCTACTATTATATAAGGAATAATGGAGCAAGAATGTAATCAATAAGGTTTTATTGTAATTCATGGTGTTACCATGTTTTAAAAGAATACACGATGAAGGTATTCACATGTTATTACATGAAAAAAAAAGATCTTCATTGTGTTTACCTTCCTTTTAAATTTTGGACAGTAAGTTTGGACAAAATTAGTTTGGATAAGTCTAAAGGTTTTAATGGATTAAGTCTGAAATAGGAAACTATTGTTAAGGTTAAAGCATTTATTAAGATTATTTTTGGATTGTTATAAAAAGGACAACCCGGAGGTCGAGTGACAACCCGTCGCATCTGACAAGGCCGCGAGACTTGATCCCGTAATCGAAGGGAGAAAAAGGGCCATCACCTACTACTAGCCTATGTGATGTTTTTGTTTATATAATGTAGTTTATTTTAAATATTCTGAAAAATTAATTATAAATTCATTATATTTGGAACCCTATATGATTAGGATAAATAGAATATTATTGAATTCTATTATCTTTTGGAGTGAAAGATGAGTTTGTGGTAGGAATTAGTTGAAGGATGATACTCTACTTGCCAAGTATATTTTTTTCCTCTTATTCTATGAATAAATTAATTCTTAAACTTTAGGGAAGGGATATTAAAACCAAAATTGTTTTATCCTAATACATTATTTTTTGAACCGAATATATTTTAAATAATCATAGATTGATGGATTTGAGGCCCTCAATTTCACATTTTTTTGTGATTGATGACCTCAATCACTGCCTATAAATATTTATGTTTTCCCTCTAATTAGGTGTCTCGAATTTCCACCAATTTTCTTCAAATTTATATCATAATTTGTTGGTGACTTTTCATTTCTCTTTCCCTCTTATTAAGACTAAATTTTATTAACCCAATTTTCGATGTGGGTTTTCCAAAAATGTATTTTCTATTTTTAACCGTTTATTTTAGAAGAAAAATTTCAAATTGTGAGGATGCAATTTTTTGAAGGAGGTGAGAATGTCACACCCCAAGATTTCATAGTACGTTATCTCTTCAAAGTAATTCAATAACTTATGCAACGTGCAACATCGTGTTTGAGCGCACCACAACTTACTAAACTAGTCATTCAAAAAGAGGTTGTGAATAGTGTTAACTGAATTTTGAATTTTATATACTATATAAAATTTTAGATTCCATATTATGTGTTTCTTAGACATAATATAAGAAAAAATTCATTTTTTCAGCTAAAAGAAGTATTTTTTTAAAAAAAATGCAATTTTACAACCTTTTAATGGAGAACCCTTTTTAAATCCAATATTTGACACTTTTATATATTCAATTGAGTGAAATTAAATTCTTCTTTAGAAGCTCGACATAAAAATTAATTTTGGATATATTTTTGGTACTTTTCTGATAATTATCATATTTTTATGAATAGTGAAAAATACAAAATTTTAATTAAAAACAACTTTTTTAATCGAAATAATTTATAGTGTTAAATTATAAATTTGAATGGTTTTTATGTTTCATTATATTATATTTTTATCATTTAATATAATTTGTTTCATTGGATGTAATTTTACATTTAAACTGGATATAAACAAATGTCAATCTTTTGATAGTTATTATATCTTAAGAACCCTTTTTGGTTTTGACAACAGGAAATAATTTTAAATTAATTAATGAAACATCTATGTTTTGAATTTGGAAAAATAGACTTCATTTTCAAATTAGGAATATCAAAATTATCTTAGGGTGAATTTTTGGTATTTTTCTGAATATTTCAATATTTGATGAATAGTAAAAAACATTGTGTTATTGTTTAAAACCGACTTTTTATTTAAATAATTAATTATTTTATTTAAATTTATTTTAGGTAAAAATAGATACATAATAACTATATATGTTCAATTTAATTCATTGGATTCATTTTATAATAATATTAGATATATAAAATTTTATTGAATTTTTTACCGTCTTTTACCCACCTTCTAGGAGCATTTGTAAATTTGCATAAAACATAATTCTACCGTTTATGTGAGTTTAATTTCGAAAATCTGAGAGATACCGTTGATATCAGTAAGTAAAATTTGGTTCAACAAGATGAAAATAATTTTTGGTGAATCTTAACTTTTGACTTTTATTTACCACGGTTAAAAGTAAATAGGGTAATTAAGTGTAAAAATGATATTATAATTATCCTAAAACATGTCCTAATTCTATTGGATAAATGTAATTCGAAGAAAAACAACCTTATGAATAAAATATGATCCTTTAGGTCCACTTGGATTATATTAGGACATTTATTATTATTTAATTTAAAGAAGAGTTAAAAGTGTTAAATTCAAGTATTCATAACTAAAACATTTTTAAAATAGGGTCATACATAAAATAAATTCGACTATAAATATTCATTAGAAAACTAAAAATATTTCCTACATAATGGTATTTTATTTATAATTTTTATACATTAAATAACTAAATTTATTTATGACACAATGATGATGCAGTAATTACCTTATTAATGAAGGATTAAAATAATTGATATTATAAATACCCAAATAAATGTAATTTGAGAAATTTGATGAATTACAATAATTTTATAGGTTAATATGACATGTTAGTGTTTATTTAATCAATTTTTTTCTATTTAATCATACTGTTATGATTTAAAAAAAACAAATACCATATAGTGTCAAAATTGACATAAAATAGTTTTTAAAACAAATACTATATTATTGGTTGATATAATAATCATAAAAATATAATGTTATTCCAAAGGTCTTAAATAATATTATATATGTCATTAATGAACCACTTTTGGTTATCTTGGAATATTAGAGTGAGTTTATTAAACATATACTGTAAGAATATAAGAAGACACGGTAAAAGTTAAACTTTTTAACTAAGAGTTAAATCTAAAAGATAAGGTTAAAATGGTAAACTAAACTTGTATAAAACATATTGGTAGAGATTATTTAGACCCATAACCACATAAGTCTAGAAATAAATTCATTTGGAGCCATTATAAACTGAATATGATTGTATAATAAATTAATACTTTAATCGTTTCCTAAAGTGACCCTCACCCCTCTTATAAAAAGTCACTTCCACTTCTCTCAAAATCACACCTCCAAAGCCATTTTTATCTTCCAAAACATGCCCAAATCTCCTAAAAAATTCAATAAATTAAACCTAGAGGCCTTACCTTGAGCAGAAATCCATCCTAAAGAGCCCTTTTGTTCAAATCAAAAGGAATCACCCGAAGAAGAGGTAATAATTTCACCACCCTTTTTCAAAGTTCTTTTCTTCTTTCACTTCCTCTTTTTTTGTTATTACCAAAAAAATAATAATAACTCCAGTACCTTTAACATACTGTTATGTTAATATAAATATGGCACAACAATATTCATTATTCTATCCATTCTATGAATAATAATGTCATCATGCGTTCGTACGTACGGCTTACCGTCTCCACGTCGTGGTGTAATTTGTTATTCAGCACTATGTTATTTGGATGGATATAATGGTGAGTAATATATATATAAATAATGAAAATAACATGATAATTACTATGTAAAATTAATATACCATCCAATTACACACCTTTTAATCATTAAGGAAATGATATTGTTGCTCGTGCATACGTACGGATTACTGTCTCCACGACGCGATGAGATTCATTTCCATGTTCACCATTCATTGATGATTATAAAAATATATATTATTAATAAGTATGTAATATATGACATAATAATGATTTTGGAGGTATATATATATTTATATATATTTATGTATTAATGTACTTACATATATTTTATTCACTTAGTTCCTTTCAATATGATATGAAAACAGAAACAACGTTTATGCATACGTATGGCCTACCGTCTCCATAAACGGTGTTTTCCATTTCATATATCTATATATTATAAATATTTATATTCTAAATATATATGATATATAAATCAAGGTTTATATTCTGGAATTTATTAAATCATGATCTAAATGATATGATCAAGAATAACAAGTTAAAACTCGTACGATAAAGAAAGAAATTATTACCCAAAATGTTAATTTAACATGAAAATACTTATTAAATGGGTAGTATAAAGTCATAAATGAATCATTTATGATATAAAAGAGATACTAATATGGTTCTGGTATAATTTAATAACATACAATGGTCATTATACAAGAGGTTAAACGTACCCTCGACCAAAGGAAAGTGCAAGGTAAAGGTTAATTCCTCAATAACATTATTATCCGAGATTGTTTATGTGTAAGTTTTTACTAGGACATATTTATTATCCATTTCCATGTTTCATAAAATATTTTTCAAAAGGATTATTTTTAAGAGACTATTTAACTAAAACATCATTTTAAATGGTTTAAATATTTATTCTTCTAAATCATTCTCATTAATGTCCATGTTTTCAAAATGATTTTAAGGATTTATTTAAATGGACATGAATATTTTAAAATGTTAATTACTTTCAAAAAGTTTCAAAGTGGTATGGGACAATTTTATTGAAAAATATATTTTAAATGTCTTAATTTATAAATTGTGTGACTTTTAAATAATTTCACGAAAACAGGATATCTCCCTCAAAGAGTTTTACAGATCGTTTTCAACTGTGTCAACATCCTTTACTGGATATTATTCTTGATTATGGTTGATTTATTATCATAAAATCTACCATATTGTATTGAATGAGTTGTTATATGTTTGACTGTTGATGTGTTATTTTTATACCATTCATGGTTTATGGCTAAAGTATTGACATTTCGTATTCTAGTTTTAATACAAAGGTTTATGTTATGTTTTGACCTTTTCATATGAGGAATGTATTGGACTTAGTAAGTGATGGGTGGGGCCCCCTATAGCTACTCGGGGCATTGGTAGGTCTCATGAGACTATTAGAGGTGGAATAGGTTGAGGCCTTTCCCAATTTGATATATGGTTTTAGCCAAGGCCTTAATCATTTTTAGACGTCTTGGCCGAGGCCTTTACAACATGTTTCAAAATTTCTAGCATTATACATTCCCTCATTATGAAATTAGTTATTACATGTGATTATTTGACCAGTAGAATATTCATGTGCATGTTTATATGTTAATGTTTGATTTATTTTTGCCATATTATGTTCAAGTTTTTTTTAAAAAGTTGTTGTTTTTATTACACATCTTTCCTTAAAAGTTTATAGCTTCCGCTAAATTATTTACCCTTACTAAGCATATGAGCTCACCCCTTTCTTATGTTTTATTTTCCTAAGATGAAAAGAATTATTTTATGATTAATATTCTGGAATATTCTATGGGATAGTCTAAGGGATATGAATGTGTCCAATGGAGACAATTTTGTTTTATAATGTAATGTAAAACTTATGTACGTAATCTATTTTCCAAGACTGCTAAATTGATCAGTACTTCGGTACTTGATTCCTAATAATCATGCCAATGAATTAAAATAATGCACCAAATCTGGGCTACTAGGGTGTGGGTGTTACATATGTGTATCTTTCTTTATGAGATATCTAAAGAAAAATATATTATATTACACAGTGCATGTTCATAGGATGATTTTCGATGATATGACTATTCCTTATCTCTTTAGGGGCCTTGATGGGTTCCTAGACTCCACTCATGGTATATCAATATTAATCACAACTAACGAGAAAAGGGCCTAGATGGTCACACACAATTTCATATTTAATAGCCATCCCTTTTCCGGTGAATAGGTATATATGAAATGGTGGGCCCCACCATTGAGGTCCGAGATTTTTTTGAGGATACATGTTCACCAATGAATAAATAATTTCATATTAGTCAGTTTTAGAATTATTAGTAATGAAGTTATTTGTTAAATGTATTTACAAGTATTAAAGTAAATAGATAGAAAGTATTATATGAAACATTATTATTTTAATATTCATGGTTCATTTACTATTGTTTGGAATGACGAGTTGAGTTAATGAATTGGTTTAATGAAATAGTATATTTACTATATTAAAAGAAACTAATAAAAATATAAATGACATTTGTGAATCAGTATAATAGTCATAATACATCGTTTATGGTTTATTTAGTGGGTAATAAATATTCGAGGGTCGAGGGGCCATTTCTAGGTAATTTCATAACTCACTATGTATAGGAGAGAGGCTCTTGCATGATGACGACTCACTATGATATCTTGAGAGATTCTCTCTCCTCTAATTATTTATAGAGATAGGCTCTCAATCCAAGTGATTAGATCGATCTCTCTATCACATGTCATAAGAATGATGATGCGGTGATCATTGGGATGTAAAATTCATCGTCAGATCTCTTTGTTGGCATCCTTAATTTGATGATCGATTCTCCCATATATTTTTGGAGTGTTTTTGGATTATCTAGAGGAATTTTAATATGGATTATTCGAGCAGTGATCACTTGCAATGATTGGATGAAAAACACGCACTAATAGAATTTTTAGGTTTTGGAGGCCCTTGGAACGGGTGAGAACCAATGGCAGTCTATATAGGGTATCAATAGTGACCTTCATAGGCAGTCACATGGCTTAAAAAATTTCATGACTCCCTCCCCCCATCTTCCCTTGTGCTCTCCCTCAAGAAACCCAATGACGTGCCCATTCCCTCCCTCGTCGTACCTCCTCCGTCGCACTACCTCCACTTCTGGCTCACCTCCACCACCTATTATCTCCCTTGATACACCTGCCTCCGCCTCCGATTCACCTACGTCGCCCTTCCTCTCCATCATCGCACCTCCTCTGGCTCATCACATCCAACTGACCTCCACTGCCCATCCTCTCCATTGCCGCACCTGTCTTTGCCTCTGGCTCATCTCTGCCTCCGTCCTCTCCCTTGTCACAGGCACCGACTCTCTCTCCATCCCTAACTCCCCTCCTCACCTCCCCCTCCACCTCCCTCGCCCCGGCTCCCTCTGCTTGTGCCTGGCCTATTTCCACAAATTGTCACTTCCATAACAAATTGGTATCAGATTTTTCACGCTATTAAGTAATCCCTAATTTCAGTTATAGGGTTTTAATTTTGGGCACTTCCATCACAAATTTACACTTCCATCACAAATTGATTTTGGGAACTTCCATCACAAAATTATTTCAGCCACTTCTATCACAAATTATATATTTTTTGATTTATTGGGAGGCATTAGCTTAGTCGCTAAGGTTGATAGTCCAAGATTGGTATTTGATGATTTTTTTTTCATGCACCACATGCTCATGTAGGTTATTATGTTTTAGTTCATTTTTGGGATTTATAATTTTTATATCTATAGTTATAGATTTTTTATATGTTTTGATTATATCATATAAAAATTTATGCATTATGATATTAATGGATCACAGATTCCTTAGTCTCCATGTTGGCTTGCTCTATTTAAAAATATATCATTATTCATAACAAGAAAGGGTGTTGGATGAGTCTTCCTCTTGTTTAAACCTTCAAAAAGATCTTCTTTTTTGAATCTGTTTATTCCATCTTGGCCTCTTATACTTTATTTTTTGGAGTGTTTTAAAAACCCCAAGTGTAGGTAAGGGCCCTACATAACTGTTCTTTATGTTTTCCCCTAAAGATCGCCTATAACATGTGTATATCCTGAATATATCGGGATTTTAAAATTCTACATAGAAGAAAACCCTACGGTGTATATAGTTCACTATAGAACAACCTCCATCTCATGTTTAATCATCCATACATGGCTATGGTGTATCATATGCTTATTGATGAAAACCATCCTTCATATCCCATCCCTTTGTTATTCCAAATTATGCACCTTCATGACGTAGCCAAACCCTATGCTGAATCCCTTATCCTTACCCCATAGCTCATTGTCCTTCTTCCTTTACAATGATGCTGGCGAACCCTTCATGTTGTATCCTCTTCTCAAGAAACACCAGCTAAAACATGGTGTTGCACATATTGACACAAATTTATATCTTTAGTTTAAAAATTTTGGTATCTATAAGGTTAAATACAATTCTTAATTTTAGAAATTAATTAATTATATATATATATATATATATATATATATATTAATTCATATTTCTCAATATCTCCCTTAGTAATCATCACTAATAGGGTAACAAGTTTGTCTTCTCAGTACCTAGAATGGATTTAACTATAATTTTTCTCACTTTTCCACAAGGATCAATTGTGTGGGGTTAAATAAATAAAATTCTTTAGAAAAAATATGATAAATAATTCTTTATTAATTTATTGATAAACCCGAATTAATTAACCAAACTATTTACTATTAATTTAAATAATGAAAATAAATGTAACCTCACCATGATTAAATAATAATCAGAATTAATTGAAAAATAAGAGAGTAATGAATTTATATCAAGTATGTTGTTCCCCACCACATAGCTCCATGTATCTCCTATTTTATATTTCATCTTCTTTTAACTATAGTTTTTATGTTATATTACCAAATCCCAAAATATGTTTTCTGAGTAGTTTTATAATAATACTATGTGCTACCTTACCCTCTAAATTTTATTTCAAGACTTCAAAAAAAATTATAGGTTCTATGTTCATGCCTTCCAGATACCATAACATTATTTAATTACATTGTACATGCTCATGGTTACATGTCCATGATTATCTTGGATTCCAGTTCATCCAGTAAAAATGTTCACTACTAGAAATATGATAAAATGTGGATGGGGGAATTCCAAACATCCATTGATGATCTCTAATGGTAGGTATTGGAGACCTCTTATTGTAGTCTCTTTAATTTTAATTGTTTTTAAAACCCACATATCCCAATATTAAACCAATCCCTAACCATCTCCTTGGAATGTAATCATGTGTCTCCCTCCTCCCATTATTGTATCCAACTCTTCATCCTCACACTCCATGATCACATAGTCAAAGCATCATCCTATGAGAAACTCATCTCAACTTAATTTCTGAATTTCTTTCATCACCCTCTCTCCTTTTCTTCTACTCCCAGTAACTAATTCACACTATCACTTAATCACCTTTACTTATCTTCACATATAGAACCTCATGTCACCTCATCCTGACCCTCATTCACACATCATCACTCTTCATCATATTCTTACCGAAATTCAAACTCGTTGTCTCCCTCACTTATCATTGTTCACTATCAATGATTTATCTTGTGCAGAAACCCTTCCAATATGAAATTTTTTCATAATGGATACTTAATTCTTGTATTTTGTTGTTGTTTTATTGTGGTTTTTCTGATGTGAAATTAAAAATGTTAGTCACAGTAACTGTCACTATCCTCCCATTCAATCCTTTATCTCTTCCCATAATTGTGCCTCTGTCATCCCATGCTCCCCTACCACTCATTGCAAGATGTTTCTATTTTTCAATACCTGGTGGATAATTTTTTTGATCTTAAATACTTATCAACAACCCCCACTACCATGATATGTAACACCACTACAAATTTGGGCTTAAATCCCCCAAGAATGGGGGACCGCCTTTGGTGGTCACCGCCTGTCCTCTCCCATCCTCTACCTCCCATCCTCCGCTGCCCGTCCTCTCCTGCCGCCCGTCCTCCACCACCCATCCTCTCCAATCCTCTCCCATCCTCCACTGCCCTCCTCTCCCATCCACTCCCATTCTATTCCACCCTTCCTCTCCAGTCCTCCGTCACCCGTCCTCTCCCATCCTTCACCACTCATCCTCTCCCTCCCCACACACATGAGCTCTTGCATCTGAATCCAGCTCCGGCTTCCCCTCCCTCGCACACTTCCTCAATTGTCAAACCTGACGCTTCCCTTACTCTACCTCATCTCACACCTCCTCCACCCGTTCTCTCCCTCATCTTTCCTAAACCACACCCATGTCACTCCTGCCTCTGACACCATCTCCGCCTATGGCTCCCACCTCGGCCTTCGCTGTAACACCCGAGATTTTTATGAGTAATATTTTGTTTTTATATCATCAAAGGAATCTTTCACTACACACTTGCTTGGCTTACTTTACACGCAATCACGACCTTCCTCGATAGCTTGCGTCGTACGCAATACCGAGTTTCACTAAACAACGATATGCTATTAAAATATTATTAAAACTAGCCGTTATGAATAGTAATAACCACTTTTTGAAATTTTATAAATTTTATTTTTCAAAATGGACTTCATTTTTGGATTCGGAATATCGAAATTAGCCTAGGGTGAAATTTTGGTATTTTTCTGAAAACTTTCAATTTTTGATGAATTGTGAAACCATTAAGTGGTAGGTTAAAAACTGAATTTTGCATAAAACTTAATTTTACCGCTTCTGTGAATGGAATTTCGAAAATCTGACAGACACGATTGATATCAGTATGTAAAATGTGGTTCAATGAGATAAAAATAATTTTTTGGTGAATAGTAACTTTTTACTTTTTTTACCACGGTTAATAGTAAATAGGGTAAATAAGGGTAAATATGATATTATTATTACCCTAACACATGTCCTAATTCTATTTGACAAGTTTAATTCGACCAAAAACAAACTTAGGAATAAAATATGACCATTTATTCCCACTTGGATTAGATTAGGACATTTATTATTAATTTATTTAAAGAAGGGTTAAAATAGTTAAAATCAAAGTTTAATAAGTAAATCATTTTTAATATGGGGTTATACATAAGATAAATTCGACTATAAATATTCATTAGAAAGATAAAAAGATTTCCTACATAATGGTATTTTATTTATAATTTTTAGACATTAAATAATTTAATTTATTAATGACACAATTATGATGCAGTAATTACCTTATTTATGAAATATTGACATAATTGATGTTATAAACACAAAAATAAATGTAATTTGAGACTTTTTATGAATTAAACAAATTTTCTAGGTTACTATGATATATTAGTGTTGATTTAATCAACTTGGTTCGAACATATAATTCTGTTATGACTTTCACAAAAATAATATATCAAATAGTGTCAAAATTGAAACAAAATAGTTTTTAAATCAAATATTATATTATTAATTGTTATTTTATTCCTAAAAATCTAAGGTTCGGCCAAATGACTTAGATAAGGATATATATATTAATAATAAACAATTTGGGGTTCGTTTGGCATGTTATAGTAAGTGTATTAACCATATAGTGAAAGAAAACAAAAAGACATGGTAAAAGTTAAATTATTTAACTTAGAGTTAAATCTAATTGATAAGGTTAAAATAATACCCTAAACTTGTCTAAATCTTATTGGTTGATAGGATTTCGACTCATCCCCACTTTATCTTCGAAATAAGACCCTTTGGAACCATTATAAACCGATTTTGACTTTAATATAAAATAATAGTTTGAGATATTCCTAAGGTGCCCCTCTCCTCCCTTATAAAAGGGCACCTCCTCCCCCTCCTCCTCACACCAATTTGAGCACTCAAGCTCGGACAAACCCTGCCATTTTCTCCTCTCCACTTCCCTAGAATAATCCTAGAGGTCCTGGTCTTCTTCAAAGACCAATCTTAGTTCCCTATGTGGAGGATTCAAAGAGGCGTTCCAAAGAAGAGGTAATATCCATTACCGATCTTTTCAATTTCTTTCTTCTTCAACTTCTTCTTCTTTAGTTGTTTCATGATAAAGTAATAACATCAGTATTACTTACATACTGATATGTTATTATAAATATGAAACAACCCTAATTCACCTTCTATCCATCCTACGGAAAAATGAAATCACCGCGCGTGCGTACGTACGGAATACCGTCTCCACGCCGTGGTGTAATCTATTTTCCACCATCACTTTACAAGGATGGGTATAATGGTGTAATGAGTAACTATTTATGATTATTATAAAGTAATATTGATACTGAAATAATATATATATACTCCAATACAGTTCCACGATCATAGGAACGATATCATCACTCGTGCGTACGTACGGAATACCGTCTCCACGATGTGATGCGACTCGTTCTACATGATCATCATTACATACTAATTATATAAATGAATTGAATGAATAAATATGATATATGTTACACTAATACCATTCTGGATATAAGGTATCTATAACCTTAAAAGAAGAATAAGAATGTATTCAGCAAAACACGCATAAGAACAAAAGGCAATAAAGACCCGAGTAACAAGTAACAATGAAATATTACTATCAAGAAGATAAGAATATGACCATATATGATATCATATCAATATGTATGATTCTGGAATAAGTCAATAACATTATTTAAACCATTATACATGAGCTTCGGACACGTACAAAGCAAATTGGACCTAAGGTAAGGGAAATATCACAATCTCATTTTTATCTGAGATTGTTTATACTTTGGTATTTACTGGGGTGTATTTTATCATCCAAATCCATGTTTACTCAATATGTAATATTATTTCCATCCACATACAATTTTTTATTTCCAATTTTACCCTTCGGTGAGTTTTTAGTAAAGGATATGAAAGGAATCTTTTGTCGTTTTTCGTACGAGGTACTTTTTGACTTTTCCGACAAAAGTACGAAGAATGTTTTTTTTTACTTATACGGCATGAATGGATTTTTAAAACATTATTTCAAAGAAGCTTCCTTTACAAGTTTTCAAGTTTATTTTTAATCATCTTATTTTATTTTAAAGTTGTATGACATGTTATGAAAGGAAAAATGTTTTTGAAGAAGAAAGGATATTTTCCTCAAGAATGGAGTTCAAGTGTTTTATCAAAATTATTTTCCATCTAAGATAATAAAGGGTTCTGTTTTTATCCCTATTATTACATTGATTTGATCATGTTGTGATGGAATTATTTTTATGAATTCCTTTATCTTATATGAATTGATTTATGATGTCATGATGTTTCAAGAATCCCATTTTTGTTACATGTGTTATGCGATGATGTATATTTTATGATTATGTGGCACACATAAGAAAGGATTCATTATAAGATGGGTGGGACCTATATCTCCCTCCAATACATTGGGTAAAGATTTTATATCTCATGAGATAGACATGGCTGGAATGGTAGGTTATACCGGTTCAGTAAAACAGGACTGGAACGAGGGTGACTCGGTTCAGAAAGGGACTTTGTCCACTAAGATAGTCTTGGCAATGAGTCATGACTAACAAGAAATGATTTTCCATGATTATGTGTGCATGCCACAAAGTTTCAAGTTTGATGTTATGATTATGGGGATCTCATTTTCACTTCTATGATTTATTCCATGTTAAGATATTATGATCTCTTTTGCAGGTTTTGATTTTCAAAAAGATATGATATGATTTTTATTTCCTTTATTTTCCCTTGCTGAGCATTTGAGCTCACCCTTTTATGTTTTCTTTTCCCCAGGACAGGAAGATGGATATTAAGTAGAATATGCTAAAAGGGACCCTAGATATGATGAAATAAATGGGAGACACTGTAGAAAATTTATGAACCAGTTGTTTATGTTTCCCAGTTTCTAAAGACACTATACCTATATGGTCCTTTGTGGTTTTGTCATATGTTGTAATAAGTTTGCTTCAATTTTGAAGTATTAACAATGTATGTAAAGTATGGGTCGTTATAGTTGGTATCAGAGGAAAGGTATAGTCAACCTTTGGAAACTAGGATGTGAAAGCCTTAGTAAGAACCCTAAGGATAAGTCTAAGCATAGAACACAATATTAGTGTTTTAGAAATGGCCATGAATACCCTAGGATAAGACCTTAAGTGTGAAATTTTATTCTTGATTATGTGGTTTTCCTATTATAATTAGTGTTGCTCACACTATTCTTCTTGGTTTTAGTCAATGGATGGAACCCGAAGGAACCGTGTTAATGCGGAATACGATGGGAAATGCAATGATTTTCCCCCTGAGCAACCAAACGATATGGGAGCTGGAATGAAAAATCTTATAGCCATGCTCACACAACTTTCTCAAGCTATGAATCATGCAGGACTTCCAAACGAGCAAAGGAAGGAGCAACATTCTGTTGAATCCTTCATGAGGCAGCGTCCACATTCTTTCAGTGGGTCTACTGATCCATTAGTTGCTGAACAATGGATTAGTACTACTGAAAAGATATTTTCAATTCGTCAATGTTCTGAACATGATAAAGTCATCCTAGAAGTGTATTGTTTGGAAGGAGATGCTGATCAATGGTGGAATCTTATTAAGAATATGCAAAGGGATGAAATTGAGTCTATGGAATGGGACGAGTTCAAGAACTTATTTTTCAATAATTACTTCCCTTGTATTCTCCGAACAAAGATGGAGAAAGAGTTTCTTGAACTGAAGCAAAGGGATAATGAATCTGTTGGTACCTATGAAGAAAATTTTACAAGACTTGCAAGGTATGCTTCTGGTATTATTATCCAACCTGAGAGTAAGATCGATCGATTCTTTAGTGGCTTAAAACCAATTCTTCGAAGGGCGTTAGCCATAAGAGACTTCAATAGCTACGAGGAAATCGTTCGATGTGCTCTCAAAGTCGAGATGGAGATTGGAATAACCCATCAGTCACATGGGTTTGATAAGAAGAGGAAGATGGAATTCAAAGGAAAATCTAAAGAGCACACTGAAGAGAAGATTAACTTTCCCTTATGCTCAAAGTGTGGAAAGAAACATGGAGGGAGTTGTCTTAAAGGGACAAGTAAATGTTTTAAATGTGGAAAGGAAGGTCATCGGGCATTTGAATGCCGCGATAATGGGAAGAAGATGTCTAATGATGCAAACAAAGGAAGGGATACACAGAATGAACCTACTACACTTCAATGTTTCAAGTGAAAGGAGATGGGGCATTATGCCAATCAATGCCCAAATCCAATGGTTGATGATGATGGTCGACGTCAACAAAATATTAAGGCTAAAGACAAAGTAAAGTCACATGCAATTTCTATCAGCGATGTGGAATACGATAACAAAGTGGTGAAAGGTACACTTACCATCCACTCTAAAGTAGAAAATGTTTTATTTGATTCTGGATCCACCCACTCTTTTATTTCTGAAAAATTTTCTAAGGGTATCACCGTATTACCTCAACAATTAGATGTTGAGTTAGCTGTGACAACACCTAATGGCACAACAGTCGCATCAAAAGTTTATAATTCTTCTCTGATCGAAGTTTGTGGGAAAGTGCTTCCTGCAAATCTTGTGATCCTTCCTTTAGTGGAATTTGATGTGATTCTTGGCATGGATTGGCTTTCTCTACATGGAGCTCATATCAATTTCCAAAGAAGGGAAGTCACATTTCATATTCCAGATCAATCTACGATCGTCTATCGATGCAAGGATGAACATAACCTTCCAGTGGAAATTTCTTCCATCTTAAGGGTATTGATTCCACTAAATGAAGGTTATTTATCTCAAATGGTTGGCGAGAAACTCACGATTAAGAATATGCCCATTGTACGGGAGTTTGATGATGTCTTTCCGAAGGAATTATCGGGTCTTCCACCAAATCGTGAAGTTGAGTTTTCAATAGAACTCGTACCGGATGCTTTGCCTATTTCAAAGACACCATATAGAATGGCCCCAACTGAGTTGCAGGAATTGAAGAAGCAACTCCAAGAGAATCTTGATAAGGGATTCATACGCCCTAGTGCGTCACCTTGGGGAGCACCTGTTCTCTTTGTTAAGAAGAAAGATGGATCAATGAGACTCTGCATTGATTATCGAGAACTTAACAAGATCACTATCAAGAACAAATATCTCTCCCACGCATTGATGACTTATTTGACCAACTACGCGGAGCTCAATACTTTTCCAAGATTGATCTTTGTTCAGGGTATCATCAATTAAGGGTCAAAAGGTAGGATATACCAAAGACGGCTTTCCGTACAAGGTATGGACACTATGAATTTATAGTGATGCCATTTGGTCTTACTAATGCCCCTGCTATCTTCATGGATCTAATGAATAGAGTCTTTAGAGACTATCTTTATCAATTTGTGGTAGTATTTATAGACGATATTCTTGTCTATTCAAAGAGCAAGGAAGATCATGAAGATCGCTTGAGAATTATATTGAAGGCCCTGAGAAAGGAGAAGCTTTATGCCAAATTTACCAAGTGTGAATTTTGTCTTCAAAAAGTTGCATTTTGGGTCACATAATCTCAAAAGAGGGGATATCTATGGATCCAGCAAAAACAGAGGTTATCGAAATATGGTCAAGACCAACAACAGTAACTGAGATCCGAAGTTTTCTTGGTTTGGCTGGATATTATCGACGTTTTGTAAAAGATTTTTCATGATTATCTAATCCACTCACCAAGTTGACTCGAAAAGGAGTTAAGTTTGTCAGGACAGAGGAATGTGAAGATAATTTCAAGGAGTTGAAAAGAAGGTTATCCAGTGCACCTGTGCTCACACTGCCTTGTAGTGGAGAAAGGTTTGTGATCTACAGTGATGCATCCAAGAAGGGATTGGGGTGTGTTCTTATGAAAAATGATATGGTGATAGCTTATGCCTCACGACAGTTGAAAATCCATGAGCAAAATTACCCAACACATGATTTGGAGTTGGATGCGGTAATCTTTGCATTAAAGATTTGGGGGCATTACCTTTATGGTGAAAGGTGTGATATTTATACTGATCATAAAAGTTTAAAGTATATTTTCACACAAAAGGAGTTGAATATGCGTCAAAGAAGATGGTTGGAGCTGATTAAGGATTATGACTGCTCAATCCATTACCACCCTGGGAAAGCAAACAAGGTGGCAGATGCATTAAGTCGACAAGACCATGCTAGTTTATCCATGATGAGGATCAAAAAGGATCCAATATTTATGGATTTACAAAGGATGGATCTTGGAATTATAATGGAAGGGGAAAAATCTTATCTTTCTCAAATGAATGTTCAACCATCTATACATGCGAAGATTAAGGAGGCACAGAAAGAAGATGTCGAGTTACAAAAGAAGGTGAGAAATGTTCCTGAATTCAACCTTGATTGTGATGGGATAATAAAGTTCAGGAATCGGGTTTGTGTTCCTTCCATCCCCGAATTAAAGAAGGAGCTACTGGATGAGGCTCATAGTTCTTCATTCTCTATTCATCCTGGAAGCACGAAGATGTATAGGGACCTGAAAGAGTACTTCTGGTGGGATGGCATGAAAAGAGATGTTGCTGAATATGTCTCTCGATGCTTGGTTTGTCAACAAGTTAAAGCTGAGAGACAGAAGTCTAAGGGGATGTTACAACCATTACCCATACCCGAATGGAAATGGGAAAACATCACTATGGACTTTGTCACAGGACTTCCTAAAACATCCAAAGGCAATAATGCTATTTGGGTCTTAGTTGATCGTCTTACAAAGTCTGCACACTTCATTGTTATTAGAGAGGGTTTCTCTCTTGATCAGCTTGCCAGGATATATGTAAAGGAAGTGGTAAGATTTCATGGAGTACCACTTTCTATTATATCTGATCGGGATCTGAGATTTACCTCGAAGTTCTGGCGAAGTCTTCACCATACTCTGGATATAGAGTTGAGTTTCAGCACTGCTTATCATCCTCAGACAGACGGTCAGTCTGAGAGAACAATTCAAACCCTAGAAGATATGTTGAGAGATTGCTCTATGGATTTCAAAGGAGGTTGGGATCAACACCTACCTTTGGTGGAATTTTCTTATAATAATATCTTTCACTCCAGTATTCAGATGGCTCCTTATGAAGCTCTCTATGGAAAGAAATGCAGGACTCCAACTTGCTGGGAGAAGTTGGGGAAAGAAAGCTATTAGGACCTGATCTCGTTGATGAAATGGCAGAAAAGGTCAGATCTATTCAGCAACACATAAGAGCAGCTCAGAGTCAACAGAAAATTTATGCCGACAATCAAAGAAAAGACCTAGAGTTTGAAGTGGGTGATAAAGTGTTCTTACGAATATCTCCCTGGAAGAGGGTTATGAGATTTGGAAAGAAGGGGAAGTTGAGCCCTAGATATATCGGTCCTTTTGAAATACTGGATCGTGTTGGGACGGTAGCTTACCAATTGGAGCTTCCACCGAATCTCTCTCAAGTTCACGATGTGTTCCATGTATCTCTCCTGAGAAAGTACATACCAGATCCTTCACATGTACTCAGCTCAGAAGTTGTACCGCTGGAGCAAGATCTTTCTTATGAAGAACAGCCGATAAAGATTCTGGATCGTAGTGAAAAAGTCCTACGAAACAAGACCACTCGATTGGTGAAAGTTTTATGGAAGAACCACCAACTTGAAGAAGCTACATGGGAGCTTGAGGATATGATGAAGGAGAAGTATCCTCATCTGTTTGTTACAAAGTGACGAATTTCGAGGGCGAAATTCTTTTTAAGGGGGGTAGAATGTAACACCCGAGATTTTTATGAGTAATATTTTGTTTTTATATCATCAAAGGAATCTTTCACTACACACTTGCTTGGCTTACTTTACATGCAATCATGGCCTTCCTCGATAGCTTGCGTCGTACGTAATACCGAGTTTCACTAAACAACGATATGCTATTAAAATATTATTTAAAATAGCCGTTATGAATAGTAATAACCACTTTTTGAAATTTTATAAATTTTATTTTCCAAAATGGACTTCATTTTTGGATTCGGAATATCGAAATTAGCCTAGGGTGAAATTTTGGTATTTTTTTGAAAACTTTCAATTTTTGATGAATAGTGAAACCACTAAGTGGTAGGTTAAAAACTGAATTTTGCATAAAACTTAATTTTACCACTTCTGTGAATGGAATTTCGAAAATCCGACAGACATGGTTGATATCAGTAAGTAAAATGTGGTTCAATGAGATAAAAATAATTTTTTGTTGAATAGTAACTTTTTACTTTTTTTACCACGGTTAATAGTAAATAGGGTAACTAAGGGTAAATATGATATTATTATTACCCTAACACATGTCCTAATTCTATTGGACAAGTTTAATTCGACCAAAAACAAACTTAGGAATAAAATATGACCATTTAGGCCCACTTGGATTAGATTAGGACATTTATTATTAATTTATTTAAAGAAGGGTTAAAATAGTTAAAATCAAAGTTTAATAAGTAAATAATTTTTAATATGGGGTTATACATAAGATAAATTCGACTATAAATATTCATTAGAAATCTAAAAAGATTTCCTACATAATGGTATTTTATTTATAATTTTTAGACATTAAATAATTTAATTTATTTATGACACAATTATGATGCAGTAATTATCTTATTTATGAAATATTGACATAATTGATGTTATAAACACCAAAATAAATGTAATTTGAGAATTTTTATGAATTACACAAATTTTCTAGGTTACTATGATATATTAGTGTTGATTTAATCAACTTGGTTCGAACATATAATTCTGTTATGACTTTCACAAAAATCATATATCAAATAGTGTCAAAATTGACACAAAATAGTTTTTAAATCAAATATTATATTATTAATTGTTATTTTATTCCTAAAAATCTAAGGTTCGGCCAAATGACTTAGATAAGGATGTATATATTAATAATAAACAATTTGGGGTTCGTTTGGCATGTTATTGTAAGTGTATTAACCATATAGTGAAAGAAAACAAAAAGACATGGTAAAAGTTAAATTATTTAACTTAGAGTTAAATCTAATTGATAAGGTTAATTTAATACCCTAAACTTGTCTAAATCCTATTGGTTGATAGTATTTCGACCCCTCCCCACTTTAGCTTCGAAATAAGACCCTTTGGAACCATTATAAACCGATTTTGACTTTAATATAAAATAATATTTTGAGATATTCCTAAGGTGCCCCTCTCCTCCCTTATAAAAGGGCACCTCCTCCCCCTCCTCCTCACACCAATTTGAGCACTCAAGCTCGGACAACCCCTGCCATTTTCTCCTCTACACTTCCATAGAATAATCCTAGAGGTCCTGGTCTTCTTCAAAGACCAATCTTAGTTCCCTAAGTGGAGGATTCAAAGAGGCGTTCCAAAGAAGAGGTAATATCCATTACCGATCTTTTCAATTTCTTTCTTCTTCAACGTCTTCTTCTTTAGTTGTTTCATGATAAAGTAATAACATCAGTATTACTTACATACTGATATGTTATAATAAATATGAAACAACCCTAATTCACCTTCTATCCATCCTACGGAAAAATGAAATCACCGCGCGTGCGTACGTACAGAATACCGTCTCCACGCCGTGGTGTAATCTATTTTCCACCATCACTTTACAAGGATGGGTATAATGGTGTAATGAGTAACTATTTATGATTATTATAAAGTAATATTGATACTGAAATAATATATATATACTCCAATACAGTTCCACGATCATAGGAACGATATCATCACTCGTGCGTACGTACGGAATACCGTCTCCACGATGTGATGCGACTCGTTCTACATGATCATAATTACATAGTAGTTATATAAATTAATTGAATGAATAAATATGATATATGTTACACTAATACCATTATGGATATAAGGTATCTATAACCTTAAAATAAGAATAAGAATGTATTCGGCAAAACACGCATAAGAACAAAAGGCAATAAAGACCCGAGTAACAAGTAACAATGAAATATTACTATCAAAAAGCTACGAATATGAACATATATGATATAATATCAATATGTATGATTCTGGAATAAGTCAATAACATTATTTAAACCATTATACAGGAGATTCGGACACGTACAAAGCAAATTGGACCTAAGGTAAGGGAAATATCACAATCTCATTTTTATCCGAGATTGTTTATACTTTGGTATTTACTGGGGTGTATTTTATCATCCACATCCATGTTTACTCAATATGTAATATTATTTCCATCCACATACAATTGTTTATTTCCAATTTTACCCTTTGGTGAGTTTTTAGTAAAGGATATGAAAGGAATCTTTTGTCGTTTTTCGTACGAGGTACTTTTTGACTTTTCCGACAAAAGTACGAAGAATGTTTTTTTACTTATACGGCATGAATGGATTTTTAAAACATTATTTCCAAGAAGATTTCTTTACAAGTTTTCAAGTTTATTTTTAATCAACTTCTTTTATTTTAAAGTTGTATGACATGTTATGAAAGGAAAAATGTTTTTGAAGAAGAAAGGATATTTTCCTCAAGAATGGAGTTCAAGTGTTTTATCAAAATTATTTTCCATCTAAGATAATAAAGGGTTCTGTTTTTATCCCTATTATTACATTGATTTGATCATGTTGTGATGGAATTATTTTTATGAATTCCTTTATCTTATATGAATTGATTTATGATGTCATGATGTTTCAAGAATCCCATTTTTGTTAAATGTGTTATGCGATGATGTATGTTTTATGATTATATGGCACAAATAAGAAAGGATTCATTATAAGATGGGTGGGACCTATATCTCCCTCCAATGCATTGGGTAAAGATTTTATATCTCATGAGATAGACATGGCTGGAATGGTAGGTTATACCGGTTCAGTAAAACAGGACTGGAACGAGGGTGACTCGGTTCAGAAAGGGACTTTGTCCACTAAGATAGTCTTGGCAATGAGTCATGACTAACAAGAAATGATTTTACATGATTATGTGTGCATGCCACAAAGTTTCAAGTTTTCTGTTATGATTATGGGGATCTCATTTTCACTTCTATGATTTATTCCATGTTAAGATATTATGATCTGTTTTGCAGGTTTTGATTTTCAAAAAGATATGATATGATTTTTATTTCCTTTATTTGCCCTTGCTGAGCATTTGAGCTCACCCTTTTATGTTTTCTTTTCCCCAGGACAGGAAGATGGATATTAAGTAGAATATGCTAAAAGGGACCCTAGATATGAAGAAATAAATGGGAGACACTGTAGAAGATTTATGAACCAGTTGTTTATGTTTCCCAGTTTCTAAAGACACTATACCTATACGGTCCTTTGTGGTTTTGTCATATGTTGTAATAAGTGTGCTTCAATTTTGAAGTATTAACAATGTATGTAAAGTATGGGTCGTTATATTCGCCTCACTCACCCATCCTCCCTCTTCTCATGCATCACTTTTCACTGTAACCAACCCAAAGTGGTGCACTGCCCATCCTTTCTCCCCACTGTCTCTCCGTCATGTCTATCAGGTCCTCCAACTCCACCTTTACATTTATTGGGTTTTGGATTTTCGTGGCATTAGGTAATACCTATTTTCAGTTTTAGGGTTTTTATTTTGGACACATATATTTACAATCCTCTTTGATCTTGAAATTTTTCAGAAGGTTAATGTCAAGCTCTAAAAGGAATACCCTGATGTATTTGTGGGCAGAAAATGAGGACTGGTTTTTTTTGTATTTTCTTATAATTTCAGAAATTAAACCTTAAATGATTTAGACTCATATTTGAATCCTTTATTTTTAAAATTCAAAATACTAACATTTTATCCCAACACAACCCATGAAAAAAGAATTATTTATTAAGATAAATCATTCATTTTTAAGTGAAGATGTAATCACATTGCAACCATAAGGAACGTGTTAAGGATATCAAGAAGAAGAAAACTTTATAATAATGCATTTCTTGAAAATTATATATACACTAACAAGTGAGGTAGGTATACATTTGAATCAATGGATCAATGGACATGAATGAAATTTATTGAGCATAATTAAAAAGGAATTAAATTTATAAAGGAATCAAGATGAGAGTAAGATAGAAAATGGGAGTTCACTGCCACTTTTGATTTACATGGTTTGAGATTGAATTAAGTGTAGATATTGACTAGTAATACAATGAATTAAATGTGGGGGAGGGATAAAATGTAAAAATTATAATTTTTTAGTTGATTTTCATTTCAAATATTCCCCCATATTTTAACTATTTTAAGGCAATTATCACATTTTTAAATATTCTAGTTCATTTGGATTTAATTTAAATTTGGCTTAAATTTTAGTTTTTAATAATTTAATTAAATTTTGTATTTTAATGAATAATATGAACTTGAATTTTTTCCATGATGATTTATAGCTGAAAAGGATTATTGTGGATGATTAAAAGTGTTTTTAAATGGATCATGTGTTATTAAATCTCAATTTTGTTAAGATATGTGAGATAAAAATGAAAATATTACCACTCCATCAGATTAATTGTGTGTCACAGAAGGTATCTAAAATTAAATACCATGTTTCAAGAGTGGAAACAAATTAACTAGAGAATTTTAAAAACCACATCAGATTATTTCTAACAGCATGTCATATTAACCCGGTCATTCTACCTCATGTCAGATTAACCATTTATGATATTCCTCATGTATGATTATTTTGACCACTTCCCAACCACTTTGTGGGATTAAATAGATTGGGAAGGCAATGTATCTAAATAATTGGATATCATAGGGACTTTTATAGAAGTAACTCAGATTCACTAGAACTCACATTATATTTATTTATGCATGCAAGATTCCACATGTATGATAAACCCTGTGGCTCTAAGATTCAACTTATAAATAACTAGGATACCAAAGTCTCTCATGTATGATTGACTGATCAAGATCCCATATATATTTTTCACATAATATAAACCCATGTAAGGAAAATTGATGTAGAAGAAGTTATTTCCACAACCAGTCGACATATAATAATTTTAACCATGGTCAAGCACTATGAAGGGTTTCTCCATGAGTTATTTCCATATAAGATTAAATCCCATGAAGAGAAAAATACACAGGAATAAATAATATTTGAATCCACTACCTAAAATTATTTCCTATAATCCCACCATTATTCATCATCTTCCTCACTACCTCTCCCAATCATCCAGAACACCACAATCATTAATCTTGTTAAATCTATGCATGTCCATCTATATACAAAATATACATAGAGAGTATGTGAAAATCAATCTATATAGCCAAATCAAATAATCACCCAAGAAATATCTCACATGTTATTATCTATAAAACTATATTATTTTATTACAAAAAAAACCAAGATATTTTTAGTATGTCTACTTTTAAGTATTTGGATTATTATCTTTAAAAATTATCATTTTATGTTTTAAAGTATTTCTTATAAAAGAAATCTCTTTCTCCATATCTGGTCAAAAAAACATTTGCTTTTTTTTAATACAGAATTCATTTTCATTGATAGTTTGAAAATTTTATTTTCAAGGAGATTTTCAATATGAACCCTCGGTTCATAAATGTCTATCTCATGATTAAATATATAAATTGTTCATTTTCATTGGTTGGTTTGAAATATGTATTCATAAATGTCTATCTCGTGATTAAATATATAAATTGTTCAATCATTTATATTTATTCTCCTATTTATTATTTAGAGACATAAATTGTTTATTTTTCCAGTGGTCCATATGCAATTGTCCGGTCTTTATTTTAAATATATTTTGTGATATGAAAAATTCCTATAATATGAAGTCTTGTGTAAATGTTACTGCTTTTTATATAGATATTAATATGGATAAGAGTTGGATTGATCTTCCAAATCAAACATCTAGAGAATATTTCGACAACATTATGTAGTTTATTGAGTTCACTGGAGGATTTCAATGTGACTATATTAGTTTTCAATGTAGAAAATGTGCAAACAAATATCAATTCGCATGAGATACCATGAAGGATCACCTATTCTTGAATGGATTTCTGAAAAATTATAAGAGTTTGACTCTTCATGGGGAAAAATATATTCATTGTTAAAATATAGATGCAGTTAAAATGGATGTTGATGCAAGGATGAATGATCCAATGCATGAAATGATTAATGAAATGGTTTGTGGATTGGATCCTAAAGGCATTAGTATCCAGAATGTTGAGACCATTGAGATAAATCTATGTTCTGGTGCATATCGTGAATCGAGGAGGTTTTATGAAATACTTGATGATATAAAAACGGAATTATATGTTGGATGTACTACTTATAATAAATTTTCATTTATCTTTTATTTGTTTAATTTGAATAATTTGAATCAGTGGTTAGACACATCGTTCGACATGTTATTGGTATTATTGAAAGAGGTATTTCCAATTGATGATAAGATTCCTGAGTTGTATTTCCATGCTCGTAAGTTGATAGAGAAATTTGGTTTTACATATGATACCATAGATGCATATGAAAACAAATGTATGTTGTTTAGAAAGAAAACTGTCCATTTGGATATTTGTACGGTCTGTGGAACTTCTAGTTGGAAGGATAAAAGGGGAAATTAGACTCATCAATGTTAGACTGTGAAATAGGGAAAACCAATTGCCACAAAGAAAATGTGTTAATTTCCCCTAAAGTGGAGGTTGAAAAGTTTTTTCATGTCATATAAAGTATGTAATTTAATGAGATGACATGTGGAAATAAATCAGTAAAGTGATATGCTAACCAACCCAGAAGACTCTCGTGCATGGAAGGATTTCAATCAAAGACACCCCAAATTTACTAAAGATGGTCGTAATGTCCGATTGGGGTTGGTAGTAGATGGTTTCAATCCATTTGAGTATATGGTTAGTGAAAATCATACAATATATCCTGTGGTGTTGGTTTCGTATAATCTTCCTTCATGGATTTGTATGAAATAATGGTTTATATTACATTCCACTCTTAATGATGGACCTAGAAGTCTAGGGGATAAGATTCATGTTTACCTTCAGCAATTTATTGATGAGTTGAATGAATTTTTGGGTGATGGTGTGATGACTTATGACTATGAAATTAGTAAAATGTTCAAACTATAGTATTCTTAATTGTGTACAATCAAAGACTTCCCGGCCTATAAAAATTTTTCAGGATGGATTACAAAATGGGAATTTACTTTCCCTTGTTGAAATAAAAGTAAAAATTTTGTATGTCTTAAACATTCCAAAAAAATTGGCATACATGGTTCACAGATTTTTTTCTACCCCCTCGGCACAGGTTCAGAAAGGAAAAAGTGACATTTGATGGTTCTAAAGAGTTCAACCGCCAAATATCATGATAGGAATAGAAATATTATCACATATTGAGGAAGAAACCATCCTCACAGTATATGAATTTCAGGATTTGGTGGCTCATCCATTACCTAATATTCGTGGTGTGGGTAGATAGTGCAGTCACAATTGAAAAAAGAAAAGTATTTTTTAAAAACTCCCCTATTAGAAAATTAACATGATAATGCATAATTTGGATTTCATGCACACTGAATTTTTTTTTGTGATAATATATTGTGGACCATTTTACGTGTTAGTGTAAAATCAAAGCACCATGTTAATGCACATCATGATTTGGAAGAAACAGGTTTAAGGAAACAGTTGAATTTACAGTTGGCTGAGGGAAATAAGGCATATATGTCTGCTGCACAGTATACGATGACTAAAACAGAGAAAGTGAAATTTATTTCCATTTTTAATATTCTCAAGGTGCATGATGTTTTCTCTTCAAATATTTCAAAGTGTGTGAATCTGATGAGTATGAAATTGCAAGGGTTGAAGAGTCATTACAATCACATACTAATTTAGTAGTTGATTACAATAGCATTTTTTGATTTTTTATCCCCCAATGTTGTTAAACCATTTATTGAGATGAGTAATCTTTTTAGAAATCTTTGTTTAAAAAATAAACGAATGAGAGATTTAAAAATTTTGTAGGACAAAATTGTACTTATGCTTTGTCACTTTGAGAAACTATTTTGCCCCTCATTTCTTGATGTTATGGTTTACTTGATAGTGCACCCAACTAATGAATTAATGGATAGTGGTCTAGTGAATTTAACGTCGATGTATCCTATTGAGCGGTATCTGAATACATTGAAATGATTTGTACACAACAAATTTTTTCCAGAGGCATCAATAGACAATGGTTATTTGATGGGTGAGTGTGTTAACTTTTTTGTAGAATATCGTATGGATGTTGAAACAATATTAGATAAGCCCTCTCGGATTCATGATAGTCCAATTGGATAAGAAACCATATTTGATATGGACAACATCGAGTGGATACAAGCTCATCGATATATCTTGTTTAATACTCCATTAGTTGCACCATTAATACAGTAAGTGTCTTATCACTTTTATTGTTTAACATTTACTTGTTTTGTCTAAAAATATAAAGTTGGTCATTTAAACACTGTGTTATCATTTGTAGGAAAGACATTAATGAGCTAAAAGAAGATATTTCTTGTGCGAATGAGTACCAAATTCAATAATCTGATTATGCATCATTTCATGATTGGTTCAAGGATTTTGTACGTATAAATTGATTTTCATTATGAGTGAAATATAATACTAATTTATTTCCATAAAAATAATTATTTAATTCTATGAATTATTTAGGTTCATAACCTGAGGGTGGTAGGTGACCCCATGCTAACTGAATAATTTAACCAACTAGTTGAGGGTCCATATATAACGTTTGGTCATTATAAAGCTTTAGATTCTAATGGATTTCTATTTCACATTAAATATGTTGATGACAAAATTTCCACACAAAACTATGGCATCGGTTGTCCAACCATCGATTCTGGTTATTAATATGGTCAATTGACTGACATCATTGAAGTTGTATATGCACACGGGTTGAAATACATATTGTAAAAGTGTAATTGGGTTGATCCAGTGCGTGTAAGTAAAGCCGATAAATATCTATTTACATTGGTGAATTTTAACAATATGTTATACATAAATGAATGAGTTGGAAATGAACTTTACATTTTGACAACATAAGCAGAACAAGTTTTCTTTGTTACCTTTCCATCGAATCCAAGATGGCTGGTGGATGTGAAAATGTCCCAGCAAGGAGTGTTTTTATTTGAATGAGATGAACCAGATACTGTTTCCTTTGTTGAATAATAGCTTGATCAACATAGTTTAATTCAACATGAAAAAGATATTTATTTGGTTAGAGTGGTCTTTGAAGGATAAACAGTTTATTTTCATGTTTAATGAAAGGTGTAATTGTTTTCCGCTCTTCAGTTTAAAACCTTTTTTTAAAATTGTTTAACATTTTATGAACTATTTAACATTTTTTTTAATTTTTTTAGTTTGATGTCTTTAATAAATATTATAAAATCAATTAATATGGTTGGATAATTTTCAATAGAATATTTTATAAATAATTTATTAAATAGAAAAACAAAAAATAGATTATGTCACTCTAATCTTCTTTTTACTGTTTCATCAGGAACATGATTACAGATATTTGAATATGAAATGGTGTGCTTTGATATGCTTGGGATACATTCATTTGGTTATATTTTATTTTGGTCTTTTATATTGGTCTATACAGATAGGCACTGTAATAGGAAATTAATAATTCTCCTTACTAATTTTTTCTATGACTACACACATGTCAAGAGAATAGGCACCAGATCCACATCATTCAGCAGAGCCATCTACGTCTCAAGGCCAAGGTATGTATGAATGTAATTGTGATTATTATTTTTAATTAATTTCAAAACATATATATATGGACATATATCTAATTATATATAAAAAAATTCAACAGGATTAGACTTGACCGCTTCTTCCTCTCATATGAGAGGCGTTGATCGTGGAATTTCATCTTAGAATTCCGACACGACCTTAGACATATCATTTGAAGAGAGATTTCATCATGTATGAGTGAATTACCCTTAATTTATTCATTATTTGGGTCAAATCATACGTAACCTAGACTGATTTTCATTGACCATATGTGACTGGTCTTCTTTCCCTCACGATACATTAGATCGGCTATGGAGGGAAGTTCAGGTAAGATGACCATTTTATCTTCTTCCCTATGTTTAAAAAAATTACATATGTGATATTGTTTTATTAAATAGAACAATCTGAAAGTGTTCCCCAATGACTTTTGGCTAGTGTGTATGGAAAAATTTCATAAAATATAGAATGATCATAAAGGAAGAGTCAAGAGGGAGTACTGGGTACTAAATGTGAGTGCCCCATACATTCTGGAAAAAGTCCCAAGAGGTGTTCTCTCACCTCAGAGGCGTGATTTAGTTGAATATTGGTCTAATAAGGCTGTTGAGGTTAGTATATTTACTTTAGTATATATATTTTTAGAATGTGTGACATTTTATTTGTCTGAAATTTGAATTAATTGAATGTAGGAGGTGTCAGCATGTTATTCCGAGAATCGAGCGTTGCAAGGACCACCTCATAGGATCGGGACTCGTCATGTGTCTCAGATCTAACATGATGTATTTATTATTACTTTTTTAATTTATTATTTAATATGGTTTTGTGCTATATTTCTATATTTTATTGGTTTACAGTTACGGGATCATGGTGCACCGACTGATAAAATGTCAGTGTTGATGAGGACTAATGATCAAAATGATCAAGAGGATGAATCCCTTATAGTAAGTTTTTGTACTAATTACCAATACTTACATGAATCTGTATATATATATATATACATATTACATAGGCTCAATTTGAAGCTGAGTTAGCATAGCTGTCATAGGACCAGCGACAGCTTGCTATGAAAAGGGACTAGATTTTCCATCGCATTATTGGTCGTGACAGGCATGGATATAGTTTGACCTATGGAATGGGGATTTCTTGTTCTTTATTTTACTGCACTGAGGTTGTGGGTCCTGTTTTTGGTGGGATGAAATAGTAGATGACATATTTTGAGGCATGGTTGCATGCTTCTAAGGAGGTAAATGCACAACTGATCGTTGGGCTTAGAAAAATGAAGGAATATATACATCTGGGTGATGATGCATTGGATCATACGATGCAGGATTATACTGAATTTATTAATTTATTTTCAATTAATTTAATTATTAAAATCTTCATATTTTTTATTTTTTGTATGCCCCTGCAACACCGGATGGTGGTAGAAGCCATGGCCCCACATGACACATCATATTCAAGAGGTTTTTCTTTTATTTTTTTAGTTTGTAGTTCAAATTTACTATCTCATTTTGTTTTTAAAACCAACTATAAAGACAATTAGATCTATGAGAAAATTTGGGATAATAATCAGTTATTCATCATGTGGTTATCATGTCTCGGGGGTTATTACCTGATTTATTTAGTTTTATGAGATTTATTTGACCTTCTAATGGTTATGTAATTTGAGTGATTAGATATGTATCAAGTGATTGTAAGACTCCTAAGTGACCATGAATCATTGTTGATTCAAAATTCACATAACAGATTCAAATGTGATACAACCAAGATATTACGAGGTGGGGGGCTGTCCAGGGGGTGTGGGGGGGGGGGACCAAAAAATAATGTAAAACATGAAAAATATTACTAAAAAAATAATTCATGAATTTTTTTTCAGTATTATGGGGAGAAATTATAAGACCATGAAATAAAATACAGGAGGAACCATTGACTCTAGAAAAAGTGATCTCCTGTCTCTAATGAGTACTACATGAGTTAAGGAAATTCCAATAGGAATAGTCAAAAATAGATATTTAATTTTCTATATTTTATGATGATATTTTATGTAAGTCATGTGTAGGTGATAAGGAGGACCAAATTCTTCCTAGTTTATCTTTGAAGCTTTTTACTAGAGTAGTAGCGAGGTCAGTGATAGCAACACTAGATTTCCAAGGAACGTAGAGTGAAATTTTACCTCTTACTTACTGTGACCAGGAAAAAGAATTCATTCTTCCTGATACTAGTATTGAAAAGTTTAATATGGAGAAGGATAATATCCCATGTGTTTCTAATTTTTTTAAAGAATATATTTTAAGAGACAAAGATAATGTTCCTGAGGAGGATAAAGCATTTTCGGGATTAGTATCTCATGCGTTGGTTACTGAGAGAATAACAATATAGAATCATGCCGAATGGGAATCAATAACTTTCTTGGAACCCAAATGGGTGGAGTGTGAAGGAGAAGTTTGTTTACAGTCCAGCTACACTGGAGGATATATGAAAAGAACTGGTGAAGCAGTTCTAGAGACTCGACTTGTTCCTTATTTTCAATCAAAACCTATTTCTAGGGAATTGCAACTATTTTCACATGTTTTTCATGGAAATAAGATAAATAAATTCACCTATCATATAATTATTTGTGAATAATTTATATAAGATAAGGATTTCCTAGTGAAGTTATCTTAGTTTCCAAAAGTTTTTGGTGTGGTGAAAGTGGTGAGTGATCCCGCGACACTGGTGGTAAAGTTGATGTTGTGTATATATTGAGGCCTGGGGATGTGTCAAAGCATCCCAAGTACACTCTAGTGATGAAATTCATTATTTCATAATATTGGTTAGAATTAGATGAATATCCTTAAGCTACTAGGATACTGGGGAATGGCGACAGCATGGGTACTACTGTTTTTGGGAATCCAAAGATGAGTGCATTACCTGTAGGTTTGAAGTTTATTACTCGTAAAAATGTAATTAATTTATATATATGGAAATATGCTCCAGGAATAGTTGAAGATCAAAGATAACATCATTTTATTTGGAATTATATTGGAAACTCTATCTATATATATTGGTTGCTCATTTTTTCCCATGTATTTCCATGAAAGTCATTGTCTTAAAAGGGGGAGAGGAGGTTTTTATTCTAATGCTAAAGCTGTTGAGTATTTTTGGAAGTCAAACTTTGGGAAAAGGAATGTTTTGATGGGTGGGGTGGGGAGAAATGTTAGGTTTGTGGGTTCACCATGTATGTTAGGCATGTGGGGAAATTGTTAAAATGTGGGGGAAGTGGGTTAATTTACTTTGTATTAGTTTTTGTGTTAGTTGGGGTTATTCGGTAGTTGGCTGTGACAATTAAATATGGGAGTCCAATAGGTTGGAAATAAATTATTTCATTTTCAATTTATCCTATCTTGTTATGTGCTACATGTGATGGTATTTGGGAGGTCTCAGTAGGCCCCTACGAAAGTGGTATTTACAAGAGAGATACTTCTTCCTCATATCCTTCTTATCCCATCAGTTTATTCTTCTTCTTCTTCTTCTTCTTCTTCTTCTTATTCTTATAATTCCATTCTACTGTAATTTTTCTTCATATCCTATTGTAATTGGTAATTGATGTTATATGATAAGTTGGGGTGGGGGGATGTCTAGGGGGAGTGTGGGGGCAATGCAGGGTGGCGATGGGGGTTTCAGGGGGAGGGGGTTTGGGGGATTCAAGGGGGAGGGGGATGTCCCGGGGGGAGGGGTTGAGGGATTCAATTAAGGAGGGGGGAGGGATATCCAGGGGAGGGGGCACTGTACAGGGGGAGAGGCACTATCCTGGGGGAGGGGAAACTTCAGGGGGAGTGGGGGGAATTCCCATCAATGTAATATCAATGAACAGATGTGAATTACTAGGAAATGGATGTGGAAGGATCATTTAATATTTGGGGATGGATGGTTATTCTTGAAATGAACTAATATGTTCCATTGGTTTCCTTTTGGGCCATATATCTAACCATATATATGCTCCAGTATTAGTTAGTGTCTACTATTAAGATGACATTAAACTCTGGTAAAATTCCCTCCAATAGATACTGATATTGGTCTATCTTAAGTGAATTATTATTCTTGTAACATTTCATTCATTAATTATTAACTGGTTACTATACTTCTAAAGTCTTTAGAGAAACCACCCATGGTTGAATCCTATCAAAAAGTGAAAATCACTTCTCATTGATATGCATAGGTAGGAGAACATTTTTCAAATCATTTGTGGTCTATTAAAATCAATCGTGCATCAATTAGATGTGTAGATTAATCGGTACAATTAAAAGTCCATTTTCACATCTATTATCATTGTTGTAATAATGATCAAATCATATGTCTAGGGGTCAAAACCAACAAAATGAGCACCGATTGACATGAAATCTTAGTAAAACAATATTTAAGACATTTATATCCTATAGGAAGAATCAGTACATGGATCAGATACCTGAATTTCTTGGTATGATCAAAAGTGTCGTTTTCCCCTCAGATTTGGAGTTAACTGATAAATCATGTAAAAGATGTCAATACCAACCTAATTTTCTTGGGTTGTCATGAAATCATGTGAGAACAATCATTGGGACATTTGGGATATATAGGAATCAATGTTGTATCAATCAGATGCTTGTGTCACCCGGTATGATTAAAAACAATAAGTAATGTTTCTTGGTATTATTAAAATGACACATCTCCCATGAAGGGGTCAAAATGAGAAAAAAATTCTAATTGTTGCGCAATGGTAGGATAAAATTATTCAAAGCATTTTTGGTCTATTTAAATAAACCACGCATTAATCCGATGTGCGGATTGATCAGTACAATTAAAAGTTCATTTTCACATCTATTATCATTGTTGTAATAATGATCAAATCATATTTGTTGGGGTCAAAACCAACCAAAAGAGAACCGATTAACATGAAATATTAGGACAATGATATTTAATACATTTATATTTTGCAATAATAATCGATATGTGGATCAGATACCTAAATTTCTCAGTATGATCAAAAGTGCTGTTTGCCCCTCACATTTGGATTTAACTGATAAATCATGTAAAATATGCCAATACCAATCTAATTCACTTTGGTTGACATGAAATCATCGGAGAACAATATGGTATCCTACCTTTTATTACATAACTTTTCATTACATTTTACAAATAGACGATCTTTAAAGTCTAGTGTATTGGAAATGAGGAACATAAGACATGAAAACAAAAAAAAATCTTTTAAATCCCCTTGAAAAGCTTCTTGAAATTTCATACTACGTAAAATTACTGTATCTCATAACCTGGAGACATACATCAATGGAAAGGGTAAGTAGAAGGCCCAGTAATGAAAGCAAGGTGATTAGTTTACTTGTGTTATCAATTAGAACTTGTTGAAAAACATAAAAACATGAGCAATGGATGAAGAGGAATGTCATAATAAAAATAACATGAATAATAACTTTAATATGTGGCTACAAAATTTAATTTAGATATTCAATAACATGTCACCAAGGACCATCCCCAAGGTGTCATAAAAATTACCAAGGTTATTCACCAATGTATTGTGAAACTTGTTATCTCTAGAGATCAAATTCTTTACCCAATGCATTGGAATGTTATCAAGGCGCACCCTTAATATGTATTTATTTTCAGGTGAGCCACATAGATCATAAAAAAACATTTCATAAATAACCAAAAACTTATAAAATAAATGGGTTTCAATTAAAAAATGTTACGTTTTAAAAGTGCTTAAAAATATGATCATTATGTCATTTATAACCCATGGAAAGGGAATAAGGGTTTTATGTATGTCAATTACAGAATCAAATATATTATTTTTATATATTTATGAACACCCATAGAAATTAAATACGATTGGGTATTCCCATAAATAAAATAAGAGAATTTCTAGAGAAAAAGAGAGAGATTCTCACACGAAAATTCTGCAGCATAACGACTATATAACATGGTTTTAGAAAACATTAAAAAGAGAGGGGAAAAGGGTAACCCACTCATAAATAACACATAATATAGTATAGGAAAATAATTAAAATAAATAAGATCATGGTATGGATATTTGAAAGACATACCACATGAAAATGAAACTTGAAAGAAAAGAGAAGATGCAATTTCTTTTATGAATATTCAGTACCCTAACGGCGTCACTTATAAATTGAGAAATTGAATTGATGAGAGGGGAAAGGGTATCTCATCATTTGGACATAAAATGGACAGAAATAATGATATATAATAACATAACCCCACATAATAAAATGAAAACTAGAATACATAACATAAAGGAATTCATGACTAAAAGAGGGGTTGAAGGGTTCCCTTACCTTGAAGAGTAACTTCAAAAAACTCAAAGGTTGGGACCTTGGGGGGAATGAGGGCACCATGGGGGGACTCCTTGGGAGGTAAAAGACCAGATATTTGTTTATGAGGAATTTGGAATGAAATGAATGAAGGAATGACTTGGTATTTATAGCAAAAGTGAGGGAATATTTTATTAATTTCCAAGGGACACCTCATTAGTGGTATTTAAAAAACCATGGGCTTGCCCATGGTATTTGAAACATGGGACACCTCATAACATAAATTAATGTACACATGTCGACCAGAATTATTACATCATGATTACATCATTATTGATGTCATTAAACTCACTAAAACTCAAAACTGTATTTTTACCATTCAATGAAAATTCAACTATTTCAGAAAAATACCAAAAATTAACCTTAACCTAATATCGATTATATGAATTCAAAAATGAACTCCATTTTTTGAAAATAATTTTCTAATTATGAGATATTTAATTTTATAGTAAAAACACTATTTACTGAAAAATACTAATACTTAACTAATAACAACTGAAACAGTTATTTACTAAATCTATAATATTACATTACCATTCAAGATGCCTAAATCATATTTATACTTAATTAAGTGAGGTTACTATTCCATTGGTCACATTACTATTCATAAGGGTAATATTACTATTCACAATTTACTATTCTCCAAAAATTAGGTTGATCTTATTAGACTCTAAAATTATTACTATTAACAACTATAGAAGACCATTTTTTGAAAATCATTTCTAATTATTAATTATTGAAAGTATTCAAAAATAATTTTAAACACCATTTTTCCAAAATTCACCAATAATATGGAACTTCTATAAATTCATCCTATATTTATATTGACATTTGAAATTCACAAATTTCAACATAATAATAAATAACAATTTTATTTATACAAAAGGATTTTCAAAAAGTAACTAAGGCCTCGTTACACATCCCTTTATAACACCTTCAGAGGACTTATGTGTAAGGTGTGAAATGGTGATAGAATCTTGGGGCGGCTCAGACAACATTGCCCGAGTGGTGATTTTTATCAGCTTGAACTTATCCCATAGGAAATTCCATTCAAACTTCACATGTTGAATCTTAGCTTGGGCTTGGTCCAAAGGAGAGCCTAATGATGCATCCTCCTTCCCAAGCTATGATAGATGGGATTTGTATGGCTCGAGTCTATTGGATGAGACCATCGAATCTTCTTTATATATTAATTAACCATTATCATTTGTATTTATAAACAATAATCACACCATTAAGAGTATAGTTTCCAATGATCATATTGACCAACGGTCATATTGACCAATGGTCATATAATAGTCAAAACCCCACATTCTTGTTTTAATTATACTCACTTCATTAATTAAAGGATATATATTTTTTGATTATAAAATGAAATAACACAAAAAATCAGGAAACAAATATTATACAAAAGTTTGGGTCGTTACATTCTTCCCCCATAAGAAATTTCGTCCCTGAAATTTCAACTCATACCCTCAGAAGAGAAAAGGTGTGGGTACTTCTGCCTCATAAACTCCTCTAGTTCCCACGTGGCTTCCTCACATTTTTGGTTTCTCCACAACACCTTAACAAGGTGGGTAGTCTTGTTGCGTAGAACCTTATATCTGCAATCCAAGATCTCCACCAGTTGCTCCTCAAAAGAGAGGTCATGTTCCTGTTGTACCACCTATAGATTTAGTACATGTGTAGGGTTAGGTATGTACTTCCTCAAGATAGATACATGGAAGACTTCATGAAATTGTGCCAAATTTAGAGGAAGTACAAGCTGATAGGCCATTTCTCCTATGCAATCAAGGATTTCATAGGGGCCAATGTACCTAGGGCTGAGCTTCCCTTTATTCCCAAACTTCATGACTCTCTTCCAAGGTGAAATTCTAAGAAATAATTTGTCACCAAAATCAAACTATAAGTCCCTTCGAAGGTTGTCAGCAGAGCTCTTTTTCCGACTCTAAGCAGCCTTAATGTGTTGTTGGATGGCATGGACCTTTTATTTCATATCTTTTACAAGATCGGACCCAAAAACATTTCTCTCACCAGATTCATCCCAACAAGTAGGAGTTCTATATAGTTCACATATAGAGCTTTATAGGGTTACATTTGAATGCTCGATTGGAAGTTGTTGTTGTAAGATAACTCAACTAAAGGGAGATGTTGATCCCATCCGCCTTTAAATTCCATTGACCATGTTCCCAGCACTTCCTCGAGTGTTTGAATAGTCATTTCAGATTTTCCATCAGTTTGGGGGTGATAGGTCGTACTGAAATTTAATTCGGTACTTAGAGCATGTTGAATACTTCTCCAGAATTTTGATGTGAACCTTGGATCATGATCAGATATGATAGAAAGTGGAACTCCATTCAACCTTGACACTTCATTCATGTAAATCTGGGAAAGTTGATCAAGAGAGAAATCTTATCAAATAGATATAAAATGGGCAGTCTTGGTGATACGGCCCACAATAACCCATATCGTATCGTTTCCTTTAGAAGTTCTCGAGAGACCAGTGACAAAGTCCATAGTGATATTGTCCCACTTCCATGCTGGTATGGGTAGTGGTTGTAATGCCCCTTTAAGAAGTTGTCGCTCAACCTTCACATGCTGACATACCAGGAACCTTGAAGTGTAGTCTGGAATCTCCCTTTTAATATTATCCCACCAATAATGATCATTAAGGTCTTTATATATTTTTGTTCTCCCAGGACATATAGAGAATGTAGAGTTATGAGCTTCAACCATAAGCTCCTTATTTATTTTTGTAATAGATGGAACACATAGTCTTGTATTAAATTTTAGTACACCTTCTTGATCAATATTGAACTTAGGAAACTTCCAATCCTTCATAGCATCAATCTTATTTTGTAACAAAGGATATTCTTTATGATCTTTCTTGATCTTCTCTAGTAATGACGATTAAGAAATCATTTGGAATAGGGTCGATGATGTCCCTTCCCTTATAATTCTATTGTCCAGCTTTACTAGGTCATTAATCAAAGGATCTATTTGAATCCTTATCATGGAAAGAACAACTGGGTCTTTCCTACTTAATGCATCATCGACTTTGTTTTCTCTTCCGAGGTGATAATGAATTGGATAATCATAGTCTTTAAGATGTTTCAACCATATCCTCTATCTCATGTTAAATTCCTTTTCTGTGAAAATATACTTCAATCTTTTATGGTCTATGTATATATCCCATTTCTCCCCATAAAGATAGTGCCTCCATATCATCAGAACAAAAATGACAGCAGCCAGCTCTAGATCATGCGTAGCATAGTTCTTCTCATGAGTATTCAACTATCAAGATGCATAAGCAATGAATTTGTCAATTTTCATGAGGATTCACCCAAACCCTTTTAGATATTCATCACTAAAAATAACGAATCCTTCACTACTACAAACACGGACTTTATCAGTGCTAAAAATGGCCTTTATCAGTGCTAGAAAAGCGCTGATAAAGCCAGCATAGATAAAGTGGGGGGGGGGGGGGGGGGTCCCCTTTATCAGTGCTTCGAAAAGCGCTGATATAGGACCCCTTTATCAGCGCTAAAAAAAGTGCTGATAAAAGTACCCCTTTATCAGCACTTTTTTTTAGCGCTGATAAAGGGGTCCTATATCAGCACTTCCTTTATCAGCACTTTCGTTTTAGCACTGATAAAGGACCATTTTATCACTGCTTTTAAAAAAGCGCTGATAAAAGTTAAAAAAATTAAAAAAATTAAAATTTTTTTAAAAAAAATTAAAAAAAAATTAAAAAATACTGCGAATCAGGTGGGATTTTATAGCGCTTGAGCCCCCCCATTTTACAGTGTTTTTCTACCCCTGTACAGCACCCCATGCACCCCATGCACCCCCTTCACCCTTTAACAGCGCTTGCTGCTATATTCCCTCATGCGCGCGCGCCCCTGCCTCCCACAGGATTTGAACTCAAGACCTCCCCCTTGCGCGCCTAAGCCTTTACCACTACTCTATTTTGATTTGTCTTCCAATTCATGATATCTATATATATATATATAGTTATATTTATTCGTATAGTAATATATATTTATATTAATATATATATAGTTATTAGATTATAATATATATATAGTTATATTATAATATATATATGTAGTTATATTATAATATATATATATAGTTATATTAATATATATCTATATCTATATATATATATAGTTATATTTATTCGTATAGTAATATATATTTATATTAATATATATATAGTTATTAGATTATAATATATATAGTTATATTATAATATATATATATATATAGTTATATTATAATATATATATATAGTTATATTAATATATATATATATAGTAATATTAATATATATATATAGTGATATTAATATATATCTATATATATATATATTTAGTTATATTTATTCGTATAGTAATATATATTTATATTAATATATATATATAGTAATATTAACATATATATAGTTATATGAATATATATATAGTTATATTAATATATATATAGTGATATTAATATATATACTTATAGTAATACTAATATATATATATGTAGTTATATTAATCTATATATAGTTATTAGATTAATATATTTATATGCAGTTAGATTAATATATATATATATAGTTAGATTAATATATAGGTATATAAATATTCATATATTGGTATTTTAAATAAAATGGATGTTAGTTATTATTTAGATAAAGCTAATATATTTTATATGTAAATATATTTTATTATTTATATTTATAATTAAATTTTTCGGTATGAATATATAAAAAAATTGTTCATATAGTTATATATTTGATTATAAATAGCAGTGAATTATCAAAAAGGATAAAATTTCAAATATATAATATCAATATGAATGTAATAACTTGGAATAAATTCAGTCCCCACTAAAAAAATCCAATAATACCCTCTTAAATGAGGCTGAAAATCCACAAAATGTTAAAAACTTTGGGTACCCCGACAAAAAACTCAATGTTGGAGGCCTTCTGGGCCTCTTTTGGCCTCGAAAAACGCTTGAACGGGTTCCCCCCAGGTCACAACGATGTAGAGCTCGTCACAGGCTTCGATTTGATATGTGGTAGAGCTCAAACGGACACCCGGATCAAAAGTTATGGCCGTTTGAATTTTGAGTTGCGTTTTCAACATATTTTGGATCTTTTTTTAATTTTTTTTAATTTTTTTAGTCCTCAAATTGTTATTAAATGACTATTACTCCATAATTATTACCAAATTATTAATTAAAAATATTTTAAAAATATTTTAAGAAGTCATTTTCACTAAATATTTTATATATTAAGTATAATAAGTGTAAATGTACATTTATACTTATCTAAAATATATTTAAAAATTATATATTATATTTATATAACAATATAACTATATTTATATATTAATATATTAATATATTAATATATTTTTTAAATTTTTTTTGAAGCCGACCCTTTATCAGCGCTTTTTCATTAGCACTGATAAAGGGGGGTGCTGTGAAAAACTGTTTTTGTGGTAATGCTTCTCCACTTGAGGGCAGAGTTAACACGGGTGCAATAACCAATCTCTTATTCATCTCTTGGAAACTTTCCTCACACTTCTTTGTCTAGATGAAATTGACCCCTTTTTTAGTTAACATGGTTAATGGATTATAAATTCATGAAAATTGTTTCACAACCCTCATATAATATCTCGCTAATCCAAGGAAACTAAGAATCTCAGTTATTTTTGTAGGATGAGGCCACCTGTCTACAACTTTTGTCTTTGTAGGGTAAACTGTGATTCGTTAATTGGTTATAATGTTCCCCAAGAAAGAAACTTGTTGTAACCAGAATTCACATTTTCTGAACATTCCAAAAAAGTCTCTCCTTCCATAGAGTTTTCAAAATAACCCTTAGATGAACCTCGTGATCTTCGTGACTTTTGGAATATATCATAATATCATCAATAAAAACTACAAAAAAGTTATAAAGTTAGTCCTTAAAGACTCTATTAATCAAATCCATAAAAATAGTCGGAGCATTAGTCAAACCAAAGGGCATAACAACAAACTCATAATGCCCATATCTTGATCGGAATTCAGTTTTTGGAATATCTTTTTTCTTCAAATTTAATTAAAGATAACCAGAACGAAGATCAATCTTAGAGAAGAATTGTTCCCCATGAAGTTGTCCAAATAATTCATCAATTCTTGGAAGATGGTATTTGTTCTTCACTGTGATCCCATTCAATTATTTATAATCAATGCATAATTGCATCGATACATCCTTCTTCATCATAAGTAGAACATTTTCTCCCCAAGGAGACAAACTTGGACAGATAAATCCCTTCTCCAAAAGATCTTGGAGTTGTTTATTTAATTCTTCCAGCTCCACATTTTCCATCCTATATGGGGTCTTTGACACTGGATGAGATCCATGCATGAGTTCAATGGAGAACTCTACCTCTATTTCTGGGGGAGGTCCGGGTAACTCCTCAGGAAATATGTTAATGTATTCATGGATGTTGGGGAATCTTTCAATCCTTATACTCTCATTTCCTTCTTCTTCTACACCAATCAAATTCATAAAGAGTGATATAAGAGTTTATTCTAGAAAAAGATCAGGTTGAGATATCTCTCCTTGGAATATAACTGTAGGTTTTCCATTCAAGACTACTAAGATTTCCTTGCTTCTGCATTTGATCTTAAAATTATACTTTGAGATCCAATCCATCCCTAATATAATGTCAAATTCTAGCATGGGAATGAAAACTAGATTTTTGATAATATTGTGCTCTCCAAAGTAAATACTAGAGTTTCTAAACATTAAAGATACTTGGATAATCCCACCAGGAGTCTCGACTGATAACTCTACTTTTAGAAATTCAGGGTTTGATTCTAAATTCTTTGCAAAATTGGAGGAAATAACAGAATGCATAGAACCATAATGAAACAAATTATTTTCTAGCGTTGAGAGAACAAAAAGAGTACATACCACCACATCATTTGGAGCTTCAACATCAGCTGTCATGATAGAAAAATAACAACCTTTCTCCCATGGCCTTTTCTGAGGCTGATGGTGGTTCCCCTCCACTACCCTCAAATTTGGACAGTGATTGGAAAAGTGATCAGGTTGTCCACACTTATAGCATTGGACATCAGGTAGGGAATGAACCATCTTCACCTTGTCGTTAGTGTTGGGAAGTTGAGGCTTCTCCTCATTACGACAATTTCGGGAAATATGGACATCTCTTCTGCACTTTTAGCACTTCTCGATCCCAAGAATGCAGTTCACTGAATTCTTCTTCCCACATTTATTACATGTGGGATGTTACATTTTCTTTCCTCCTCTTCCCAGATCAAGGTTCCTACCTAATCTAGGCTCCATTGATCTCTTCTTATAGTTGGATTTATGAGACCACTGTGTCTCACCAAAATCCAGTTCGACTTTCATTGCAGTCCGTACGATCTCCTCATAGCTGTCAAAGTCTCAGTTGGTTAGATTCTTCTGCAGATGGGGTCTTAGTCCACTATAGAATCTATCAACCATCCCATTAGGATCCATGGTAAAAACAGAGGTGTAATGGGAAAGTATTTTGAAGTTCATCTCGTAGATTCCAACAAATTCATTCTCATTATTCTTCAGCTTGATAAATTCAATCTCCATTCTTGTTATCATAGAACAGGGGAAATACTTATTAAAGAAGATACCTCTAAACTCTTCCCACTCCATAGCTTCAACCTCCACTCTTGGCCTCGTATTTTTAATCATCTCCCAACACTGATCATCTTCTCCCTCTACGCTATAAATATGCAACGTGACCTTCTCTTTCTCTGAACAATGGAGCACAAAAAAGATATTATCAATATAGTTAATCCACTATTCAAAAATCAATGGTTTGGTAGATCCATTAAAGTTTGGTGGTCTTTAATTCATAAATGACTCAATAGAATGTTGTTCCCTTCATGGTGAGATCAGTCTCTTAGCTTGATTCATGTTATTTCCCATAACTTGAGTCAGTTGGTTCATCATTCTCATGAATGTTTCCATTCTGGCTTCCGTCGGAGGGTCGTCAGCGCATGGTCCATTGCGGTCACCATTTGAAAGATTCCTCATATTGCCCCCCATTTTCTAAATGAATAAAACCTTAGTGAGAAACTTATTTTATTTATGAATCTTTTAACTATAATGGATTTTTATATATTAAAACTTTATGCTTAAACATATTATTATTTAACAACAATTACATTTATCTATAAATCCTTCATAATTATTCATAAAAAACTTATGATTAACCAATCATATCCCCCGGAAGTGTCAAACCAGGAGTGCATCAAGGCCCGTTGTCGTATACCAGGATACCACGGGTCAAGCCCAAAACTCCTTGTCGGAATTTTCACTCCTTGGTTTATATGTTCCATTGCTACATCCACTTGTTCGTATCCATACAAGGATTTATTTTCTTGGAAACCAATTACTTAATATTTCACCAAAATACAAGGAATTTTTCTTATATTTAAACTTTTCTATAGGGTTATTCCTGATGTTTTGATCACCTAATTCCCACAAATAACTAAACTATTATTTGATACCAATTATGGAATCCTGCATTTTTATTACATAACTTTTCATTTCATTTTACAAACAAAGGATATTTAAAGTCTACTGTCTTGGAAATTAGGAACATAAAACCTGAAAACATAAAACACTATTTTAAATACCCTTGAAAATCTTCTTGAAAAGTTTATACTATGTAAAATTACTATATCTCATAACCTGGAGACATACATCAAAGGAAAGGGTGAGCAGAAGGCCCAGTAAAGAAAGTAAGGGAATCAGTTTACTTTTGTTATCAATAAGAACTTGATGAAAAACATAAAGACATGAGAAATGGAATAAGAGGTATATCATAATAAAAACAAAATTAATAATAACTTGAATATGTTGCTAAAACATTTAATTTAGACATTCATGAACATATCACCAAGGTTCATCCCCAAGGTGTCAGAAAAATTACCAAGGTTATTCACCAAGGTATCATGAAACTGGTCATCTCTAGAGATCAAATTTTTTACCCAATGCATTGGAGAGATATTAGGGAACACCATTAATATGTATTTATTTTTATGTGATCCACATAGATCATAGACAAAAATATCATAAATAACCCAAAAATTATAAAATAAATGGGTTTCATTTAAAAATCACGACATTTTAAAAGTGTTTAAAAACTTCATCATTATGTCATTTATAACCCATGGAAAGGGAATAAGGGTTTTATGTATGTCAATTATAGTATCAAATATATCATTTTGATGTCTTTATGAATACCCATGGAAATGATATAGTATTGGTCATTCACATAAATAAAATAAGATAATTTCTTGAGAAAAATAGAGAGATTTTGAGACAAAAATTCTGCAGCATAATTGCTATATAACGTGGTTTTAGAAAACATTAAAAATAAAGGGGACAAGGGTCACCCACTGATAAATAACTCATAATACAGTATAGGTATAGAATAAAAATAAATAAGATCATGGTATGGATATTTGAAAGATATACCACATGAAAAGGAAACTTGAATGAAAAGAGAAGATGTGATTTCTTTTACAAATATTTGGCAGCCTAACAGCGTTAATTATAAATTCAAAAAATAAATTGATGAGAAAAGAAAGGGTCACTCATAACTTGAACATAAAATGGACAGCAATAATGATAGATAAGAACATTACCCCACATAATAAAATGGAAACTAGAAGACATAACATAAAGGAAGTCATGACTAAAAGAGGAGGGTGAAGGGTTCCCTTACCTTGAAGAGTAAATTCAAAAAACTCGATGGTTGGGACCTTGGGGGGCTTGAGAGAATCTTGGGAGGACTCCTTGGGAGTTAAAAATACTAGAGCTTTGTTGAGGGGGAATTTGGAATGAAATGAATGAAGGAATTGTTTAGTATTTATAGTAAAAGTGAGGGAATATTTTATTAATTTTTGAGGGACACCTCATAACATATCGTACTATACACAAGTCGAACAGAATTATTACGTAATTATTACATCATTGATGATGTCATTAAACACACTAAAACTCAAAACTGTATTTTTATTATTTACTAAAAATTAAACTATTTCAGAAAAATCCCAAAAATTCACCTTAACCTAATATCGATGTTCTGAATTCAAAAATGAACTCCATTTTATAAATATAATTTCTAATTATCAGATATTTAATTTTTATGTTTTTTTAAAGGTAATTGCTTGGTCAAAGACCAAGACACAATTTATTAAAAATAAAGGAGTTACAAAAGTATGAAATGAGGGATTTTATTACAATATCTAACATATAGAGGAAGAAGGTCAATCAGCAGGTCATCATTCCAAGTATTACATTGGTTGATACATTTTTTGGTAAGAACATCTTCCACCGTGTTTTCTTTGTGATAAGTATGAGTGGAAATGTTTCTAATATCTTTAATAGAATTCAGACAGTTCATCCATCCAGAGGTAAGCATCTAGGCAAGATGGATCGTCCCAGTCCAAATGGCCTGTAAAATGGTGGTAGAGTCTCTTTCAATCCACATATCGTTCCAGCCTTTAGTTTTAACATTGTCAATGGATTGGATAATAGACATCATTTCTACTTCGAGAGAGGAGGCAGTACCACAACTTCCATAAAAGCATCCATGGAAATGTCCCAGGCAGTCTCGGAAAATAGCACCATATCCTGCTGGACCTAGATTTCCTTCGGAGGCACCATCAACATTAATTTTGATCCATCTAGGGATGGGAGCTTTCGAAAAGACTTCAAGAGTCAGAGGTAGTTTTGTGTGGAGTCCATCAACGCGGAGTCACCGTAGGATCATGAAGTCACCAACAGAGTTGTCACAATGTGCCTTTTGAATCAAAGCTACGTCTTTGATGGCTATGATAATTCTCGTTCTACATGCATTAAGATTGAATGAGCATTTTTTGTGAATAATATTATTCCTGTCATACCATATAACGTGGAGGAGTTCAACGACCACAGAGAGGAAGTGATTTTTGATTTCCTTCGATGTGTTGCACTCCACACAATGTTTCAGTTGGTCGAGAATAGAATCTGAATATATACATCTGCAGTCAAATAGGTCAGTAACATAATTCCAGAGCACAGAGGCAGTGGAATGGGATAAAAAAAGGTGATTAGTATCCTCCCTGTGTTGATGGCGCATGTGACATTGTGAGAAAATTTGAATACCCAAATATTGAAGGGTGACCTCTGTAGGAATACGATTATGAGAAATATGCCAAATGAGGTTTAATCGGGAAGGATTGATCCAAGGTTTTTCAAATGATTTCAACTAATTCAAAATAGGGTCAGAGTTATAAAAATTGTGATTGTAAAATCTTTTTGAATTCAAGACTCCATTGTGGATAGGATCCCAAATGAGGAAGTCATCCGAGAAAGAGAAGGAATGATTATCAATAATATTTATAATGGAATTAGGTAGGTTAATATTTTGAGGGTTTATCACCTCCAGAATAGTGAGGTTAATGCTATCAGGAGTGGGTTGATAGGGAATCATAGAAATTAGAGGTTCACCATTCCAATTAGTAGTCCAAAAATTAAGAGTATAGTTAACATTGACTAACCATCTTGAATTGGCCATGATGTTGGAGAAGGTATTTTTGATGGAAGGCCGGATTGAGGAATTGATATATCCAAAATTTCTGTTTTTTAATTTCACCATAAATTTCTTATGAAGAAACTCAAGGGAATCTTCATTCTGATTAATCATGTTCCAATTAAACTTTTCTTGGAGAGCTTCATTAAAAATATTAAGGTTCTTAACGCCCAGCCAACCGTTTTCTATCGTCTTGCAACAAGTAGACCAAGGGATGGGTAGTATCTTTCTTTCAAGGATGCTACCTATCCAAACAAAGTTCTTGATAAAAACATTAATTCATTTTATAAGAGATACTGGCCATTTATAAATCATGAGGGATTTAACCATTTTAGAGATGACAGTAGATTTAACAAGGCAGATTCTTCCAGCCATAGAGAGGGATTTTTCTTTTCTAGGAGGATAACTGGCTTAAAACTTGGTCAACAACAGATGTAAAGTATATAGATTTGCGATGACCCAAGTATAAGGGGACTCCTAAGTAGATGAAAGGAATGGTACCTTCCTTGATACCTAGGTTCACAATAATTTTAGCTTTCCTATTATAGGGAAAGGATTTCCCAAAGTATATGTAAGATTTACTCCAACTAAGGGATTGTCCAGAGAGATCCTCATAGTGAGATAAGGCTGATTTAAGCTGAAGGATATTTTCTTTTCTCCCATTAAGAAATAGAATAATGTCATCAGCATATAAAAGATGGGTAGGAACATTTAAACCACTAGCTGCTTGTATGGGTTTTAATTTGTTTTGAAAATCATTTCACATTATTAATTATTTAAAGTATACAAAAATATTTTAAAATACCCTTTTCAAAAATTCACCAATAATACAGAACTTATATAAATTCATCCGATATTTATCTTGACATTTGAAATTCAAAAAATTCACTATAAGAAGAATAACAATTTTAATTATACAAAACGATTTACTAAAAGTAACTAAGGCCTCATTACATATCCCCTTATAACACCTACATAGGACCTAAGTGTAAGGTGTGAAATAGTTATAGAATCTTGGGGTAGCTCAGACAACATTTCCCGAGTGGTGATTTATATCAGCTTTGACTTCTCCCGTAGGTGATTCTGTTCAAGCTTCATATGTTGAGGCTTAGCTTTGTCTTGGTCTAGAGTAAAGTCTAGTGACGCAACCTCCTTCCCAAGATTTGACAGATGGGATTCGTATGACCCATGTCTACTGGATGAGGTCATTGAATCTTCTTTCTGTATTAATTAACCATGATCATTTGTATTTATAATCAATAATCCTAATATTAAGAGTGTATTTTCCAACAGTCATATTGACCAACTGTCCTATAACAGTTGAAACCCAATGGTCACATTGTAATTATACTCACTTCATTAATAATAGTATATAGTTTTGTTGAGTATAAAATGAAATAACACAAAAAATCAGGAAAAAAATATTATACAAAAGTTTGGGTCATTACAAACAATCACCAATAAATTTTGGATATTTAGGAATCAACGCAGCATCAATCAGATGCTTGTGTCGCTCAGTATGATAAAAAATAATAAGTAACGTTGCTTAGTGTTATTAAAATGAAACTTCTCCCGTGAATGGGTCAAAATGTCAAAAAAACTTCTAATTGACATGAAAAGGTATGAGAACATTCCTCAATGCATTTTTGATCTATTGAAATCAACCACACATCATTCCGATGTGTGTATTGATCGGTATAATTAAATGTTAATTTTCAAAACTATTATCATTGTTGTAATAATGAGCAAATCATGGGTGTAGGGGTCAAAACCGACCAAAAGAGAACCAATTGACATAAAATATTAGGAAAATGATATTTAAGCCATTTATAATTTGCAGGAAGCATCAGTACATGGATTGGATACTTTAATTTCTCGGATTTATCGGTATTTGATAACTTGATTTACTTTTAAAATTCATTGGTTAATTATATGTTATGTAAAAAGATATTTCATGCTAGATTTTAACGCATTTATACAAGTAATAAAATGTAATCTGTTTTGATTATTATATATATATATACACAATCTAATCGAATAAATATGACCAATTTGTATTTGCTTTTTTTAGTTGTTACTTTTGTATCTTATTGTAGGTTTATTGAGACAGATGATTGGAATGGATTAGAGCAGTTTGAATCGCTAGATATCTGAGAAAGTATGTTTCTCATTTATTATATTTGAGGATAATTGTTGTTTATGGTTTTTATGTTGTTTGGACCAGATTTTGTTTATGTTTTCACTATTTTTTTACTATTTCTATTGTTTGGGGAGCGAAACTAGAAAATTTAAAAAAACAAAATTTTCTAGGTTAGCGACCCCCTATGGAGGTCGCTAATAGTTAATGTTTTTTTGTTTATACAGTGACCACTTCTGTAAAACCCAAGAATTTTATGAGAAATATTTTGTTTTTATGTTATATAAATCATCAAAGGAATCTTTCACTACACACAACACTAGCTTGGCTTGCTTTACACGCAACCACGACCTTCCTCGATATCTTGCATCGTACGCAATACCGAGTTTCACTAAACAACGATATGCTATTAAAATTTTATTAAAACTAGCCATTATGAATAGTACTAACTGAATTTTGAATTTTATAACATTTTAATTCAACTTATACATTTTCTAGAATGAGGTATAAAATCAAAATCAGTTTTTTTGGATAAAAGAAATATTTTTCAAAAAAATACAGTTTTGCCGCCTTTTGATGGCGTACCCACATTAAATCTAGTTTTTGACATGTTTATAAGTTCAATTTGACAAAATAAAATTCTTCTTTTGAATCTAGGTATAAAAATTTACTTTGGATAAATTTTTGATATTTTTCTGATAACTTTCATATTTTGATGAATAGTAAAAATACGCTAATTTTTAATTAAAAACAACTTTTTTTCATTTAGATAATTTATATGGATAAATTATAATATTGAATGGTTTAAAAGTATAAATAGAATATATTTTTACCATTTAAAATAATGTATGTCATTAGCATTAATTTCACATTGAATTCATAGGTAAAAACATTTCAATCTTTGCCAATGTTTTAACTTCTAAATCCCGTTTTCTTAACAACGGGATTTATTTTAAATTAATTACTACAACTTATATGTTTTTAATTTTGAAAAATGGATTCCATATTCAGAATCAGTGGGTACAAATTATTTTAATAGACTACTTTTTATTTTTGGGCATTATGAATATTAACTACGGTAAATTTTATTTACCATAGTTAAAGGTAAATCGGGTAATTAAGGGTAAATATAAGATTATAAAATTACCCTAACACCTGCCAAAATCTTATTTGATGACTAAAAGTCGACCCATATTACCTAGGGGTCGGATTAGATTCATTTAATGGACTTTTTTCCATGAAAATAATTTAATTATTATTAAAACGAAAGAATGTGACAACATGACACTTTCTTAAATCTTATAAGTATAATAATTTTAATTTGGTGATAAACTTAATGAAACTTCGAACATGAATAGTCTCCAGAAAGCTAATACAATTATATACATCATAGGAATTTATTTATAATTTTTAGGGATTAAGTAATTATCATTAAATATGACACAATAGTGATGTTGAAATTATTTTATTAATTAAAATATCAAATAAATTGTTTTAAAAATATTAAAAGAAATATTATATTAACTATTTAATGTTCTACAATAATTTTCTAGATACATATGACATTTTATGAATCTATTAAAGCTTTTAGTTCGAACATATCTTATGTATATATTTTATTTAAATTCAAATAAATGAATAGTGTCAAAATTGACACTATTGTTATTTTATAAAAATAACATATTATAAAATTGTTTAAAAATCACAAAAATATTTAAAAATTATAAATTAAAATTTATAGGGTCTAAAATGTCAAAAAGTTTCATATTATGGAAAATTCACAACACATATATAATTATTTATAATAATTTAAAATTTAGAATATTATTACCACAAATAAACTTAAATTGATAAATAAGGATAAATCAAGATGATAATGAATAAAATAAATACCTAACATGTCTAAATTTTATTAGTTGATGAGATTACAACCCTATCTCATCTAAGCTTCGAATATGAGTCATTGTGGAAGTTTTTATGTGGGGTTGGGATTTAATATAAACTAATATTTCTTATATTACTAAAGGTGCCCCTCTCCTCCCTTATAAAAGGGCACCTCCTCCCTCTCCTACTCACACCAATTTGAGCCTTCAAGCTCGGACAACCCCTGCCACATTCTCATCTCCACTTCCCTAGAATCATCCTAGAGGTTCTGGTCTTCTTCAAAGACCAACCCTAGTGCCCTAAGAGGAGGTTAAGAAGAGGCGTGTCAAAAAAGAGGTAATATCCATTACCGATCCTTTCCAAATTCTTTCTTCTTCAACTTATTCTTCTTTAGTTGTTTAATTATGAAGTAATAACATCAGTATCACGCATATACTGATATTTTATTATAAGTATGAAACAACCCTATTTCACCATCTATCCATCCTACGGAAAATGAAATCACTGCGCGTGCGTACGTACAGAATACTGTCTCCACGCCGTGGTGTAATCTATTTTCCACCACCACCTTACATGGATGGGTATAATGGTGTAAATAATAACTATATATGATTATTTTAAAGTGATATTGATTCTGAAATATAATATATACACTCCAATACAATTCCACGATCATGGGAACGATATCATCACTTGTGCGTACGTACGGAATACCGTCTCCACGATGTGATGCGATTCATTATACATGATCTTCATTGCATAATGATTATATAAATGAATTGAATGAATTAATATGATATATATTACAGTAATACCATTCTGGAAATTATGTATCTATTACCTAAAGAGAATAATAAGAATTTATTCGACAAAACACGCATAAGAACAAAAAGTTATAAACACCCAAATAACAAGTAGCAATGAAATATTACTACTAAGAAGCTAAGAATATGACCATATATGATATCATAACAATAATTATGATTCTGTAATAAGTCAATAACATTATTTAAATCATTATACAGGAGGTTCGAACACTTACAAAGCAAATCAGACCTAAGGTAAGGGAAAATATCACAATCTCATTTTTATCCGAGATTGTTTATACTTTGGTATCTACTGGGGTGTATTTTATCATCCACATCCATGTTCCCTCAATATGTAATATTATTTACATCCACCTACAGTTGTTTAAATCCAATTTTACCCTTCGGTGAGTTTTTAGTAAAAGATATGAAAGGAATCTTTTGTCGTTTTGCGTACGAGGTACTTTTGGACTTTTCCGACAAAAGTACGAGAAGAATGTTTTTTTAACTTATACGGTATGAATGGATTTTTAAAACATTATTTCCAAGAATCTTCCTTTACAATTTTTCAAGTTTATTTTTAATCAAATTCTTTTAGTTTAAAATTGTATGACATGTTAAGAAAGGAAAATGTTTTTGAAGTAGAAAGTATATTTTCCTGAAGAATGGAGTTCAAGTGTTTTATCAAAATTATTTTCAATCTAAGATAATATAGGGATCTGTTTCTATCCCTATTTTTACATTGATTTGATTATGTTGTGATAGAATTATTTTTATTAATTCTTTTATCTTATATGAATTTTTTTATGATGTCATGTTGTTTAAGAATCCCATTTTTATTACATGGATTATGCAATGATGTATGATTTATGATTTTGTGGCACACATAAGAATGGTATCATTATGAGGTGGGTGGGACCTATATCTCCCTCCAATTCATTGGGTAAAGATTTTATATCTCATGAGATAGACATGGCTGGAACGGTAGGTTATACCAGTTCAGTGAAACAGGACTGAAATGAGGAGTGAACTCGGTTCAGAAATGCACTTTGTCCACTAAGATAGTCTTGGAAATGAGTCTTGACTAAATAAGAAATGATTCTCTATGATTATGTGTGTATGCCACAAATTTTCATGTTTTAAGTTATGATTATTGGGATTTCATTTCACTACTATGATTTATCCCATATTATGAAATTATGATCTCTTTTGCAGGTTAAGATTTCCAAAATTTATGTTCTTATGAATATGATGTGATTGATATCTCTTTTGTTTACCCTTACTGAGCATTTGAGATCACCCTTTTTTATGTTTTCTTTCCCCAGGCCAGGAAGAAGGTTATTAAGTAAGATATGAAAAAAGGGACTATAGATATGATGATATAAATGGGAGATAGTGTAGACGCTTTATGAACCAGTTGTTTATGTTTCCCAGTTTCTAAAGACACTATACCTATACGGTCCTTTCCTGGTTTTGTTATATGTTGTAATAAGTGTGCGTCAATTCTGATGTAATAATAATTAATGTAAAGTATGGGTCGTTATAGTTGGTATCAGAGGAAAGGTATAGTCAACCTTTGGAAACTAGGATGTGAAAGCATTAGTAAGAACCCTAAGGATAATCTTAAGCATAGAACACAATCTTAGTGTTTTAGAAATGACCATGAATAACCTAGGATAAGACCTTAAGTGTGAAATTTTATTCTTGATTATGTGGTTTTCCTATTATAATTAGTGTTTCTCACAGCATTCTTCTTGGTTTTAGTCAATGGCTGGAACCCAAAGGAACCATGTTAATGCGGAATGTGACGGGAAATGCATTGATTGTCCCGCTGAGCAGCCAAACGTTATGGGAGATGGAATGCAAAATCTTGTATCCATGCTCACACAACTTTCTCAAGCTATGAATCATGCAGGACTTCCAAACGAGCAAAGGAAGTAGCAACATTCTATTGAATCCTTCATGAGGGAGCGTCCACCTTCTTTCAACGGGTCTACTGATCCATTAGTTGCTGAACAATGGATTAGTACTACTGAAAAGATATTTTCAGTTCTTCAATGTTCTGAACATGATAAAGTTATCCTAGAAGTGTATCGTTTGGAAGGAGATGCTGATCAATGGTGGAATCTTATTAAGAATACGAGGCAAAGTGATGAAATTGAGTCCATGGAATGGGATGAGTTCAAGAACTTATTTTTCAATAAGTACTTCCCTCATATTCTCCGAACAAAGATGGAGAAAGAGTTTCTTGAACTGAAGAAAAAGGATGATGAACCTGTTGGTACCTATGAAGCAAATTTTACAAGACTTTCAAGGTACGCTTCTGGTATTATTATCCAACCTGACAGTAAGATCGATCGATTCTTTAGTGTCTTAAAACCAAGTCTTCAAAGGGTGTTATCCATAAGGGACGTCAATAGATACGAGGAAATAATTCGATGTTCTCTCAAAGTCTAGATGGATATTGGAGTAACCCATCAGTCATATGGGTTTGATAAGAAAAGGAAAATGGAATTCAAAGGAAAATCTAAAGAGAACACTGAAAATAAGGTGAGATTTCCCTTATGCTCAAAGTGTGGAAATAAACATGGAGGGATTTATCTTAAAGGGACATGTAAATGTTTAAAATATGGAAAGGAAGGTCATCGGGCATTTGAATGCCGCAATGATGGGAAGAATATGTCTAATGATGCAAACAAAGGAAGGGACACACAAAATGAACCTACTACACTTCAATGTTTCAAGTGCAAGGAGATGGGGCATTATGCCAATAAATTCCCTAATCCAAGGGTTTTTTAGAATGATCGAAATCAACAAAATCTTAAGGCTAAAGACAAAGGAAAATCACATGCAATTTCTATCAGTGATGTGGAGTACGATAACGATGTGGTGAAAGGTACACTAACCATCCACTCTAAATTAGAAAATGTTTTATTTGATTCTGGATCCACCCACTCTTTTATTTCTGAAGATTTTTCTAAGGGTATCACTGTATTACCTCAACAATTAGATGTTGAGTTAGCTGTGACAACACCTAATGGCACAACAGTCGCATCAAAAGTTTATAATTCTTCCCCGATTGAAGTTTATGGGAAAGTGCTTCCTATAAATCTTGTGATCCTTCCTATAGTGGAATTTGATGTGATTATTGGCATGGATTGGCTTTCTTTATATGGAGCTCATATCAATTGCCAAATAAGGGAAGTCACATTTCATATTCCAGATCAATCTATGATCGTCTATCAATGAAAGGATGAACATAACCTTCCAGTGGAAATTTCTTCCATCTTATGGGTCTTGATTCCACTAAATGAGGGTTATTAATCACAAATGGTTGGTGAGAAACTCATGATTAAGAATATGCCCATTGTACGGGAGTTTGATGATGTCTTTCCAGAGGAATTTCCAGGTCTTCCACCAAATCGTGAAGTTGAGTTTTCAATAGAGATCGTACCGGGTGCTTTGCCTATTTTAAAGACACCTTATAGAATGGCCCCAATTGAGTTGCAGGAATTGAAGAAGCAACTCCAAGAGAATCTTGATAAGGGATTCATATGCCCTAGTGCATCACCTTAGGGAGAACATGTTCTATTTGTTAAGAAGAAAGATGGATCAATGAGACTCTCCATTGATTATCGAGAACTTAACAAGATCACTATCAAGAACAAATATCCTCTCCCATGCATTGATGACTTATTTGACCAACTACGCGGAGCTCAATACTTTTCCAAGATTGATCTTCGTTCAGGGTATCACCAATTAAGGGTCAAAAGGGAGGATATACCGAAGACGACTTTCCGTACAAGGTATGGACACTATGAATTTATAGTGATGCTGTTTGGTCTTACTAATTCCCCTGCTATCTTCATGGATCTGATGAATAGAGTCTTTAGAGACTACCTCGATCAATTTGTGTTAGTCTTTATAGATGATATTCTTGTCTATTCAAAGAGAAAGGAAGAACATGAAGTTCACTTGAAAATTATATTGAAGACCCTGAGAATGGAGAAGCTTTATGCCAAATTTACCAAGTGTGAATTTTGGCTTCAAAAAGTTGCATTTTTGGGTCACATAATCTCAAAAGAGGGGATATCTGTGGATCCAGCAAAAACGGAGGTTATCGAAAGATGTCTGAGACCAACAACAGTAACTGATATCCGAAGTTTTCTTGGTTTGGCTGGATATTATCGACGTTTTGTGAAAGATTTTTCACGATTATCTAATCCACTTACCAGGTTGACTAGAAAAGGAGTTAAGTTTGTTTGGACGGAGGAATGTGAAGAGAATTTCAAGGAGTTGAAAAGAAGGTTATCCAGTGCACCTGTACTCACACTACCTTGTAGTGGAGAAAGGTTTGTGATCTACAGTGATGCATCCAAGAAGGGACTGGGATGTGTTCTCCTGCAAAATGATATGGTGATAGCTTATGCCTCACGACAGTTGAAAATCCATGAGAAAAATTACCCAACTCATGATTTGGAGTTAGATGCGGTAATCTTTGCATTAAAGATTTGGAGGCATTATATTTATGGAGAAAGGTGTGAAATTTATACTGATCATAAAAGTTTAAAGTATATTTTCACACAAAAGGAGCTGAATATGCGCCAAAGAAGATGGTTGGAGCTGATTGAGGATTACGACTGCTCAATTCATTACCACCCTGGGAAATCAAACAAGGTGGCAGATGCATTAAGTCGACAAGACCATGCCAGTTTATCCATGATGAGGATCACAAAAGATCCAATATTTATGGATTTACAAAGGATGGATCTTGGAATTATAATAGAAGGGGGAAAATCATATCTTTCTCAAATGAATGTTCAACCATCTATACATGTGAAGATTAAATAGGCACAGAAAGAAGATGTAGAGTTACAAAAGAAGGTGAGAAATATTCCTGAATTCAACCTTGATTTTGATGGGATAATAAAGTTCCGGAATCAGGTTAGTGTTCCTCCCATCCCCGAATTAAAGAAGGAGCTGCTGGATGAGGCTCATATTTCTTCATTCTCTATTCATCCTAGAAGCACGAAGATGTATAGGGACCTGAAAGAGTACTTCTAGTGGGATGGAATGAAAAGAGATGTTGGTGAATATGTCTCTCGATGCTTGGTTTGTCAGCAAGTTAAAGGTGAGAGATAGAAGTTTAAGGGGATGTTACAACCATTACCCATACCCGAATGGAAATGGGAGAACATCACTATGGACTTTGTCACAGGACTTCCTAAAACATCCAAAGTCAATAATGCCATTTGGGTCATAGTTGATCGTCTTACAAATTCCGCACACTTCATTGCTATTAGAGAGGATTTCTCTCTGGATCATCTTGCTAGGATATATGTGAAGGAAGTGGTAAGATTGCATGGAGTACCACTTTCTATTATATCTGATTGGGATCCGAGATTTACCTCGAAGTTCTGGTGAAGTCTTCATCATACTCTGGATACAGAGTCGAGTTTCAGCACTGCTTATCATCCTCAGACAGATGGTCAGTCTGAGAGAACAATTCAAACTCTAGAAGATATGTTGAGAGCTTGATCTATGGATTTCAAATGTGGTTGGGATCAACACCTACCTTTGGTGGAATTTTCTTATAATAATAGCTTTCACTCCAGTATTCAGATGGCTCCTTATGAAGCTCTCTATAGAAATAAATGCAGGACTCTAACTTACTGGGATGAAGTTGGGGAAAGAAAGCTATTAGGACCTGATCTCATTGAAGAAATGGCAGAAAAGGTCAGATCTATTCAACAACACATAAGAGCAGCTCATAGTCGACAGAAAAGTTATGCCGACAACTGAAGAAAAGACCTAGAGATTGAAGTGGGTGATAAAGTATTCTTACGAATATCTCCCTGGAAGAGGGTCATGAGATTTGGAAAGAAGGGGAAGTTGAGCCCTAGATATATCGGTCCTTTCGAAATACTGGATCATGTCGGGAAGGTAGATTACCAAATGGCGCTTCCACCGAATCTCTCTCAAGTACACAATGTGTTCCATGTATCTCTCCTGAGAAAGTACATACATAATCCTTCACATGTACTCAGCTCAGAAGTTGTACCGCTGGAGCAAGATCTTTCTTATGAAGAATAACCGATAGAGATTCTGGATCGTAGTGAAAAAGTCCTACGAAACAATACCACTCTCTTGGTGAAAGTTTTATGGAGGAACCACCAATTAGAAGAAGCTACATGGGAGCTTGAGGATATGATGAGGGAGAGGTATCCTCATCTGTTTGTTACAAGGTGACGAATTTCGAGGGAGAAATTCTTTTTAAGGGTGGTAGAATGTAACACCTGAGACTTTTATAAGAAATATTTTGTTTTTATGTTATATAAATCATCAAAGGAATCTTTCACTACACACAACACTAGCTTGGCTTGCTTTACACGCAACCGTGGCCTTCCTCGATAGCTTGCATCGTACGCAATACCGAGTTTCACTAAACAACGATATGCTATTAAAATATTATTAACACTAGCCGTTATGAGTAGTACTAACTAAATTTTGAATTTTATAACATTTTAATTCAACTTATTCATTTTCTAGAATCAGGTATAAAAGAAAAATCAGTTTTTTTGGATAAAAGAAATATTTTTCAAAAAATACAGTTTTGCCGCCTTTTGATGGCGCACCCACATTAAATCTAGTTTCTAACATGTTTATAAGTTCAATTTGACAAAATAAAATTCTTATTTTGAATCAGGGTATGAAAATTTACTTTGGATAAATTTTTGATATTTTTCTGATAACATTCATATTTTGATGAATAGTAAAAATACACTAATTTTTAATTAAAAACAACTTTTTTCATTGAGATAATTTATATGGATAAATTATAATATTTAATGGTTTTAAAGTATAAATAGAATATATTTTTACCATTTAATATAATGTATGTCATTATCATTAATTTCACATTGAATTCATAGGTAAAAACATTTCAATCTTTGGCAATTTTTAACTTCTAAAACCTGTTTTCTTAACAACGGGATTTATTTTAAATTAATTACTGCAACTTATATGTTTTAAATTTTGAAAAATGGATTCCATATTCATAATAATTGGGTCCAAATTATGTTAATATACTACTTTTTATATTTTGGCATTATGAATAGTAACTACGGTAAATTTTATTTACCATAGTTAAAGGTAAATCGGGTAATTAAGGGTAAATATAAGATTATAAAATTACTCTAACACCTGACAAAATCCTATTGGATGACTAAAAGTATACCCATATCACCTAAGGGTTGGATTAGATTCATTTAATGGACTTTTTCCATGAAAAGAATTTAATTATTATTAAAACCAAAGAATGTGACAACATGTCACTTTCTTAAATCTTATAAGAATAATAATTTTAATTTTGTGATAAACTTAATGAAACTTTGAACATGAATAGTCTCCAGAAATCTAATACAATTTTCTACATCATAGGAATTTATTTCGAATATTTAGGGATTAAATAATTATCATTAATTATGACACAATAGTGATGTTGAAATTATTTTATTAATTAAAATATCAAATAAATTGTTTTAAAAATATTAAAATAAATATTATATGAACTATTTAATGTTCTAAACTAATTTTCTAGATACATATGACATTTTATAAATCTATTAAAGCTTTTATTTTGAACATATCTTCTGTATATATTTTATTTAAATTCAAATAAATGAATAGTGTCAAAATTGACACTATTGTTATTTTATAAAAATAACATAATATAAAATTGTTTAAAAATCACAAAAATATTTAAAAATTATAAATTAAAATTTATAGGGTCTAAAATGTCATAAAGTGTCAAATTATGGAAAATTCACAACACATATGTAATTATTTATAAAAATTTAAAATTTAGAATATTATTTCCACAAATAAACTTAAATTGATAAATAAGGATAAATCAAGTTGATAATGTTTAAAATAAATTCCTAAAATGTCTAAATTTTATTGGTTGATGAGATTACAACCTTATCTCATCTAATCTTCGGATATGAGTCATTTTGGATGTTTTTACGTGGGGTTGGGAATTAATATAAACTAATATTTCTTATATTTCCAAAGGTGCCCCTCTCCTCCCTTATAAAAGGGCACCTCCTACCTCTCCTCCTCACACTAATATGAGCCTTAAAGCTCGGCCAAACCCTGCCACTTTCTCATCTCCACTTCCCTAGAATCATCCTAGAGGTTCTGGTCTTCTTCAAAGACCAACCCTAGTCCCCTAAGAGGAGGTTAAGAAGAGGCGTGTCAAAAAACAGGTAATATCCATTACCGATCCTTTCCAAATTCTTTCTTCTTCAACTTATTCTTCTTTAGTTGTTTCATTATGAAGTAATAACATCAGTATCACTCATATACTGATATTTTATTATAATTATGAAACAACCCTATTTCACCATCTGTCCATCCTACAGAAAATGAAATCACCGCGCGTGCGTACATACGGAATACCGTCTCCACGCCGTGGTGTAATCCATTTTCCACCACCACCTTACATGGATGGGTATAGTGGTGTAAATAATAACTAAATATGATTATTGTAAAGCGATATTGATTCTGAAATATAATATATACACTCCAATACAATTCCATGATCATGGGAATGATTTCATCACTCGTGCGTACGTACGGAATGCCGTCTCCACGATGTGATGCGATTCGTTCTACATGATATTCATTGAATTATGATTATATAAATGAATTGAATGAATGAATATGATATATAGTACATTACTACCATTCTGGAACTGATGTATCTATAACCTAAAGAGAAGAAGAATAATTTATTCGACAAAACACGCATAAGAACAAAAAGTTATAAACACCCTAATAACAAGTAGCAATGAAATATTACTACTAAGAAGATAAGAATATGACCATATATGATATAATAACAATAATTATGATTCTGGAATAAGTAAATAACATTATTTAAATCATTATACAGGAGGTTCAGACACTTACAAAGCAAATCAAACCTAAGGTAATGGAAAATATCAGAATCTCATTTTTATCCGAGATTGTTTATACTTTGGTATTTACTGGGGTGTATTTTATCATCCACATCCATGTTCCCTCAATATGTAATATTATTTCCATCCACCTACAGTTGTTTAAATCCAATTTTACCCTTCGGTGAGTTTTTAGTAAAAGATATGAAAGGAATATTTTGTCATTTTTCGTACAAGGTACTTTTTGACTTTTCCGACAAAAGTACGAGAAGAATGTTTTTTTAACTTATACGGCATGAATGGATTTTTAAAACATTATTTCCAAGAAGCTTCCTTTACAAGTTTTCATGTTTATTTTTAATCAACTTCTTTTAGTTTAAAATTGTATGGCATGTTAAGAAAGGAAAATGTTTTTGAAGTAGAAAGGATATTTTCCTCAAGAATGGAGTTCAAGTGTTTTATCAAATTTTTTTTACATCTAAGATAATATAGGAATCTGTTTCTATCCCTATTATTACATTGATTTGATTATGTTGTGATGGAATTATTTTTATTAATTCTTTTATCTTATATGAATTGTTTTATGATGTCATGTTGTTTAAGAATCCCATTTTTATTACATGGATTATGCAATGATGTATGATTTATGATTTTGTGGAACACATAAGAATGGTATCATTATGAGATGGGTGGGACCTAAATCTCCCTCCAATGAATTGGGTAAAGATTTTATATCTCATGAGATAGACATGGCTGGAACGGTAGGTTATACCGGTTCAGTGAAACAGGACTGAAACGAGGAGTGAACTCGGTTCAGAAATGGACTTTGTCCACTCTGATAGTCTTGGCAATGAGTCTTGACTAAATAAGAAATGATTCTCTATGATTATTTGTGTATGACACAAAGTTTCATGTTTCAAGTTATGATTATTGGGATTTCATTTCACTACTATGATTTATCCCACGTTATGAAATTATGATCTCTTTTGCAGGTTAAGATTTCCAAAATTTTTGTTCTTATGAATATGATGTGATTGATATTTCTTTTGTTTACCCTTACTGAGCATTTGAGATCACCCTTTTTTTATGTTTTCTTTCCCCAGGTTAGGAAGAAGGTTATTAAGTATGATTTACAAAAAGGGACTATAGATATGATGATATAAATGGGAGATAGTGTAGACGCTTTATGAACCAGTTGTTTATGTTTCCCAGTTTCTAAAGACACTATACCTATACGGTCCTTTCCTGGTTTTGTTATATGTTGTAATAAGTGTGCATCAATTCTGATGTAATAACAATGTATGTAAAGTATGGTTCATTATAACTTCTAGATGTCACTTTATGCTGGAATTTTCCTTACCTATAGCGACAACTAAAGGGGATCGCTATAATTATCAGTATGTCAAACCAATAGCAACTGCAAAATGACCACGCGATAGATGACCTATAGCGACCACCATTGGTGGTCGCTAAAGGCCTTCATCATCGAACCAACTATGGATGCCAACTGCAGTCCCCAATGGCGGTCTGTAGGCGGTTTTTAAAGACCATTAGAGACCACTTTGGGTGATGGCTAATAGGTGTATTTCTAGTAGTGGTTTGGATTCAGATAAGACTAGTTATGTTTTGTTTAATTTGTTTCTTAAAATTCTTCACACATGATTCATAGGCATTAATTGGGGTAGTTTTTCATTGAATATGACAGTGTTACATCGATAAATGGTAAAAAAATTAAATCCTCGGACCACTGGGTTCTGTTGCGTGCCCCGGTACCTTTTTTTGGTATCAGAGTGATGCATTAAAATTTTAAGCCAAATAAAAATAAAAATTTCAATAAATTTAGATAAGCATATTATTCTTGTCCCAAAGCCGCCAATGACTTTTCAATTTGACTCTAGATGACCAGTATGTGGCCATATGATATTTTGAAAATGAATTGTATTTATTTTATGGGTTAAATTTTCAGTACATATATTTAAATATATGTCAATTTTTACATGAAACTTTATGTGAAAGTAAATTCCAGTGAACCGTTGTATTCTGCCTAAAGATCCTATTGTTGGAATAGTCAATGGAATATATCTTCATCCATCCAATCAGTTCCATAGAAAATATATTATATTATTATTATTTTTTAAAAAATCTAATTGATAGGATTAATAAAAATAAGAATAATATAATTTAATGTTGGGGCGGCTGGAAATTTAAGACAATTTAAAATTTGAAAAAATCATTGTTGTCCACACATTAGATAAAGTGGTGAAGTCGTGTTAAAAAATCCACTTTAGGCATAGTTATGTAGGAATATTTAAAAAAAACACATCATTTTGGAGGGACCCTATCGGTGACCTCAGTACGTGGCCTCCTCCTCCAGGTACCCCTCCTCCTGCTTAGGGCGCCCCCCCGCACATCGTTCCACTCCTTGGTCATCACGTCCTCTCCCACCTCCTTCATAGAGGCCATCCGTAGTAACCGTCTTCCTCCCTTGAAAAGATCTTCTACCACCTCCCTCTCTGGCCTCACCCACCAAGTCTGGGATGATCAACCATACACGCTAATTGTCGCGCCCTGCTGGCCATGCACCACCCAGCGCTACTTCTCGCTATGCACCTCCATTCTATGGTTTCCGGCTCATCTCGGTCCAGATACTGGTTTCCAGGGTGAGATCTAGGAGTGCCTCCCCCTTCGTAAATCCCCCATGATGTTTTCAGGTCACATATGTTGGAAATTATGGAGCCCTGCGAAAATACTAGTGAAAAACCATAGAAGGATGAAGTAAAATGATTGAACACAAAGTATGTTCACTAACAAAAAATGAGCGAAGAGAAGCGCATCGTTTTATTAGTGCTAAGCAGAAAGCATGGATAAAGGGGGTCTTTATCAGTTCTAAAAAAAGTGATGATGAAGGTGTAACCTTTATCAACGTTTTTTTAGCACTGATAAATGGTAGATTTATCAGTGATAGTCTTAGTGGTGATAAAAGTTTTTAATAATAATTTATATAAAATTATTATATTTATATTAAAAAATAATGTGTATTTGTATATATTAAATAAAAAATGCATGATTATAATTAATATATATTTTTTAATATTTCAAAAATATATCTATAATGTTTTAAAAAAAGTATAAGACTATAATTAAATATATGTGTTTCCAATGAATTTGGTCAATTAATATATGGATCATGCATGCATATATGTTATGTATCATCATTAATATTCATTTATACATTACACTCATTTTATTATTCATGTTATTCATTGATGACTCGTTTTTTATTATGTATATTTTACTAGGTGTGTATGATTAATTCGTGTTGCCGATATACTATATTATGTTCTCAATACATATAAAATTACATTAAATATATTTAAAGAATAAATATATTTATTATATTTATAATTATTAAATTTTAAGTATATATAAATTCTTTTTAAATATATTTATTTGTAATTATAATTATAACTATATATATATTTAAATAATTATAAAATTACAATAAATACATATAGTATAATTTTATAAATAAATATTTCAATAAATATATTTATTAATATATACAAAAATTTATAAATATATTTATTTATAGTTATAATTATAACTATAAATAAATATATATGTGTAAAAAATTATAAAATTATAATAAATATATTTATTATACTACTTATGAAGTTATGAATATATAACTAAATAAGTATATTTATAAATATTTACAAATACTTATCAACAAAAACAAATATTTATAATTATAATTCTTAAACAAATATAGATATATTTAAATAATTAAAAAATTATAATAAATATATTATTTATATATATTTTTATACAAATATCTATAAATAAATACAAATAGTTATAAATATAATTCTAAATAAATGTAGATATATTTAACTAATTAAAAAATTATAATAAATATATTTATTAAATATATTTATAAAACTATAAATATATTTGTCATAATTTTATAATTATTATATATATATATACATATTTATAATTACAACTATAAATAATTTATTTATTATAATTTTTATTAAAAATAAATATTTATTTATATATTGGTTATAAATATAAATACGTATATATTTATTTAAATAATTATTAATTAATAAAAAATAAAATTATTATTTTTGTATATAATGTTATATATAATTAATTAAATATATAAAAACATCGAGAAATAAATACAAATATTTATATTTGTAGATATAAATAAATAAAAATATTTTTTAAATAATTATAAAATTATAATAAATATATTTATTATAAATATTATTAAAATTATAAATATTATAAATATTAATTTATTATAATTTTATAATTATTTAAATATATATATATATATATATATTCATTTATACTGATAATTATAAATAAATATATATTCTTATAAATAATTATGAAATTAAATGAAATATAGTTATACACATCTATAATCTATAAATAGATATAATTAATATATTTATTATATATACTTCTAAGATTATAAATATAATAAGTATATTTCTTATAATTTCATAATTATTTAAATTATAATTTTATAAATATAAATATATATTTATCATGTATGTAATTTTACAAATATATATAATAATATAAATAAATCATTAACATTATTTCTTTATCAAAAAAAATTTAGCATTGATAAAGTGTAACGACCCGATCATTTATGAATTAAATTCTCTTTCTTTTAATATAATATGGGTATAGATAACACATGCACTCTTTTTATTATTATTATTTGGTTTAAATGACGGTTATGTATCATTACCGTTGGTAATATAGTCATTGAATAGTGATCACACAACGGATATAAATATAAGGTTTTATCAAATCCTTTCGACACAGACAAAGGAATGGATAACCTCATTTAGTAGACTCGGGCTGTACGAAACTCAATTGTCAGAGATCAGAAAGGAGGTAGCATCATTAGGCTTCGCTCTTGACCAAGACCAATTCGAGCTTCAACACGTTAAGTTTGAACAGAATCTCCTATAAGAGAAGTTCAAGTTAATAGAGATTACGACCCGAACGATGTTATCCGAGCCTCCCCAATAGTCTGTCATCATCGCATATCTTACCCTTAGGTCTTATGTAGGTGTTATAAGAGGTTATATAATAAGGTATTAGTTACTTATTATGTAATCCCTTTTTATAAATAAAAGTCTTATTGCATCAATTCCTTTAGGGAATAGTCTTTCTTAAAAAAATAATGAATCTGATAAATTGATTTTTTTGGGTAAAAACGACACTTTTGTGAGATATATACATTATTATATTAAACTATGATTTTAATTAATAATATTATAAAAAAAATTCTTATAAAATATGATTATATAAGTTCTTTATCTGTAAATGATTAATTAATAAGTTTGATAAATGTTATATTTATATACGATAAAACCAAAAGTGCAATTTTAAAGAATTTGTTTTATGTAATTAATGAATTTTTGAAATAATAATTATTTTAATAAAATTTTATTATCAAATTACTTTTATTAATAATAAATGAGTATATAATTTTTATGAAGTCAAATGTAATTTTTATTAAGGTTTAAAAACTGTTTTTGTCAAAACCCTTCAATTTTCAATAAATAACGGTTCTCATTTTAAAAGTAAAAATTCACATATTAAGAAAATTATTTATATAAAATGAATATTATTTTTGGAATCAAAATGTAGATATTTTCCAATGGTGAATTTTTCACAATTTTCTGAGTTAGTCGAATTTTTGGGTAAAAATTAAATAATATATAAATATATAGTGTGTTTTATGACATCATAATTACCCAATAGTGATGTAATATATACCACAAAATGGATATTCAATCAAATATATGTTTTAAATTTAAAATAATTTGATTTTATATTTATTTTACTTATTTTATAATGCCTTACTGAATCCTCCAAAATGTATAATATATTTTATTTTTTATTTTTTTTTGGTCAAAAGACCAAAGCAATTTTATTAGCAAAAAGAAAAGAAAGATTGTAAGAGTCTAAAAGATGGGATCAAATTACAATCTTTGACTTGCAACAGAATCAGGTATTCTGGGAGCTCCTCCATCCAGGTTATTGCCTGATTAATGCCTTTGTTAGCGAGAGCATCCACAACCATATTAGCTTCACGGTAAGTATGAGTTGCAATGTAATTGACGTCATGGAGAGATTGAAGGTAGTTCATCCAGAGCGTAGTAATCGGCCAAGAAAGATGAAAATCTCCCTTCTAAATGGCTTGAACAACAGTAGTAGAGTCGCTCTCAATCCATAAGTTGTTCCACCCATGTCGAAGAGCAAAATCTGTGTCATGAATAACACTTAGCATCTCAGCTTCTAGAGAGGATGCAATACCACAGCCTCCAAAAAAGCATCCCACGATGTGACCATGATGATTTCTGAAGACAGCTCCACATCCCGCGGGACCTGGATTTCCCTTAGAGGCGCCATCCACGTTGATTTTAATCCAACCAGGAAATGGAGGTCTCCAGAAAATCTCAAAGGTGTGCAACGGTTTCAAGAAAATGGCCTCAACTTGAAGACGGAGAAGGATCATAAAGTCCGCCACCTAATTGTTGCAGGAACCATTCTGGATCAAAGCAGCTTCCCGAATAGCGATGAGAATTCTCATTTTACCTGCATTAGTGTTGTGTGAGCAATTATTATGTAGAATAGAGTTTCTATCATACCAAATCACATGAATCAGCTCAGCAACCCCAGCTAGGAACAAATTTCTAATTTGGTGAGAGGAGTCCATAGCAACGCAACGTTTAATCTGCTCATCAATAGAGTTATAAACTGGCCATCTGCAATCAAAAGTGTCAAAAATATATTTCCAAAGAGCAGTGGCAGTAGCACAAGATAGAAATAGGTGGTTAGTATCTTCTCTATGCTGATTCCAGAAACGAAATTTTGAACAAAGTTGAATACCAAAACTTTGAAGACAAGCATCAGTGGGGACCCTATTGTAGGCAAGACGCCAAATGAGAGTGAGTCTGGAAGGTTTAATCCAGGTCTTGTCAAATTTTTTTATCCAGTTCAAATCATTATCAGCGTTGTGTAAGGAGTTATTATAAAACTTTTTGGAGTTAAGAATCCCATTATGAGAAGGTTCCCAAATCAAGAAGTCACATGAGGCAGAAAAGTGGTAAGAATAAATAATTTGAACAATGTTTTCAGGAAGATTATCAATGTGAGAATTAAGCACATTACAAATGGATGAGTTGATGTCATCAGGGATATCATCAAGGGGGATAAAAGAGATAAGAGGAGCGCCAGTCCAGTTGTCCAACCAGAATCTCATGGAAGAGTTTCTCGAGACCATCCATCTAGCGTTGTGCATAATAATGTCAAACGTGTCTCTAACAGAGGGCCAAATGGAGGAGGTCATGAAACTCCTATTAGATCTTTTCAATCTATCAATGAACCTATTTTTGATGAAAGCAATGGGGTGGGTGTCATTGTGTATCATGTTCCAAGTTAATCTGGCTTTAAGAGCTTCATTGAAGTATTTAATGTTTTTAATGCCAAGACCACCAATGTTTAGAGGTTTGCAGCATTTAGCCCAAGGGATAGTCACAAGTTTCCTGTCCAAGGTACTTCCAGTCCAGAAAAAGTTTTTTATGTGAACATTTATTTTTTTTATGAGACTAATTGACCATTTATAGACCATCATAGAATAGACAAGTTTGGAAACAATAACAGACTTGACAAGGTAGACTCTCCCTTCCATGGAGAGAGATTTTCCTTTCTAGGAGGAAAGCTGATTAAGAACCTGGTCAACAATGGAAGAAAAGTAGCAAGCTTTAGGTCTACCCCAGAAAATGGGAACGCCAAGGTATTTGAAGGGGAAAGAACCTTATTTGATGTTAAGATCATTGATGATATTATTTTTACTAGAAGGAGGGATGTTTTTCCCAAAGTAAATGAAAGATTTATTCCATCCAATGACTTGACCCGAGACCTCCTCGTAATGATTGAGAGCAGCTTTAAGAGTTCTAATGTTTTTTATGTCACCCTTTAAAAAGAGAATGATGTCATCAGCATAAAGGAGGTGGGTGGGGGCATTCACGTTTCTATAAGCATGAATTGGTTTGAGCTTGTTTTTCTCAACCAGCTGGGTGAGCATACGGCTAAAATAGTCTTCTGCAATGGAAAAAAGAATTGCAGAAAGGGGGTCACCTTGTCTTACTCCTTTAGAGCATTTGAAAAATCCTCTAGGAGATCCATTAACCAGGATGGAAACATGAGCTTAATGGAAGAGGGTTTTAATTCTAGAAATGAAATTATCATTGAATCCAAAGCCATGAAGAACTTTGAAAATGAAGTTCCAATCCATTGTGTCAAAAGCTTTCCGAATGTCAAGTGGATGGCAATGTTTCCGCCTCTATACTTATTATTTAACATGTTAGTGCATTCTGAAGCAAGATAGATACAGTCTTGGATAGATCTCCCCTTGATAAAGCCAAATTGATTACAAGAGATAATTTTATCAGTGATAGTGTTAAGTTTGTTAGAAATTAGCTTGGTGATAATTTTATAAAGGGTGTTGATCAGAGCAATAGGGCGAAAGAGGTGAATTTCAGAGGCATTATCTACTTTGGGAATCAAAGCAAGGAATTGGGCATTTAAACCATGAGGTAAGAAGCCGTTAGCAAAGAAGGCATTGACAAGCTTACAAACATCAGCATGAATGATATCCCAATAATTTTGATAGAAACCATTATTGAATCCATCGGGCCCAGGGGAACTGTTAGGATTCAAACGAAAAACAGTGTCTCTAATTTCATGATCAAGGGGAACACTCAGGAGAAAACTGTTATCAACATCCGTAAAAATTGTAGGAATGATGTCATTAATGAGGTCTTTATTCATACAAGGCCTATTGAATAACGATTCAAAGTAAGACACAACATGATTAATAATATCTTATTCATTATCCAAAAGGTTTTCTCTATTTTTAAGGGAGGAAAGGGGTCTACTAGCTTTTCGAATTCTTTGTAAAGCATTATAGAACTTGGTATTACGATCACCATCAGTAAGCCATTTGAGTTTAAAAGTATGTTTGCGGATGTTGTCTTTGAAAGCGAGGAGCATATTCAGGTTCATAGTAATGTGAGCTTCGTGATGGTGATCAAAAGCGAAGTCGGAGTGGGTGATATTGTTTTGAATTTGATGCAATTCATTCTCAAGAGAGATAATGTCATTATCAATTTGAATCGCCTAGAGCTGCAACAACTTTTGAGCTTGCGTTTGAGATATTTTAATTTAAGGGGACAAGGGAAATCATCATCGGGTTGGTTCAAAGAGGACCAACAATGTTTTATGAGATTACAACAGTCCGGATCAGAGAACCAAGCATTGTTGAATCTAAAGGGGAAAGAGGGTTTCTGAGTATTGAGAGAGATGGTGACTAAAATAGGATGATGATCAAAATGAAGCTTATGAAGGGTGGTACTGGAAATGGAGTCCCATGTATCTAAAGCATGGTCATTTGTAAAGGCTCTATCGAGTTTGCTCGCAACCACTCTATTGTAGTGATTCCTATACCAAGTGTATTTGACGCCATTTAAAGCAATCTTAGTAAGATTAGAGGTTTCAATTGCAGCCTTAAACTCCCTCATAGACAGACTAGAATGAAGAGGACCTATTTTTTCACCATCTAAAATAATAGAATTAAAATCACCTGCAACGATCCAGGGGGAATGAATTTTTGAGTTCAGAGAGGAGAGGTCTCGCCAGAGAGATATCCTATCTTGATATTTGTTCTTGGCATAGATAAAGGAACAAAAGAGATGGGCATTATCAATCATAAAGTCACAAGTGAAAATTTGATCAGAAACATGGAAAACATTAATATTCGACAGGGAGGGATGAGCAAAGGTCCAAAGAGAATCAAAATTTTTGTTGTTTTTACAAGCACCGATGAAGGTGTATCCAAAGTGACAAAAGTGAACAAGATCAGTAGAAAATATTGTTTTAGGTTCAGCAATGGCAAAAATTAAAGGCTTCTGAACATTTACCATTCTTTGTAAAAAATTAAAGGTTTCAAGGTTTGCAATACCTTGATAGTTCCAATAAAGAATCTTCATTTAAATCTACGTTTGGAGTTAGAACTCCCTTTTTTCTTACTATCCGAGCCTTATGTCTATTTGATCTTCTGACATTTTTTGACATGTTGGGGCTCGAGGTAGGAAATTTCTTTCCTTTGGTAGGGACAGTGATGGTAGCAGAATCATCTAACGAAATAGTTTGGGTGTCAATAACGTGGGTGTTGTTATTGTTTGGTGTCAGCAAAACAGAAATGAGAGCATTGTTGTTATCATCATTAACACAATTCAAATGTAAACTATCATGCTGGGCAGAAATTCTGCAAGTACCTGATGAAACATCCGGATCAGAATGGGGAGAAGCAAGAGAAACAGACCTTATCTCTATGAGTGAGGAGTGAGAAGCACAACTTTGCCCAGTGAATAGTGCAAAAGTTGAGGCCTCTGCAACCGGGGAAGCATGATCCTGGACCTGCTATGGAACAACCGGGATATTCTCCTCACTGATCTGCTTTCCCATGCGCAATTCCAAAGGACACTACACCTCTGGCAGGTCAGAGATAGAATCCTGCATGTTAGTGGAGTTTTTTACCAAAGAGAGAGGCTCCTGCGAAATAATATTCAAGTTGTCCTGAGGAGCATTCTGCACATCCATGGTTAAGGTGATATTGGAAGAGGTGTGAGGAGTGGCAGATTCCTTATTCTGATCAGCAGTACAGGAACCAGAGTTCACAATTCCAGTGTCCTGCTTAAGGCTGTCTAAAACAGTAAATTCCAATTTGTTTGTGTGTGCTTTGTTGTTTTCTTCCTCTTCGACAAGGTCAGCCCATTTGGTACCCGAGGTCTCCCCTAAATGAGATGAAGTTATGGGTTTTTTCACCCAGGTTTCAGTTTTATATGTTTCAGGAGCACTAACCAAGGGAGAATTGTCCTTCCTATTCCTCCTTATTTCTTTCCAATCATTGTCAGGTAGTTGGATTTGCTGTTTCCTAATCAATCTACAATTATAGATATTGTGACCAATGATCTTGCAATTCTCACAAAAAGGAGGTATCCTCTCATACTCAATATTGATTTCCACTTTGTAATCCTTGGCAATGAAGTTAATATTGTTGGGAAGCTTTGATTCCAGATTAATTTCTACCATGATTCTAGCAAAGATTCCTAAATCAGCATTCAATGTTCATTGATCGATTTTGAGGGGTGTGCCTATGCATGAATCAATTTCATTGAATATTTTTGTGTGCCAAAAAAACCAATTAAGGCCATGAATTTTGACCCAAACCTGTTCTAATGTATTTCGGTGAGTGTGAGGGTTGAAATTGGAGTCCCAATTAGATAGGCGAAGCAAACCAGGTTTGAGGTTGAGATTTCCTAATTTCCAGATACGATCAAGATCTTCTTGAGAGTTTAACAGTATATGAAAATATCCTTTGCCGACTGGAATTAGTTTCCAGTTAACAGAATTCCAAGAATCTGCTCCCAAGCCTTTGGGATCACACATCCAAGTAAGGGATCCTCACTTTCCTTCCTTTCTCATTTTTGTCCAAGTTCCCTTACATTGTTATACCATTTTATTTTTCAATTAAAAATGATGGGTTATATTTTAACACCTCCCCCATAATACCTTATTATTTTTTAATGATTACAGACCTCTTTAAATCTCATTAATCACTCTCATGCACACCTGTTACCATACTGAAATTTTGTAAGAGATTTCTCTCTCCTCATTTCCATTCATGCATTTCTATTATATTATACATCTAAAATTCCATTTCATTTATTGTGATATTATTCTCCATGATCCCCTTACTTCCCATTTAATTTCTAAATGACGAGATACCCCTCTATCTCTCATCAACCCATTTAATTAATCCCCATGTGATGTCGTTATGCTGCCGAAATTGCACCACGATTTTTCATGCCAAAATCATCATGTAGTGAATACCATACCCATTTATCTATCAAGGATATTCACCTTTATACACTTATAATTATTGATTATAGACTTTCATATATATATTCCACATTCTTTTATCATGGAATAAATGATGATTCTAAAGGAATCCATGTTATATGATCTATGTGGCATACTTAAGCATGAGATTAAAATTGTCATGAAGGGTGGGACTTGATAGCGCTTCAATGCATTGGGTAATGTTTAGTATCATGATATTTCATATTGGGATAGGGGTTTACCTGATTCATTTATAGAAGTTTTTTCCATCATGTTGGGATAAGGGGTTTACCCGATTCCTTTATGTTAATGATACAATTTTTTAAGTTGATGCCACATTTCCATGTTATGATGATCATGTTATCGTGCCTTTAGGTTCATGTTTATTTTATGATCCATTAATATATCTATTTCCTAACATGTATTGTATTCTTCATGTTATGCCTTGGTTACTCCCTTATTGGTCTTTATAGCTCACCCTTCTCTTATGTATGTCCTCAGGTTATCCCATGCAATGCTAAGCACGAAGGAATGTTGTGGTCATGTAAAGTAAGTTTTCAATAAAGATGTTGTAATTTTATGTCTTAAGTTGTCATGTAATATTCCTAATCCCCAAATACACTAGACCTATTGATCTTCTGGGTTGTATTATGTTCAATTTTATGTAATAAAGCATGTTTAAATGCATAATAAAGACTAGGGTTGTTAATGTTGGTATCAGAGGATAGGTTTTCTCTTGGATAGTTTGAAAGTGGGATGACTTGGTTAGTCATTTAATAATCACCCAGATAGCATCGTGAAATATCAATGATCACGAGATCCCCATTAAAAATATCCATTGATATAACATCACACATCCTTAATATAACCTTGATGGTTTGGTCCAAACCCACAGGGACCTGGTTCTCCCCCTTCACCCACTAATATGTGAGGCATCAAGAAATAAATTCTAGTACACCCATCCTAATTCCTACCCAACAGAACTAGTGTCAAAGGTCCTAGTATATCTTTTTTAATCCTGGATGTACCACCAATGTGGGAGTATAGAAATATTTCACTACCTCATCACATACCACTACTAGTACCACCATCCATCCTTGAATGAATATGATATGCTTATTGCCTTTAAAGAATCCATTTGGTTCATCACCTGTGAATATCTGGTCATGCAACACCTCAAAATCAATGTCCATACGAAAAGCCTCCATCACATGTTGAATAAGAATAGGGGTCACTACCATTTATTATAGGTAAGATAATCCTACCTCATCCACCAAGGATAATATCAATGAGGCTAACTGCTCTGATTCCACTTCTAACAACTAAGAATAGGACTTCCCATTAAGGGAATCTACCACATCTTTTCACTTTATCATAGTATCAACTATCAAAAAGTCATAGTATTGTGAAAATAAATACAATACCTATGTATCAGATTTATATCCCCCAAATTAAAGATATATATAAGACTCTAGTGGACTGATTATACTAAAAACTATTCACCAAAATGATAATGCTTCTATGTTTTTACGTTGAACACTAATGATGTCAAATCCAAGTCACAGGCCACAAAATTCCACTCACTGGGCCTCAACTACCTATACCTATAGTAAATAACCACCCATATCTACACAAATAAAAATTTGATCGTATCTACACTGGATTCTTAGAACACCACATACTTATCTCCCTCCTACGACAGTCTCAAGATAGAATTTCAAGTCAATATCTACCCCAACTCCTTAAAGGCCCTCTGACATACCTCAAACCAACTGAATGAATTATTATTTTAGGATAGGGTGTTAAAGGGTGTCATAAACCTAGAAAAGTCATTCATGGACCTCTGGTAGTTCCTAGACAACACACAAAAACTTCACACCTCTAACACGCTCTTGGGTGACTCCCAATCCAACATAACCTCAACATATTTTAGGTCCTTAGCTAATTCATCCTCTAGGATATCATGACCCAAGAAGCATACCTATATAATCTAAAACATAAAATTCAAGATATTTCTATATAGGTGAACCTCCAAAAGTAAGCCTGGACCGTACTCAAATGCCCCACATGCTCATCCTTTGATGCCGAATAAATGAAGATTCCTTCAATGAATACTATTATGAACTGATCTTGGAAGGGCTGAAAGATATGGTTTATAATTCCTATAAACACAACTTGGGTGTTCTTAAAACCATATGAAATCACCAATAAATATTAATCTCTATATAAAAATTGGAACATCATCTTTGGGATATCCTTATCATGAACCCATAGATAATTATAGTTTTAGCTGAGGTCAGTCCTAGAGAACCACTTCACTCCCTATATCTAGTTTATGAAATTGTTGATCATTGTAAGAGTCTATTTTTTATTCACCCTGGCCTAATTTTGATAGATATAATGAATAAAAAGCCTCAAGATCTTATCTTCCTTCTTGTTAAACAACATTGGGGTTATCCATGGGGACACACTAGGTCTAATAAAACCATTCTCATTAAGGTTATCCAACTACCTCCTCATCCCACAGAGCTCGACAAGGGCCACATGATAATCTATAAAGGATATCAATGTAGTAGTAGGGTTTAGGTAAATATAAAAGTTATCTCTCAATGAGGGTGTAATCCTGGAATATCTTTATGGAACACATCTAGTTATTCCTCCACCACTACTAGAGACTGAGAACCTGAAGCATTTACCACACCAAGGGTTAAACTTGAGAACTGGTGAGTGATCATCTATCAGTCCCCATGCATGAGACTTTCCCATCTTATCATTGAATCCCTCTTTAACATGAATGAAAACCTGAACCCATATAACTGAAGTCACCTCACCCTCTGATGTAAATAGTCTATTTGTGCATGGACTATAGATAGCATTTCCATACCAAGGATGACGAAATACATATTTATAAAATTCAGTAATAGACCCCATGTGAACCTTTGTCCACCGAGTGTGAGTTCTAAATATTGATAGATATTCTTTTTTTTGATATCATTATCAGCAGAAGTTTATAGTCACATTGTTCAGGATAAAGGTTCAACTACATCCTCATGATATCAAATAAGATATATAAAAATGAAATAATAGATGAATCCCAAGCCTATGAGAATTGATTTCAAGTTATAAAAGGCATTTATTGTATATTGAATCATGTGAAAGACTCTGTGTCATAGCCCTCAACTATCCTCAATTGATCAAACCCCTGCCTTCTAGCCCATTGAACCAAGCAAGAGTCACTTAAGGGTGTCATGGTGGAAGCAGGTCACAATGCCAGCCTCCTCCATCACCTCCTCCTAGAGTACTACCAATAATTATATTGAAAATTTATTCATAAGTTCCACCTTGAACACCTCTAGGAGGTATCTAGTCATGTCTCATTATTGTATATGATGTAGGGGTCTATAAACTACCTAAATTACATCTATTGAATGACGGGTTGGGTAGTCATGACTTATATGAACCCCCACTTGAAAATCAATTCATTTCACATGGATTACTAGATCAACTCTATGAGAATGAGTTCCTATAGGGTCATGAATCCGAAGAATATCATTTACTACCTATAGATGATGACTTCACCCTTGGATTCACACTACCAACACCAATTATCTACTACTCCTCCACCAAAAATATCTCTATCACCAAGTCCTAATCTAGTACCTCAACATAGGGGGGAATTCATAGAGGGACTACACTTTCTCATATCTCATCACAAATGTTCCTCTCAAATTTTGATATTTGGATGAATCTACCATGGAATATATCAAGGGAGTATTATTTGATATTTTTGAATCTTAATGTGTACTTATAAAAAGACATAGAACCCCATAAATCTCCATTATCTCTTGAATATTCATTGGTCACAAAGCCTATGGATAATTATCTTCACAAAAAAGGTGATCGAACTATTTCTAGGGGAGATTCTCCTTATTTTGAGTCTAGGTGATCAAATACCACTAGTGACTCGTCTAACTATAAAAAATGTTGGATGGTAGTATCACCACCTGGTTGGGTGGAGTCAGAATAAGATGAAACACTTGGACCACTGAATCAATATAGTCTTTATCTGATCATCGGTTAGGCTCAGCTCAAAAATTAGTCGACCCCTACTTTTTAAAATTATGCAGTATGATCAACCTGAATGGATCCTCACCTCAAGAATCAAGAATAATTTTATACATAAGATAGAGAGAATAATTCTCCAACACAATAGATGGTGGGTCTGATTAAAACTTAATGGGAGATGGTATCACTATCCACCGGCCTAGAGGAAGCACCTCATGAACTTATCCTCGAACAAAATCCTTATTTATTTACTATTCATTATCATGAACCTTCGTTAAAATACTAGATGAATATCTATATGATGTAATCCTACAATTTAAAAATATGAACCATGGTTAAAAATTTTTATCTAAGAAGATGAATCAAGATGGAAAGGAAAAATCAATAACCCATTCATATGCGATGCATGTACCATTATTTCCTCACAATGGATGCCTTAGTGCACTTATTTGTCTAGTAGATTATAAGAGTCATAGGGAATCAATAAGTTTGTCGTTACACCATCTATGGGTTATCTTTTCTAAAATATGAACTCAAAAAACCTCAACACAATTTCCCTAAATTCCCGAACTAGTCCTCCCAAAACTATTAAACACAAATTCTATCTCAGGGATAAACCACTTTGATACCACTCTAACATGACCAACCTATCATGAACCCTCTTGGTTGGTAGTAATCTAAGGGTGACACCACAATCCCACCTCCAATAGGCTATGAACTGGTGACAAATATTAAGTAGGCATAAAACTCAAATGTGAGGCATATGCCTAAAGTACATGTACATAAAACATGCCTCCATACACGTTACAAGAATATAACATAAAAATTGAATCAAATAATAAAGAATATAAATGAATGAAATAACCTCTAGGATCTATTGGTGAATAATAATAAATAAAGAATATAATAAAGGAGAAGGATACCTTTTAAATATGAAGGAAAACCAACCTAACAACTGATAAGAGGTAGCTCTCGAATCATGCTCCTAATCTCCAAACATCACTAGCTGACACCACAACTATGTAAAAATATGCTTCACTAACACCAGATCTACTAAGATTCCCAAATAACTTCCTACCTTATACATAAGGAATGAAACATGTGAAAAAGATGACCATGCATTAGTGATTATATACATATGTAGTATTATGGCCAGAAACCATAAGAAATAATAAAAGATCTGTTAGCTTATAAGAAAAAATCAGGAGGGAAATATAACAGAGAACCCAAATATACTCAAAAGAGAACCTAGGTAGATGAAAGAGGTTTTGTTCCTTATTGAAATAAATAGGTGATATAAACATGAAAATCCATAAATATGAACTACTAGTAAGCTCTATATAATGGAATAGAGGATCCCATATCATAGGAAGATAGGGAAATAACAACTCGAGTGGCAGATCTCGTGCCCTGAATGAGATCTTAGACTAGGGGAACACTGAATACATATAAAGAGGATCCTATATCCCCATGTAGATGTGGGGATTACCATCCCTATATGATGAAAAATAACAATATCTCATTCCCTACCTAAATGTGATAATTTACAACCCTACCTTAGGATAGTGGGAGACCCATGTCCTGATGAAGTAGTGCTTCCAAGTGGTTTTCATCCATTAGAACACTTTGATCTTCACCCCTGATCCTAGACATTGACTATTTTAAGACAAAGATATAATAACATACCAATTTCACTTTGTTTCACATCTCAAATAATGATGATATGGACACCATAATATTCTATGCGTAGAAACACTCAAGATAGACTACTCAAACATGCAAATCTAAATCTAAATAATGAGACATGGTTAATAGATGGGTTTGAAAAAAATGCATGGTGTGTACCATAGGGTGCATGAAGTATAGACTATAATAAGCGATCTATTAATGTAATGACACCCCACATAGCATGTAAGGATCCACACACATGATGTGTAGGTCGGCATACATGGTTTGTGGGACAGATGATAGTACTCTTCATGTTCCACAGTCTCTCGAACCTTGTGAAAATGAGGTACACAACATGTAGTCCCAAACCACATTGTATATAAAGCCAAATGACCTCTTAGGTGTGTAATCCCAATAAATTCCATTCATTCTTCTAGGGATACAATATGTGTGAGTTAATCACATGGTGTGTGATATTTAACATGTACAAAAACCTTTGTTACCACATCACTAAGAGTACATGATGCATGTTTTTATCGATTACACACTATGTAGTTTGGAATTTCACACTATATACAATAAATCTCATAAAAAATTCACCATTTCTATATTGATCACCCTAAATTTTCTCAGGTCTATTTTTGGCCACGGATTTCATGGAAACACTACCATTAATGATCATTTTTTGATCACTAGAATGAAATTCCGCATCGAAGTCCTGTCACCTTAATTTTAATTCTCTCAGGTATCCACCCAGAACTATCATCCTTTCATGATATATCACCATATGGTTATGCAACCACTCACTAAGGTCTCTATTTTTTTTATCATAACCACATAATCATAGATCCAGGTTCGGTTAAAATTCGAACCAGACTGATTATCTTTGAAAATACTTCCCACATTATGGCTAGTGATGAACACATGAATAATAAGGGGATGAATCCATAAAAACACAAAAAATAATAATCACATAGGTCTTTTTGAACTCAATCATCACTTTTGGGTACATAAGTCAAAAATAAAATGGGGGTAAAACATGAAAGTTTATCATTAAATAATCAAAAAAAATCATAATATGGAAATAAATAATTTGTTTGGTCCATGCTCAGATTGAAGAACTAGAGAACCAACATCAATAATATTTGATAAAACATGATGAAAAAAGGTAAATATGAAATAAAATATACCTAAATTTACAACTGTTTGATCATTGGTGAAGAAAACACTCATAGTTATGTTGTTAGAGATTCCACTATCTTCATTGTTGATTCCATGAATCCACTACGATTGACATTCAAGGATTCTCTATCAAATGATCCTCTCGAATACCTAGTTTGGGTGGATAAAACAAGGGATTTCTACAATATATGATTAAATATAGGATCACTTGGTTAAAATAATTAATCATTTAATTAAATTAATCATTTTTATTAATATCCACTATATATGCCCATGATTTTGAATCATCAAGGGACACAATGTGAAAAAAAATTATGTCATGCCTAGGATAAAAACTATATTAAGGACTCTACAATATTCACTAATTTCCCATATAAGACTCCATTTAGAATAGATAAGATAATTCCTACAAATTCACCCATTGAGAATAAAATATTTTATATTATTCTCTATATATATATATATTAAATTATATGGGTTCCCCTCCACTCAAAATACTATATCATCACCACAAGAAGTATTAGAAATAAAATTAATAATATTCAAAAGGTTTAATAAAAAAACTAGATTCATTAAAAAATCAAAGGAAACCTTGTGATCTAATACCTATTGATTTTCCACAAAGGATTTTGTATAATCACCTGGGGGATAAATCAGGTGCAACCAAATTTCTACTAAATTATTATCTACTTCAACTTTTACCCATTAAGAAGACCCCTCTAAATATATGAATCCCAGTTACCTATTAGGATATAAATGAATATTTCTTTTTATCTTACCCAACACACAATAACCACAAACAATAAAGAATACAATGTAATGACAAACACATAATGTTTTTATAAGGTCAACCCCATTATGGAAAACCCACTCCTTGATGTGCCAGGTTATTATATCGAGCCATATATTATCCACTATATAAAAAAGTGGTATAAATGGCAAGGTTATTATCTATTACCCATAGTGTATCCTACATTTACACAATAACCCACTGTGATTCCCATCACCCCACAAGATTTATTTTGTATCCCACAATCTTCAATCACTCGACTCACCTTACAAAACATTATTTAGAACCTAGTGAACAAGATCTACGTCAAGATCTATAATTTTACTACATCAAAGTGATAATGATTTCTTCCAAAATAGAGACTTTGAATGCCTTCAAGTTATCTTCTAACAATATAAAACTTGATCATTATAAACAACCAAATAACCTATTCTTATTAAGAATCAGGTTAATTTTCCTCTATTAACATTTTAATTCATTATGATATTCATTACCCAATAACTCATTAATATGAATGTCTCAAAAATCATAGATAAATAGGAGTAGTGTATATTAGTGAACCCTTTACATATTACTCTTATTTATTTTTTATTTTCTGTCATTAAATTTTAAGATACTGGGTTTCATTTGATCTAGTCTCAATACCATTTTCTTCCACTTTGAAAACTGGATCAGATTCAAAGAAATCTCATTGGCTTCTTCTTTATCTCTGAAACCCAAAAGGTTTTTATTTATAGAGCAATATCAGGTTCTCATGAAAAACATCTCTTGTATACATTATCTTTCTTCTCCTCACCTTCTATATTTTTGGATTACTAAAATATATTTTCTATATCTATGACACATAAAATCTCTTAAATAATATTCGGTGTTGAGATATCCATCTCATTTTACTCGATGACATCATGTGGGTATATACCCATGATCAAGTAATATTATTTCTTATTAAACTACTTGTATCAATTTATTTTATAGGAAAACATTTTTCTCATTTATTTCTCATATTATACTAGCTTAATATTTATTCCTTTTAATTCATCTAAATAACTCAGGATTATTCTACTAAAAAAATTTCCATAAATATCCATAATAATCCAATCTTTATTACTATATAAAAACATAAAACCATAATATTATTTTGGCATTCCTCATTTCTTTATGGCCATAAATGTCTATGAAATTTCAGTGTAATATCCATCTTGTATTTTTATTATAATATAAATTCATTCACTGGTCTTATAAATTCTCATTTTGAATCAAAAATCCATTTTTTATATTTAATTCACTATAGAATGGCCCAAGAATCATCAGATGTTATTTCCAGAATCATCAATTCTAAATTTTCTCTATTTTAGAATTATTTAATTTCTCAAAATTTCCTTTTAGTTTTATCTTCATATATATATATTATGAATATCATCTTATTAATCCTTTTTACTGAATCATAAACTCATTTTTGATATTTCCTTTTACTAACTGTTGGTATCTTACAATTAACATGTATTCCTTTTTTTTAAGACTCCATATTTTCTTGACTTTTCAAATTTTCTAGATTGTTATTGATTTTCATAAGATGTAATAATAATTATGAAATCCCTATCATCCCTTTCCTTTGTCACATTTTAAAAATAAAAATTTATTTTCATAATACTTAGTAAGTATTATAATTTTTGAAAAGTATTATGTTTAATTGGAAAAGTCTTATGTGGTCATGCCTTTGTCAAATTTAGGCTAACTAAAAATTATTATGTTCAAACAAATAAAGTCTTATGCCAACTGAAATGTGTTATAAAATTTCAAGGATGAATTATGAAATATTCAAAGTCTTGTGAATTTTTTCAATAGTCCTACACAATCATCACATGTCTTACAAAATTCATCTAAAATTTTACAAAATAGGACTTAGATAATTTTATGACTCAGGAGACAAAGTCATATGCACTTTAGATAAAGATATACATATATATTAAAATTCATAATGATTTCCATACAAATCTTATGAAATATTTTAAAGTATTATGAAACCTTTATAAGTTATATGAAATCATTGAGTCACTTAATAAATGTATTGTGAGCTCCTTACTTAGCTAATTTTTAGTGTGTTGCCAATAGATGACTTACACTTCAACGAGGAATCAACACTTAGAAAATTTTATCCTCAAACATGAATTCCAGAAATTGTCCAAAACTTCTCAAATCCTCCACAAATTATTCCAATATATCTCTACCACTTAAAAAAAATCAAATAACTCTGAGAATTTTTCAAACCTACTCAAATATCTTAACACCATTCCTAATATATCTTAAAATATATAAACTATATGTCAAGTGTTTTAATAAAAATTCACTACCTTCTCATTTCTTGACCCAAATTAGATGTCACCAAATTTCATTAAAGAGATATTATTCACTATATTCAACACCCTTCATTATAAGAAATCATTAAATGGTTTCTCAATATTCCAACCAGTCGGTTACTCTTTTAATAACTACTCTTCATGGTGTTTACTTAGCCATCTCTTCAAACATCACATGAAACATGTTTTAGTCTGTGAATTCATATATCATTATCACTTGAAATTGATTAATTATGAAATATCTTAGTAATAATAATATTTAATTACTTATCACCAAGAAACATCCCAGAAAATATTTCTTTCCAATATAAGAGTGGATCATCCTAATACATGTAATGATAGATTCTCACTTATCTTAATTCGGACCTTATTACATCACCCAAGTTCAATAAAAATTGAATTTCCTACACAAAACTACATTTGAAACAAATAAAAAATAAGATCCATGAATCCATTTGGGTTCCTTACAACAAATCATAAACGAATAAGGACTGAAATTGATATTCTGAAGCAAGAATGGGACAAATAGAATAATTAACACATGATGAGTAATAATGACAATGTATTATTAGTAAATATACAATAAGAAAGAATAAATTAATTGTATTAAGTAAAATTAATATATATAAATTTATAGTATAGATTGATAATAAACCAAAATTGATTATATTATGAGTTAGATCATGCTTGAGAAAGAAAGAATCCAAGGTAAGGGGTTTACTTTCGGACTCTCCTCTTATTTGTGATCATCCATGTTAAATATTCATTTGAATTATTTTTACAAAATTTTCATATAAAATATCATTTTATTTTACTTGTTTTTATTTCTATATATTTGCAAATAAATATATCTCTTTTTTAATTAATTTATGCTTAATTCATATTATATAATTTTTGTATGGGTTTTCATTCCAATTTCCTTTATTTTAGGCACATTTCATATTATCAACCTATTTTAATTTACATGGTTTATATACTACACAGTTTAAACATTTTCTCATAATCTTATTTTCAATTATAGTATTTAAAATTCCGTTTCATTTTCTCTCTTTTAAATAATTTTGATTCATAAAATACTAATTTAGTAAGGGTTTTTTGGAGAAATTTTATTTTCATTGAATCATAATCCTTTGTTTTTTTGACTATTTTCATCTAAGATTTATATTTTCTAACCATTTATTTGAATCATATATATTTTTTTATTTTTCTATATACATAACTTTATCAAAATATTATTTTTGATTAATTATTTCTTCATAAAACACATCGTTATAAAGGAAAACAACATTCACTATATATTTAGGGTACTTATCTTAAATATTCATGTTCTTTCTTAACAAAATTTTTTTAACTATTTTGAAAGTAAAATATATATTTTATTCTATAAATATTATATTTTTCTATAGATACATTCAAAAAGTAATTTTATATCATGTTTTATAAATGTGGGTTACATTAAAATATTAAAAACCATTACGAATGTTTTGTTTCAAATTTTATATATATTTTATATAATACAATATACATTTATTCTACTTCACCTTTATTTCATTTCAAGGATCCATTTTTGGTATATTTATTTTTAAATCACTATCTTAAATTTCTCTTATCACCTTTTAAAAATGACTTTGAAAGTGATTTATAACTTTGTTTTCATGACAACGTTACCAAGATGTTCTGATTTTTTTTTTCATTATTTCTCTTGCATTTTACTCTCTTTATTATCATGGTAGATTTTTAGTAAAATAATTTCAATTATATTTTAAAAACATATTTAAAACATAATTTTATATAACTATTCTTATATTTATATCATTTTTTAAAAATGACTAATAACCCATTATTTTCCTTATTTATGATTATTTCAATGTTTCATAGAAGAAAATGTATGGATTTATTAAATATTTTATAATATCTTAACTTCCACTAAAATGTTTTTTTATCTATAGAAATATACTTTTCCTTTTATTGACACTTGTCATATATTTTCCATAAGAATCTACAATACTAAAATAATCAATTGATTCATTACCAAAATTCTTATGTATCCATAGTGATGAGGTAATAGAATCTCTATGATAGTATTGATCCATTTATGCCTTTATCTTTCATTAATGACACATATGTGTAAATATAGAATTTATAAAAATTCATTTACATTATGAGAACCATATAACCACTTCTCTTGATTGAATGGTGTTCACTTAGATAACCAGACCATTTTATTTATGGGTAAATTTATTGTCATGACCATTATAATTATTATTCTATATGGTGTGAATACCCTATAATTAATTATTTTAATTTAAGGGTTTTTACTTAGTTTGTGTCTATAATTATTTGGAAATATATTATACTTTAGGATTTTTTATATGCAACCCATTTTATTTTATATATTAATCATGTTATGAAATTAATAAATGCTTCATTGATTTCATAAGACAAATATATGCATGGTTATAACATTTTTTTGATGGGGGGTCTCAAAATTATATATCCCTCTAATGCATTGGGTAAATATTTGTATCTCATTAGATAATTATGTTGTGTATGTACATGATGTTTTTAGCTATGCTCACAATTTTACATATGGATATGATGTAGTTAGCTATTTTAACAATTTTAAATCAGGGAATGATGTAAATATCTTTGTCAACATGTTTATGTGTGGGAATGATGAAGATAAATATTTTCATAATGTTATTCATGGACATGATGTTTTACCTATATTCATAGAGTTGTGATTTTATATGCTTATGTTTATGTCATAATCCAGATTTATGTCACCATGATTAATTTTTATTACTATATTATTCTTCATTTTCATTCCATAGTTTATGTTATTTTTAATGGACTATCCTTATGGATTATACTCCATGATATAAAAATTTTATACCATCCCTAATGATCACTGCTTATGATTCCTTGATCTTGTTGCATTAATTATTTTATTTTTATTATGTATGTGTTCCTATCCTATTTATGATATAATGATGAATCTCATATTTATCATTTATATTACTTTACCCCTTAATGAGTGTCTGAGCTCAGTCATTTTTTTGTTTCCCCATATCATTAAGAATTTTTATGAATGGATTTAATTTGGAGGTATTCATGTGTGGATATTTTTTTATGAGATGTTGAAAAATTATTGTGTAATATGATGGTTATGTAGTTAATATTAAATGATAATAGAACTTTGGGTTCTGGCAGTGTGTTTTAATATTAAGATGATATATAAAATCATGAAAATTATATATGTGTTTTTAGGTCCACTCATTTGGTATAAAAGTTGGGTTTAATTATTTTTGGGGATTAGGTTTAAAAATATATGAGGATAAAACATTAATCCACATAGGTTGAATCAAAAGTGTTATAGGTTGAACTAATAGTGTCATATTTGTACTAATATTAGTATAATTGAATTGAATGTATAATAGTTTAAACCAAAAGAGTCATAGGTTGAAAAAAAGTTTTCATACAATAAGACAACTTGGGATTTATTTTTCATATTAATATGAATATTCACTCTAATTTATTTAAAAATCATTGTTTATAACTCACACTACATTATTTGGTTTTAGTAAATGGATGGAACCCAAAGGATAAACTCTCTATGCAATGAAGACCACTACCCTTTAGTGGATCATTGAATATATTAATTGTTGAAAATTAAATCATCATGTTAGAAAATATAAAATTTTTTTCTTTAGGAATAGAAGATTCAACTTGGTCATTCATCGTTTTGACTGTCAAGTGAATTGGTAGTGGAAACTGATTACATCCTAAAACCAAAGGATTCATTTAATGTTATAATATAAATTCAATCCAAGGATGTTTCTTCTAAAATTTATTTCCTCATGCTCTCCACCTCAAAATGGTTATATAATTTATTTAAGTCAAATTATGTGGAGAATATATTAGGTATTATGAGTAAAAAATTACAGGACTTACTAGTTATGCCTCGAGAATATCATTTACAAGAATGAGTCTTGTTACCTTTAAAAGAATAATGCTTCACACAAATTGTTTAGAAAAATAAAACTCAACCTCATTCTAATGTGGGAGAAACTAAGAGTTTCCTAGTATTACCCCAGATAATAAGGTTGAGTTCTCTATAGAACTTATTCTTGAGGTTATGCTAATTTAAAGATACCCTCACATATTTTTTATCAATAAAAGAAAAATAAAATTTTGCGGGAAGAATTTATATAGGGGAAAAAATATAGCATCCCATATTTAAGTAATAATTTTCATTCCCCAAGTTACATATTTTATAAAAATAAAAACATCAGTAGAAAATAAATCAAACAATATATGAATAAAATAAACAATAAATGGGTCATGTAAATGTGGGACTATACTCAGAGGAGGGTGAGATGTGATCCTCACCGGCCAATTGAGGTGTGTGTGTGTGTGTGTATGTTTGTCTTAACATTACAACCCTTCTACCTACTATATATCAATATAAATAATTTTTTTAAATATTAAAAATATATTCTAATTAAAAATAATTCATTTAATATAAAATAAATATTTTTTTATAAAATTAAAATAAATACTAATTGATTTGTGAAAATATCTTTTAATCTAAATGATGTTTTTGTGCATTGTGATTTTTTATTAAATTTATTACTTTTAAAGAATGATTTTAATAAAATGGATTGTTAAAATTCAAAATGGTATCAGAGCCATGGGAATGAAACCAAGGTATTACATGAAAAACATGGGGTCATATTACAAGGTTTGGGGCCCCAGGGGACGGGTCGTGACAAAATGGAATCAGAGCCAATACCCAGCCAGAAGTGCTTAGGCACTACCTGGGTTTGAGGCTTGGGGGCCACAACGAGGGCGTTATGATTTAAAGGGGTGGATAATGTAACACCCCTAGAAAAGTGAGACTTAAAAGGCTAAATGTTACTACCCATGTCGACAAGGTGCACATTTCTTTTCAGGAGCCTACCTGGTTAGAACTCCCCAGTTAAGCGTGCTTGGGCTGGAGTACTGATCAGGATGGGTGACCTTCTAGGAAGTTTCCTAGGGTGTTTGTGAGTGAGGAAAAAGCACACAGTAAAAGACATATGTTGGCCTGTGGGGACTATCATTAGTCAGATAACCAATGCAGGCATGTGGGTGGGACCCATGGTGGGAAACTGGTGGTACCTGGCGGGCTAGGACCCGACCACCATGTTAAGGCAAGGTGTCTATGATGGTGAGCGAGACCCACACTACCACAAAACTGGGCAAGGCATGCGCCTGCCTTTATTAGCGCTAACAGTAAAGCGCTGATAAAGGGCCAGGCCTTTATCAGCGCTAACAGAAGCACTGATAAAGGTCCACTTTATCAGTGCTAAATCAAGCACTGATAAAGGTGTACCCATTATCAGCGCTTTTTTTAGCGCTGATAAAGGTCTTATTTATCAGCTCTAAAAAAGTGCTGATAAAGGTTATATTTATCAGCACTTTTTATTTTAGCGCTGATAAATACCCCCTTTATCAGCACTTTTTACTAGCGTTGATAAAGGCTCACACGGATTTGTTAAAAACCCGCGGGTCCACTTCCTCCTCCCTGCACCCGGTCAAGCTCTCGCGGAAGCCCTCCTCTGCACTGCTGCCGCCGTCTCCTACTCCTCCTCCGCGGCCGCCGCCTACTCCTTCTCCTCCTCCTCTGGCCGCCGACTCCTCCTCCGGCCGCCTCCTCCTCCTCCTCCTCCACTACGGCCTCGTCCTCCTCCTCCTCCACCGGCGCTTCCTCCTCCTCCTAGTCCGTGGCCTCATCCTCCTCCTCCTCCACCGGTGCCTCCTCCTCCTCCTCCTCTTCCTAATCCGCTGCCTCCTCCTCCACCGCGGCCTCCTCCTCCTCCTCCTCCTCCTCCTCCTCCTCCTCCTCCTCTGCTGCCTCTGCTGCCTCTGCGCTGCCTCCTCCCTGCCTCCGCGCTGCCTCCGGTGCCTCTGCTGTCGACACCTCCTTCTCCTCCGCCACCGGGTCCTCCTCCTTAAGGTGATTTAAATTTAATTTTCATGAATTAATTATGTTTGGAATGGTTAAGTGTTTGGCCAACTATTCTTCATGTTGAATCTTCAGTTTCCATGGGTGGTTTGGGATTGTGGTTATGTTTTGATCCTGACTATGGGTTGTTTTTATGATTTCCCACTACTTCATTAGATTTATTTAGTTATTCTTATGTTTTGGTGTTTTAATTTAGTTCTTTTGTTGTGATTTGATGTTGGGTTTTCCTTGATGGAGGTTGTTCATGTTTCTTGTAGACAATACCTTCTAGAAGGACTATATAGAAGCATAGAGAGTGTGAACTAGAGACCCCAAAGAGGAACTGTCCCATTGATACCAATTTTTTTGGATTCAGTGATTTATAATTTCAAAAACGTGGGTTAAATTGGTATCCATGATAAGACATGAACTATGGACAACACTCAAGAATTTTCAAAGAATAATTCAGAGTTTTTCCTTACAGAAAAGAAAACCAAGTAATTTAAGGAGTAGTTGGACTGTATCAAGTAGATCTTAGAGTTTTTGAAAACCCCTAAGACATCTAAAGTGTTATTTTTTGGTTCCTTTTTAAAAGATTTTTTTTGAATGTGGTGCGATTCAATGATTATTTCGAGGAATAGAGAGGATCTCACTTTTACCACTTTCCAAGTGGTATTTCTTCAGAGGTTCTACCCAGATACAATGAGATTGATGAATGACTATGTGTTTTTAAAGAAAGAGTATGGTGGTCATTTAGTCATGGATTATTCCACTAGATTCCATAATTTGGTTCATGTATCTCTTTATCTCCCAACGAATGATTATCTTATGGCTATTAATTTTAAGATGGGTTTGAGGAAATATATCAGATTTATTCTGATTTTTATAAGTCTACCAACCTATTTTTAGGTGTTTCCCAAGGTATTGATGTGAGAGGCATATTTTAATTGAAATATTAGTCACAATGGTGTTCCATTAATGGGTGGTATCCATAGGTATTTTTGAGGATAAAATCTAAATCACGATGAGTCTTAGAGAAGTAGTGGAAAGGGGTTTGCGTAGTCTTTATGAACAGATTATGTGGATTCTATGGACAATGGACCTATTTTTTTATCAGATTAGAAAAGTGGGAAACATCTGGCCGATTTTACCAAAGACTCTGAGGGCATTCCACCTATTTGGGTAGCCGGGGAATATCTTGTGATTTTTTCAATTGGCTTTTAATGGGAGTGGTGTAGGCTCCACTTTTTAAGGGCTCTTAGTTAAAATAAGAGGCTTCAAATGGTGGAGGATCACATCCTAAAAGAAACGAGGATTTTTAATAGGGAAACAATACATAGACAAGTCTAATCCAGAAAAAATCAATGCAATAGAGGTCATTCATGAGGACTCATAATCTTGGCCAACCACAATTCGAGGGGAATTTTTTTTAATTATTCTATAGTATTGGATTCATTTCAAAATGGTGAATCCTAGTCATTAATTTCACATATTTTTTTATTACTTGGGTATGATGGCATAGTTTATGAATTATTTCATGTATTGCCTAACCCTTTTGGTTAGGAAAAATGGTCATGGTTTCATGTTCTTTGAGAGTTGTATTGTGGTACTTGGCTTGGAGGACATTTTGGAATTCCATGTTTTAGACCTGGTCTTTTCCGACCTCAGTATTGTCTTGGATTTTTTTATTGGATTTAGTGCACTAGATGACTATTATCACCATTGGGTTCAGTTACTTACTCTTAAAAGGAGATTCCATGTCTTTTATGGAGATTGTGTTCTATAACCATGGAGGTTATGGCAAGTTGCTTCTATGTTATGGTTCATATCATGTCATTTTTCCAAGGTTTTCCTTGGGGTTGTTGAGAAGTGTTCTTCATGTGAAATTCCATTGGTCATGGAAAAGTACACAGAATCATTTCTAGAGGACTTCATGGGATAACCTCCCCAATGAGTGTTTGCGTTTTCTATCTATTTGCTTCACAAGACGATACCATTTTCCATTCCATCAAATCATAAGGTTCTGGCCGATTTAGAGGAGCTAAAAGATCAGCTAGAAGATCTTTAGGGAAATGGTTCTATCTATATGATCATGTCACTATGGGATTTTCCAATTCTGTTTTCAATGAAGTCATATCATAGCCTATTAATTTTAACAGTCTACCGTAGTCATAGCCAGGTGACAGTAATGAATAATTACATATTGCCTATAATTGATGATTTGTTTGACTATCTTATAAGGTTCTATTGGTTTTTGAAAATTTTCTAGAGATCAGGGTACCAACAGTTGAGGGTTTGGGAAGAGGATGCTCAAAAGATAGATTTTTAAAGTCGATATGGAAATTTAAAGTATTTATGAATTCCATTTGGGATCACCAATGCTCTATCTATTTCATGGAACTGATGAACTAGATCTTTAATATCTTTCTAGAAACCTCCATTTTCTTTTTTTAGAATACTTCTTGGTGTATTACAATATATAGGAGGAGTACTCAGATAATCTGGAGGTTGTTTTGGGTGTTTTTAGAGAGCTTTGTCTTTATTACAATATTATAAATTCCCCATATTTTGTTTAAGAAGTATTGTTTCATGGTCAAATTATTTCCTTGGAAGGAGTTCTATGTTATCCAGAAAAGGTTCGAGAAGTCATTTCTCCAAATCAGTCAAAGAATGTATTCAATATCCACAACATTCTAGACTTAGTCATTTCATGGTCACATTATTTCCTTAGAGTATCTTGTTTTTTATCTAAATTATACTCATATTCCTTCTCCTCTAACCTATATACTCATCCTATGGACTTCAAATAGGATGAATATAAATAAAGAATGGATGAATGTCGATCGGTTGACAAAAGAGTATGAAGAAGGCGTGAAAGAATTTATCAAGTTTGCAAAAGATCATGCATGTGACTCTTCTCAAATACTTTGTCCGTGTTTACGCTGTTGTTATTCAAAACAAATTAGTCCAGATGAGTTGGAAGTAAACTTGATCTGTCACGGAATAGATCAAAGTTATACATGTTGGAATAAACACGGGGAAACAACGAATGTAGGTAGTGACTGGGGTGACACTGCATTTTATGGATCATTTGATATGATTAAAAACATGAACAATGAAGATGACCGTATGGAGGATGTGATTATAGATGTGAATGATGATGAAGATCGTATTGAGAAAATGACAAGGACCTTCGAAGATGAACTTAGTGATTGCCCAAAATTGTTTGAGAAATTAAAAAGTTGTGCAAAGACGCCATTGTATGCTGGTTGCACTAAATATACAGCATTGTCAGCCATACTGAAGCTGTATAATTTGAAAGCAGATAACGGGTGGAGTGATGACAGTTTTACGAAACTACTTTCCCTCTGGAATGACATGCTCCCAGAATACAATGAGCTGCCGAGCCGAACATACAATGCCAAATGAATGCTACGCTCTATGGGTATGATCTCTGAAAGAATACACGCCTTCCTGAATTATTGTATACTGTTTCGTAAGGACAACAAATCACTTAATGAATGCCCAAAGTGTGGTGCTTCTCGATACAAGAAAGACGAATCTAGTCCTACTAAAGTTGTATGGTACTTTCCAATCATTCCAAGGTTTAGATGCCTATATGGAAGTGAGGAGACTGCAGAACAATTAACATGGCATACCGATACAATAAATAAAGATGGGATACTACGTCCCCCGACAGACTATCCTCAGTGGAAGAGAATCGATCATGAGTATCCTGAATTTGGAAACGAGTCGAGAGACCTTCGTCTTTCATTATCTACAGATGGAGTGAATCCTTTTGGTTTTCAAAGCAACAGTCACAGTACATGGCCGATTATGTTGATAAATTATAACTTACCACCGTGGTTATACATGAAACGAAAATACATCATGTTATCTATGCTTATATTGGGACCAAAACAACCGGGTAATGATATTGATGTTTATTTAGCTCCATTGATCGAAGATTTGAAATTATTGTGGGATTCAGGTGTTACATTGTATGATGCTTATAGAAAGGAAGATTTCACTTTGAGATTCATGTTGTATGAGACGATAAATGACTTCCCTGCTTATGGAAATTTTCCAGGATATAGCATTAAAGGAACTCAAGGATGTCCCGTTTGCGAAGAAGGTACACAATCAATTAGGTTGAAACATTCATCAAAAACTGTGTTTCTAGGACATTGCAGCTTTCTACCACGACGACATAAGTACCGTTCTTGGAAGACATCATTCGATGAAAGTTCAGAAGAATGTACAACACTGTCTCCACTAACAGGCGATCAATTGTTTGAGAAAGTTAAAAATGTTGACACTACTTTTGGTAAACTGGCTTCGAAAAACCTTACGAAAATCGGTTGGAAAAAGAGATCAATTTTTTTTAATTAAAATACTGGAATTGTCTGTATGTAAGACATTCTATTGATGTTATGCATGTAGAAAAAAATGTATTTGACAGTGTTATCGGCACGTTGGTAAATACATCTGGCAAAACAAAAGATGGAATTAAGGCTAGGTTGGACATGGTTGAGATGGGAATACGAGAAGAGTTGGCACCAGTGAATGGTGAAAAACAAACATTTCTTCCTCCTGCTGCTTACACTCTTTCCAGGCAGGAGAGATATCAGTTTTTCAACTTCTTGAATAACATAAAGGTTCCATAGGGGTATTCATCAAATATCAGTAACCTTGTGTCAATGAGTGACTTGAATTTAAAAGGTCTGAAATCACATGAATGTCATGTTTTGATGCAAAATCTCATTCCAATTGCTTTACATTGCATTTTGCCCAAGAATGTCTGCCATACATTAACGAAACTGTGTTTCTTCTTCAAAGCTATATGCAGCAAAGTTATAGACCCGGCGAAATTGCCAGATATGGAAAAAGAAATTGCCGTCATATTATGTTAATTAGAAATGTTATTCCCGCCTTCATTTTTTGATATGATGGTTCATTTGATGGTCTACTTGGTGAGAGAGATTCGACTATGTAGTCATGTACATTACAAATGGATGTACCCCATTGAACGGTATATGAATATTTTGAAAGGGTATGTCAAAAATCGAAGTCGGCCAGAGGGTTGTATTGCAGAGTGATATATTGTTGAGGAAGCCGTTGAATTCTGTACTGAATACATGTCTAGTGTGGAAAGCATTGGCTTACCGAAATCTCGTCACACTGGGCGGCTTGAGGGTGAAGGAATTTTTGGAAGAAAGGTTGTCACAATCAATATTACAGATCGGGAGCAGGCCCACCTTTATGTTTTGCATAACAGTTTCGACGTGGACCCATATGTTGAAATCCAAAATGAAATTCATAGGCATTTTAATCCATCAAGGGCTGAAAAATGGATATCAGATACACATAATTGACTGTTTATAGGATGGTTTCGAGATCATATTTTTAAGAAGTCAGATGAAAATCCAAAGTCAATTTCGGAGCGACTTCGAAGGCTAGCCGGAGGACCAAGTGTGTATGCATTATCTTACAATGCTTATGTAGTTAATGGTTATACATTTTATACTAATGGACATGATGAAGATAGTACCATGCAGAATAGTGGGGTTACACTTGTGGCTGAAGCGATGCATGTTTCCGGTGCTGAGGACAGAAATCCAATTTATGCGAATATGTCATAATTTGGCATCATCAAACAAATATGGGAGATGGATTATATGGAATTTCAAGTTCTGATATTTCAATGCAAGTGGGTTGATAATAGGAGTGCTGTTAAAATGGATGATTTGGGATTCGTGAAAGTTGATTTCAGTAAGGAAGGGGAGAGAGATGAACCATTTATAATGGCGTCACAGGCAGTGCAAGTATTTTATGTTCCAGATCCCGCAAACCGAAACTGGTCAATTGTTCTGTTATCAACCAAAACAGCTGAAGGGTCAGATGAAAATTCAATGGAAGATGACCCTTTCATTGGTACTTCACAATCATTTCATAGTGGTCCCAATGTAGATGGCGTTTTGTATGTCAGAGGAGACCACAATGAAGGGATATGGATAGTTGATTGAGGGGTCAAATCCCTTCAGTCTTTAAAAAAAATGGAGTTCAATAATCAGGTTATTGATTTTTAATGTAATATAGATTTTGTTACATTATGTTATTATCTGTTCACTGCTTCTTTTATGTGATCTAAATTAAATTTTAAACCAGTTCTGTAGATAATGAATTCTTCACCTGCTGATGCACCCAATCCCGAGACACAACACGTCTCTCAACCTGTAGCAGCTGGTCCCACTGTTGAGAGACAACAGGTCTCTCAACCTGTTGCAGCTGGTACCACTGCTGAGATACAACAAGTCTCTCAACCTGTTGCAGCTGGTCCCACTGCTGACATACAACAGGTCTCTCAACCTGTTGTAGCTGGTGTCAGTGCCGATGCTAGCGCTTCAGAGAAACATAATGACGATGCAGAAACTGAGGAAATGGTATGCGATGAAACTCCAGCGACACAAAAAAATAGGTGCGCCGTAGTTTGACAGTTTTAGCAAAAATCCTTAAGGAAAAAGCAAAAGGCATCAAATATGAGGTGGGATGGAATAAGCTAGGCCAACATGTAAACCCCAACAAAGCCATGTTTAGTAGATACATTGGAATCGTCACTCGACAACGCGTGCCGATTGACGTAGAGTCGTGGAACCATGTTGTCAGTGGGTTGAAAACATTAATGTGGGAAGAGATTATAGTAACATTACGATATCATCTATTTAATTTATCAAAATAAAATTAAATATTGAAATATTGACTAACCCTTCATCATCTCTTGCAGAGTGCATTTATAGTAGATGTTTCACACAAAGAATATGTTTTCAGACTGGCAGGAAGGATTCATAGGGGCTTTAGCACCATTTTAATGAAACATCATCTGAAAGATGCCGAAGGGAAAATCAAGCCGCACCCGCCTCCTCTTTATGCGCACTTGATATCCCAAGGAACGTGGGATGTTTTTTGCAACCGTCGTGAGGAACAGAATTTTTAGGTACATTGTGTTCGGTTACACGTTGCGTAACATTGCTTGTATTCATCACGTTGATTGATAGGTTTTTATTTATGAAACAACAATTGAGTGATGAAAATAAACAACAGGCAGCAAAACCAACGTACCCCTACCGTAAAGCAAGGTTGAGGTACGCTTCGATTGAAAAACAATTGGTATGTATTTTAAAAGTATTGTAATAATTTTATGTGACATAAAACAACACTGTAACCATGTTTCTCTGTTTATATGCAGATTGATGAAGAAAATCTCAAGTCACTTCCATTCCACGCCATGTGCTATGGAAGTAGGCTTGTGTTAATAAAGAGGGGAAACTGATAGATGAAAACACAAAAAAAGTGTGGGAAACATGTGTAAGTATGACATAATATAAACTTGTTTTACTTTAAATCACTATTACATAACGATTCTTACTTATTTTTTCATATTTTATATTTGACATAGTCACAGGAATCAACAACACCCACACCGGATGCAGACATACTTTCAACGACCTTGAAACAGCCAGAACAATATGGCCGCATCAGAGGTGTGGGTTTTGGGGTGTCACCCCGGACATATTTTCAGAAAAAAACAAGAGGATGAAAAAACTAAAGAATTGCATGTAATGAGAGATAAAGTAGATACCCTTGAAGAACTAATAGAAAATCAGGGAGAGATGCTAAAGATTTTGATGGAGGAGAGGCGAAAAGAACAAACAACTCAAGAGCTACCCCCGCGAGAAGATCCACCCCTCACCAGCTTTGAGGCGAGCCATTACCCTCAAAGACCTGACTTAACCGAGGTAATAAATGTTATAATATTCGTTTTTGTGAGATGTGAATCACATAGACACTGATACCTTTCATGTAATGATATTCTGCAGGGTGAAAATGACTGTGATTTATATCTGTCAACTCCCACCCATCACCTTGTAGCGAGGGATACGGTGTTCAATATGCAGAATGACATGCTACACTCCAGACCACTTCCAACCGGTCATGTCAAAGTGTAGATTAACGTAGCTCATGAGCTGAGTGCCGAGCTACCCGTGCCAAATGACGATTAAGACATTCATACGGTGGAAAAAGCTATTGGAACATTCGTTGCATGGCCGTCGAATCTTGTAAAAAAACATATCGAGCAGGAGGTATTCATTTCCAGTTCATTTTTCAAGCAGAACCTTTAACATCAAATTTGAAAATGACTGAACTGATGAATGTTATTATAGAATTATAAAATGGAGAAGCTAAAACGAAAGAGCGGCTCCAACATTGGATCAACCAACCGATCAAAACGATCTACTGAGAGCGCATTCACCCCGCCTGTTCTATATCCACATTTAATATCATTACAAGCTCATGTGGATACGAAAATGAAAGACGGAAAGAGTCATACAATTGTTTGTGAAAAATATATGTAATAGAGGAAACAATAGATTTCATTAGTGCAGACGCTGTTTTTGAGATCATCACATACGACTGGCTAGGCGCCTCAGTTATAAATGTATACATGAGGTATGTTTTCATGATTTGATTTTACAGAAGCTGATATACTTTGATAATTATGGACAAATACATCTCATATTTTTCACAGGCGTATATATGAAAAACAATTAAATGGATTTTCCCATGAATACAAATTTGGACTCGTTAGTCCTCACACTATTTCTACACAATGAACAGAAATAGATTCTAATTTTCTGGCTGAATTGATGTCAAATCTGCTCAGAACGTTTCAAAGAAGAATTATGACTGACAGGCTCTTTTAATACCAATGATGCAAGGGTAAAACTCTACATTTTAATCATATCAATTATATTTTCATTTCTATCAGTACTTATTTCTTTTTGTGTTTTTAGGGAACATTGGATGCTCATTGCAGTCAATTTGGATACTCCAAAATTTATTTTCTGGATTCACTGCATGGATATCCAACTAACCAACCACAGATGATGGCTATTGTCAATTTGTAGTACACTAGATCCAACATTTTAGAACTAAATATCTAGTTATATAATTTATATTATCTTTTAATGAGGATTTTGTTATGATAGGGTGGTGTGTGAATATCGTCTAAATGCTGGAATGAATCCAGGGCATAAGGACGACAATGCCCACAAGATCTACAAATGGAGAAGTATTTGGGTATATATAATTATATTTCACTATCAAAATACATATCAAAACAAATTACTTATTTTTATCGATGTTTCTGCAGTGTCCGAAACAAACAAATGACAAGGACTGTGGTTATTATGTTTGTAAATTTATGAAAGAGATCATATTTCATGAACAAACTAGAATCCCTGAAGAGGTATTTTTGAAAATAATTAGTACTTTATTTAAAATAATTATTAATTGTTTGTGTATTTATATTTTTTCAGTACTACTATGAATGTCGCAAAAACTCCTATTCAGAAGATGATATAAATGTCTTTAGAAATGAATGGGAATCGTACCTGATGGAAGAATGTAAACAAATAGGAAAACGAAGGTGAATTCCTAATACTTATGTTATCTTTATATGGTCATTTATATCTCCCTTTACACTTCTTGAGAATCTATGACCTCTCTTTCTTATGTTTCATATCCTTAGATTAGTGAATTCCTACTACTTAGTTTGAAAATGACATAAACTTTGGAAAACAACACCAATGGTATACGCCAAACCGAGGAAATGAATTAGGATTGTTTTGATACTTTAGGAAAACGATCCACGAGTCATTTGTGACGTGTACGAATTGACCGCACCTCAATCCGACGCACGGTGTGACCGGTATGGCTAAAAGTGTCTGATATCAGTTTCAAATTGAGATAAACTTTGGAAAACAACACAAATGACATACGAAAAACTGAGCAAACGTGTTCGGATTGTTTGGATACTTTAGTACAATGATCCAAGAGTCATTTGTGACGTGTACGAATTGACCGCACCTCAATCCGACGCATGGTGTGACCGGTATGGCTAAAAGTGTTTGATATCAGTTTCAAATTGAGATAAACTTTGGAAAACAACACCAATGACATACTCCAAACTGAGCAAACGCGTTAGGATTGTTTTGATAATTTAGGAAAACGATTCACGAGTCATTTTTGACATGTACGAATCGACCGCACCTCAATCCGACGCACGGTGTGACCGGTATGGCTAAAAGTGTCTGATATCAGTTTCAAATTGAGATAAACTTTGCAAAACAACACCAATAACATACACCAAACTGAGAAAATGCATTCGGATTGTTTTGATACTTTAGGAAAACGATTCACGAGTCATTTTTGACGTGTACGAATCGACTGCACCTCAATCCGACACACGGTGTGACCGGTATGGCTAAAAGTGTCTGATATAAGTTTGAAAATGACATTAACTTTTGAAAAAAACACCAATGACATATGCCAAATTGAGCAACCACGTTCGGATTGTTTTCATACTTTAGGAAAATGATCCACGAGTCATTTGTGACGTGTACGAATTTACCGCACCTCAATCTGACGCACGGTGTGACCGGTATGGCTATAAGTGTCTGATATCAGTTTCAAATTGAGATAAACTTTGGAAAACAACACCAATGACATACGGAAAACCGAGAAAAAACGTTTGTATTGTTTTTATACTTTAGGACAATGATCCACGAGTCATTTTTGACGTGTACGAATCGACTGCACTTCTATCCGACCGACGCACGGTGTGACCGGTATGGCTAAAAGTGTCTGATATCAGTTTGAAAATGACATAAACTTTGGAAAAGAACACCAATGACATACGCCAAACCGAGAAAACGCATTCAGATTGTTTTGATACATTAGGAAAATGATCCACGAGTCATTTTTGATGGGTATGAATAGACCTCACCTCAATCCGACGCACGGTGTGACCAGTATGGCTAAAAGTGTTTGATATCAGTTTCAAATTGAGATAAACTTTGGAAAACAACACTAATGACATATGGAAAACCGAGGAAACATGTTCAGATTGTTTTAATACTTTTGGAAAACAATCCATGAGTCATTTGTGACGTGTAATAATTGACCGCATCTCAATCCGACACACAGTGTGACCGGTATGGCTAAAAGTGTCTGATATCAGTTTCAAATTGAGATAAACTTTGGAAAACAACACCAATGACATATTCCAAACTGAGCAAATGCGTTCGGATTGTTTTGATACATTAGGACAACGATCCACGAGTCATTTGTGACGTGTACGAATCAAATGCACCTCAATCCGACGCACGGTGTGACCGGTATGGCTAAAAGTGTCTGATATCAGTTTCAAATTGAGATAAACTTTGGAAAACAACACCAATGACATACGGAAAACCGAGCAAACACGTTCGGAATGTTTTGTTACTTTAGGAAAACGATCCACGAGTCATTTGTGACGTGTACGAATCGACCGTACCTCAATCCGACGCATGGTGTGAACGGTATGGATAAAAGTGTCTGATATCAGTTTCAAATTGAGATAAAATTTGGAAAACAACAACAATGACATATGCCAAACCGAGCAAACGCGTTCAGATTGTTTTTATACATTAGGAAAACGATCCACGAGTCATTTTTGACGTGTATGAATCGACCGCACCTCAATCTGATGCACGGTGTGACCGGTATGGCTAAAAGTGTTTGATATCAGTTTCAAATTGAGATAAACTTTGGAAAAAAGCAACAATGACATACAGAAAACTAAGAAAATGCGTTCGGATTGTTTTGATACTTTAGGAAAACGATCCAAGAGTCATTTTTGACGTGTACGAATCGACCTCACCTCAATCCGATGCACGGTGTGACCGGTATGGCTAAAAGTGTCTAATATCAGTTTCAAATTGAGATAAACTTTGGAAAACAACACCAATGACATACGGAAAACCGAGAAAAAGCATTCGGATTGTTTTGATACTTTAGGACAATGATCCAAGAGTCATTTGTGACGTGTACGAATCGACCGCACCTCAATCCGATGCACACTATGACCGGTATGGCTAAAAGTGTCTGATATCAGTTTCAAATTGAGATAAACTTTGGAAAACAACACCAATGATATACGCCAAACCGAGCAAACACGTTCGGATTGTTTTGATACTTTAGGAAAAAGATCCACGAGTCATTTGTGACGTGTACGAATTGACCGCACCTCAATCCGACGCACGGTGTGACCGGTATGGCTAAAAGTGTCTGATATCAGTTTCAAATTGAGATAAACTTTGGAAAACAACACCAATGACATACGGAAAACTGAGAAAACGTGTTCTAATTGTTTTGATACTTTAGAACAACAATCCATGAGTCATTTGTGACGTGTACGAATCGACCACACCTCAATCCGACCGACGCACGGTGTGACCGGTAAAGATTTTCATTAGATAAAGAATCAGTATTTATTAAATGAGATAAATCAATCAAAAACATATTGATTTTACATTATTCCCTTTCATTGTTATGAAAATGAAAAATTTTGAGTTTAAAATTTCATATTTTAGTTTCACATTTCCATATTAATGTATTCTTTCATATTATTGTTTTAATTTCTTTCATTATTGCATTACTAACATAATATTTGTTTTCTTATATAGGTGAATTTTTTCCTTGAGTTCGGATGCTTTGTTCGGAAACAAATACTGTCGAGAGCGGATCACGGATATCAAAGGATGAAACATGAATGTTCATAACTATTGTTGAATAATTGTAAATGTAACCATGTAAAAAAATGTTTGAAATGTATATAGCAATGCATTTTTTTGTATTCATGATGTTAAGTAAATGTATATACAGTTGTCGGTCAAAATATTGGGTGCGGGTGCTATGGTGTGTAGGTGTGCATGTGCTACTTTGTGCAGGTATTTTGGTGTGCAGGTACTGTTTTGTAGGTGCAGGCGATGGGGCCTTTATCTGCGCTTTTTTAGCGCTGATAAAGGACACCTTTAACAGCGCTAGAGGAGCGCTGATAAAGGAACCCTTTATCAACGCTCTGCCAAGCACCGATATAGGAGACCTTTATTAGCGCTAAAATAAGCACTGATAAAGGGGTCCTTTATGAGTGCTCCGAGAAGCGCTGATATAGGAGACCTTTATCAGCGCTAAGAGAAGCACTGATAAAGGCGGTCCTTTATCAGCGCTTTTCTTAGCGCTGATAAAGGTCTCCTATATCAGCGCTTCTCGGAGCGCTGATAAAGGGGACCCCCCTTTATCTACGCTAGCATTAACAGTGCTTTTCTAGCGCTGTTAATGCCAGTTTTTAGCGCTGATAACAGGCCAGGTTGTAGTAGTGCCAGTTGTCACATTTGTTATCAAAGGTGGTACCCAGCCTTAAGTGTAGTGCACTGCCTGGGTTGAGATGTAGGGCCCATAACGAGGATGTTGTGCTCTAAAGGGGGGTGATTGTAACACCCCCAAATGATGAAGGGTTAGATGACTAATTGATATTACTCATGTCAACAAGGTGCACCATTCTTTTCGGGAGTCTACCTGATTAGAACTCCACAATTAAGCATGCTGGGCCTGGAGTAGTAATCAAGATGGGTGGCCTTTTGGGACGTTTCCTAGGGTGTGTGTGAGTGAGGAAAAACACACTGAAAGAACATGTGTTGGCCTATGAGTACTGTTATTAGTCAGATGACCCGTTCATGCATGTGGGTGGGCCCTAGGTTGGGTACCACGTATCTGTGGGGAAACTGGTGGTACTTGGTGGGCAAGGACCTCACGACCATGTTAAAGGTGGGGTGTATGTGCTGTCAACGAGGCCCAGTTTTCACATTTGGTAATATTTAGTAATAAATGATGAACATCCAAGAAATATTTAAGGAAATATAATGAATAAAAATTTATATATTCATATTTAGAGAAATGTGTTTTATTTAAAAAATATTATTTTATAAAATATTATATTTTTTTAATTAAAATTAAAATTTATTATTTTTGGACTATGAAATTTAATTTAATACATTGTTAAAATATATAAAAAAATGTTTTAAAATTCATTGAATGATTATTAATTTTCATAAAAAAATAATAAAATCAATTATTGTTTAAAAACTGACTTTTATAAAAAAATTATGGATTATGGGTTTTTATTTTAAAATTAATTTATACCACTTTTATAAATTAAATATAATTATTTAATTTTAAATTGGTAAACATCATGTGAAAAATATTTAATAGATCCAATTTCATTTCTGGACAAAAAATAAGTTAGCAAGTCAAAAATTGAGTTACCACAGTAAATAATAAAATGAGGTAAAAGGGTTAAAAAGGACAAAATATCTCTAAAACAAAAATCTATATTTTTAGATGATTTAATTTATGAAATAACCTCAACCTTTTTCAATTTTTGATCCACTTTACTTATAAAATTAATTTCCTTATACATTAAAGAATGGGTATTTATGAAAATACTACACAAACTAACCTATACAAGGAAGCCTCCACTACCCACTTCAAACTAAATATATACATTTACTTCCTCTCCAATATATACCCTAATTATCTCCATAAAAATCCTATCCCACTTTTGGATGCTCGTTATCTCAATACGGATCCCCAAATCCTTTAAACCCAAAGATTGTTTCTAAAGGAGGCCAAGTTATTAAATTGTAAGTAACAACATCATTTTTCTATTTTCCATTTATCTTATTTACCCACATCTTCTTGAATCTTATTTAATAACTTAATAAAATTTAATATATATCATTATTTTTCTTTAAAATATATATTATAATTATACAAAAACATATTCTTTCTCATGCATTTGTTTTAATATAATCTTATTTGGGTCGATTTTAAAACCCACGTGAATAATGATCTAATATTTCCAACATGGATGATTAATAAAACGTAAATATTGATAATATGTGATAATAATTATTAATTTAAGATTTATTTATAATTATATAATGAAAATATGTATATGTATATTCATTAATAAAATCAATTCCTTTAATTGATTCAATATTCACAAAATGAGAGAATTTCATACCGTTCATTACGAACCATCACCATAACATCCATGAAATAATAATAGAACTATAAAAATATATGAAACACATTTATATCATCTCAATGAAAAATATATAGGTGATTAAAACATGAGAAAGGAGTAAGGTCCAAAACCACCATACAGATGAAAGCATGGAACAAATGGAACAATTAACACCCAATGTTTAATATTAATAATGAATTATTTTTAAATGGGTAATAAGAAAATATAAAGGAATTATATTAAGTAAAATAAACATAAATAAGGTTTTTATATAGATTAATAATAAACCTAAATTGATCATATATGGAGTTAGAGTGTGTTTGAGTAAGTATGAATCTAAGGTAAGGGGTTTTCTTTTGATCTCACATCTTATTTAAGATCCTATATATTAAACCATAATTTGAAATGTTTTTATATATTTTTTAATCTTAAATATTTTACTATTTTCAATTTTTAATTTATATATATTTTTAAATAATTATATTAAATCTGAAATTAAATTATACTTAACACATATTATATGATCTTCTTAAGGGTTTTCATCTCAATTTCCTTCATTTAAGACATGTTTCATATTATTAACCTTTTTTACATTACATTGTTTATATATTATAGTATTTATATCTTTTCAAATAATATAATTTTGATTCTTGGGATTTATAATTCCATTTCATTTTCTCTATTTCATTGGCCTTTTATTCTTACATTATCAAAGTCATAAGGGTTTTCTAACTCAATTTAATTTTCATTAAGTCATACGCTTTTTTTAATATGGTCTTCTAAATTTGAGATACTTTTTCCTTGTGATTCCCATACATTAATTTTTCTCTTTCTTTCTATTGATAATAATTTTTTTTACCAAAATCTTCTTTTTTATTGATTACTACTTCATAAATATGCCATTATAAAGGAATATTTTTCACACTATTTTTTGGACATCTCTTTCATATTCATGTTCATTCTTACCAAAAATATATTTTTTGGATTATATTAAAAGTCAAATATATATTTTATCCTATGAATAATATTATTATATAACACTATACAAAAATAAATTTTATATTTTATTTCATCAATTTGGGTCACTTTAATCTATTTTAATTTCGTACAATGTATTTATTCAAATGTATATATAATTTTATATCTTTTTCTCCACATTATTCTATGTTTCCTTTATTTATTTTCAAGGTTCCATTTTTGGGAAATTTATTTTTCAAATTTTTTCTTGAGTATCTTTATGTCACCTTTTTGAAAATGACTTTTAAATTGACTTATAACTTGGTTTTTACAACAATGTCACCAAAATGATAAGAAAAATATTTTTATGATTTCTCTTCCATTTTATTATACTTCTTAACAAGCCCCATTTTTTAAAAAATTAGTTCTATTATATTATGAAAACATATTTAAAACATTATTTTATATAAATATTATTATCTTTGTGTTGTTACATTAAAATTATGTGCAATCCATTTTATTCTATATTTTTGATTATTTAAAAATTTCATAAATTCTAAATAATTTCTTTATTAAAACTTATACAATCTATTGAATTCCTATAAAATATTTTTCATATATTAAAATGTCCTTTCAATTATATTTTTACTCATTATATATTTTTATAAGTAGTCACCATGCTGAAATAATCCTTCGATTCATTACTCAAATTCATATATATCAGTGGTGATGAGGAAATGGAAGCACTTTGAGAAGATTGATCTATCACTAAATTTGTATTGAATTTTCAACATCTATGTCTAATGATAACCTTTTTCCAATTTCATTTAGAATTTGAGTACCCTATACATCCTTCTCCAAATCAAATGGTTTTCACCTAGATAACTATACCAGTTGATTGAGTGGGGAAATCTATTACAATGAAAATATAATTTTTTTATTCCATATAGTGTGAATACCATATATTTCACCATTCAAATTGAAGGGTATTTACCTAGATAGACTAAATAATTATTTGGATCATTTTTATACATCATTATGGTTTATATTTCACCTATTTTATTTTCATGGGTTAATAATTCTATGATTTTACGGATTATTTAATTGATTTCATGTGGTATAAATATGCATGGTTATATCATCATATAATAGGGGGAATTTATATATTCCTCTGATTCATTGTGTAAATTTATATATCTCATGATATAATTATAATATTAATTGATATGATATGGTTAGTTATGCTTGCAATTTTATATGTGGGCATGATGTAGTTAGCTATGTCCGTAATTTTATTCATGGAAATTATGCGGTTAACAATGTTCACAAGTTTATGAGTAGACATGACACGATTAGATATGTTCAAAATGTTATTTTTATACTCGATGAAGTTAGTTATGTTCATAATGTTATGATTTTCTATTCTTATGTTTGTGATTCATTCCTAATTTATGTCATTGTGGTTCATGTTTATTATTATATGATTCCACATTTTGTTTCCACGATACATTTTATGTTTTTTGGGTCATCCTTATAGATTTTACTCCAAGATATATGGATTTTGTATGATCATAGTCTATTAATAATGTTATTTTTTTCATGAAATTTTTTCAAATTTGCTTATGATATACTGATGAATATTTTATATCTCATTGATATTGTATTAACTTTTACTAATAATTTGATCTCACACATTATCTATGTTTAACAATTTCACCAGGAATTTTATTTCATATATTTTCTATATAGGTATTCGTGTGTGGATATTTTTTGTGAGATATGTTAAATAATTATTGTGTAATAATATGTTTATATATTTGATCACCAATGATAATATACCTTTGGGTTATATGAATGTGTTTTAATATTGAAATGATATATATAATCATGTAAATTTTGTATGTGTTTTTAGAAAATATTAGGATTTTATGTGAGTTATATCACCTAGGTTCTAATGTGTTTAGACTATATGAAAATGTACCCCACATGATGACACAATTTGAAGCAGGTAGGGTCACTAATCTGGGTGGATATTCAAGAATTCCATCAATCTACATGTATTATTTTAATGTTATTGGTTTTCATATCATATCATGCATGCACCCATATACATTGGATTCCTTTAGTAACACCATTGGTCCTCTCCTATTGAGTATATTGATCATATAATATCGTGAAACTTAGTGGTTGTGAAAAATTCACAGGCTATGATTTAGGTAAGGGAAAGGACCAAAATATTATTGGTTGAGTTGTTGGTGGATGATAAGGATTAGGATATAGGACCGAGTGAGTCCTTGGACCCAATTTTTGTTCATGTCTTCATTATTGTGTTTTTGGATTATGTTTTTTATATAATAGACCCATCAAGAAATCATATATCTGATGTATGACACTTATTCCATTTATATGGGTTCATGTTTTGTTATAACATATGATATATTGTCACGGATGGTCTATCAATATAATTTACTTACTATCTTATTATATCCTATGAAAAATTATTTAATATTTTGCTACAATTTTTTTATCTGATAGAGGGTATAGTATTGAAACAATATCCATAGAACCTCACTTTTAACCATCAACCTCTGGTATATAGGGATTTACTCTTGTGGTCACATGGTGTTGCAGCTCAGGTTAGTTGGATGTTACCAAGGATATAGCATTATAATTACTCTTTTTAACAAACACCATTACACTAAGGTTTATAAGTAGGTTTGAGTTGCAAGACTATCCTAATGTCCTTTAAATGTTCAATTAAATCTTGGTTAAGATATTTAGCTCAATCTAAGTACAATGTTTTAATTTACGTACTAATATGATTTTTTCTTCAATTTAACATTCCAAGAAACAATGTAATGGAATATAACATATATCTTATTAAATAGAGATAACCATATATACTACTTTCATAGATTAAAATAATATATTACAAGTACCTTCCCCTTGATTTTGTTAAAAATGGACCATGGATATTAGTATAAATCAATTCCAATGTTTTTAAAGATCATTTTACCTTACCACTAAAAGGCGTTGTGGTCATTTTACCTTATTAACAAGCATGGCATGCATACAAGGGTTTTATCCTAAAAGAGGCTAAATACCCTTTTTGATGTTATTTATTTAATAGATTCTATTTTACATGAACATTCCTAAAGTACCACAAAGGAGTGGGATATTGTCCATTTTCACTATAACTATTATTGATTGTTAACATTAGATTTCTAGGTTAAAGTATGTATAAACCATTATTCATATTTTCTATACCATAACTTATTTAATTCTTATAAAAGAAATAAATTACATTTCTAATTTTAATATAAAATAAAATAGTTTCTCAACTTGACACAAATATTATATTTCTAGTAATAAATGATAAATAATAATATCTTCCAAGTAAAATAATTACTCTACTAGGTAAATTAAAAGGGTATTATTATATTATTAATAATAATAGTATTACTTCATTATATAAATAATGATATACTTCACTCTTTTCAGTCCTCTGAATCTACTTGATTCCTATAATTAAATACATATGTTTGATCCACAAGCTGTATCCAATACCCGAAATATATAAATAAAAATATTTCATTCAATGAAAAATGTACTAGAAATTAAAGCTTACAATTACATATTTTCCCAACTATGATCCTTTTCTTACAGTGTCCCTTCATTCCACATAAAAAATAAAATATCGTCCCACACATTTCTCTCCCTTATTATCATTGGTTTCTCAAAGTGAAATGAACATATTCTTTTTTCTTTTATCCATCCTTGGGTATATTATCCCTACACGTACGCTTATTATTTACCATAAATATTGAAGGATTTGTTTTATTTATGTCCTTATAGACTTCGAGAACCATAAATAATATATATGGGAACTAATTAATCACATTATTCATGTTATAATTAGTAATGAAACATTAGAAGTTGGGTTCTAATGATGAAAATAATAGATCAGTGGTTCTCTATACATCTTTAACCCTAAAGTTTCAAATAGCCTAATGTACTAATTCATCTTGAATATATGTGTAACAACATAGATTGCATCTCCTAAGATACACATAAATATAATGTTTGATATCCCATACCTATATTTCCTCATTCTCTCTAAATATTATTCATGTAGATAAGGCAAGGTCTTATATGAATTTTTATCCTTATGTATTCATTATAATTTAATATAAATTAATGAAAAAATGAGGTATTTTACATCCAATGTATAATATTAATTTATTATGTAAGTATCCTTATCTTATTAACTCACTCCCTGAGGAGGTCCAATAAGATGTGGGGACTTTGACACATATAATTTTTTTATTGGCATAACACTATGTATAAGAACCAGTACCACTACTATTTTTTTAGTTAGTACATTAACTTTATTTAGGATAATTCATAATTAAAGTTAATTAATTATATCACATATCACTTTAACTATGTCACATGAAATTTAGTAGATTATTATGTTTATATTTATTGTCAATTATTTAAATATTATTGATTTAAACTTTTTTAATTCCTCCCACTATTTTTTTCAAATACCAAAATAAATCATCTTCTGGATTTATAATATTAATTGTCCTAAATATTCTAGTGGGTAGGTGATATACCCCATACCCAAACTATCATATTTGGTTCTAAAACACATACTTTTGACACTGGATTTGATACCAATTAAGACAACCCAATAGAACTTACATCATTTCATATATTATCTTAGTATTTAAATATTGCCTATTAAAAAAATACAAAATCCCAGAACCCAAGGGTTTGGTTTATTTGGTTATTTTTTACGTAAAAATATTATTCTACATAATTTTGAACATTTCTCCATAATCATAACATACTAGACCCCTTCTATAAATCTCGTATGTTATACTCACCTCTATAACATAGGAAATGGAAACATAAGAAGGGGTGAGATCAAATGATTAGTAAGGTAAAAACTTATCAACATGCCATCAATGGTTTAATCGTAACCATGTGAGGTAAAATGAGAATTGGAGAAATATTTGATAAAAAGGAACATGGAATCATAATAGTTGTCTATAAAGAATTATAGAAGTACATATAGACTCAAATGATCAAAAATATATTATGGTGTAAGAATGAAGAGACATGAGAAAATAATTAAGATCGATAGAGCATAACATAAGTCTATGTCTTAACATGGAAGTATGAAATAACATGGGAATGTTGGATAAGAATGTGGAAAAAACATAATAATAGGAAAGAATTACATCGTGGTTCAAGAATCACATTTTTGAAACCCATTTTATTGTGGTTCTGGCATCACATTCCTATTACCCATTTTATGGTGGTTAAGGAATCAAATTCCTATGACCGATTAGCAATTGAATCATTATAGATCATGGAACATTATTTATGTAATGAGAAATAGATATCTAACTAATATATTTTAGGGAAATATAAGACCCTAACCATAAAATAATAATCATCCATACACATGTGTGACACAAAATATAAATCATATTTCATTTCATGAAGAACCCATTGAAAGAAAATGGGTTTCATAAAATTTATAATTTCATAACATAAAAAGGACATCTAGACTTTTACCAGATTATACTAAAATCCAACCACTCAAAATCAGTATTTCATAGAGTAATATAGTGGGTATTTCACAAAACATAAGTCCATCGGAGATATATATTTTTAATTTAAAGAGGGAAATTTAATTTAATCCATGAAAAATAGTTTTTATAAAACATTTCTCAACATTTTCATAAAGAGAAGATGTTATGAGTAACTATAAAAAATTACTTTCAAGAAGGTAAAATGATTTTTTTTTAAATAAACTTATAAGAAATACCAATATTGGAGCCTTAAAAATCAACAGTGGTTAAGTAAAAAAACATGGAGTATAAGATAAAATATATGATCCTGAAAAGAAATACCTTTTAAATATTTTAAAGTACCTTTATTGAAACCTGTAACATTTAAAAGAGTAATAAAGATTTGTTTTGAAAATAGGTAGAAAAAATATAAAGGTAATATGAGATAATATATATTTGGGTTTTAAATAATGGGAATAAATTTTGTAAAAAAAATATGGATATTGGGAAAAATAGATTTTAGAGCATATTAAAACATTTCTTTACAAAAGTTCATTTTTATGAAGGAAGAAATCCATCAAAGAAGAAGAATTGATGTAACAATAATTTTAAAATGAGTTCATAATAAGGAAATATAAATACCCAAAAACATGATATGATGTAAAATATAATTCATTCATAGGGTATATTTCTCCCAACATATAATAAAAATGTTTAAGTTGAATGATAGAAACCCTATGAATGAAAATTGAGCTAGAAAAACACCATACGGATTTGATAAAATTTTAATTGAAATATGTTGAAGAAATAACGTGCTATGTATTTTTAAATCACTTTTATTTAATTAAATTTATGATAAAATTAATCAATAGGGCTAAATAAACTCCACAAAAAATTGGTGGTGAATATGGTATTTCTCTCAGAGAATCAAAATCGAGACAATAAACCCTTACATTTACTCTTGAATTATTTTAAAGTGAATTAACCTCTTGTATAATAAAAATAAAAATACGAATAACATATTTAAGAACCATGTTCACATATAATACCATCTCTAAAATTTTTCTATAATAATTCATTACACATTTATTAGTCAATTGATGTTTATTTTATTAATCAAATGTGAATAATTTTTATTGTTTCGCACCCACTTTGTGTACGTTCCAGGCGTAGAAGAAGCTGGGATGGGACGATGCCCAGCATTAATTTCACCATAATCAATGATTAATCCGAGATTAATATGATGATGAACTCCAGTATCCACAGATTGAATCCAAGAAAAAATAGACAGAGAATAATTTCCCCCAGACCGAGATAGAGGATCAACATATTTGTTTAAAATTAATTTAATTAAATTAAAGAAATATCTCAAAGGTGATTCGTTATTCATTGATGAGTTCATCCGTAGATATATGGTGAGAATTAATTTTATCATAGAGATCAAGAGTAGATCTCCTCTAGCGGTGATTCACACATGCTCCATGAATCTCTAGACATCACTGAAGGAGTCTCTTGGTGCTAGCACGGAAGGTCCTTACATTTTCATCATCCACCTTCGATCACCTTAAGATCTGCTTCCAAAGCATTCTCTATGATCTGGTGGAGGAGGGACGCTCTCATTGTTTATAGTGTTCATGGAGAGGAAAAAACTCTTTAGAATCGAGAGGATTTATCTAAATTATTGTGCATAACCAATTAGCTAGCTCTCTCTTTCCCTGGGATAATGAGAAAATAATAACATAATTAAGAATTTAATTCACTAGGTAATCATAAATAATTATCACAAGTACCATTACTTATTTTATTATTCCATGTGAAACCCCCCATGTCAAATAATAAGAGCAATACCATAATTTCCATGACATGTTCTTAACTTGCAAGTTATATTTAAATATTATTTAATGAAATAATATTTAATATTATTTCTCACAGGTCCCTTAAACTCAGTCTTCCTATGATCTTTAATATTTATCAGGCTTTGAATAACGACTATTTATTTATTAAATAAATAAATAAATAAATTTAACTTCATTATTTTCCAATAAATAATTAGATATTATTCTCAAAATATATTCTCTCGAATAAATAGTGAAGGAATAAAATGCGATTAGGAACACTTGAATAATTGTTAAACCACAGTCGAGAATAATAGTTATTCAACTTGTTAAATAATAAATTATTTTACTATGATTCTAGATACACTTAGTGTGTAACCATCTAGGCCTCTCTCTTAGTGGGATTAGGTGAACCTACCTAATGACCAAGGATAATGTCTACCAACATGCCAAGACACCCATAGAGAAAGAATTTGATTCCACAAAGACATTCCACCTCATATGAATTATTACCATATAATAAAATCTCATTGTCTCGATAACTCCAATCAAGTGGGTTGCATGTAAGTGACATCAACCCATGTGATCGATTTCTCATTATTTGACTTCCCAGAATTGAAATTTCCTATAGAACACTATGGACATGGATTTATTTAGGTTATATAATTTCCATAAAAGGGATTAAGATATCAACTTCTGTTATCGAACAGAAGGGACAAATCCTTTCTCGCATTATTCATTATTGCAGTATTACTCATGACACACCCAACATATTCTACCTTTCCGTGAACATATGTCATCACAGTTTTCACCAATACATTTAAGAGCGTGAGTCATAATAACCATTAATAATAATCTTAAAGTATAAGGTTCAACACACACGTCTAAAGATAGGAACATCCAATGACACTTATAAATGTGGATTTTTTACTGGAGGGTCTCGTTCTCATAATATCCTATAGGAAATTACCAAGGGCGTATACCCAGAGAAGGTGCGTCAATTTTGTATAATTATCCACCCCTATTAACATTTATCATTTTTGTTCCTCAAATTATTTCATCTGATCATTGAAGATTTATTTAAGAATACTATCATAGCACTTCTGAGTTCTCATCATAGAGGGGAACTGCTATGACCTTTTAGTGCGACACTTACTCTTGGGACATTGCCATTTACAATGTTGCGTAGAAGAAAAATCATGATGTGATAAGAAGTTAATTAATATTCATCCAATGAATACATGTTTATCATTAAGTATTAAATAAGTTGGTTACAAGGAAAAAACTCCAAAAGACTCCCACTTTCACTAGATCCAACTGCCAATGACCTTTAGTCCACTAGCTCTGACATGATACTCTTGATTCTACTGAGATAAGACTTTAGTCAAGGGGTCCACCATGTCCTATTCTATGGATACTATACTCACTGTATCTTCACCCCTTTGATAGAAATCACTCAAGAGGTGATAATTTTAAAGTATGTTCTTTTTCGGTTGATGTGACCTTGACTCTTTTTCATGAGACATTGCTGCAGTATTATCACAATACAATGTGATAGGGTCTTTACTTCTAGGCCCCACATCAAGATCCTAGACAAATTTATGAATCTAGATAGCTTCTTTAGCTGTATCAGAAGCCGCTATATATTCAGAATCCACTGTAGAATCTGCAACAACTGACAGCTTTGAACTCTTCCAGATCACAACTCCTCCATTGTGATAGAAAACATATCCCAATTGTGACTTCACATAATTTTTATAATTCTAAAAACCAACATTAGCATACCCTCTGATGACAATCTCCTCGTATCCTCCATACAATAGGAACATATCCTTAGATCTTCTCAAATAATAAAGGATAGTATTAACAGTAGTACAATGATTTTCTTATTAATCTTCTTGATATTTCCTACCATTCTCAATGAAAACGCAACATCAAGTATAGTACATAACATGGAATACATGATTGATCCTATCGCTGAAGAGTATGAGATATTAATCATTCTATCTTTCTCCTATTGTGTATGGGGACACATTTTCTTATAATATGTAAACCATGTGACACTGGAACCAATACCCTATTGGATTTTTCCATACTAAATCTATTTGTTATCTGGTCAATATATTTACATTGACTTAGTCCAATTATCCTATTGGGTCAATTATGAATGATCTTGATCCCTTGAATTTAGGATGCTTCACCTAAGTCCTTCCTGGAGAAGCACTTGTTTAACCAGTATTTAACTGAATATAAGACTGGTATTTCATTTCCAATAAGTAATATGTTGTCAACATATACTACTACGATAACGACTAAATTCCCATTAAACCTTTTGTAAACAAATGTCTCACATTCGTTTTTAATGAAACCAGATTCTTTATGGATTCATAAAATCAAATTTTCCATGATTTAGGTGTTTTCATTAATCCATAAATGGCTCTATGTAACTTGAAAACCCTTTTAGTATCACTTTGTATCACAAACCCTTATAGTTGTGTCATATAGACATCTTCCGAATGGTTCCTGTTAAGGAATACAGTTTTGACATCCATATACCAAATCTCATAGTCATGGTATGATTCTATGGAAAATATGATTATGATGGATTAAAACATGGAAAATGGTGAAATTTTTCCTCATAGTGAATTCCTTAATCCTATTTAAACCCTTTATCCACTATCCCTGCTTTATAGGTACTTACTTTACCTTCCATGTCCATTTTATTCTTAAATACCCATTTACATCCAACATGCTTTACATGAACTGGCTCATCTATCAGAACCCAAAAATGGTTCTGATACATGTAATACATCTCAAAATTCATAGTTTCTAGCCATCTTGTAGTATCTGAGCTCTCTACTACCTCCTTATAGGAGAGAGGCTCATCATTGTCCAACAATAATGACCCACCATCCTCAGTGACAAGAAAACCATATCTCTCTAGTTCCCTTACCTCTCTTACACTCCTATCAAGTACTATTATTTCAAGAACTACTTATTAGATAATTACCTATGGAATGTGTTCCTATACCAACTTTGGTATATCTTGAGGATCAACTTCAACTAATTCGATCTTTCTCCCACTATCTTTTTTGAGCATTTGATCCCTCTCAAGAATGAAAGATTTTTTGGAAACCATCACTTTCTTGTCTGAGGGGTTTTATAGGAAGTATCCCTTTGTTTCCTTGCGATACCCTATAAAGATACACATACATGTATGCGATAAAATGGGTTTCATTCCACTCTATAGCTCGAAGTGAATTCCATTTTCTACTTTTGCTGGTACTCAGTTTAATGTGTGTGTTGTAGTTTGTAATTAATATCCCCAAAAGGATAATGAAATATTTGTACGACTCATCATGGACCTTAACATGTCCAACAAGGTACGATTCCTACTTTCACTAACACCATTCCACCGTGGTGTATAAGGTGTTGTGAGTTGAGATAGAATCCCAAACTCTTGTAAAAAGTTGATGAATTCTTGGTTAAGATATTATCCACCTAGATATGATCAAATATTATTTATCTTCTTAACAATATGATTATCTATTTCATTCTTGAATTCCTTGAATTTATCAAAGGACTTGGACTTATACCTCATCAAGTAAATATAGCCATATCTACTCAAGTCATCAGTAAAAGTTATGAAGTAAGAATATCTAACTCAATCTAATACTAGAAATGGTAGACATATATTAGTGCATACAAATCCTAGAAGCTCTGTGGTCCTTTCACCTTGTCCCCAAAATGGTGGTTTGGTCATTTTCCCCTATAAACAATCAGGACATCTATCAAGTGGTTTCAACTCTAAAGAGTCTAAATAACCATCTTGATAGAGCTTTGTCAAATGCCTCTGCTTTACATGTCCAAGATGGTGCTGCCACAATTAGGTGTTATATGAGTCATGTGAGCTTGATTATTTATTGATTTCCAACACTTGGTTTTCCTAATTTAATAAATACAGACTATTATTTAAATATTTCACACCATAACATATGTTTTCCTTATAAAATAAATAACATTTATTTTTGAACATGAAAATAAATCCATCATTATCTAAACTTGATACAAAAATTATGTTCACGGTAACACTAGGTACAAAATAAAAACCATATAAAATGAAGATCATTCCCATTGGTAATGTGAGGTGGTAGTCACCAATGGAAAGAAAAGCCAAACTCACACCATTGGCAGATCGCATATCCACCTCTCCTTTGAAAATTTTCAAAAATCTACTTTGTTGTAGAATTTGAATATATATATATATGAGAATAAAAAGTTGTATCTAATACCAAATGTGTAGAAATGGAAATATTTAACTCGATAATGAATGCACCATTGGCTTCCCCTTGCCTTTGGGTGTAGTTCCATTCCAGTGTCCTGGATTTCCACATGCAAAACATACTACCTCCTTTTTATTTCCCTCCCTTTTGATATTCTTCTTATTGGTCAGATGGTGGTCGGGGGATTTAGACTATTTATAAGTCTTAGCCCCATTTTCCATGTCCTTACTATTCCTCTTCACCATAAGGACTATGGGTTTGTCACGCCCCATGTCCTTATCCACTTGTAAAACCAGGGTTAGAAGTTCTGATAATCTCTTCTCAATATTTATCATATTATAAGTTACAATAAAACTAGAGAAGGCCTTGGGCAGTGATGATAGTATGAGATCTGTATGCAAATCATATGGGAATTTAATATCTAAGATGTCCAAAAACTCAATGTATCCAATAATATTGACTATATGTGGCCCAGTTGGCACAAAATCATCAAGATTAGTGTTGAACAAAGCGTTAGAGATCTCATACCTCTCTTATCTCTCTTTCTCTTGATAGAGATCCTAAAGGTGAGACATCATGCTATAAGCATCAATTTCCTCATGTGTCTTGAAGAGCTCATTGGTCATGGATTATAGCATAAGGTACTAAACATCCATAGCATTATTCAAATGTTTCTCATACAATGAGATCTCTTCATTACACAGCTCATTTCTAGGCACAACTGGTAAAGGATCTTCCAGGACATATAGTTTCCTTTCATGATGAAGGATGACCCAAAGGCACCTTTTCCACTATTGGAAATTAGTGTCGGTGAGAAGGTTTTCTTTCTAGAGTATGGATTACAATGATATGTTTGATGTCATTTTTAATTCTATTTCTAAAAATTATATGAACATAGTTTTTATTACTTAATATTATAAAATTAAGACAAATAAATATATCAATATTCATTAGTCTCCCACTATTTTATCAAAACCTAATAGCCCTCACCATTGGCTTTGGAATATCCTGCTTCTTGGACATTCTAGCAGAAAGGATCCATATTTCCCTTCACATTACCCTAACATTGTCCGGTCAAGCAATTTTAATGGTTTTAAATAGTCATTCCAAATGGAAACTGCATTAACTCATAGCTCCTTCATCCATTGAGTGGAATCCCAAATCCAAAAATCCTTCATTTTGGATTTAATCAACCATTAATTGTCATTTACACCAATTCTAGGTTTGGAATTCAACCCTTAACGTATACTAATTCAATTCAACCCAAAAACATAAATTATAATTCCTTGATAATTGAAATTACCCCCAACTTTAGTTGGTCAAGAACTTTGAACTATGGTTCGATTCTAACTGAAGTAATGGAAGGATGTACTGACTTAATCTTTTGTTGAGGGATTTTATCCTTTATGGTCAAATTTCTATTTATTATCTTTTCACATGCTTGTTAATATTATGGAGGATAAGATTATGTGATTAACCATGTATTACATAATATTTACACATAAGACAATTTATTTTAGTTCCATCTTTTTTTCTTGTTAATTCATTAATTATGTGATCATGAAAAAACATCCGTAATGAATAACCATACAACTAAAACATATAAAATAAAGGGTATGATCATGATTTTGTTATAATGGTTAGTTTATCAAGAGGTTTATAAACTAACCGCTGACCTAGGGGAGAAACACCTTGATCCAATTAGGTTCGTGTTTACATCTTTCCACCTGTCAACCTTTCTATCTCCTTGGATTGGTTTTGCCTCGACTCCTAACTTGAACCACCACCAATAGATTGGGATCTCCATCCATTACAAATGCTTTTACATACACATATGTGAGGGGTAAAAGTGATTTTACATAAAATAAACCATGGGCACATAGTCCCTACATATTAATGAGGAGAGAAGGAATGCATGCCAACAATTTATTTTAATAATAAATTAAAAGGGAAACTAATCACATCCAATGGTCTGGTCTAGCTCATGATCATCTACATGAATGCAAATATGTTACACATTTAATAATAATATCATTCAATTATTTAATCATTATTATTTAATATAAATCACACTTGAATCAATTAATTTTTATCTTTAATTAATCAATTCTTTTATCTTAAACCTTTTCTAAATTTCCTTGAGATTCGCATCCATTATAATTTTAAACAAATTAGAATTCATATAAAATTTACCTTGTACATAAAATGTACCTTGGTGGTAACCCGACTAATACCCATAAAAAACTACCCAACATGTACAACACTTGTATATAATTTATTCTTTGTGACATGTATCATGCACACATAATTATAACTATAATACAACTCATACATGATGTGCAGATCTTTGAACATTATGAAGATGTTAATTAAATACACGCACACACACAAAAATATATATATATATATCAAACACCTATCAAACGTTGTGCCTTAGATTTATGCCCACATGATGTTACATGTCTTTAGGGTTACATAATATAGAAATAAATTTTTAAATCTTCATAATTTGGATATAGTACACGACATGTAGATCTGACTACATAGTTTGTACCCTCTTTACCATCCATACAAAGTACATGTCTGGGGAAACTTCATGTGACATGTACTTTGGAAATATTTGGAGTACACGGTGTGTTCAGTGGGGCACACGTCGTGTATAATATGCGTTAAAAGTTTACTAGCTGGGGAAGTCGTGTATGGGATACATGACTCAACCCTGACCCGAAGGGACTACATGCCATTTCCAGCGGGACACATAGAGTGTAGTCCAGTTTCCATGTTCAAGTTAATCCTAGTCAACACCGCATGGATTAAAGGTCATTAATGGTGTTTAATTCCTAATTAATTTAAGATCTCCAATTGATTACCAAACAAAATTTTGATGCGTTGAATTATACTACACGACATGTAATTCTAATTACACGACGTATAGTCTGGTGTTGTATGACTAGGATCCTTGGAACGTTTGGATGGGTTCCATGATTTTATTTTATTCATAAAAATTCTCATTTTTGTTAGATTTGCAATAAAATATGAAGGAATAAATAGATATCGTAATTTATATTTAAGGAATTATTAAAATCAAATTGATAAAAAAAATTATGAATGCATAAATCATGAAGAAAACTAAATTATTATAAATAATAATATGTCCCCTCTGATACCACTTGTAGGGTTTAAGCGTAGTAAAAGTGTGGGATGGGACGGTGACCAAATTTAATTTTTATGTAATCAATTATTAATTCGGGATCAACACGATGATGAATGACATATCCATAGATTGAATTAATGAAAAATAGACAAAGAAGAATTTCTCCCAAAACCCAGAGAGAGGATTGACATATTTTCTTTATAATTAATTTAATTAAATTAAAGAAATACCTCCAAGATGATTATTTCTTCATTGATGCATTTGGCCATAGATTTTAGATGTGCCTTAATTTCATTGTAGATATCAATAGTATATCTCCTCTAGTGGTGATCCACATGTGCTTCGTGAATCTCTGGACGTCACAAAAGGAGTCTCCGAGTTCTAGTAAGGAAGATACTTGTGCTTGCATTGTCCTCCTTCAATTTCCTTGAGAACCGCTTCCAAAGTGTTCTCCTTGATCCGGTGGAGGAGGGATGCTCTCATTGTTGAGAGATTTCTTGGAGAGGAAATAAATCTCTAGAATTGAGAGGATTTCTCAAAAATATTGTACACAACCAATTAGATACCTCTCTGTTTCCCCATTCTAATGAGGAAATAATAACATAATTGAGAATTTAATTCACTAGGTAATAATAAATAATTATCACATGTGCTGTTACTTATTTTATTATTCCATGTGAAACCCCCCATGTCAAATAATAATAGCAATACTATTATTTCCATGACTTGTTCTTAACTTGAATGGTATATTTAAATATTATTTAACCAAATAATATTTAATATTATTTCTCACTGGACCCTTAAATTCAGTCCACCCATCCTCTTTAATATTTATCGGTCCTTGAATAATGACTATTTATTTATTAAAAAAATAAATAAATTTAACTGCATAATTTGCTGATATATAATTAAAAATTACGCTCACAATATATTATCTCCAATAACCAGAGATGGAAAAAAATTAGATCAAGCATACCTAAATAAATATTTAACCACAACCGAGAATCATATTTATTCAACTTGTTAAATAATACATTATTTAACAAAGATTCTGGATACACCTAGTGTGTGACCCTCTCGGCCTCTTTCTGAGTGGCATTAAGTGAACATGCCTAAAGTCCAAGGTTTGCATCTAGAAACACGCCAAGGAACCCATAGTGAAATAATATGACTCCAAAATTACATCCCACCCCATACGAACGCTTACCGTGTAATGTAATCTATTTGTCTCGATATCTCCAATCAATCGGGTTGCATGCAAGTGCCATCAACCCATGTGCTTGATTTCTCATTCTTTGAATTCCTTGAATTGAACTTTCCTATATAACACTATGGACATGGATTTATTTAGGCTATATCATTTCCATCGATGGGCCTAAGTTATCAACTTCTGTTATGGAACATAAGGGACAAATCCTTTCTCACATTATTCACTAATGTAATATTACTCATGACACACCCAACATATCCTACCTCACCATGAACATATGCTGTCATAGGTTTTTCCAATACATCTAAGTATGCGAGTCATAATACCCATTAATAAAAATATTAAAGTCTATGGACCAATAAACACATACGTAGATAGGAACATCCAATGGAACTTATAAATGTGGATTTCCTACTATATGGTCTCATTCTCATAATATTCTCCTGGACATTACCAAGGGTGTACACCGTGAGAAGGTTACTCAATGTCCTATGAGTCTCCACCCCTAATATCCTATATCATTTTTGTCCCTCAAATGATATCATCCGGCCATAGAACATATATTTAATCATAGTGTCATAGTACTTTTGGGTTATAATCATAGCGGGGAACTTCTATGACCTTTTACTGTGAATATTACTCTTGGGACATTGTCACATACAATGTTCTTCAAATAAAAATCATTTTTTGATCAGGAGTTAATTAATATTAATCCAATGAATACATGGTTATCATAAAGTATAAAAGAAGTTGGTTCAAAGGCACCAACTCCAAAACTTTTTAATATAGATGTGGATACTCATTTTTTGATACAAATTAATAATTAATAGATCATTTAAGGTACTGGAATAGATATTCAATAAATATTTATAAAGTTCTAATTTCATTAAATTAGTGTTTTAGGTATGATTCATGAAAATTAAATTGATTATGAGCTTATTTCGGTGTTTTTTAATGAATATAAGGTTTTATATTTATAACATTTTGTATATTAATATTACTATTATAGAATAAAATAATAACTATTTACTTATTAATATATAATATTATTAGTAATTAAGTTTCCATAGTAATCTAGGATGTAAATTTATATCATCGTTCATGTAGGTGGTTAAATTGACCCAAGTAATAATGTGTTATAATCTATGGGTGTGTATGATCATGAAGGTGATTTTTTTATTATTACATAAATATATTGATATTATTTATGTTATATTAGTGTTATAGTTCATAATTTTTATGATTTATATTATTAATATATTAGAAAAAATTAATAAGAATATATTACCTACAATGAATAAATAAAGTTTTTCTTGGTATGATTGGTTTATGTAACTAAATTTATTGTAAATATTATTAATATAATTATTAATTTATAATTTTTGAATTTTAATCTTCTCAAAAATATAATTTTTATTCATTAAATACATTCTTATAACCTTCCATTTAATGTGGCAATGAAAAATGAAATACCTCATTCAAGGAGGCGGCGATCATCACATGAAATGAGTGTTGTTTTCCTTTCCCAATGAATGGGAGGGGATAGATAATGGGTGTCACATAAATATATTAAAATTTAAGTATAATAACTATAAATATTAAGTTAAACAAGTATTGTTAGAATAGGGTTTTAGGAGGGTTGATGAGAAAGATAGTGTAAACAGTTATGGACTGGATACTAATCAGATTGAGGACTTGAATCTTCACATGAAAGAATTCTTCGAAAATAATGAGTTGGGACACTTTCTTGTAATGAGGTAATTAAAAAAATTGAATAGGGATCTATGGGAAGTCAAATAGTAATATATTCAAGGTAATTTTTATGTATAAGTGTGGTTTTTGAGTGGGTTTAAGGGATCTCCTTTTATAATTGAAAAAGAGGGACTTTTCCTTGAAAACTAATGTTAGGTGAGGGGTAAAGATGGAATCATAAGGGAGTTAAGTAATTTAGGTGACGAAAGTTTGGTGAGACATGTGGGAATTAATTTTTGAAGTAAAAATTTCTTCTATAAGGTTTATGTTTCAAGTTAATTTAGAAATTTTTTATCCATATTAAATTACCTCTTTTTTCCTTGATAACCTTGATTAATTTTTTACCAGGGTTTCTTTTAACAAAAATTTAGGATGAAACATCCTTAGAAATTTAGATTTTATGATTAGGAATTTTGAATCCATTTAATATAATTCTATTTCTAAAAATGAGAAAATTAACTTTTAAATAAAAACATAAGATATATAGAAAATATTTTTTTAGAAAATTGTCTTTTTATACATCAGTAACTTATTTTTATGCCTAAAAACTAAATTTTCCTTTTCAAAAAATTTGAACATGATGATTCCAAATATAAAAAATTATAAAATTAAACTTATAGATGTGGTATAGATTAATTTTAATATATGAACCTATAATCTGTAAACATATTTAAAAAAATGTATTTTTAGGTATAAAAGAAATTTGTTCATATTACTGACTATGTAATAATTATTGGTTGAATGTTAATTTATATTATCATATGTTATTAATAAATTTCATTTAAAATAATTCTTTAGTAGTGATTAATTTTATAAGGATAGAGATACTCAAAACATAAAAAATAGTTGTTGGAAAAATATAACTTTTAAATAATCTTTACCAAATACAATTAAAATTAATTATTTATATCCTAAATTATTAATTTTCTAAATCCAATGATATTAAAATATTTACTTTAATTTTATAAATACATCATATCATACATTGATAATAATAATATTTTACTAATTATAATATTTTTATAATTAAATTTTTTAGTTAAATATTATAATTTTTGTTTTATTCTTTATTATTTATGCATTATAATTTTAAAATTTATTTCTAAAAATATAAATCTCTAGCATACCTATCAGATACATATATATCCAATGAATATATTTTCAATGACTATATTTCCAATGATATTATTTCCAACAACTATATTTCCCTTTATAATAGTTATGTTCCCCCATCATATCATATAGAATGATTCCATTTTTACAAATTAAATCACACTTCTCATTAAATAAATTTTCATTAAGGATTTTTTATAATTAATTATCCTTTAATGATCTTGTTTTTTCATTGTAGGATGAGTTCTATTAGTAGTGATTCTCAGGATAGAGGATGATCTATGGGATCTCTTGGTTTTAAAGATATTATTATTTTTTATTCATCATCCAATTTTTATTTATAAACTTTTAATGTATATAATCATCCATGGTATGTCATATTCCATGGAGTGTAATAAATGGTTTCATGTACCTCTGTTGTAATGTTCCATTATGATGGAATAAAGTGTTGTTACTTTTTTTATATATCTTGTATATATTCATTCTTATTAAATTTTAAATCTTTTTTAAATAATAGAAAAAAAATATTTAGAATTATAGAAATGTTATTTAAAGAAAGATAAAGGGTCCTAAAACTCAATGTTTTATATTCACCCCCTTAAATAAATAACATCCTCACAACTTTTATTACAACTCACTAATGAAAAAATGACAAAGGTATGAATTAGGATATAATTCCAAGTTCAATATCTAGGTAAGACTATAAAACTAATATTTTTCTTTATAATAGGAATATATTTATATTCTCAACCATTTTTTCAAAATATGTCTCCTTTTCTATATATAAATGTTTTGAGATTCTAGATACATACCTTTAAAAATTTTATTTTCATAGTCATATTTCCAACCAAATAATAAAACCAAAATGTTATAAAAATATCTAGTAAAATAGGTGTAAATGATCACATGAATTAGAAAAACCAGTCCTAAGATGAATTCTCTCATGAGACCTTCAGTTCGACCTATGATATCTTTTTTTCAACTATGATATAATTGGATCAACCTATAACTCCATCAATTTGACCTAGGATTACCATGGTAATATTCTTATTAGGTTCTAAAACCAAAAGTAGTTATATTTTTCATCAACAAATTCCATTTAAATCCTTTATAATGGTCAATAAAGTGCATGTGAATCACTAAAGCATATCCCCATAGACTATCAAACCAGATGTGCAGTTAGGCCCACTTGTTATGCACCAAGTGAAAATCAATTTAATACCTAAACAACATTTTTCATAGATTATTACCCCTCAGTGAATATGTGTTAGTGACTTCATCTACTTTTTTTGTATCCAGATAGGGATGTTATTGTTAGGTAACCACGCACTCTCTACATTACCAAAATCAGCACTTTTTTTAGAAGTGCTGATAAAGACCCCCTTTATCAGCGCTTCTTTACAAGCATTGATAAAAGTATACTTCAAAAAATTTATATTTCATTAAAAATAATATATAAATATATAAATATATTTTTATTGGTATAAATATAATATATATTTTTTAAAATATGTTTTAGTTATGGTAAATAAGCATTTACACTTAAAATAAATGATATTTAGTGAAAATGGATTATAAAATAATGGAAAAAATATTTTAAATTCATAATTTTCTTATTATTATTGAATAATAGTCATTTAATATCAATTTGAATATATAAGAAATAAAAATAATAATAAAAGATCTAAAATAAGTTGAAAACGTAACTCAAACTTCATAAAACCATAACTTTTGATCCGGGTGTCCATTTGAGATCTACCCCATATCAAATTGAATAATGGGACGAGAACAATACCATTATAATTTTGGGGGACCATGATCACTATATTTTCGAGGCCAAAAAGGGCCCATAATGCCTCCAAAGTTAAGTTGTTAGTCAGGGTACCCCAATTTTGTAACTTATTATGGATTTTAAGCCTTGTTTATGGGGGTCTTTTCACACTTTTTAAATAAGGAATGAATTTATTATGAAGGATTACATTCATATTTATGTTATGGATATTAAATTTTATTATTATTTTTAAATTATTTTTATTTATAATCAAATATATAAAAATATATTTTTTTTATAGGACTAACTTGACTGGATCTGAGCCAAGCTTGGTATTGGTGTTGGTTCCAAAGCACAGTGTCGCGGGCGGAATGATCTCAAGACTAGAGCAGATTTAATTTGGTAATGAAATCAAGGAGAAACAAAATACAAGTGATGTTACAAATATTTCAAAGTTTTAGGTGGAAATTACTAAATTAAGGGAAACACAGGGAATCCGCAGAAGGTGGGATGATGTTGAGGATGATTCCCCAAGAAATTTAACCTATAGTCAGACTTTATCCAAAGGAAAAGTGGGTTTGGATGATAAAGGGTTCCAACCTATTTCTCTTAAGAATGAAAGAGGTAGGAAAGACTACTAATATTTGAATCCAACTATGGTTACTCGGTCCCATGGTCCTTTTGATTATGAGTCTTACTGGGATGGTGATTATGATGCTTCCTACTATGGATATGATTTTTGATGTCTTTTCTTCTGCTTGGTATGAGGGCATGTATGTTTGTATGGACCTGTCTATCCACTCTTTTTATTTCTTTTCTTCTTAATAAAAAGGGCTTGGACCTAACTTTTTGGTATATTTGTTAATATATAAACATATATATAAATATATGGATAAAAAATGTAATGAAATATATATAAATATACAGATATATCATAAAATGTGAAACAAAATATTATAGGGTTGTGGAAAAGGCTTTCATGCATATGCTGGAGGTCTAGGGTTAAAAACTCCATGGAGGCAGGGGCAGACATGGGGGTATTGGATTATTTAAAGTGCTGATAAAGTGGTGGGTGGGTGGGGTGTGAAATTTTTTTATATACCCCTTATCAGTGGAGCCTTTATCAGCACTGTTAAAGAGGTCCTTTAACACCATATTTTTAGTGATGAAAAAAGTTTTGGGATTTTAACTGCACTTTGATTATAAATGATTTTTTAGCACTGATAAAGGCCTTTTATAGCACTATTAATGTCCAATTTTGTAGTAGTGTTATCACTAAGGGTTTTAATAATTTTTTCACTAGTTCTAATCCCCAAATATTACTAAACTAATCACCAAAAATTACCAAACATTTCTCTAATACCAACTGAGACACCATAGAACCAAAATCCCAAATCTTTTGATAATAAATCATACTTAAAACCCTAGACTTGATACCAACTAATATTACCAAATAACACTTAAATCATTTTACATATCATGTAATTACTTAAATATTACATCTCACAAATAAACTCATAAATCTGAGAACTTAAAGGATTAGTTTCATTGGATATTAGCTACATAAAAATCTTATTTCACATAGTTATGATCATTTCTTCATAATTAAAACATAATAAACCCCCTTATAGAGATATCATATGTTATACTCATCTACATAACCTAGGGAATGGAAAGATAATAAAGAGTGAGCTCTAATACTGAGTAAGGTAAAAACATATCAATATGTCATCAAGGGTTAGATCATAATCATGTGATAAAACATGATCATGGGAGAAATATCTGATAAAAAGGAACATTGAATCAAAATTGTTTCTCATAAATCATGAAATAAGGACATATAACCTCCAATGACCAAATATATACCATGGAATAAGCATTTAGAGGAATGAGACAATAATCAAGATCCATAGATCATAAAAAAGGCATGTATCATAATTTTTACATATATAATAACATTGGAATGTTGAATAAGTGTGTGGAAAAACATAAGAATAGGAAAAAAATAAATCATGGTTCATGTGCCGCATTCTTGTGACCCATTTTATAGTGGTTCATGCATCACATTCTTGAGACCCATTTTAGGGTGGTTTAATCAACACATTTCTATGACCCATTAATGAGTCGAGCATCATAACTCCTGGCTCATTTTTATATCATGAGATATAAAAACATAACTGATGAATTTAAGGGAGATATAGAAACCCACAATTTAAATAATAAAAATCCATACCCATGTGTCCCATATAAAATCAATCATAGGTCATTTCTTGGATAACCCACAGAAGGAAAAAGGGTTTTGTAACATTTCAAATTGTATCACATAGGACATCAAGACTTTTACTAGATGATATGAAAATTTAATCACTCAAAATGAGTATTTTATAGGATAATTGATAGGGTATTTCATGAAACATAACTTCATAAGAGTTAGGTATTTTACAGGTAAATATTTATATGGTAGTGAATCCATGAAAATGAGTTTTTATAAAAAATTTATTAACATTTTCATAAAGAGATGATGTTATTAGTCACTTTCAAAAATTATTTTCAAGAAGGTAACATGAAATTTTTTAAAAATGACACATTAGAATAAATCCCAATATTATAATCTTCAAAATAAATAATGGTTAAGTCAATAAATGTGAATTGGAATATAAAACCCATGATCATGAAAGGAAATTCATTTTTAATATTTTAAAATACCTTTATTGATACTCAAATCATTTAAAAGAGTAGTAAATATTTCTTTTTAAAATAGGTAGATAGAAATATAAAGGTAAAATGAGATAATAAATATTTGGATTTCAAGGAAAAGAAATATTTTTTGGAGATAAATAATATTAACTTATAGTAAAATGAAATTTCAGGAGAGAATGATAATTATTCTTAACAATGTTTTATTTTTATAATGGATGAAATCCATCAAATAAGAAGAATTGAGGTAAGAATAATTGAAGAAGGTGTTCATGATAAATAAATACAAATACCTAGAAATATGAGATGAAGTTAACTATAAATTAATTATAAGGTATATTTCTCCAAACATATAAGGATAAATTTGAAGAAGAATGATCAGAACTCAATGAATGAAAATTGAGTTAGTAAAAAATGTTATGACTTGGTAACATTTGAATTGAATACCATTGAAGATAGAACTCAAGATTTATTTTTAAATCCATTTAATTTCGTGAAAATTATGATAAAATGAAATTATAGGGATGTATATACCTCATAAAAAATTAAACATGTGGTGAATAAGGCATATTCTCAAAGAAAAAAATCGAGATGACAAACCTTTACATTTACTCATAAATTCTACAAATTTGAATTAACCTATTATATAATAAAAAAACATAATAAATTATTTTATAACCTTATTAATATATAATTCCTTTACGATAACTTCATTGTAATCATTCATTAATTAGTTACTTATGGTTATTTTCATCCTTGGGTGTGAGAAAATTTTTATTGTTTCACACTCTATTTGTAATGTTGATGTTGATCATCATTATATGATACCATGTTCATATTTCATATATTATTTAAATATATAGAATATATTTTCTATAATTATTTATAAATTTTTAATTTCATTCCATTATTGTTTTAGTTACGATTCATGAACTTGATGTCAGTAAAGATCTTGTTTCAGTAATTTTTAATGAATATAAGGTGTTATATTAATAGAAGGTTATTTAATAATATTAGAATTTAAGAACCAAAAAATAATTATTTACTTATTTATATCCAATATTACTGTTAATTATGTTTCTATATTCATGATATATTTTTATAGCATCATAAATGTAGGTGGTTAAACCGATCCAAACAAGAAATTTTCATAAACTATGGATGAGTACGGTCATGAAAGTGGTTATTTTTTTATTACATAAGTATAATGATATTAATTAGGTTTTATTAATGTGATAAATTATATTTTTTAAGTGGTAGAAAAATAATGAAAATGAAAAATAATGATAATAAGTTATTACCTAAAAATAAGAAATTAGTTTTTCTTGGTATGATTAGTTTAGATGGATAATTGTTTTTTATATTATTAATATAATACTAAATTAATATTTAAAAAATAATAATCATTTAATAAATATAATTTTTATTCAATAAATTAATTTTCATAACCATCCATGTAAGTCTGAGATGAAAAATGAAATACGTCGTTCAGGGAGGTGATAGTCCCCACATAACACGAGTGGTGTTTTCATTTCCTAATGGATGAGGGGGGTAGATAATATACATTATATAAGTATAATAAAATTTAATTATACTATTTAAATGTTTTCATTGTATTATTATGGTAATAATAGGTTTTTTGGGAGGTTGGATGAGAAATATAGATAAGAAAAGGTCAGGTAGAGGATAATAATCACAATGAGTACTTGAATTTTCTCTTAAAAGGATTGTTGGAATATGCGGACATGAGATACATTATTGTAACAAGGGGTAAGAAAACTTGTATTATTGATCTAGGAGAATAAATATCGGTATTTCTATGATGTACTGGTTAAGATTAGGTGTGGTGTTCAGTTGGTGTAAGTGAGCACCGTTTAGAAGTGAAAAAAGAGGGACTTTTCCTTTGAAACTAAAGTTAAGTGATGGGTAAAGATGGAATAACATGGTACTTAAGTGAGTTATATGAGGAATGTTTGGTGATACATGTGGGTATAACTTTTAAACCTAAAAAAGGTCTTATATAAGGTTTATGTATCAGATTTATTTAGTAAAATTTGAGCCACATTAAGTTAACTCCTTTACCCTTATTAACCATGATTGCATTTTTTACTATGGTAATTATTCTTTTACTAAATATATAATATAACCCATATTAAAAAATTTAGAATTATTGATTATTAAAATGAAATAAATTTAATATAATTAAATATCTAAATATGGGAAAATTAACTTTTAAATTAAAACATAAGATATAATAAAAACGTTTTTTTGTAGAAAAATTCCTTTTTATAGATTAAATGTTTTAATATTATTTATTATAAATTAAAAATTTAATTATTTTTTATATATATTTATATGTTTAAATATCATATTATAGTCCTAAAAAGTGTTCAATTTAATTTCTTTAAATAAAATACAAAAAATTTATAAAAATAATTATTTAAAAATAATTCTTTAACCATTACTGTGGTATTTAACGTTAACTTAAGTGACTTATTTTTATGCCTACAATGAAGTTGAATTTATTAAATAATTTTAAAATACTGACTAATTTATTTATCATATTTAACTTCTATAAGTGATAAAAAAATAATTTTTAGATAGTTGTGCAACAAACATTAAAATACATTTTAGAAAAAAGTATTTTTAAGAATAAAATGATTTTTTCTTTTTACATTAATAGAAATTAATATTAGATTAATGGTAATTTATTTTCTCATATATTAAAAATAAATTCTATTTAAAATAATTATTTATTATTGATTAATTTTATTAGGATGAAGATACTTATTGCTTAAAAATAGATCTTTGAAAAATATCACTATTAAATAATCTTTACAATATATAGTTAAAATTAATTATTTATATCCTTAACATTTAATTTTATCAATTCATTAATATTAAAATCTTTCTTTAAATTTTATAAATTCACCATATCATACTTTTATAATAATAATATTTAATGCACAAAAATATTTGTATAATTAAAAATTTTAGTTAAATGAAATGTTTTTGCTTTATTATTTAATGTTTGGGAATTATATTCTTTTAAATTTGTTTCTATAAATAAAAAATGTTAGTATTCCTATTGGATACATGTATATCGAATGAACATATTTCCAAAAACCATATTTTTCTTTATTATGGATATATTTTCCCCATTACATTCTATAAATTCATTCCATTCTTTCCTCTTAAATAACACTTATCATTCCATAAATTACCATTAAGGTTTTTTCATAATTATTTATCCTTTAATGATACATTTAATAATTTTATGTTTATTTATAGTAATTTTAATTATCAAGAGTGAAGATGATCTAGGAGATCTTATAGTTTTAAATATGTCATTATTTTTTATTTATTTTTCAATTTATTTAATGCACTTTTAATGGATGTAATCATCAAAGGTAGATAATATTCCATGTAGTGAAATACATGGTTTTATGTACCTTTTTTTTAAAATGTTCCATTTTGAATGAATATTTTTTTTAGTACAATTCATATCTTGTATGGATTATTCTATACTTAATTTTAATTATTTGAAAGGAATAGAAAAATATTCTTTAGAATTATATAAATGTAATTTAATGAAAGATAAGGATCCTAAAAACTAAGGTATTAATGTAAGGATCCTTAAAACTCAATTAAAAGACTATGTTATGGTTTCACCACTACATATAGATTTAAGTTTAGGTTTTTGGTTACCCAAATATATTAGCTCATAACTCCTTAATGTTTTAAGTGGATTCTTATAATTTCCCCGAAATGGTTTACCTATACTTTGGGAGAATCGGGTTACTATATGCCTCATGCATGACTCCTCATATGCTATAGGTTGTGGTCTAGTGGTGAAGGTTGGAATATGACAAGTGGGGATAATATACCCTTAGTAAAAGATAACCATAAAACATAGTAAATTAAATATCAAGAATAGTCATTGAAATATAGAAATAGAATAAGACAATAATAAAAAATCAATTCTAGACAATGTTAGATAACATCATCATGAAATAAAAAATGGGCTACTATACATGTCATATGCGTCATATAAGTCATAAAATGATATTTCACAGATAGATCATATATAACCAAGTATAAAATTAAATGAATGTATAGATGGTTTCAATAAAACTTTCCCAATGTCCTAGACCAGTACCATATCTAATTTTCTTTATCAAGACACATTTACTCAACCATCCATAGTTATAGGTCCCTTTACCTTACTTAGGTAATGAATCACGTAGTTTGATCTGGTACCACGATGCCTTTGAAATATGTGAGTACAACACAGAAGGAAACCACCAATGGTGATCTTAGGAAATTCTAGTAAATATAAGTACATTATCGATAAGGGGTGATTATAAAGAAATAAATAAATAACAGATCATAATGAGGAATTATCAGTAGCCAGACCATACATGACTATACCTACTTTGGAAAGTGATGAAATGAGATGATGTAATGATGGACTAAAAACACCTCAAGGATTAACGACATATCACTCATTGTATCAGAACCAAGGATAATGAGTTATCACCATTGAATAAGTTACACGAATGATGCATCACCATAAAAAACCATTTAGGTGGATGGTCCATATCTAATATAATGTTAAAGGTTAATTAGGTATATCCTAGTGAATAAGATATCACAAAATATAGAACTGGTCTTCAAGTGGAAGATGCTCCACTGAGATAACTCCCCCATGTAGAAGATGTACCACCAGTATCACTGTCTAGATTGAGGATGTACCGCTAATACAAGTTTCCAAGTGGATAATGAACCACCAAGACAACTACCATAGGTGGATAATGCACCACTGATACCATTATATGGATGGTCAAGGCACTACTAATAAATCAAGGGTGGATGATGCACTACGACTTACCAGATATAAGTGGATGAGGTACTATCAAAATATCAACCTCATGGGGAATGATAGATCACTATATTAATTTAGGTGGTCAAGATACCACCAAACCATCCTAAGGTTGATGATGTATAACCTAACCATCTCTCAAGATGGATTAGATACCACAAAAATATCAAGAATTCATGTCACATAATGATTTATCATGTAAAAAAACATATATAATTTAAAAATATTTATGTAATAAAGGGTTCACACTCTCAATCCACTAAACCACTAAAAGTTATGTACCTAGCATAATCCTCCCCTAGTCCATAGAATTATCATGTTATTCAATACTAAGAAAAATCCTAAAACATCACATGAGGCTACCTAGGTCTAGTCTCAGGAATTATTCACCCATCTCAGGTCCATATTCAAGGTTCCATAACACATTCCTAATATAAAGTGATGAAAGTGACCATGAATGTGATAAGTAACACTCTAAGGACCCATCATCAACCTATTGGTGTCTATTTGTACCATAGTCAGTGAACGAATTTACATTAAATCAAATTCTAGGGAATCCACACGAAACAACACTACACACATTTCATATGATGCATACCACACATTTAAACACAAATAAAAAATCAAGGGACCACTAATATAAACATAGAACAATCTTTCTCTTTAAATACCACCAGTTTATTTTTCAGAAATTATAGAAACCAAAAAAAACATGTATAACCCTAGAAATTTGTCCTAACCAATGAAAGATGGTGATGAAACAAAAAAAAATTAATAGAGAGTGAAATATGGATAACCTTACTGATGAAGACCTCACATGATATAAAAGACTCAAAATTGACCATTAATTGATGGGATCCACCCTTTATGAGGGAAGAATGAGAGGGGTGTGGGATGGATTCAACTAGAATAAAAATAAATAGGGAAGGGTAGTCTCATATAAATAAAATTTAAAACAATTAATTAAATTAATTAATTTTAAAAATACTGATCCGGTACCCACCTAAAACCCACTAGGTACCATATACCTACTGGATAACCACTCCCCAAAGAACCACCCCCTAACATGGGGGTTCCACTGGGTACCCGGTATAAGACCACCAGGTACTCGGTGGTTTCTTTCACCAATACATAAGTCTAAAATCCAATCCATTCTCTGAAAATGAACCCTTCATCCCTAAAAAACACCTCCAATACTCATATAACATGAAATGAGGTTTTATTATAATTATATTTAAATCATACATTTTATAGATGTGGGGTGTTAGAACCTCCCCACCATATAACAACTCATCCCTAAGATGCACAATCAATTATCATCTAACCTCACCGGTGAAAAGATCAAACCGCTACACTTATATATCATAACCCACCTACCAAATACACCCTAGAAACACTTTTTATACTACCACAAATGTTCTAGAGGAATTTTCTTCTCTCATAGTGTTACATTTCACTGATCTACAATACAAACCATTTTTTCTTTTAACAATGAATTCGAATCCAGTTCAAACTCATCGATGCTGGCCATATGAGAAGGGTTATGACCGTATATTTGGAGCTAATATACAAGATTTTTTTTTTCATATCACTATATTTCAGAGAAATAGATAATCAGTATTCCAATACATTGATTCTCTTTAAAACCTTGAATCAACCTGTGAACCTAGGAACTAAATTTCCCTTCCTTCAAATATGATGTTGTCCCAATTATGATGACACCCACAAAGATACCCAGTAAACCTAATTAATATTTTTAGGATGGTTTCATTGGTCATCATATGATATATTCCTAATATTATTGGTCAATAATCACTTCCTTATCAAATTTATATACTTTGATGTATCCCCTCTAAGCCTTATCCCAATAACCACCGACTCCCCTACCTCTATCTAGAAGAGAGATGATTGACATGGCCATCCATATATGGAATCAAATGATTCTATCTGAATTGATTCATGATAACTATTTTTATAGTTTACATCCACAGGCACAATATGGATCTCCTATGAATAAATAAAATCAATGATATATGCTGACAACATATCCTCAAACACATAGATGGTATGCTGAGAGTACCTAATAGTTTGAGAATGATACATAATTTTCAAGTGAACCTAGATATTATGAACCATATATATTCCTTTCAAAAATCATTTTTTAAAATGTTTATTCCAATTATAAATGATTTTCCTAGGAAACCCATGAATATGAACAACCTCCCGAACATATATCACACCCAACTCATCGATGGAACACGTCTTATGGATCGATAAAAAATGAACTAAATTTTTCAACTAGTCCACAAAAAACAACCCCACATAACATCCATGATATGATATTATAAATTCTATAATCAATTCCATGTTCACATAATTCCACTTCCACTCATGGGTGGGTAATAACTAAATAATAACTATGGGTAGCTAATTTTTAGCCTTAACCAACTGATGGTTAAGGAATTGTAAAAAGAACCATGTTATGTCCTTCTACATTCTAAGCCACCAACACAACCTATGGATATCATGATACATCATGGTAAGCCCAAGGTTAGAAGCTCATATTAAGGAATTTGAATCCCACATTATATCCTCTCACATACACAAAAGGACCAAAACCCGAAAAAGGATGTAAAGGGCCTCATCAGTATCTATGGATCAAACACATAGCAGTTTACCAATATATATATTATCCCTCAGTACTAGATAATTTTTTATATATAAATAATTATCTTTCACCCACTCCAGGATTGAGGATGTAGTACTAATGGATATTAGGGTCACTCTTCCCAAATACTCATGAACATCTAGGAATATCTCAACAATGAATCTCATCACCAACCACTCTATATTATCCATATACACCACATGCACCTAGGTATTATTTTTTTATGAATCAACCATTGAATTCCCTTTCTTAGGGGTAAAATCCATCTTAAAATAAAAAAAATAATTCACTTGACCCACCTCATCTATATAATTTTTAATTCATACTGATAGAATATATAATTATTGCTCAAATAGTTAGTATATATCAAAAAAACATTCCCAATATGTGTAGATGCAAGAATCTTAGTACATACACTACCACTACCAGCTCTATGATATTTATCGGGAAGTTATACTCATGTGAACTTAGCCACCTGACCCTTAAAGAGACCAATTTCCATTCTTGAATTATAATTTCCCCAACCCCAACCCTAGAGGCATCAAAATACAAGTTATACTCCTTCCCCTTCTCATATAAGGTTAGAATCATATACAAAATCAACCTCCCTTTCAGAACATTAAAATATATCTCATAGGGGTTTGACCATATTTACTTCACCCTCTTCTTGGTTAGGCCTATCATTGGTTATACCAAATTGGAGATGTTTTGGATAATCTTCTATAGTAACCTTCCAAACATATGAAACTAAAAATCTCAAAGATATTATTTTGTTTCTCCCAATAAACCATGGTCTAGACCTTCCCAAGGTCTACCTATATGCTATCCAAAGATATTATGTGCCCTAAAAATTTCCCCTCAATAATATTGAACTGATACTCTGAGAGTTTATTATAAAACCAACACTCTTAAAATTTTCTTATAATAATCTCCAAATGATGATCATGATCTTACCTCAATCGAGAGTACACCATAATATCATCAATAAACAAATAAATAAAAAAATCCAAATATATATAACATACTATATTCATTAGGGCCATGAACTCTATTAGTGTGTTTATCAATCAATATGGAATCACAATAAACTCCTAAAATTTATACTTTCTCCTAAAAGTAGTGCATATAATATTAGAGGGCCTAAACTATATCTAAAGATAACCAGATACCAAATCAATCTTGACAAACAAATTATATTCCCCCAACTGATTAGATAGTTCACAAAATGATGATGAAAATATTGGTTCTTAGTCATCACTTGGTTCAACTTCTGGTAATCTACACATAGTCACAATTATCTTTTCATCTTTTTGGTGAATAACATAGGAGAACCCTAATGGGATCTTCTCAAGTGAATAAATATATTATACTCAAGATCATATAGGTAATACTTTAGATCTCTATGATCTCCATATCCACTTTGTAAGGAAGAATATATATGGGATTCATGCCTAGTATAAACATGATTATAAACTAAATCTCTCTCATGGGTTGAAATACTGATAAATTATTAGGAAAATATCTTAAAATAGGTTAAAATAAGGGTAAATATTAGTTATGATGAATCCTTATTTTCTAGTCAATTCAATCATGATCTGACCAAGATGATGATGGAAAGTTCCTAAATAGTCTACCTGTAGATCCCACTAATTGACATTGGTATATAAATCATCCTCTAGAGATGTTAAAGATAATCATTGGTGATATAATTTTATGTATGATCGATACCAATTAAAATAATCCACACTAAGGATAGTATTGAAACTTAATATCTCAACCATGAATAAATATCAGAGAATACTATATCCATTGATCACTATAGCATAGTTTGGATATCACTAGATACCCCATGACTTCACATATAAGGGTGTATCGATAGATATCACCCTCTATATATAATATATAGAAATCCCTAGATCATAAACTAGCTAAGAATATATGAAAGAGTGTGACACACCCATATTTCATAAATAAAATTATATGTTAGATGAAATAAGAATTATACCTCATATTTTCAATGGATCCTCACCATACATGATAGGAGTCCGCTTGATGGTGTGAATCTTACCCAAAACTCAGCCATAGGCTCTTGACGCCTGATTCCCTTGAGCTAAATTTCTATGTTGGTGCCTCTACCTCTACCCACTATGAACAATGATCTCCTCTATGACACATATGACCATAGGATCCCCAACAACTAGGTTTCAATTGTACTCATGGCCCTACCCTTAACCCCCAAATCTAACTAGATCCATTCCCCACCATCAAAATGTGGTGTTATACCACATAAACTCTATAGGTACCCCTTATACATGTAAGAACAACACAAATTATGATTATTATCTCAATATGGATGTATATGCCCCTAATGATCACAATGGTATCACTTGAATATGACTCTCCCTCCCAGAGCGAGTGGAAAACTCTTTCTTCAGCTACATTTACTATCTCCACCATATATAGACTCCTAAAAACTCTAATTCATACTCCTAAAGAGATACTCTAAGCGCCAATAATGTAATCACACTCCCAAAATGATCTAACCTCAATCTAGTTCTAATATATAATAAGGTTTTGATTCATGACATTGGATAAAGATATCCATTGGAAGATATTCACCTAGGACAATACATAATTCCTTAGGTTTTCCTCATAATTCATAACCATGGAATTCTCATTACCAACCAGTGAAGGTGTGAACCATAACATATTAGTAATGTGGGTTTTATATTACATCATTGACATGCCTCCTTGAGAGTGATGTATAAAATACTTGGACCAATTATCCCTCCGAGTCTCTATGAAAAACTTATAAAAAATAGAGTCTATAAATACTTCCAGGTTAGCTCTGCTTGTTGATCATATTAGAAAATAATATCCCACCAATGATTCACTAGTCCTCAAAGAATGTATGTTGTAAGCTTCAACAGCCTCTCAGGGGAATTCTTAATATAATCAATGATAGTCTACATGGAATCCATCCAAAACTTATAATGCTTTATTCTACCCTCACCTATAAAGATAAGTGGGTATTATGGATATAACTCTCTATTTAAGCCTTCCGTGGTCTTCCTGATCATCAAAACCCCATTCTCCATATACTGTATCACCTGAAGTGGACTCTTAATGAAATACTGATTTATAATAGGAATATGTACAATTTGTGTCTCTATCTCTACATCCAATGGGGAACTATCATTACTACCCTATTGGAACTCAACAAGATGTCACCGTGGTGGAATATCCCTACAATTCTAATTACACAACTTAAATAAAATTTATATCATAGATCTATATATTATAATTTAGGTTAATAAATAACATTCACAAGCTTCTCTACCACGAACACACACCTAATGATACAAGGGTCTCACATATTAGCTCAATTTTATCCCAACTTACCCACTCATGGGTCAGGTAAAATCCTATGGAGGATCAAATTATAGTTTTAGTATATCACTGTAATAACTAACAATCATGGGTCTGTCAAGTAAGGTTGAACCAATATGTTATATAGGAAAACATTATTTATGATGTTATTAACACATTAAATAATTATTTTTTTATTGAATTCAGAACATCAATCATAATTAACTATACAGATGTTATGTGAGTACTATATTCCACGAATAATGCATTAACTCACACACTCTTGTTTCCTCAAGACAAGAGTAAAATAAAATAAATCATAAATCAATATTTATGGAATCACAATCTGAAAAAATCAAAAAATTGTAATATAAAAACATGGAATTTCAATCCCATCCCTCGTAACATGGATTTCCCTCATATGTGGGTTATCTACTCTTAGGAACAAGTTGTATACCAAGATTCAAAAAAATTATTTCATATATACTATATCCAAAATATTAAAATAAAAGAAACATGAATTTTATACCAATTTGCATTGTCCTTAATCCGTTTAACCTCCATTATGATTGAACTAGGTCTTTATGTACATCATAAACACATTCCTATATTCTATAGGTTGTTTAATAGTGGTAAGGTTCAACATATGATAATTTAAGAGATTATACACTCATGATAACATAACCATAAAACCCAATTGAAGAAATATCAAGAACAATAATTATAATATAATTACATCATAAGATTGGAATCACTGCTTTATTCTAGCCAAAGGTAGATAACAAAATCACGCTATAATAAAATGAGCTAATTTACATGTAGTATGATTCATAAAAGTAAAAAAAGGATATATTATTGTTAGATCATATATAACCAAGTATACAAGTAAACAACAATAAAGGGAGGTATCTATGAAATATTTCATGGTTTCTGGACTATTCTCATATGCCAACTCTAACAATGACCCACCATATCAATTATCCATAGTAGGAGGGCCATTTTACTTGCCTATTCCATGAAACTAGAAGTCTTCTTGGGTAACACGGTGCCTGATTAAGGTGTGAGTACAACTTAGTAGGCTACAACCAATGGTGGACCTAAGTAATCTCAGTAAATGTTGGTGCATGCTCGATGTGGAATAGTAAAAAAGTAAAAAAAATTAAACTATACATAAATAACGTTTCATAATGAGGAATTCTTAGTATCCAGACCATGTGTGACAATACTATCTTTTTCTAGGGCTAGACTCGGATGATATAGCCATGGTTTGAACACACCTCAATGATGGGAGAAATATCACTCATCATATCACAATTAAGGTGAATGTGTTATCACCATCAAATAATCCAAATTAATGATGCATCACCATCACAATGCATTTAGGTGTATGATTCATAATCAATCCAATGTCATGGGAGAATGAGGCATAGTATAGTTAATGATATATCACTAAATTAGGTTGCAAGATATATCACTAAAATTGGTCTCTGGGTGGATGATTCATCACTAAGATAGCTCCCCTATGTGGATGATGGAACACCAATGTAACTCTCTAGGTGGATGATTTATCAAAGATACAAATCTTAATGTGGATGAACCACCATCAAGATAACTCCCATAGGTGGATGAAGCACCACAAATGTCATACTTTGGATGGTTGAGACACCACAAATTAATCAAGGTTGGATGAATCAACACCACTAAATTGGTCTAGGCGGATGTGGTATCAACAAAACATCAGCCTCGTCGTGAATGATAAATCACTAACCAAATTTTTGGGTACAAGATTCTATTAAACCATCCCATAATATATAATGTACCACCTAACTAACTCTCAAGGTGGATGAGATACCACAAACATACCAAGAAATCATTTAATACAATGATTTATCATTTAAAACCAACATATTCAATTCATAATTATTTATCACATAAAATGGGTATTCTACTGAGCCACTAAACCACTCAAATTTTCAGGATTAATCCATTCCTCAACTATCCAATAGCGTTCTTATGTTGTTATATTCAAAGTAAAATCCAAGGGAACCACAGAAGGATTCTAGGGTCTAGTACCAATCTTACTCACCCATCTTGGGTCCAAATTCAAGGTTCCATAACAAATCCCTAAGACCAATGGTAGACTATGACAAAAAAAATTTATATTTTATAACTCAAACGAACTCTCATGGGGATATCAGTGTCCATTTTTAATATAGTCAGTGAACGATTCTAATTTAGATAAAATTATAGTGAATATCCACAAAGAGGTGTTACCTACATTCATATTATGTATTACAAACATGTAAATACCAATGAAAAATAAAGAGGCCACCTACCTTGATCTTTTAGGGCCCCTCTCGCTAAAAATAACCTACAGATTTAGCCTCAAATGATCGAAATAAAAAAAAATTGAATAATCTCTGAAATTAGGTTCAACCAATGAAATATGGTGAGGTGAAAAAGATAAAAGTGAAAATAGGATAAAGGATGGATAGACTTACCAAGGATGGATTCCTGTGAAAGAAGGGACTCAAAACCAATGATAGATGGTGGGGATCCACACTTTAGATGAGAGGGATGATAGGGAAGAGGGTTCAGTGTAGTTGAAAAAAATGAATAGGGGATGGAGGGATCATTTAAAAAAAATTTAAAACAATAAATTAATTACATTAAAAGTTTTCTAAAAGAACTCAGTAGGTACCCACCAGGTACTTGTTTCTAGTTTATGGTCTTCCTAGTTGCCCTCATAGAAAAACCCCCTCACCTTGGTGTTCTATTGAGTACTCAATACCTGACTCCTAAGTACTTGGTGACTTCTATAACCAAGAAAAAAATCATCATCACCAAGTTTTCTCTCTTGAGACGAACCCTCTATCCTTCGTCAACAACTCCAATACTCATAAAACACCAAAATACAATAATTTTGGTAATAAATATTTCAAAATTATACCTTGTATAGATGTAGGATGCTACAATTACCATATCCTATAAATCTAAAGCATATATTTTCTCAATTATTACCTCTAAAATTTCTCCAAGATATAAATGAATACTTCTTTGAAGATAATTTTTGTAAATTAAAATCACCACTCTTATTAAAAATCCAAAATAAGAAGATACAGCCTTAACGATAGTTGACAAAAAACTTAATCTATGGTTTTTTTGAGATTCAGTGATGGGTGGTTTTAACAATTCAATATTACTTTGATAGTTTTTCTTTATGTTATTTTATTTAATTTTTGAAACAAATATGATTCTATTTATCGGGATTTTAAATTTAAACTATGTGATCACTATCAAAAAAATTATTCATAAATTGATAGTTTTCATCATAGAATAATCCATTTTTATCTTTCAATGTTTTTTAAATATATTATATTGTAAAATTTCAATTAGACATTGAAATAATAAAATAATTAACCATGAAAGATAAAATTTTAATTATTACTTTATCTTGATATTGTAATGTAGTGGTTGTTTTATCAAGTTGATGATAAATCAATCAAGATCCCTTGGGAACTTCTTGAGCCATGATTAGATAAAGTTGCAGTATCCTCATTCTTCTAATTATTTTCACTTATTTGTATTTTCATTGATTCTTTCCTTGAACTACATCATCATGAGATACTCCATTATTTACAATTGTATACTCACATTTAAGTGAGGGAAACTGGGTATGTAAGATTTATATTTTATAATTTAAATGTGGAAATGCATTTCTTTATTCAATTTAATTATAGAGGGATTGAGTACAGATAATAAAAAATATTATTTAATAATTAATTAGTATAAAAGTATTCATATATTAATGATTAAATTAAATAAATAATAACCCAAACATACATGGGTTGATCTCAAAATATGATCAAACATTTTTTATTCACAGATAAATAAATAATATTAAACATAATAAAATTCAAATTGGAGAATTTTTAAAGAAATAAAATACCAATAAAACAATTTTAAATTATAAATGATATATTTTATGACTCTTAATAAATTATTTTAAAATAATTTATATTCTATAATAACTTTCGGAATATTTTTAGGATTTCTTGAAGCATGTTTGGGAAAGTTTCAGGGAAAATGAACTTAGGAGGGGTAATGTGCCTTTTTCATCATGTAAGAGGGACAAAAAGATCTGGTAGGGCCTGACTTCGACTAGATTTAGCTTGGTCAGAAGATTCCACCCACAGGATGTTGAGGCATGTGGTTTAAGGGGGGTGTGGGGCACATATACATGTGTAGGATGCTTGTCCCCGATCAATGGGGAAACAATTGATGTGGTGGCTAAGCACAACTACCACAAATGGTTATTTTATTTTTTATAATTTTTAATAAACCACCTCATTCCTAGAAAGTAACTCTACCCCAAGCACATGTTTCCCATACACGGCCGCCCCAATCCTTTCTATATTAGTTTTGTAACTTTGGGTGACCATATCTTGGCCATCAAGGATCTAATTTGAAATTTGTATGACTTTTATGACCATATAGATCCTTTATACATGAATTTTGGAATATTTAACTAAAATTATTTAATTAAATTACGTGTGACAACACTAATACCAATTAAAGGAACCTAAACATAGTGTAAATATTATGTTTTAGTATGTAAAAAAATTTCAAGTTCGATCTATGTCGTGACACAATATTCAACCTACTAGCACCCATTTTATCTCATGGATATAATTTAATATAATTTAAGAATGAATAGTATAAAAATGACTCAACCATTCACCATGATATTTTTATTCTGTAATCATCTCTAATTTTCCATGGATTGAAGGATATAAGGAATATTCCGACTATATTATCTATATATGCTCCACAATTCTCCTAGTTTTTTTATCTTGAATTCCATTATACTATAAAAAATATTGATGTGATTTAAATGTTCAATGGAAGATCATAGATAGATAAAAAAAATCCTAAAAATAGAAGGTTGTACCTATTTTAGGACTAAAATATGTTCAAATAGTTTTTTTAAACTTTATTTATTTTCACTTTAGTCCCTAAAGAATATTAACATATATAAATTAGAAAAAATGAAACTTATGGATTATTTAACAAATAATTATTGTTTTTTACATTTCATCACTTTCTTATAAAACTCTCACATTTCATATGATAAAATATGAACCATTCACTCAGCTATTTTCCAACCATTTTATTAATAAATACTGAACATGTAAGGTTTGTTCAAAAAACAATTTTATCATATTAAATCACATTAACCTAATTAAATTTTTAATACCATGATAAATGAATTAAATTCATATCATTATAAACTTTAATAATTTATAATTGAAATTATTTAATTATTTATTTAGGTTTATTCTGATATGATCATCAGCTGGTAGTGATGGCACTCACATCATCCTAAAATCCAACTCATATGAATTAGTAGAAAATTTTGATACACTTTATGTATAACCCTTTATACCATATATTTATAGTATTGAGTCTAGAGTATAGACCAAGGATGGTATCTAGAAACATAACATAGCACCTAATGATACAAATATAATTCATTACAATTATAAACTTCCCAAATACACACATTATGTAATGAAATTTCTTTTTCAACCAAAATATCTTCTAGAAAGATGAATAATATGTTTCACCATCATATCATGGTATATTTATTATTTCCTTTAAAATATTGGTTGGAATTTCCTACATCTATAATGATGATTATTTTAACCAAGGTACTAACATCCATTTAAAATGGAAAAGATAAATTATACTAATACTTTAAAGGGATAAATACAATCTTTGTCATTCAATCAATTCCATACAACTAATTATATACTTGAAATAAGCTGCCTCACCGTAAATTTAAAATTTCAGGACTTTTATCATGAATCAAAGTATATAATGCATGTAATTCACTGATAATGATCTCAATTTGAGATATCTCTATACATTATCATAAATAAGAATAACCAATGAAACCTAACATGTGGTATTCCTATTGAATTTTCAACCCTTATAACATTACATACTTGTAGATTTCCGATTGAAATCTTCATGAGATGAAGTATTAATAGTTATGATCTCCCAAAAGCTGATATTTATATATCATTCATGTCCTACCAAGTTTATATATTTAGGACATAAGTAAGGGTGTAAAAGAAAAACGTCCTGAACCCTAATTTTTTAGCTTGGGATGCACTATTTGGACTAGTCCAGGTCATTCCAAATAGTGTAAAACCTCTACCCATACTTGGTTTTAGGCTGACTCAATTATTCTAGATAATTCAACCCTCCATATATATATATATATTACATGACAAAAATATATCTTTTTAAATTTTTTATTTTTTTTAATATTTATCCCTTGGACTATACACTAACATCTCCATGTCCCCTTCTTTCAACCCTTTCTAACTATACATCGAAAACCCAAATTTCATTAACTACCTATACAACCTAACTTTTTTGTCTACATAGTAGACCAACCCCATCCAGAAGAGTCTATTTTTTAATATGTCTATATGTGAATAGGGAGTCCCCATCACCCCGTGATTTATCACCCACTATTTTTTATGATAATTATGACCATTAAAAATATAATAAAATATTTTTTTACTAAATCAATATTGGGTTAGCCTTGTTTGTTCTAGAAATTTGGGTGGGTTTCTAATCTAGGATTTAAAATTGGTTTGGGTAAAAAAATATAACCTATCCCTTTTAGACTGTTCCTAAGTAGGATTTAGGAAGGACTGATTAGGCACTAAGGTATTTAAACCATATTTGAACAAATATATTTTAATATTATTGTAACAATATCATTAGGTTCTGATTACAGTTGGTGTGATGCCCCCAAGCACGATGTCAGTTCTATAAGATAGAGTTTTATTAGTGAAAAATATTTCATTTTTCCTTTTATAATTTCTTATAAAATTAAACTCTATCACTTGTTAGAGTGAAAAATATCACTACAAAACTCTCACATGCTGAGGAAATAAAAATAAAATAACAATTAATATAAAAGTTCTACTAATAAAAATGAATAAATACTTTATAACATGATCCAAAATCACATAAGACCATACAAAAAACAACAATAACCATGGTTAATACAATGATAAAGGTATATCCTTGACTCGTAATACAAGAATACATTAATATGGTCACCTAAAAAGTATCCTGAAAAATTTCATTTTTTTCTTGGTCTTAAAGGAGGTAAAAATTATCCTTTTAATTTTATTATATTTCCTCTTGATAATTTTATATTTCTATTACACATATTCAGATTATAAAATAGGTGTTAATTTTCTTCTTCCTCAACACATGACATTAGTGTGGTGATCAAACAAAAACCATGTGTGTACTCTTATTCTACTTCTTATTTTTCTTATCACTTTCTATAAAAACTTATTTTCACACTCTATTCTATTTAATCTTCTTCACAATCTCCAAATATCTATTCCTCTCACTTCATAAACTTATCTTTTCTACCACAAATAAATCATTCAATACCCCTGTTCATAATCTTACACAACAACATCACTTTTCCCCCCTTTAAATTTCAATTTCAAATTCAAAATTTAGTTAAGAAAGTACCTTAAAATATTCATTAACTTATTATCCTAGAAATAGAATCCCACTTATAATCCTATAGTTTTTATCACCTTTAATTTATTTAAGAAGGTTTTTGAATGATATTTGATCCCCTATGAGTTATCTAGAATATAGAGGTAGTTTCTAAGAAATTACTTTTCAAATAATTCTTAATTCCTTCAAACTCTATTTTTGGAGAGGTTCAGAACCATTAATTATATAGTATCCTTATATATCAATCTATTTCAAAGTGACCCTTATGTATCCTAGGGAATCTTTTGGTAATCCTTATGTATCATAGGAGTGACCCTTATTTAATTCATTTTCCTCAAATCAACCTATACGTACCATGTAGATAAACCATTATTTATTAACTTTTCCTTCGATAAAATATTATATACAATGTTTATTGGACTTTATGTATTTTATTTACATCATATCAAACCTTACATATCACCCTTATATAGAGATAAATTTTAAAATTTACCAGTCTCAATTTTCTCAGCATAGAGTGACCCTGATGTATTTATCAAATTAACCATTTTGTATCACTATATACTATAGAGTGACCCATGCGTATCACCATAGAGTAACCTATATATACTAAGGAATTTTTCATTTTACAAACCATCAAATCAGATTAACCATTATTTATTATAATGTCTTGGAAAAACCCTTACCTATTGGGTAATGTAACCCTTATGTATTTATGACATTTTCAATTTTAGGACCTTTTTCTACTCAACACCCAAAATATTCATTACTTCATTGAAATAACACCATACCTCTTTCAAAAAATTCCAAAATTCCAAAACACCCTTCAAATCATAAGAAAATACCTATCTTAAGTGAGTTTCAACATTATTTAGTCTTTAAAAAAAATAAAACACATAAACACATAAACTTTATTCTCGTCACATCATATATCTACTTTAACTAACAATTATAATAAAATATATTATTATTTAACTCCTGAAATCATTAAATCCCATATTTATTAAGAGTTTTCCTAATGTAACAACAACTCTAGATCTCAACATCTCCCAAAACAACTCTCGGTCTAAAAAATATCCCATATTTTTATTTTTTTGGAAACCATTTAATATAAATCACTCTTAAAACATACCACACTTTGTAACAATTCATCATACAATAATACTAATTTTAATTAGAAAACTCAATATAGGAAATGATTATATTGAATAATAATTTCATGACGTATATTAATGTGGAATAAATCAACTTCTTTAAATTTTCATCCTCTTCAAAAAATTATAATTTAAACATAAGTGTAATAAGTTCCTTCTTATGTATACAATCATAAAATATGTTACAAAAAATCAAAACTCACAAAATCATAATTTATAGCTTAACTTTTTTAAAAAATCCCACAAAATATATGCTCTCCCTAAATAAGTGACATCTCCCGAGTTAGTCTAAACATTTATCTTTGTATTCTCTCCCCATGTTTATTTTCTCCCCATTTTTCAATACATTAGAGATAAACATAAAAGGATTTATGTTGTCTTTCTCCCTTTTATACAATATCCAAAGAACAAGTGGAAGAGGGGAAAAATATAATCATTCCTTGGCCTTTGATGAGTGAAGGTTGTAATTTCCTCTTCAACCTCCCTGAATTACTATTCTACTATTTATTTGACTATAATTCACATTGATCCGTGAAATTCATCTTCAAGTCACATTTTTGATTGTGAGAAATCATTTAAATATTCTCTTAAAAAATGTGAAATTACAACTATTATTTTGTATTGTTTCTCTTCACTTCATCTTATTTTTCTAAATATTGACATTTTCATCCTAAAATCACAGATTCCACTTATTCTTTTTACCAAATATCTCCTTCTAGAGTTTATTCTTTCAAACTTATTTGAGAGTTTATTTTTTACAACCATTTTGGGGCCAACAATTTCCAATGGCTTCTCGATATCTTTATTGTTTTTGTAAAAGAAATATTCTTCTTCACTTATATATTTATCTTTTTTATAATCTAAAATATTAAATGAAACTATTTTTTAAACTTTATAAATATTGGGATTATTATTCAATATTATGTTATATGAACTTATTGAAAATATCTCCCTCATACTTCATTGAAGTCTTCATAATAGTTCTTCATATTCTCACTTTGTTGTTGAATATCATTCCACTTGGCTTTGTTTATTAGTGAGATTTATTTACCCTACACATGCTCCTTAGATCAATCTTTATAAACTTAAATGTTCTTCCCCTAAACTACAAAAATATCATCATATTCTTATAGCCTCTAAAAACAATAAATGACTATAAAAGGTTAGGCTTCATCTAAACCGCCAATATTTCCAACAATAGAAATTGTATAAAATTCATTATTTTAGAATCCTAATTGACATCAGTTTGACGAACCAAAAATTTTAGATACTTGAACCATGTTCCTATTCATTTTAAACATTTTTAAATATATTTATATTCACACCTATTATCATATTGTTGTTCAAATTTAATCTTTTTTTAAGAAAACAAATTTTTAATTGCCTTGTATTATGTAATTCACTTCAATTTTCAAACCTTATATTGGGATTCAATATTTTATTCTATGATTCAATGGTATTTATAAATCATTTATTATTATATTTATTATTATACAAATGTTCAATACTTTTTTTATCCACAACACAATTCTCTTTTTTTAGTAATCTCCCACTCCACACATGGAATTTTAAAAACCAATTCTATTTTTTTTGAAAATAATTTACCTTTCCTAAGGTGTAAATTATGATATATTCAAGTTAATTATCTTATTTAACACACTTATATTTTAGTAATTTAAATTTACTCTTATCTTTGGTGTATATGAATCTTAATTCCTCAACACTTAGGAGAAACTCAGATTCCATCTTTCAAAATTTACCTTACCCAATTCAACCATATTGTATGCGTTCTTCATTCTATAATTTTATTTTTACAAATTAACAAATTTGGAGATTATATGATTCAATTAATTTTTCAATATGAACTTCATTTTAGATTTATGAAACTCTTTGTCACCAATTGAGAAAACCTGTTATTATTCTTTTAAATCATATTTTTTTTTTAAAAATTTGGTAACCATTATTACAATGAATGTTTTATCACCTATAATTATTAAGGAAAAACCACTCTCTCTATCATAATTATTTCATAAACTCCTTGATTAAAATTTACCTCTTCTAAAATTCTTATAATTCTTCCTAAAAAATTAATTATATGAATCAATTTAATCTTCTTCTAGAAATAGACAATTTGCAATAAAATATTCAATACCCCCATAGATCAAATAGTTCAAAGGTATATTTCAATGAAATTTACCTTTTCATATTTGAACACCTCCTAAGATGATTGATATGTTATTTTCTAACTTCACATAAAAAAAGTATTACAAATATGAACTTATAACTTCCTCTCCATCATCTTCCAAAATTTTATTTAAGGTCATTCCATTATTCACATATTTGACTGAGAATTATTTCTTAGTTAAACTCTTCTTCTTTATATTGAATTACTTTCTCATCTCACATGAAACCAATATGTTCTGAAAATAAAAAATTAAAGTTTTATAATATTATGATCCATTAGATCCGAAAATTTTGAATCAAATCTATCTAATGAGATACAAATTATCATTTTAACCACCTTTAGATCTTTAAGAATCTCACTAAATCCTCTAATTATTCTTACTTCCTCATTAATCCTTGTAAAAAATTCATCAGAATTTTCTCCTTCAAGTATATTCATATCTTCATACTTCAGTTTCCAAATTTTAAATTTAGATATTTTTTCTTCAAATTTTATTTCATGGATATTTTATAGGTTTTCAATTTTTTTTAATTCTTTATTTTCATAAATTATAAAAAATCATTCTCCATAAGTGAGGATAAGATGGAATTTCTTGAACACCCATAAATATTTAAATTCCTTCTTGAATCCCAATTCAAATAAACTAATTTTGAAATAGGTTTAAAACCATAAGTCACAATGTACATAATACCCATACCTAATTAAAGTAAGTAGTGTGACATTCTTTTATTCCAAATATTTTAATTTTTTCTATTGAATTTGGGAACACCATTGTTATTCATTGGATTTTTATTTTCCATAATAGATAAAAAAATCTATATCAAAACTCCAAATTCATTTCAAAAATTTAAAAAATGAATTAAAACACAATATAAATTCTTAAATAGATAGAAGAACTTAAATTCAAACTAATTTCAGAAAACTTCATAAAACAACATCCAAAATTTTGATCTTTGAAAGTAGCCTAGACTACTCTGATACCAAATGTAAAGGCTCCAATAAGGATATTGGTGTACTAAAAGGGTTGAATCAGTGAATAATATTTATTTTTTACTTTATATGATTTCTTATAAAAAACCCCTCATCACTCATTTGAGTGAAAAATCTCAATACTGAGCTATCAAGCATCGAGGAAAGAAAAGAAAAAAAGAACACCTGATGTACAAGGTTCACCAATAAAAATGTACATCCAATCCTTAGAATATTATATAATCACACTAGACTATAAAATACTCTTGAATCACTATGGTTTATAGAATGAGTAGGGTAAATCCAAGATTCATAATGTGAGAATACAATAATTATATCTCTCTAAAGGTATCCCAACAAATTGTACCGACGTCTTGATTTTTAGTGAGGTAGGGCTTATCAATTTCATTTGATTAGATTATCTCTCAAAAATTATATATTTTTACTACACTTCTTCAAAATATATAATAGGAATTAACTTCCTTTTTCCTTAACACAAAATTCATGTGTGATGATTACATAGAAACCAAGTGTGTACTCTTTTTCTTCATCTTATTATCCCTTTTAATGTACACTTCTCAATAAACTCTCATTTATATATATAATATTATTAACTATATATATATATTCCTATCATTATATATACTCATATTATCTATCACAATTAATTCATTCATGGCCCTGGTTAATAGTCTTACACAGCTGCAACATGTTTTTCCTCTTCAAATTTTAATTTCAAATTTGAAATCCATGCAAGAAACTAACTTCAACTACATAAAAACTCCTTATTATTAAAATATAATCCCATGAATCATAAAAAACTTTTATTCACCTTTTATTTATTTAAGATTCATTTTTCATTAGCATTGATCCCCTTTGAGTGATCCAGATTGCAAAGAGATAGTTAACAAGAATCTAGTTTTCATCTTCTTCTGAAGTCCATCAAAATCATTTTTTGGAAACATATGTAACCCTAAATTATAGAGAACCTTTATATATAAATCTATTAGAGACTGACCCTTATGTATTCAAGGGGAAATTTTGGTAACCCTTATATATCATAGGAGTGATCATTACATATTTCCTTTTCCTTAGTTTATCCCTTACATACCATGAAAATTAAACATTATGTATTTCTGTAACCTCAAATCCACCCTTAACTATCATAAAATTCAAATTTTTTGTATTTACATTTCCTAAAATCAATCCTTATATACCAATATAGTAAGAACCTGGTTTTTCACTTAGGTTTTCATGATTTTTAATTTTGTATAATTCTTTATTTTGGACTTAATATGGATGCCTAATGAGGTTATAAATGTTACGAGGGGTGTCTCGGGCCTATGAGGAGCATGGAAAACCGACCGATGGAGAAAGAAACTAAGCCACATGATCAATAGAAACTATGTGACCCATCCTGCATGGTCTCTCCTAACCATGAGGGGCTGGACAATGGGGTAAAGCAGGGAGTATTGTTTTCCCTAACCATGCACAAGGGGATACCCACCCATTTGAAATGTTTGCAGTTTTTAGAAGAGGTGATTTGCATTGTTGGTGCACAGTTTCCCTAACCATGTGGGTGAACTAATTAAGAAGTGGGAGGTACATGGTTAGTTCACAGTTTTTCTAACCATGTTGCCAAACTGTGTGACCTATGAGTTTTGGGTAAAATGACTATTTCTCCCTTAATGAAAATTTTAACACCTTTTTCTTCCTCCTTTTTTCATTCCAATGGACAAAATCTTATCTTTAACCTCATTATGATCCTTTGAATATCTTTTTTAGAATTTTATCCTATATATCTATCTGGTGTATAACTCAAGTGTCATCAGTCATGTTGGATAGCCACTGGTTTGACCTTGATTCTTTTTTAGCTGATTCTTGTTCTTCTTTCCCTCAATAATGCTATTTAGATGTAAGATCATATGCCCTATTTTCAAGGAATTGATCCAATATTTAGATCTCTTCCAAACGAGGACAAATTATAGGCTAATACTTAACAAGGAGAGTCATACGATCCTAATATAGGTTCTCTATAACGCATCCCTTATGTTTCAACATTTTATAAATTTCCATGTGTGTAGGTCAATTTCATCAGGAAGGGCCTATTAGATTTATGTTCCATTCTTATATTCATTAGAAATATATTCTATGATGGTTTTCATATATGTTATCCATCATTGGAAATTACGTCCTAAATTCCAACCACCCTAATTATGGTTTTTTCCATAGTTACAGTTCTTGTATCTTGTTAAGACTATTCTCACCACCGTTCGGGTGAGCTGTGAATTGACCTTGATAAAGGTAAGTGTCTTAATTAAATGAATGAGTTATAAATGGTTGTTATTTGTATATATCTCTTAACCCCTCTAAGGTATGTGTTCTAATTAATTAAATGAACCTTTAAATGGTTAATGAAAATTATACATATGGATATCACTTAGACTACACATTTATAGTAGACTGGCCTAGTTTCAGGACTATAACACACCATTCCATGTTAATGGAAGGCATTGGGGTGAACCAAACTAATATTTAAGTAATTAAATAAATGAAATATTTCATGTTATTTAACCTTGACACACTAATGAAAGGTATGGAATAATCTATTTGAACTATTAAATGGAATGATTATTACATGGTATTAATTAATTAACGAATCAAGTATAATTTTACTTTCATATATGGAATTAAATATTTATATAAGTGTTCAAACTTGAGCCAACATTGGATTCCCAAGGGAATTCCTTGAGCACTCATTGACGTCGTTCCGATTCAGGGATGCCGTTTGCTAAGGTTGATACCCATATTGGAACCCAAACCTTGTATACTAGTGTATTCCTAGTATGACACCATAGGATCCCTCCATTATCATTATATAATTCCTTTGATACACTCCTTATATCCAACATGTTGTCAATAGGTAGGTGGGGCCTTGGATACACCCTTGGGACTAGTCATTTATTATCATGTTTTACCTGGGATGAATTCATTGGAATCGTTTAGAAATATATTATTGTGGAATTCCATGAGATATTTCCCATGGACTATACCCATGCCACTTCATCCAGGATATATATTATTACTAAGTTGTCCTGACCCCTGAGGTCAAGGATTCCTTGGTTATTACCCCGGATCCTCTTTATTATTATCATCATGGATTATTTGTTACATCTTGAATCCTTTATTATTATTATTATTATGTCAGTGCTGGTTATACCGCACGTGGATTAATTATATAAAATATAACATAATAAATAAATTAAATGGTCACATGTTCAGACATCAATTGAGGCTAAAAAAGGTACTAAGGTATTTACATTACTGTTCTGCTTGACTTATATATATATATATATATATTTCTACACACAATTTTAGTTTATAATATATGTACTTGATGATATAATTACCATTGGATTCATCTTATTGAGATTCATCTCACACCCTATCTATGCCTTCATTGGTAACCTATAAGATTACATGTATGTAGGTGTTAACAAGTTGAAGGGTCCTACTTTTGAAACCTGTTAATGCTTGTTTTCTTAGTATGGATCTTGGTATAATATGACTGAGCTAGAGCTCAGGATTCTTGGATAGTTTTGGATTATTTTTCTTATTTTTTATAGAATGTATATTATCCTACCTTGTGACCATGTTTTATAGTTTATTGATACTTTACGTACATATCATCAGTTTTTGAGTATTATTATCAGTTGTTATTATTAATTATTATTCTATATATTTATATTGTTCCATCTATTTATACTGCTTCATATATTTACCAATTATCATATTAAACTAATGTGATACACTCTGGTAATAAGGAAATAGTATCCCTATGGACACACCCTAGTCCCTCACTTTAGTGTATAGCCTCTAGAATTCAGGGAGATGTGCTTGAGGCTATGTGGCCAATTGGGCTTGGGGAACCATTGAGAGACCCTCCGGTTTAGGAAATCAAAAAGTGGTGTCAGATGGGTTCCTTTCATTATTTACTATTTGGAGATATTATAATAGAGATTAGGAACACTTGTAACATGGTTAAAATCATACTTGGGTATAGCTAACCAATGATCAGGGTAAATTCCAAGTTGCCTAAATGATAATTTTTTTTCTTCTTTTTCTTATTATAGTTGATATATTTTATCTGTTGGGTGAAACACATGATATTTGATGATTATAAATATTATTATGATTAATATTTTAATTTTTTCCTTGGATTGATGAGATTAGGTAAAGGATCGTCAATCATGCATCAATGTAGGCAACTATAATTCACATGGCATGTATATTCCATTCCATATGAGTTTATTTTTCTTCTTTCATTTTCCTGTGATTTTTGAGTGATGTTATAGTAGTTATATTATTCTTATGCTACTCTTTGGCTATGTTTGAGTGATTTATAGTTTCATTTCATGAGTTGTATGGTCCCATATGGGTTGGAATGGGTGGTTTATCGATTCAATCAATCATACATAACACGTTACATTCTGAGACCAAATGTAGACGTGGTTAATTTGAGATTAAAGGGTTTTCATTTTGAGTGATTGGGTGTATGGGACCTGATTCATTGGTAATTACAATTAATTATAATCGTAATTTGATATGAGTTTATAATAAAATGAAACATTAAATTTTGGAATCCAACTAAAAAAAGAAATGGTTTCTAGTAAATGAAGAGGAAAGGTTCTATTGAACCTTCATCTACTAGAACCCCTGTAATTTAAACATGATAACTTACCAATACCTAGAATTCTAAGTGGGTATTTGGGGTAGTTTAACTTGGGAAGTGATCCATTCATCTTACATTCTTTTTTCTCTAGTGTAACTATATGATTAAATATTTTTATGAGTCATGTGATTAGAATTTGTAGAGCTACGCTACCAAAACATACTCATGTTGTGCGCTAGGATGGTGGTGATGACCATGCTTTAGACATGGTGGGACCTATGCTTCCAGTCTTATCTACAGGAGTTACCCATGAGGCACCTCCTGTTATATCTGATCTATTTACTAACACATAGCTTTGTGATAGTTTCCTATGTATGATGTAGTCTATATAGGTTTCTCTATGACCTGCACCGACAATGGCTGATATGAATAGTGATTTCCAGTAACACCATACTCTTATCTAATTAGGGTATAGAGTACCACATGCTTTTGAGACATTCATGGAAGAAACTCTATATATCTTCAAACATATGGATAATCCTCGATAGAGGAGGTTCAATCTTGCTACTTACATGCTGCGTTTTTCATCCAAGCGGTGGTGGGATGTAATTACCTAGACTGGTCACCATCAGGGCTTGATCTGTGCTAATTTTTAGACTACAATCTATGATGACGTATTTACATAGATGTTGAGGGATGAATGATCCCGATAGTTCATATATCTAGAGTATGGTGCTATGTCAGTTATGGATTATCCAACAAATTTCACTGAGTTACAGTGATTTTCATCGCTTCTAGTTTGTGATGATATTTCGCATGCTAAACGCTTCGAGGATGGGTTATGGTATTCCATCTATACTCAGGTGATTTTTTTCCTACCTACATTCTCTAACACCATGAACCTGAATATTATCACTATGCATAACCTAAGGGAAGGAAATAGTACCGAGTATAGAGGATCAGTGCCGAGGTAGGCCAAAAATTATTCCAATCGCAGAAAATGATCCCTCAAAGTTTCATGTAAGAGTAGTGTCGGTCATGTAATCTCACTCGAATCACCGTTGTATGGAATCAGTGTAGACAGTAGGGGAATATGAAACCGCAGTGTGATAGAGACCCTTTGGAGTGTATGTATTGTGGCCTTATGGGGAATATTCAATGATTCTTCCAGACCTTTCCATTTGATTCAATTGGAAGAGGCTCCGCACCAGCTCCACCTTTAGGGGAAAGTTACTTTACACTGGGTCAGGTGGGGAGTTGGAGTAGCACCGACAGGACTGGAAGAGGAAGAGGTAATGGCCATGGTATCCAGAGCCTTAGTTATCAGTATCAGTTGAGTGGTCATAATTAGGGTAGTCCAACTACATCATAGGTTCATGGATCCATCCAGTTTCATGCTTTCCATCCAATACCATAAGATCAAATTCTAGGACCATCTATAGAATGAGGTACTATTCTAGTAACCTCCACTATAGTATATGATTTATTCGATATAAGTGATTCACACTCCTTCATCTCTTTATCTATCGTGGAAATTCTTTGGCTGGAAATACAATATTACTATTTAGAAATTCCCTAATATCCACTGTTGGAAGTATGATAAAAAGAATATACTGATATAAGGATTGTCCCCTTGAGGTAGGTAGTTACCCTTTCTCATGGGATCTCTTCGTTCTCGATATGACATGATCCAGTTTCATTATTTAGATTGATTGTTTGGTCATGTATCCCCCTTTGTAGACTACTATCACCGTAGGGTATCATTTATATCACCACAGGGAATCAATTTTCTATAAAAGGGTGAGTGGGATTTATAGGATAGTAGAGATGGGCCAGAGCATCATGGCCAGGTGGAGCGACCACCCAGATTTCTAGTATCTTTATAGACAATAATGGAGTACACCTGGAATATTTTCCTTCTATAGTAGATCATTTCCGGGATGTATTTTCTGATGATTTTTCTAGCTTACCACATGAGAGAGAGGTATAGTTTATGATCAAGATCATTCCATGAGTATCTTAAGTTTCCATTCATCCATGTAGGATGGAACCTACTAAGCTCCAAAAGCCCAAGAAATAATTGGATAATCTAGAGGACTAAGGTTTTATATAGACTAACACTTCCTCTTGAGGTTCACCCATGTGTTTCTTCCAAGAAGTTGGATGATACCCTTTGTTTATGTGTGGATTATAGATGGTTGACCTGGGTTATATCCAAGAACTGATATCAACTACATCGGATAGATGATCCCTCAAACCAGCTCTGTGGAGCTTCTAAGATCAACTTGATATTGGGCTATCATCAACTGTGATTCAAGATATCAGACATACCTCATATAGATTTTCATAGAATGTATAGTCTCTATGATTATCTCAATATCTCATTTGATCTTATAGACATTCCTATCCTTTTAATGTATTTGATTAATAGGGTGTTACACCCCTATCTGGATTCCATTTTTGTGGTCTTTGTAGAAAACATCTTGGTGTATTATCATACTCATAGATACCATTATAAGCACCTTGGGGTCATTCTATGTACACTAAGAGAGTGTCATATTTATTCCAATCTTACTAAGTGACACATATATATTGAAAAAATTCACTTAATGTGTCATAAATTCTTGGAAAAAGGTGTCTCTATTGACCTATAGATGGTGTGTACTATGGTTTTCTCATTGAATCCCAAGAACATGTTTAATATATGGAGTTTCTTGGGTTTGGATGAATATTACTGGAATTTCATATAGGGCTTCTCATTCTTTTTTTTCATGTCTCTCTATTCTTACAAATAATTTTTTTTAAGTTCCTACAGTTAGAAGAGTGTGATAAAGCCTTTCAAGAGTTGAAAAAAATTCTTGTTTCGACACCTATTCTGATTATGATAGAGCCTGGAAGAGGATATAAAATGTTATGTGATGAATCAGGCATCAAATTGGGGTCTTTCCTGATTCAGGAGGAAATATTCATTGCATATGGATCTTAAATGTTGAGTCATCAAGAGAGAAATTACCTAACACACGAACTCGAGTTTGAAAAAATTTTCCATGTCTTACTTTTCTAGAGACACTATCTATTGGGTGATCACTTTCTTGGGTATACGAACCAGAAGAGCCTCAAATATATCTTTATAAAGAATGAATTGAAATTCAGATATTGTAGATGGTCAAATACATTCAGTCCTTCAATTTTTAGCTTTCCTATATGCCTAGAAAGGGAAAAGTGGTAGTGGATGCACTTAGTCGGAAAACACAAGCACATTTCGTACAGGAATCCAGTGTCAAATGGAAATTGATGGACCTATTATCTAAGATTCATATAGATTTCCATGATATTTCCAAGAATTATTATCTCTTAGCCCTAACAGTTACCTCTTTACTCCTTGAGTGTGTAAAGGGTATTCAATTATCATATCTTGAAGGCTTTGTTCTCTATTAGATTATTAATAGAGAGGGATCACCTCTGTATTGTTCTTTTAATAGAGATGAGATCATACGTATACATGTACGTGTCTGGGTTCTTACAGATATGAGAGAAGAGCTGATGTGTGAGTCCCATTATTCTCAGTGGGTAGTTCATCCAGGTATCTAAAAATGTATCAAGATATGCGATGCCAATATTGGTGGTCTTGGATGAAATGTGAGCTGATTGGATTTATCACTTGGTGTTCCACCTACCAGTGGGAAAAGGAAGATCACCAGTGACCTACAAGATTTTTACCATCACTTTCAATCATATAATGGAAATGGGAATATGTTTCTATGGATTTTTTGGTTGGATTTCCAAGTTTTCCTTGAGGGAACGATGCGGTTTGGGAAGTTTTTGACCGATGAAAGAATGTATCCCACTTAGTTCATATCCAGGAGACTTTCTCAATAGATGAGTTGGGAAGACCATATGTTTGTGAGATCATCTAAATACACCAGGTCCATTGTAATATCCTTTAAGTTAGGGATTTTTCTTTATATCAAAGTTCTAGCATGGGTTACATAAATCTATGGGTACACAGGTGCTTTGGATTACTAACTTTGACCCTTATACTGATCAGAAAATACAGGTGTTTGAGGAAATTCTTCAGGAATGATTCCTTAATTTAAGTGGTTCAGGGGAGAATAATATCCTTCTCATCGAGTTCTCCTACAATAATGTCTTTCAGGATAAAATTCATATGCTTCCTTTTGAGAACTTATATGGTAAGACATGCCATTCAGCCATGTACTAGATAAAGGTTAGATAGGTAGCCCTAATAGGTCCCCTTATCATGTAGAAGCCTTCAGAGTAGTTTTAGCTAATCAGAGAGAGATTTTCTACAACTTAGTCTAGACAATAATCGTGTGCCAATCGTTGTTTACAACATCTAGATTTCAAGGTCGAGGATATTTTTTTCTTGAGGGTATCACCCAGTGTTAGGAATAGAGTGATAATGAGGCAAGGGAAGATGTTACCTCTTTATATAGGGAAATTATGGATTCTATAGAGAGTTGGGATGGTAGACTATTGGTTGTTACTACCATAGAGGTACCATGCCATGCATGGAATCTTCCATATTTCATAGCTTTTCCATTATCATGCCGGACCATCTTATACTTTTGATCACGAGAAAGTTATGTTAGACTCTAATGCTTTGTTTGAGGAGTATCATATATGCATCATCAATCATAGAATGATGGTTTTACAAGGTTGGTCTATCCATTTAGTGCGGGTGCTATAGAATCACATCCATGTATAGGAAGAGATAGTGGAGTGGGAGGCCAATGTACATGCCCAGTGGCTGGATGTGTTCTTAGATGATGTTTTTTCACCCTTGAAGGTAAAATCTGGGCTGATTACCTTTAATTCTAGAAGACTGTAAGAACCCTTTTTTCACACAGGTATTTATTATCTTCAATTTGGTCTAATGATTTATTTTTTCACCTAATATGGATTCATAATGAGGTTATAATGTTTATGGGGTTGTCCATGGATTGTTTGGGGCTTGGAATCTTGGTCGGTGGAGAAAAACACTAGGCTGCCCAGTTAGTAGAGATAATATGACCCAGCCTGCACGGTATCTCCTAACTGTGTAGACATAGATAGTGGGGTGATGTTGGGTGCCCAATTTTCCCTAAATGTGCACCAGGGTCCACATGCATGTGATAAATATCTATAGTTTTTAGTAGAGGTGATTCAAACGATTGGTGCATGGTTTCCCAACTGTGTATCCTAACCATGAAGGTTCCCTCCTTAAGTAATAGGAGGTTCACAATTGGTGAACAATTTGTAAAACCATACGACCAACCCATGTTACCAAATAATTTTGGGTAAAATGACTATTTCACCCATAATGAAATGTTTAACCATTTTTCTTCCTCGTTTGTTCATTCCAGTAGACAAAACCTTCTCTTCTTTCTATTTGAGCTCCTTTGAATCTCTTTTATAGACTTTGATCTCTTTTATCTATTCAGTGCCCAATACAAGCACTGCCTGTCTCTTTGGATAGCCACTGGTAAGATCTCGATTCCTTTTTACCCGATCGTCATTATTCTTTCCTATAATGATGCTATTTAGATGCAGTCTCATATGACATATTTTTAGGGTGTTGATATGTTCTTTCGATATATTCCAATCCTAGCCAAACTAAAGGCTTATATTAGATGAGGAGAGTTGTACAAGACTAAGGTAGGTGGTCTATAATTCATCCCATAAGTATTTCCATTTTATAAATTACCATGTGTGTGCACCGATTTCATAGGGAGTGGACTATTTAATTTGTGTTCCTTTATTATAGTCATTCTAATAATATTATAAGACCCTTTACAAATATTTTATCCCTATTTTGAGGTTATGTACTCAACGTCGACCACCCTATGTAGGGTGTTTTCCTTATTAATTCATTAGTAGCTTGTTAAGCCTATTTTTTCCATTGTTTGGGTCAGGTGTGACTTGCCCATGATAAAGGTAAGTGTTTCAATTAAATGAATGAGTTATAAATGGTTTTTAAATGTATATATCACTTGAACCTTATAAGGAATGTGTTATAATTAATTAAATGAACCTTTAAATGGTTAATGGAAAGTATACATATGGATACCACTTTGACTAGACATTTATAATAGAATGACCTAGTTTCATGACTGCAGCACACCTTTCCGTGTTAATGGAAGTCAGTGGGGTGAACCAAACTAATTGTTATATAATTAAAGAGTAGAATAGTTGAATTTCCTTTCACCTAGTCACACTAATGAAAGGTATGGAATGTACTGTAGATACCCAAAGCTTGACGTACATGGACATTACATTACTTCTGTGGAATACTTAATACATAACAAAAACAGACACACAAGGACCGTAATAGTTTAGTGTCTTTGGAAACTTGGAATATAAACATCTAATCATGTTGAAATATCTTCAACATCTCCCATAATGATATTCCCCTTTTCGTTTCCTTACCTCAAACCTTTCTTTATTTCCTGGGGAAAATAAAACATAAAAAGGGTGAGATCAAATGATCATTAAGGGAAAACATAGAGAACATAAAACAATCCATAAACATTTGAAAGAAAAAACTTGAACATGAAATCTAAACCTTAAAACCTCGAGCAAAGACATAAATCATGGAAGTAAGTAAGGCATTTATCATAAAGGAACATCAATCACGTTAAAATAGCATGGGAATAAAACATGTAATTGTGGTAACCATTCAACACTTGTTATGATTTCCATAGTAGCCAAGGCATTTCTGCCAAGACCATCTTACTCGACAAAGTCCCTTTCTAAATCGAGTTCACTCCTCGATCCAGTCCTGTATCACTGAACCGGATTAACTTACCATTTCATCCATGTCTATCTCATGAGATATATAATCTTTACCCAATGAATTGGAGGGAGATATAGGTCCCACCCATCTCATAATGAAATCATTCTTACTTGTGCCAAAAAAATAAACATACATCATTCATAATTACTCAACGAATAAAATGGGTTTCATAAACATCATCCCATCATCAAATAATCCATATAAAAGAAATGGATAATTCATCATATGAAAAGTGAAACCATGTAAATAATAGATAAATTATACTTGAAACATACACATATGAAATAATGTCATCATATATGTAAAATGATTTTGATAAAACACGTGAAATGAATTCTAGAGGAAAATATCCTTTCTTCTTCAAAATCAATTTCTTTTCACAAAATGTCATGAAATTTTAAAAGAAAATGATTCTGTTGAAAATATTAATGAAATATTTTTGAGTAAGCTTCATGAAAATAAGGCTTTATAAAACCGTAAAAATCCTTTCATGCCGTATAAGTTAAAAAAACATTCTTCTCGTACTTTTGTCAGAAAAGTCAAAAAGTACATTATAGGGTAAATAAAAGAAAGATTCCTTCCATACCATGGGATAAAAGTCAAAATGGTTAAAATAGACTTAAAACATACATTAAAACAATTTTATAAAACATGGACATGGACGATTTCAATTACCCCAATAAATACTCATTAATAAGCAATCTCGGATAAAAATGAGATTTGCAACATTATCCTTTACCTTAGTTCCAATATGCTTCATACGTATCCAAACCTCCTGTATAATGATTTAAATAATGTCATTGACTTATTACAGAATCATATTCATTGTTATTATATCATATATGTTTCAATTATGACTTTGTAAATTCAAGTTAAAGTGGCGTTTTGGGTAAAATCGTTTCATTTGTCGTTCGTGTTTTAACTTGTAATTATTCATATGATTACTTAGATCATGATTACTTATATCCATAATGTAAAACATGATGTATATATAATATATATTCAGAATATACATATATATAATAGAACGATAAATGGAAAGAAATACACCATTCATGGAGACGGTAGTCCGTACGAACGCATGAACGCTGTTTTCGTTTCCTTATTGAATTGAATGGAATTAAGTCGATGAAATATATATATATGTATAAATAAATCCAGTAGATTCATTATGTCATATATTTCATTATTATTCATTATATATACTTTATAATCATTCTTGAATAGTTAATCATGGAAAATGAATCTCATTGCATTCATGGAGACGGTAGTCCGTCCGTACGCACGAGCGATGAGATCATTCCCATGATCATGGAACTTTATTGAAGTGTATGTATAATATTACAGAATCAATATCAGTTTACAATAACCATAAATAGTAATTTATTTACACCATTATACCCATCCATGTAAGGTGTTGGCGGAAAATAGATTACACCACAGCGTGGAGACGATATTCCGTACGTACGCACGCGTAGTGATTTCGATTTCCGTAGGATGGATAGATGGTGAAATAGGGTTGTTTCATACATATAATAACATATCAATATATTAGTGATACTGATGTTATTACTTCATAATGAAACAACTAAATAAGAAGATGTGGAAGATGAAATAAAGTTGAAATAATCGTTAACGGACATTACCTCTTCTTTGAAGCGCCTCTTTGAGACCTCTTTTTAGGGAAATAAAATTGGTCTTTGAAGAATACCAGGACCTCTAGGATGTATCTATGGAAGTGGAGAAGATAATTTGGTAGGGTTTGGACGATCTTGAAGGCTCAAATTGGTGTGAGCAGGAGAGGGAGGAGGTGCCCTTTTATAAGGGAGGAGAGGGGCACCTTTGGAAATATAAGAAATATTAGTTTATATTAAATCCAAACGCCACTTAAAAACTTCCAAAATGACTCATATCTGAAGATTAGATGAGATATGGTTGTAATATAATCAACCAATAAAATTTAGACATGTTAGGAATTTATTTTGTACATTATCAACTTGATTTATCCTTATTTATCAATTTAATTTTATTTGTGGTAATAATATTCTAAATTTTAAATTATTATAAATAATTACATATGTGTTGTGAATTTTCCATAATTTGATGCTTTATGACATTATAGATCATATAAATTTTAATTTATAATTTTTAAATATTTTTGTGATTTTTAAACAATTTTATAATATGTTATTTTTATAAAATAACAATAGTGTCAATTTTGACCATGTTCATTTATTCGAATTTAAATAGAATATATACAGAAGATATGTTCGCAATAAAAGCATTAATAGATCCATAAAATATCATATGTATCTATAAAATTAGTGGAGAACATTAAATATTTCATATATTATTTATTTTAATATTTTTAAAACCATTTATTTGAAATTTTAATTAATAAAATAATTTCAACATTACTATTGTGTCATAATTAATGATAATTATTTAATCCCTAAAAATTATAAATAAATTTCTATGATGTATATAATTGTATTATATTTCTAGAGACTATTCATGTTCTAAGTTTTATTAAGTTTATCACTAAATTAAAATTATTATACTTATAAGATTTAAGAAAGTGATGTTGTCACATTCTTTGGTTTTAATAACAATTAAATTATTTTCATGAAACAAAGTCCATTAAATGAATCTAATCCGACCCTTAGGTGATATGGGTCTACTTTTAGTCATCCAATAGGATTTTGGCAGGTGTTAGGTTAATTTTATAATCTTATATTTACCCTTAATTACCTGATTTACCTTTAACTATGGTAAATAAAATTTAACGTAGTTACTATTCATAATGCCAAAAAAATAAAAAGAACCCTATTAACATAATTTGGACCCACTGATTCCAAATATGTAATCCATTTTTCAAAATTCAAAACACATAATTTGCAGTAATTAATTTAAAATAAATCCCGTTGTTATGAAAATGGGTTTTAGAAGTTAAAACAGTGTCAAAGATTGAAATGTTTTTACCTATGAATTCAATGTGAAATTAATGCTAATGAAATACATTATATTAAATGGTAAAAATATATTCTATTTATACTTTAAAACCATTAAATATTATAATTTAACCATATAAATTATCTCAATGGAAAAAGTTGTTTTTAATTAAAAATTAGCGTATTTTTACTATTCATCAAAATATGAAAGTTATCAGAAAAATATCAAAAATTTATCCAAAGTAAATTTTTATATCCTGATTAAAAAAAATGATTTTGTCAAATTGAACTTATAAACATGTCAAAAACTAGATTCAATGTGGGTGCGCTATCAAAAGGCGGCAAAACTTCATTTTTTGAAAAATACTTATTTTACCCGAAAAAATTATTTTGTTCTCTTACCATATTCTAGAAAATGTGTAAGATGAATAATAATGTTATAAAATTTAAAATTTAGTTAATACTATTCATAACATCTAGCCCATAATAATATATCGTTGTTTAGTGAAACCCAGTATTGCGTATGACGCAAGCTATCGAGGAAGGTCGCGATTGCATGTAAAGCAAGACAAGCTAGTGTTGTGTGTAGTGAAAGATTCATTTGATGATTTATATAACATAAAAACAAAATATTTCTCATAAAACTCTCGGGTGTTACATGTACCCTTTGAATTATTAAATTCCATGAATTAATGAATCAAATATAAGGTGACTTTCATATATGAACCTTGAAATCTTTGTAGTAGTGGTCAGACTTGAGCCAGCCTTGGATTCCAGAGGGAATTCCTTGAGCACTCATGGATTCCATTTCGATTCAGGGATACAAGTTGTCAAGGTTGATAGCCATCATGGATCCCAATATTTTTCTAATAGTGGATTTCCAATATGACACCATAGTATCCCTCCATTATCATTATAGGATTACTTGGATACACTCCTTGGATCCACTACGATTTCTACAGACATGTGGTGCCTTGGATACACCCTTGTTCCTAGTTATTTCTTATCCCATTTTACCATGGATGAATTCCTTGGACTTGATTAGAATTATGTTATTGTAGAATGACTTGGAAAATTACACTTGGATTACACTATTACCACTTTATCCAGGCTATGTATTATTACTAATTTGGAACGACCTCTAAGGTCAAGTATTCCATGGTTATTACCTTGGATCCTCTTTATTATTATCATCGTGGATGCCTTGTTACATCATGAATCTTTTATTATTGTTATTATCATGATGTCAGGGATGGTTATACCTCACATTACTTACTAATATAAACTAGAACATAAAAAATAAATGAAATGGTTACAATTTCATACAACAGCTAAGTCTGAAGAAGGTACATGGGTATTTACATTATTGTACTACATTACTTTTATATTTTCCTGTATGCACAATATTTCAGTTTATATTACACGGATTGGATGTTATAAGAAGTGTTGGTTGTGGCCTACTGATAATTATCTCACATGCTATCTAGGATACCATTGGTACCAGGAAATATTACATGTATGGAGATGTTGAAAAAGGTAAGAATCACACTTTGGATACCTGATACTGCTTTCTTTCTTAGGATGGATCTTGGTAGCATATGACCAAGATAGAGCTCAGGATGCTAGGATAATTTTTCAGATTCTTTTGATTCTTTTTTATAGCATGTATTTATTACTTCATTGTAACCATGTTTTCCAGTTTTATAGATACATGAAATACATTCTCATTAGTTTTTTAGTATTATTATCCATTTTCATGTTTCTTATTATTCTCTCGGCTTATGTTGTGGCATTTTTTAATACTGCTTCTTTTATTTACTTGATATCCCAGTTAACTATTGTGATACACTATGGTAATGAGGTTATAGTCTCCCCATGGACACAGTTTAGGCCCTCGCTGACTTTTAGAAGAATCTGGAATTTGGGGAGATGCGGTTGAGGATATGTGGTCAATTGGGATTGAGTTACCTTTGAGTTTGTAAAATGACTGTTTCTCCCTTAATGAAAATTTTAAAAAAAAAATTCTCATGATTTTTTAATTACAGTGGAAATCACTTTCTCTTATTCCTCTTTTAGGTCCTCTGATGCTCTTTTTTAGACTTTGATCCCATTCTTCCATCTAGTTTCTGATTAAAGCTCTACCAGTCTCATTGGATTTCCATCAGTAAGATCTCAATTCCTTTTTTGCTGATCATCATTCTTCTTTCCCTCGATGAAGATATTTTGATGCAAGCTCATATTCCCTATTTTCTATGTGTCGATTCATTATTTAGATATCTTCCAATCCCGGAAAAACTAAAAGATAATACCATATGTGGAGAGTCATAAGATCCTAAGGTAGATAGACTATAACTCATCCCTTATGTTTCATGATTTTATAAATTGTCATGTGTGCATGCTGATTTCATCATGTGTGGCCTATTAAATTCATGTGCTTTGTTTATAGTATCTAGAACCATATTCTATGACCCTTTTCATATATTTTATCCATCATTTAAGGTTACATCCATAATCCCCCCAAGTAGGGTGTTTTCTTTTGTTATGATTTCAGTAGCTTATTAAGCCTATTTGAGACACCGTTCGAGTTTGCAATGACTTGACGTTGATAAAGGAAACTATTTCAATTAAATTAATGAGTTATAAATGTTCATTACATATATATATATATATATCACTTGAACCATCTAAGGTAAGTGTTATAATTAATTAAATGAACCTTTATATAGTTAATGGAAATTACACATATGGATATAACTTGTCATAGACATTTATAATAGAATGACCTAGTTGCACGTCTGTAGAACACCTTTCCATGTTAATAGAAGGCAGCAGGGTGAACCAAACTAATGGTTATGTAATTAAATAACTGAATGGTTTTGTGTAATTTAACCTCGTCACAATAATTAAATGTTCGGAATGAAACCTTTGACTTATTAAAAGGAATGATTATTACAAAGCCTTAATTAATTAATTAATCGCGTATAAGGTGACTTTCAGATATAGACCTTGACATTTTTATAGGAGTGGTAATACTTGAGAGAGCCATTTATTGTCGAGGGAATTCTTTGAGAACTTGTGGATTCCATTCTGATTTAGGGATTCCGGTTTCCAAGGCTGATACCCATCTTGGAACCCAATCCTTATCTAATAGTGGATACCTGATATGACACCGTAGGATCACTCAATTATCATTATAGGATGACTTGGATACACTCCTAGTATCCATAATAACATATACATACATATGTATCCTTGGATACACCCTTGGTACTAGTCATTGCTTATCCCATTTTACCATGGTTGAATTCCTTAGACTTGGTTAGAATTGTGTTATTGTTGAATTCCTTGGGTGAGGCCCCTTGGATTACACTCTTACCCCTTTAACCAGGCATTAGATTATTACTAAGTTGTCCCAACCCCTGCGGTCTAGGGTGACTTGGTTATTAACTTGGATCTTATTTATTATTATCATCATAGATTCCTTATTACATCTTGGATCATTTATTATTATTATTATTAGCATGTTGTTAGTGCTAGTTATACCTCACGTGAGTTACATACATAAACTAGAACATAATAAATGAATTAAATGGTTACATGCTGAGACACCAACTAAGGCTGAAGTAGGTACATGGGTATTTACATTATTGTACCACTTTACTTTTATATATGAATTCCAACACACTGTTTTAGTTTATACTACACGAACGTGATGTTATAGATGCCGTTGTTGGTGGTTGAGTAAGATTTATCTCATAACATATCCATGTCACCATTAATACCCATGAATATTAAATGTATTCAAGTGTTGAAAAGGGGAAGCATCCTACTTTGGACACTTGATATTTTTTTTCTTGATTAGGACAGATCTTGGTACCAGATGACTGAGCTGAAGCTCAGGATTCTTGGATTGTTTTTTGATTATTTTGCTTCTTTTTTATAACATGTATTTCTGTCTACCTTGTAACTATGTTTTCCATTTTTATAGATACAGGATATACATTCTATGTAGTTTTTGAGTATTATTATTAGTTATTCCTATTTCTTAGTATTTTATCTACTTCTATTATATCATATATTTATACTACTTATTCTATTTACCTGATATCCTATTTAAACATTGTGCTACACTATGGTAGTGAGGGAATAGTGTCCCCATGGACACACCCTAGGCCCTCAATTATTGTTGGCATCATCAAGAATTAGAGGAGATGCTCTTGAGGGCTTATGTCCAACCGGGATCAGAGAACCTTTGAGTGTCACCTAGGTTCAGAACATCACATCCATCATGTACTACGATATTTTTTGATTTTATAGTCTCAAATTTATCAACACAAAGCGACCCTTATGTATTGAGAAAAGTAACCTTTCTATATCAATATATACTATAAAATTTCCCATTCATATCACCCTAGAGTAACCTATGCATACTGGGAAATTTTTCATTTTTCATTAGATCTTCTCAAAGTAACCCTGACGTATAAGATTATATTTGATAAAACCTTATATATTGGGTGAAGTAAACATTACATATTATGTACATTTTTAATTTTGTGACCTAATTGTTTTTAACAGCAAATAATTTCTTAAATTCAATAAACCACCACCAAATCTTCTTTCAGACACCTTTAACTATTCAAAAATCCTTCAACCCACAGGAAAAAATTTATCTTATGTGAGTTTGAATGTGATTTATGTATTGAAAACAAAATACCATGCATAAATAAATCCACTACATTATATTCCCATCAATTCTCCAATTTGATAAAAAATATTATAAATGGGATTATTATATATCTACTGATCTCTGTAAAATCCCCATGGGACCCAAAAATCTCCCCAAGGCCACAAAAACATTTTATCTCAACATCTCCAAAAATAGATCTTGGTCTCAAAAATCAAAGCTTTTTTATCTTGTTGGAAACCATTGAACATAAATCAATCTTCAAACTCAGTGCACTAATAAATGAATCATAATTAAATAATTCTAATCTTATGTGAGTGAAATCAATTTATGAAACATGAATATTGAATGATAATGTCATGTTTTACATTAAAGTGACTTACATTGACTTCTTAAAATTTTCTTCCACTTCCCAAACTATTATTTGAGCTTGTGTGTAAGAGGTTCTTATCTAGTTACATGCTAAAAAATTATGTTGTAACATTTCACAACTCGCAGAACCATGATGACTCCATAGTGTATCCCTTTTAAAAATCCCTTTAAATATATGCTCCCCACAAATTAGGGATATCTATCCTATGAGGTTAAACACATATATTTGGATTCTACCCTTTATTATTTTTCTCCAATTTTTAAATACATTAAGTGATAAACATAAAAATATTTGTGCTGTATTCATCCCATTTAGGAAATAAATATCCAAATAAAATGTGAGAGAGGGGTATAATATCATTATACCTTAGCCTTTTATGACTGAAGACAAAGATTTATTCTTCCACCAAAATGAATTGGTATTCAACTCCAACTTTAAATTGCAACCATATGTATTTATCAATTTATTCTTCAACTAGCATTTTATATTGGGAGAACTGATCTTATTATTTAGTTAAATAATATGTCATTCCAAAGATTCTACCTTATTGTTGCTCTTCTCTTTAATTTTTTTTCATAACATTAGAAATATTTTCCTAAAATCATAGTAAGATCCTATTCTATTTTTTATCTCTTCTTCTTGATATCACTCATCTGGTATTATTTTTGAGTATAATTTTTTGACAATATATTTGGGGTCAATATTTCCAATTGATTCCCAATATATTTATTATTCATCTTATTAGGAATATTCTTATTTATTTATTTTTTCTATTACGTAAAATTTATACTAATCTAGGATATTGTTGTTGAAACTTTTGAACTGATAGAATCACGAGCCACTATTTAGTTATAATACATTGTTGATCACATCTATTGCACACTTCATTCAATTATTAAAAATGATATGTCAACTGTGTAGTTTATTTTTGAATATCATGATTGTTGACTTTTTTGTTATAAAAGGTTATTTCCCCTATACATGTGCCTTACATCACTCTTTATGGACTAAAATAGGCTTCCTATAATCCAAAAAACCACATCATATTCTAATAGCCTCCAAAGAACAAAAAATGAATACAAAAGTTCAATATTCTTCTAGAATTAATTTTCTTTCCAACAATATTAATTTTATAAAATTCTTCAATTTATAATCCTTTTTAACCTCAATTTGATGAGGAAAAACTCTAATATTCTTTAATAATGATCCTCTTAATTTCATTCAATTTTATAGATTTTTTATCTACACATATAATATCATATTTTTGTTTAAAGTTAATATTTTCAAACGAAAATAGATTTTAAATTGTATACTCTTGAGTGATTCTCATTACTTTTATCACCTTCTAAAATGATTTATCATTTCTTCAATGATTCAAATATCTTTATGGACCATTTATTGATATCCTTTTTGTTTAGAAAAATCTTCAAGTCTCACTTCATCCAAAACACACTTCCCTTTTTTCTACTGATCTCCCACTTAATTATTGGAATCTGAAAAACCATATTAGAATTTGATTATATAATTGTATTTTATTATCAAATATACTTTTAGAGATTCAAGTTATTTATTGTATGAAATTCACTTCTTTTTAAAATAATAAAATATTTTCTTATACCTAGCGAGTAAGTCTCTTACTTCCTCAACACTTAGGAGTAATTCAACTTCCTTTTTTATGAATTCAAATTTATCCAATTCAACTATAATATATGCATTATTCATTCTCATATTTTCTTTCCCCAAATTAAAAAGTTATAGATGATATTATTTAATTTACTCTTCAGCAGTAACTCCATTTTATATTCATGTAACTCTTCATAATTTCTTAGTAAATAGCTTCTTTTTTGTTTGATCCATCTCAACTGCTTAACTCCATGGAATATATTATTTGAATGGATGCCTTCTCACCTATATCACATAATTAATAACTACTCTAACTTCCATATATTGTTGTTTCATCTTTATTTTATAAATAACTCTTCCTTTTGGTAAAATAAATATTATTTCTTAATATCCTTGATGAAAACATCCTTATTCTAAAATTCATTGAAATCTTCCTCAAAACATCATGAGAGGGTTATACTACATTATTAATTTCATATTATTGTATCTTTGGATAATTTATAAGGAAATATATAATACCATCATAACTGAATCACTTTGAAGATAAATTTCCATAAAATTTACGTTTTGCTATATAGACACTTATTGAGATGAGTGATATGATATTCTGTAACATGACATCAATATGTTCATCCAAATGTGAACTTCCGACTTCATGTTGATCTTCTACCTTAATTTTATTTGAGTTTTTTCATTATTCATGTATTTTAATTATAATTAATTCTCATATAAACTCTTCTTGTTTAGAGGTCATTACTTTATCTTCTTGTTAAAATCCAAGATGTTATGAAAGTCATTAAAAGAAAGTGTGTCAAGATCATGATACTATAGAGATGGAGCATTGACATCAAAAATTTATGGTAAGATACAAAGTATCTTATTGACCACCATTTAATCTTTATGAGTCTTAGTAAATCATATAATGGTTCTCACCACCTCATTAACCCTTATAAATAGTTCATCAATGGATTCATATTCAATCATACATATAACATCATTATTTAATGACTAACCATTTAATTTATACTTTTTTGATATGACTATACCTTAAAAGATATTTTGTACATTTTCATAAATTCAAATCAGAGACTTGATCCCAATAACATTTAAAAATAATTATTTTAATTTATGGATGAGATTTTATTTCTTGCACACCAATTAATCTACAAATTATTTCTAACATCCTAAGTCAAAGTATTTACTTATGTAATAAGTATAAAAGAATTAGTCTCAATGTATAAAACATCCATACACAATGAAATTAAGTATTTTATCATTCCTTCCTTCAAAAAAAAATGTGATTTTTTCATTTAATAGGGTAACTCATTTGTTATTAACTAAATTGATATGATACCTAATAGATATAAAATCCAAATAAAAAAATAAAACTTAACTATAAACCATTTTAAAAAAACATGAACATTAAATTGATTATTAAAGAGATAGAATAAATTAAATTACAAGTATGTTTAAAAACCTCAACAACATCAAACATCAAAACTTTTGATATTCATAGGAAACCTGGACTAGTCTGACCCCACTTGGGACAGAGCTATGCATAGTGTTGGTTCACTAAGAGGGAGGGGTAAATCATTGAATAATATTAAATTTTAAATTTTATTATTTATTATGAAATCAACATTCAACACTTGTTAGAGTAAAAAATATCACTATTAAACTCTCACACACCTGAGGAAATAATACAAACAATGAACACCTGTTATATAAGGTTCACCACTCAATACGAGAAGCTACTCCTTCACATGACCTAGAATCAACCATGACCATATAGTCCACTAGTATCACCATTGTTGATACAATAATATGGGTATATCCTAGACTCATAAAAAAATATTACAATAATTCTATCTCCTGAAAAGTTTCACTAACATCTTGATCTTAAACGAGTTAGGGTTTATCCTTTTCATTTGATTAGATCATCTTCTGAAAATTTTATAGTTCTCTTACAATTTTTCACATTGTATAAAATGTGTGAAATTTATTCATCCTCAACAAAAGACACAGGTGTGATGATCACATAAAAAAGGTGTGCACCCTTCTTCTTCTTCTATTAATCTATGTACACTTATTTTCACTCTCTTTTATATATATACCCTTTTTCATTGTCTATATCTCTATCTTCCTCTCCTTTTATATCCTCATATTAAAATAATTAAATCATTTATTACCCATATCAATAGTCTCATACAACAAAAACACATTTCCCATTGTCAAATTTTAATTTCAAATTTTAAATACAGACAAGAAACTACCTCTAACTACTTCTAAACATCTTATCATTGATATTAGAGCACTTGGAATTTCCCAAATTTTTTAATAAACTTTGATTTATTTAATTGAATATTTTATGATATTTGATCCCTTCAGATTCATCTATATTGGAAGGTGGTGGTTTCCAAGAATTTAGATTTCAACTACTTCTCAAGTTCATCAATGTTAGTTTTTTGAAAAGTGTTGAACCCTTTCTTATCAAGTACCATTATGTATAAATATATTGTAGACTGATCCTTTCATATCCTAGGGAAAATTTTGGTAACCCTTATATATCATAGGATAAACTCTTTCATATTTATTTTTCCTCAGACCACCCCACATGTACCATGCAGACCAACCTTTATATATTGCCTTTTCCTTAGATAAACCCTTATATACCAAGAAATTTTATAATTTTAAAATCCAAGTTTTCTCTATATATAGTGGCCCTTATGTATTGATAAAACTATTATTTAATTATACTCTATTATAAAAAGTCACCCTTATGTATCACCATAAATTATCCTTTACAATCAAGGACATTTCCATTATTAAGTTAATTTCTAATAGTGAACCTTACATATCAGAGTATCCTTGATCAAGCCTTGAATATTGAGTAAATTAACCCTTATATATTAAGGACTGTATCATTTTTTTACCTAAGTTTATTCAACACAAAATCACTTACTAAATTTATCCAACCAGATCTATACTTCTTTTAAACACCTTTTAACATCCAAAAATACTTCAAATAAAATGAAAAACTTTATCTTATATTAGTTTTAACATGATTTATCTATTTAAAAAAGATATAATATAATAATATATCCACTCAATTATCTTAACAAATATTATCCCATTTGATAAACAATCAAAATAAAAGGAATTATTCGCCAAAACCTGATCTTAAAAAACTCCCCCGTGGTCTTAATAATCTCCCCAAGGTTATAAAAACATCAGATCCCAACATATCCCAAAATATGTCTTGGTCTTTCTAGTTTTTAACTAAAACAAAATTTTTATGAAAAAATAATCTAGGGAAATTATAATAAATAATAAATGAATAAGTAATAATACTTTTATGGTAAGAGAATCATATGTTTATATAAAATAGTAGAGATGAAATGTTAATAAAAAACTAAAAACTCAAGTTGGTTATAGGGAACCCATTCAAACTATAAACATTTTTTATAGAAACAACTCACACAACATGTCATATCCCAATATCTAGGTAATCCCAATTGGCACACTTTGAACCATCTTAATTTAAGAAATGGAAATTAAATATATTTATTTCTTAATAAATCAAAATAACGGATCATCATATCCTAAATTCCTTAAATAGTTCAAGAAAACCATTCAATAAAAAAATTCCTTGCATGCCCACTACTCTTTCAAAAATGTAAAAAATTCTCTCTCTTAGTAAGAGAAAACAATTTTTTCCTCTAGGATACCACAATGATATTCTCCATTATTAGAGATTTTTTGAATTATTTTTATAGTTATAATAATAAATCCACCTTTATTCCATCTATAATGTGAATTTTAAAAAAATTCCTTATCAGTACCATTCAATAATCATACCCTATAATTTAAGCTCATCCCCTTTGATAAACACATAGTGTGTCTATATTTTCTCATATAACACCAAAATTGAATCTTATAATTCGAATCTAAGAAATATACAATAAAATACTCTCATATGGTATAGAATCTACCAACCCTAAGATGTATATGTGGTAATATACTATAAATTAGATTCAATTTTATAAAAAAACAAAAATATCATCTTCAACTTCCAAATGGGTACCCATATTACCTCAAAACCCCATAATTGAGTTTATCGAAACAAGGAAAAATGATTGGATCCATTCCAGGTTCATCAACCACTAAGAAAAATGTTTTATAAGAAAAGTTTCCATTATATCCTAGAAACCACCCCATTAAAGACTGAGTAATTTATGCACACATGTAATTAAAAAAGAATTAAGGATTTTTTACAATAAGAATTTAACCCCCCATATTGAGAATCCTTTACTTATTATGAATGAAATTTTGTCTCATGTTAATTTTTTTTTTCTCACAAATAACTATGTCAAGTAAAACATTAACTCACTATGAAAATATTCTTATACTAAGTAACAAATATAATAATCCGTCCTTTATTAAAAAATTTATCAAAATGATGATCAATCTCTTTTATGGAGCATTAATAACTAAGCTATTGAGATATCGTGAATATAGAAAATATAATAATGAACCTTTTGGAAATGAATCCAAAAAAGTTAATTTGGCCATTTATGTCATTATTTTAGGATTTTTTTGAGGTGTGAGGTTTATTTTTATGAAAGGAGGAAATATAAGATCACTGTAAGACGAAAATACAGTGCCCTTATTTCTAATGTCTTCATAGAGATGAACTGATAGTGGTTGAGTTTTTGTTCACGAGAGTATATAGGGTAGTGTAGTAGGAGTTAGTTCAGCTGAAGTAAATTCATCAGAAGATGAAGTATGGGGGACATCCTGTGAATTCAATATAGGGTGAATAGTTAGCAGGGTGGGTATGTTGAGGTGGTGGATTAATTTGATTGGATGAAGGGGTCCTCCGTGTATCTTGAAGGTGGTGAAATTCATCCGATGAAGATGGGATATTTTTGGTTAATGAAAGAACAATATTATAACTCTTATAAAAGGATGATGTATCACTTTTTGAAAAATGCACTATGAAGTATCAAGTCACTAAATAATTGTAATCATTCTATTATTTCCTTGAATAAGAAGTGGAGTTGAATTCCCCATGTATTAGAGCATAATCTTGAACCACATAATCCATAAGTTATTATTTTCATTTAAAGTTTACTTTTTCTCAATATTTTCAACAGTTCTGGTCTGCTTCTACTAGTGGTTTTACAATGCTGTGTAGTGACTTGGGTTTTATTATCTTCCAAGTTATGGACATCATGCATGGGGTTCATATTAAGTCCTTTTTCTTCTGTAAGGGAATTTCCTATAAAGAATCTTCTAGTGGTTCAATTATAATGTGGTTTTGGAACTAAATTGTTGTATCATAGATCAAGGTTGGAGTGATTTTCATAGGATAATTCCTTAGTGAAATTATTTGAGAGCTCATTTTAGTATCATTTTATTACCTTTTCCATATAGGATAATATCAATAAATAGATCCCGAAATATTGATTTAAATTAACAATAAGAGGTGGGAGTTCACAATTTCTAATGAGATGAAATTAGATGATTGAAATTTCAAGCAGAAGATGTTTTATGGAGTAGATTTTTTGGTTTTAAAAAATGCAGATAGAGGATTGTCTTCAATATAAAGACCTCAATTTTCCATTGAATGAACCAAGATGTAAGTGATGAAAATGGTATAACTAGAGTGTATGTATAATAAATCTTTCGGGATGATTTGAATTTCACTTTCTCAGAATATGGAATTCAATATCTAGGAATTGAATACTAAATCAAAACTCATTAATACATTCATTGATATAAATGAGATGCCTATAATGATGAACAATGTTTTATTTCAATGGAGACATTTTAGAAATAATATATTAGAATAAATGTCTCCAATAAATAATTAGAATGAATTCAATTTAATTTTAAGTTATATGGAATCCGTAATGGTAAACTTATGAGACATGTTTTGGGGATTGTTGTTACTTTCCTCAACTCCAATGTTGTGGGATTAAATAGTGATGGTTGTGGGAAATTCCGGAGGAAGGATAGATTTTATGTTCATGGATGTTATTGAACAAATCTATAATAATAAAATACATTGGAAGGAGTTCCATTTATCTTACAGTATGGATTTCAACATAGATGGAAGAGGGTGCACCACTAGATGAAAAGGCCACCAGAAGATAAAAAGTAGGAAGAGTTAGAGTTAAATAATTTTGGAGGAAGGTGTTCCCCTATTTTTTAATTGTGTGAGGAATAGAAACTAAAAAAGGTTTGTAGTTACTGGATGGATAAATCTAGAATATATAATTTCATTAGTATGCCTGAAAACCCTTTATTAGATGAAATTATTGGCTTTCTACAAGTGTTACCCAGTCACTTGATTATTGAGTGATAGAATCAAGAGCATCATTCTATTAAAAATTGATAGGGGAGTATGTGATAATACATCTCTAAAAGATATTGAAGAATTCATATTATGTATGAAAAATACCTTGAGATTTTTGGAATGTGATATGTCTTTATTTAGATAAGTAATGAAATATTGATGGACTTTAATATTGTGTGGCATATCTCTAGATTAAGTAAGAACATAATTTATATGGGAAAACTCGATGAATAACGTTTTTGTACAATTTTTGTTGATATAAATTAGAAGATTTCATGTTTTATATGATAGTCACAAAGGGAGTGAAGGATGAGACCATATATCTTACAAGTTCATTTGAAGGATAAATAAAAGCTAGATAATTTACTTCCTATAAAATTTGGTATGGACATCTATGACACCTTAGGGGTAAGGGAATAAATAATCTAGATTATAAGGGCTTACTAAAAACTAAGTGCATAGATTATGGAATGTTATAGTATTGTTTCTTTGGAAATAATTATAAAGAAACCTTCCAAATGGGATAGAAAATTCCAATACAGTGGATGTTGGAGTTGGTTTATATGGATGTTTGGGGGAAAACTATGGTGTATTCTCAGGGAGGATCACTCTACTATGCAACATTAACCAATGATTCCACCTAAAAATTATGGGTGTAATTAATAAATTACAATTCTAAGGTGTTTGATACATTATTACAATGGAGGTGAATAGTGGAAAAGGAGATCAATAGTAAGTTGAAATACTTATTCTCATATAATGGTGGTGAGTATGAAAGAAAGTATATTTGAAGGTTATGCTCATTAAAGGGTATTTGATTTTAAAATATCATGTTAGGGACTCCAGAGTAAAATAGGGCTATGTAAAGGATGAATAGAGGTTTGGTAGAGAGGCATTGGAGAATTAGGATTCACATAGGGTTCCCCAATATGCTTTGGGAAGAGCTTATAAACTATGTTTCATATTTATTCAATCAAATTCCATCATTACCCATTAGGAAAAAAGTTTTAGAGAACAAATGGTCCAAATTTTTTTTACTTAAACAACCTCAAAGTCTTTAGATAACTCTCATATTCCCATGTTGATTCCAAGGAATGATATAAGCTAGAGGCTAAGTCTTAAGTGTGTTTCTTTGTTATATATGGAGATGAATAATTTGGTTTTCAACACGGGGATAATAAATCTCAAGAAGTCATCAGAAGTCAAATTGTGGTAATTAATTGATAGGTCTTGTGGAAGGATCAAATTTGGTAGGAAATTTTGAGGAAATAAAATTATCATTGTAGGTCAAGGTTCAAGTGGATGTTACATGGATAGTTTTTGAAATTCCAATTAATCTAGTAAGAATGATGGATTATGAAACACTATACCATATGACAGAATTACCAGAAGAAAAGGGTTAAGTTATAATGGTGTTTCCAAAGCTATATTTACTAGATATATCAAGGAATACGGAAGTTTGAAAACCAAAAGTTCACTCCCAAGAAGTTGCAGTACTTGATGGAGCTCATCTGTAGGGGAAAGTATGGAGATCTAACAGGGAAAGGCACCTAGTAAAAATTTATGGAAATAATTTTCATTTATACTTCTAATAAATGATAGAGATCCTGAATGGAAGAGTAATTAAGGAGTTTAAAGGATTCAAAATAGTGGTAGTTATCCATGAAGGATTAACTTGAGTTCCTCTTTGTGTGTAGAACATAGGAGATGATGGAGAATAGTAAATTATGAACAGTGATTTTACCCTTATGATTAGTAATGTGACCAAATGGATTAAGTAACCTCACTTAAGAAAGTATTAATATAATTTAGGTAGCTTTATTAACTAATGTGATTCAATAAAATAGGTAAATAACTGTTTAAAAAACTATTGGTTAAGTATTAGTTCTTTTGGGTGAATAGTGTTTTTTTATTTTAAAAATTAAATTAAAAATATTTAAAAAATTATTTTCATAAAATTGATTTCATTTTTGAATTCATAGCATAGATATTTGGTTAAGGTGAATTATTGGGATTTTTCTGAAAATGTTGAATTTTCGGTGAATAGTGAAATTTCAGTTTTGAGTTTCGGGTGTTTAATGACATCATTAAAGATGTAATAATTATGAAATAAATCTGGTAGACTTATTAATATTAATATAAGGGATTAGGTGTCCTAAGTGGCCAATAACATGAGAAAATACCATTGGACAGCCCATAGTTTTTCCAATACCACCGATGAGGTGTCCCTTGGTAATAAATGCCTTGTCCCCTCACTTCCCTTATAAATACCAAGACATTACCTCATCCTTTTCATTCCCAAATCGTCTCCAACTATGTTCTGGTCTCCTTACCTCCCATTAAGTCCTCCCAAGGTTCACTCAATCCTCCCAAGGTCCCGAACATGAAGCTTTAGAAGTTACTTTTCAAGGTAAGGTATTCTTTCGGCCTCCTCTTTTAAGGCATGACTTCCCTTATGTTGTGTCTTCTAGTTTCCATATCTTTTTGTTGAGGGTATGTTCTTATATGTTATCATTATTGAAATTTTCATGTCTAATTTTGAGAGACCCTTCCTGCTCTCATCAATTTTTTTCCTGAATTTTTAGGTGACGCCGTTAGGCTACCGAATTTTTCGTAAAAAGAACCGTTTCTTATCTTTTCTTTCATATTTCCTTTTCATGTGGTATGTCATTTCAATTTCAATACCATGTTCTTATATCCATGTTATTCTGTATTTATATTGTATTATAAGTTATTTATGAGTGTTTTACTCTTCTACCCTATCTTTTCAATGTTTTCTAAAACCATGTTATATTGTCGTTATGCTGCAGAAAGTTCGCCTCAAAATTTCTATCTCTTTCTCTCCAGAAATTCTTTTGTTTTATTTATGTGAATTCACAGACCTATTTAGTTTCTTTGTATGTTTGTAAATATATAAATATGATGTAGTTGATTCTGGAATTGACATACATATAAACCTCACTCCCTTTCCATGGGTTATAAATGGCATAATGACCTTTTTTTAGTACTCTTAAAATGTCATGATTTTGAAATGAAATCCATTTAGTTTATTCTCTATGGGTCATTTATGAAATTTTTGATTATTATATATGTAGATAAAATGAATGTAAAGACATATTAAGGGTTCTCCCTGATAGCGCTCCAATGCATTGGGTAATGAATTAATCTCTATAGATGATAAGTTTTACGATACATTGGTGAATAACCTTGGTAATTTTTATGACACCTTGGGGAAAGACCTGGATGATATGTTCATGAATGTATAAATGAAATTTTTTAGCCACATATTAAATTATGTTTCATGTTATTGTCATTATTATATGTCTATACTTCCATTTCTCATGTCATTATGTTCTTATTCAAGTTCTTATTGATATCACAAGTAAACTGATTCCTTGTTTACCCTTACTGGGCCTTCTGCTGACCCTTTACATTGATGTATGTCTCCAGGATATGAGATTAAGTAATTATACATAGTATGAAACCTATGATGAATCCTTAAAAGTTTTTTAGAATAATTTTTGTTGTTGTTTTCATGTATTATGTTCTTGATTTCCAAGTAACTAGACTTTAAAGATCATCTATTTGTAAAATGTAATGAAAAGTTATGTAATAAAAAGGTGGGATGCCACAGTTGGTATCAAAGTGAGGTTTGATTATTTATGGAAATTAGGATATGCAAACTTTAGGAAGAACCCTATAGGAAATTTTAAATATAGGAAAACTTCCTCATATTTTGGTAAGTATTGAGTAAGTGGATTATCAAAAAAATACATCTCTGTCTAGATACGAGCAGGTTGAGGCGGCTCTGGAATAGATATACATAGGGGTAAAACCCAAAAACACCGCTTTGAGCTAGACTCGAACGGGAACTGGTGCATGATAACAGGCCTTGCTGCATTCTTGGTTATGACACTCCCGAGGGATATGTTTGGTTAATCACAATCTTTTTTATGAATCAATATTAAGGAATTATAGAGAAATATAATTATCTAAGCATGAAGTTTTAGTTAAAAGATTCGTAAATGAAATAATTTTCTCACTAAGGTTTTATTCTTTTAGAAAATGGTGGGTAATTGGAGGAACTGTGAAAAATGGTGACCGAAATGCACCATGTGCTGACGGTCCTCCGATGGAAGCCGGAATGGAAACATTCATGAGAATGATGAACGAACTGACTCAAGTTTTGGGAAATAACTTGAATCAAGATGAGAGACCGATCTCACCATGAAGGGAACAACATTCTGTTGATCCATTTATGCGTCAACGACCACCAACCTTTAGTGGATTGACCGACCCATTGGTTTTTGAACAGTGGATCTTCTCCATCGATAAGATCTTTTCTGTGCTCCGCTGTTCATAGCAAGAGAAGGTCACCCATGCTGTCTATCGCTTAGAAGGGGAAGCTGATTAGTGGTGGGAACTGATCAAAAACATGAGCCAAAGAGTGGAAGTTGAAGCTATGGAGTGGGAAGATATTAGAGGGATCTTTTTCAGTATGTATTTCCCTAGTTCCATGAGAACAGGAATGAAGAAGGAATTTATCGAGCTAAAGTAGAAGGAGAATGAATCTGTCAGAAGCTATGAGATGAACTTCACCCGACTTTCACGATATACCTCTAGCTTTTTCATGGATCCAAGTGGTATGGTTGATAGATTCTTCAGTGGATTGGGGCCTCACCTGCGGAAGAATCTAGCCAACCGAGATTATGATATCTATGAGGAGATCATGTGGAGTGCGATGAAAGTCAAAATGGATTTGAAGAGACGTAGTGGTCTCATAAATCCAATGACAAGAAGAGATCGTTGGAGCAAATATTTGGGAGAAACTTCGATCAAGGAAGGGGAGGCATGCAAGTACAACTTCCCACGTGTAATAAATGTGGGATGAAGCATTCGGGGAATAGCCTGCTCAGGAGTGGGAAGTGCTACAAGTGTGGTATAGATGGCCACATTGCGAGGAATTTTCATGGTGAGGTGAAACCTCAACTTCCAAACACAAAAAACAAGGGGAAAATGGTGCAGGCCCAACCTAATGTCCAGTTTTTCAAGTGTGGACAACGTGGGCACTTTTCCAATCACTACCCAAATTCAAGGGTAGTGGAGTGGAACCACCATCATCCTCAAAAAAGGCCATGGGATCAATGCCGTGATTTTCTATCACGACTGCTGAAGTCGATGCACCAAATGATGGGGTAGAAGGTACTCCTGTTGTACTCTCAAAGCTAGCAAGTTCTTTGTTTGATTATGGTTCTACGCATTCCTTTATTTCCTCCAAGTTTGCAAAGAATTTATATTCAACCCCTGGTATTCTAAAATTAGAGTTATCAGTCAAGACTCCTAGTGGGACTATTCAAGAAACATAAGTTTTTAGAAACTCTAGTATTTACTTTGGTGAGAATAATCTTATCAAAAATATAGTAGTCATTACTATTCTAGAATTTGATATTATACTAGGGATGGACTAGCTCTCAAAGTATAATGCTAATATCAGTTGTAGATGTAAGGAAATATGATTAGTCTTGAATGGAAAACCAACAATTATCTCCCAAGGAGAGATATCTCAACTCGATCTTTGTCTATAAGAACCTCCAATATCCTTCTTTATGGAGTTTATTAGTGAAGAAGGAGAAGGATATGAGAGTTTAAGTATAGAAAATGTCCCCATCATCCAGTACTATGTTGATGTATTTCCTGAGGAGTTACCTAGACCTCCCCTAGAAAGTGAGGTAGAGTTCACCATTAAAATCTTACATGGATCTCATCTCCTATCAAAGACCCCGTATAGGATGAAAAATGTGGAACTGAAGGAATTAAAGAAAAAACTCCAATATCTTTTGGAGAAGGGGTTTATCCGATCGAGTGTGTCTCCTTGGGGAACACCAGTTCTCTTTGTAAAGAAGAAGGATGGATCAATGTAGCTATGAATTGACTATAGAGAACTGAACGGGATCACATTGAAGAACAAATACCCTGTTCCAAGAATTGATGACATATTTGACCAACTTTGTGGGGCTCAATTCATCTCTAAGATTAATCTTAGATCTGGTTATCATCAATTGAGGGTGAAGAAAGAATATATTCCAAAAACGTCCTTTCGATCAAGATATGGGCATTATGAGTTTGTTTTTATGCCCTTCAGACTGACTAATGCACCTACAATTTTTATGGATTTTATGAATAGAGTCTTTAAGGACTACCTTGTTAACTTTGTGGTAGTTTTTATTTATGATATTATGATATATTCCAAAAGTTTCAAGGAGATTGTTGATCATCTAAGGGATATTTTACAAACTCTATGAAAGGAGAGGCATTTTGGGAAGTTCAGTAAATGTGAATTCAAGTTGCAACAAGTTTCTTTCTTGGGGCACATTGTTACCATTGAAGGAATCAAAGTTGACCCTGCCAAGACAAAATTTATAGAGGAGTGGCCTCAACCTACAATAATAACTGAGATTCAAAGTTTTCTTGGATTAGAAGGATATTATAAGATTTTTGTGAAAAAAATTCATGACTTTCTAATCCATTAATAAAGTTAACTCAAAAAGGGGTCAAGTTCATCTGGACAATGGAGTGTGAGGAAATTTTCCAAGAGCTGAAGAAGAGATTGGTTACTACAACCATGTTAACCCTGCCCGCAAGTGAAGAAGGATTCTTTATTTTTATCGATGAATCTCTGAAAGGTCTTGAGTGCGTCCTCATGCAAAATGACTAGGTCATTGCTTATGCATCTTGACAGTTGAAGAATCATGGGAAGAATTATCCTACGCATGATCTGTAGCTAGCTACAGTAGTTTTTTCTCTGAAGATATAAAGGCACTATCTTTATGGGGAGAAATGTGATATATACACAGACCATCAAAGTTTGAAGTATATTTTCGCAAAAAGGGAATTGAACATGAGACAAAGGAGATGGTTGGAACTTCTCAATGACTACGATTATTCAATTAATTATCATCCCGGAAGAGAAAACAAAGTCACTGGTGCATTAAGTAGGAAAGACCCAGTAGTTCTTTCCATGATGAGGATTGAAAAATATCCTTTGATCAATAAACTAGTAAAGATGGACATGGAAATTATAAGGGATGGGACATCATAAACTCTAACCCAAATGATTTCTCAACTATCATTACTAGAGAAGATCAAGAAAGATCAGAAAGAAGATCCTCTGTTACAAGCAAAGTTTGAGTCTATAAAGGATGGAAAGTTTATAGAGTTCAATTTTTATCAAGAAGGTGTACTAAAATTTCGTACAAGACTATGTGTTCCATCTATTCTAGAAATAAAGAAGGATCTGATGGATTAAGCTCATATCTCAACTTTCTCTATACATCCTGGAATCACAAAAATATATAGGGAACTTCATGATCATTTTTGGTGGGATAATATGAAAATGGAGATTGCTAACTACACTTCAAGGTGCCTAGTATGCCAGAAAGTGAAGGCAGAGCAACAAATTCATAAAGGGGTATTGCAACCCCTACCCATACGAGCATGGAAGTGGGAAAATATCACAATGGACTTCGTCACTGGTCTCCTGATAACTTCCAATGGAAACAATGCGATATGGGTTAATATGGATCGTCTCACCAAGACTGCCCATTTTGTCTCTATTCGGTAATATTTCCCTCTTGATCAACTTGCCAGGATTTACATGAGGAAAGTGGTAAGGCTACATGGAGTTCCACATTCTATCGTATCTGATCGTGATCCAATGTTCACATCAAAATTTTGGAGAAGTTTTCAACATGCTTTGAGCACTGAATTGAATTTCAGTATGACCTATCACCCCCAAACTGATAGCCAATCTGAAAGGATTATTCAAACACTCAAGGACAAGCTGAGAACATGCTCAGTGGAATTTAAAGGTGGATGGGATCAACATCTCCATTTAGCTGAGTTTACTTACAACAAAAAATTCCACTCGAGCATTCAAATGCCACCCTATGATGCTCTATTTGAGAATCGATGTAGAACTCCTACTTGTTGGGATGAAGCTGGTGAAAGAAAGCTTCTTGGGCCAGATATTGTGCAAGAGATGACTGAAAAAGTCCATGCCATCCAACAAAAAATTAAGGCTGCTCAAAGTCGGTAAAAGAGCTATGCTGACAACCATCGAAGGGACTTTGAGTTTGATATTGGTGACAAGGTATTTCTTCAAATATCACCTTGGAAGAGAGTCATGAGGTTTGGGATGAAAGGGAAGCTCATCCCTAGGTATAATGGCCCCTATGAAATCCTTGATCATATGGGAGCAGTGGCCTATCGACTTGCACTTCCTCCAAATCTAGCACAAGTTCATGATGTCTTCTACATATCCCTCTTGAGGATGTACATACTTGACCCTTCACATGTACTGAACCCAGAGGTGGTACAACTGGAACATGACCTCTCTTTTGAGGAGCAGCTGGTGGAGATCATGGATCAAAGAGACAAGGTTCTATGTAACAAGACTACCCACCTTGTTAAGGTGTTGTGAAGGAACCACAAATATGAAGAATCCACGTGGGAACCAAAGGAGTCTATGAGGCAGAAAAACCCACACCTTTTCTCTTCTGAGGATACGATTTAAAAATTTCGGGGACATAATTTCTTAAGGGGGAATAATTTAACAACAGAACCTTTTAATAATTTATGTTTCCTTTTTGTGTGTGTTATTTTAGTTTATACTAAACAAAACTATTTCATTTAATGAAATGAGTATAATTAAAATTAGACCATTGGGTTTCGACTGTTATATGACTATTGGTCAATATGACCATTGGAAACTAAATGTTTTGATTATTTTCTATAAAAACAAGTGACCTTGGTTAATTAATATAGAAAGGAGATATGATGGCCTTGTCCAGTAGTCTCGGGATGATCGAAGCCCATCTGAAAGAACTGGGTAAAGAGGTAGCACTACTTGGCTTTTCTCTGGACCAAACCCATGCCGAACATCATCATGTGAAGTTGGAACAGAATCACCTTTGGGAGAAGTTCAAGCTTATAGAAACTATTAATCGCCCGTGCTATTGAACGATATATTCAATTAATGGGTTTTCTTATAATATGATATGAATATTTAGAAACGTTAAGAAGAAAACATATGTTGAATAAATTATAATTAGAAAGTAATGTTGTCTGATAATTGAATAAGAGGACATAGACTATGAAAACATCATTCAAGTAGTTGAAAAACATATCAGAGAAAAATATGAACCATATTCAGACTAAAACCCAAAAGCATCATTAACCTCCAGTTGTTGGAGTATATAAGGTTTTGGTACGCTTGCATACTACACACTGCTGGTTGTTTCTTGTGAACCACCCACTCCTGACCATCTAGACACCACACCCCATCTTCCATTTTCATGTGAACCTTATTCAGAACAAAATAATTTAAATAAATGGTAAAACCACACATATTCAATTATAAATTCAGAAAATAAAATTGTAATGGAGCACTTATTATAATTGTCAAGTGAAATAAGATTTTTTCGATTAGTTTTATAAATTGGAACAATAATAGTAGTGGAATGCACCAAGCAAGAAGATATTTACCTGAATAGTCTCAGAATTATCCATTACAAAGACCACTAAATTACATCTTGGATAACAGTGACCTGAAGCCTGCACATTAAATGTCTATTGAGAAATCTACACATTAAATGGGAAATGTCTCTCATATACTATAATAAGGAAGGTTGAAAACATCAAAATCATTGAAAAAAATTTAGAAACACCAACCTGGATATTTGGTTATGCTTCCAACAACAATATGATTCGATCTTCAAGATGTGGGTGGAGCGCTGTCCAGTTATTTTCCTAACCAGAAAATAGAAATAAAATGTTATTAACTATTAAAATAACTTCAGGAAAGAAAATAAATTAAAAGGGACAAGATTTTTTGGCTTTAAAACATTTAAAAGCAAATTAAAGGAGGATACCAACTGAAACATGATGAAAATAAAATTCTACCAGAACTTTTTCAATCATGAAATCAAAAAAAATACTATAAGCTGAAATGAAGATGTTCCAAGTGACAAAACAAAACCCATTCATTGATTCATGTTTTTAACACCCAATTTCAAAAATTCAGTGAACTGGTGGGATTAAATGAAAAAATGTTCAACTATCAAGTTATAGACACTTGAACCAGGAATCATATAAATTAAAGAGAAGATACATACAAAGAATTTATGGGGCAGAGTTAAATTAAAAAAAAACTAACCTCTCGAAGGTTTAATGGTATTTTCGTAATAATTTTTCTCACCACCTGGCAATGATTTTGATTTCTCACATCGACTGTCAGCGTAGTAATTATGCACTGCCAGAGTTGAACATTTAGAATCTGAAAACATATAACAGAAACATGAGGAGAATTGACACAAGAAAAAGGTAGGCCTTTGTGGTGATGGAAATGGAATTAAATACAACCTTTCTCAGCATGCATAACTTTAGATAGTGGCGCATTATAAGTCCAGCAAGGCAATGCAGCACTTCAGTTCCCCAGCAATGAAGATGATTATGGTCTCAGAACATATCCAGGTTCCAGTGCAGTGGATGGTGAAGGAAAAAGTAACCAACATATGAGCTTCTTAATGTAGGTTCTCAAAACACATCCAGGTTCCAAGAAGATATCCAGGTTCCAGGTTCTCATAACATATCCAGGTTCCCCAACACTGAAGATGATTCTGGTCAAGCATATGAGATGCTTAATGTAGTAATCCACCTCGATGATCATAAGTAAAGATGAATGTAGCATAAAAAGTAACAAAAATAACCAAAAAATTTCTAAAATCAACTGAACCCATAACAAAAAGAGATTCATGAACTAAAATAATAAGTGACAGATAAATCAAAAATAAGAAAATGGTTGTAATAATAAATAAGAGATGTGAAAATGATAGAATTAAATACCAACTGATAGAAAGTATGTAATTTATGCATAATTTGTAATGTATAAATTTGTAGATGATTTTCACCAACATAAAGTTATATACTCATCAAAAGAAAAATTTTTTTTGCAAGATGTATTCAGCTTGAAAAACTTCCAGCTTGTACATTCTGCAGATACAAAAAATATATTATGTTTTGAATAAAATAATAAAAAATGAAGTGATTGGGATGTTACCTTTCAGATAAATCATCATGTGATCATTACCACCATATATCTATTGCAGTTTATATCACTTCATGACTACATGACATCATTAAGGAAATTACATTGGATATTTAAAGTTTATATCTGAAAAAATGTCAAGAAAAATAAAATGAAAATAGGACTTTCATCAATGAGGGAATAGAAGCCCATCTGAAAGAACTGGGGAAGGAGGTATGTAGAGACCCGAAGCTTAACGTACATGGACATTACATTACATTTGAGGAATACATAGTACATAACAAAAAACACACACACAAGGATCGTAATAGTTTAGTGTCTTTGGAAACTCGGAATATAATCTTCTAATCGTGGTGAAAGATCTTCAAAATCTCCCATAGAGATCTTCTTTTTTTACCTAAAACCTTTCATTATATCATGGGGAAAAGAAAACATAAAAGGGTGAGCTCAAATGCTCAGTAAGGGTAAACAAAAGAAATATCAATCACATCATATACATAAGCACATAATTTTTGGAAATCTTAACCTGCAAAAGAGATCATAATTTCATAACATGGGGTAAATCATGGCAGTGAAATGTAATCAAAATAATCATAAATTAAAACATGAAACTTTGTGGAATTCACAGATAATCATAGAGAATCATTTCTTGTTAGTCAAGACTCATTTCCAAGACTATCCTAGTGGACAAAGTCCCTTTCTGAATCGAGTAACCCTCGTTTCAGTCCTGTTTCACTGAACCGGTATAACCTACCGTTCCAGCCCTGTCTATCTCATGAGATATAAAATCTTTACCCAATGAATTGGAGGGAGATATAGGTCCCACCCATCTTATAATGAATCCTTTCTTATGTGTGCCACATAATCATAAACCATACATCATCGCATAACACATGTAACAAAAATGGGATTCTTGAAACATCATGACATCATAAAACAATTCATATAAGATAAAGGAATTCATAAAAATATTTCCATCACAACATAATCAAATCCATGTAATAATAGGGATAAAAACATAACCCTTTATTATCTTAGATGGAAAATAATTTTGATAAAATACTTGAACTCCATTCTTGAGGAAAATATCCTTTCTACTTCAAAAACATTTTTCCTTTCATAACATGTCATACGACTTTAAAATAAAAGAAGTTGATTAAAAATAAACTTGAAAACTTGTAAAGGAAGCTTCTTGGAAATAATTTTTTAAAAATCCATTCATGCCGTATAAGTTAAAAAACATTCTTCTCGTACTTTTGTCGGAAAAGTCAAAAAGTACCTCGTACGAAAAACGACAAATGATTCCTTTCATATCTTTTACTAAAAACTCACCGAAGGGTAAAATTGGATTTAAAAAATTGTAGGTGGATGTAAATAACATTAAATATTGAGGAAACATGGATGTGGATGATAAAATACACCCCAGTAAATACCAAATTATAAACAATCTCGGATAAAAGTGAGATTATGATATTTCCCTTACCTTAGGTCTGATTTGCTTCGTATGTGTCCGAACCTCCTGTATAATGATTTAAATAATGTCATTGACTTATTACATAATCATATTCATTTTTATGATATCATATATGGTTCACTTATGACATTATATTACCCGTTCTTTTGTAAATTCCAAGTTAAAGAAGTGTTTTGGGTAAAATCGTTTCATTTATCGTAGGTGTTTTGACTTGTTGTTCTTGACATTATTATTACTTATATCATGATTTACTTACTTACAGAATATAAAATATGATTTATATATCATATATATTCAGTATATATATATATAATAGATAGATAAATGAAATGAAAAACACCGTTCATGGAGACGGTAGTCCGTACGTACGCTTGAACGCTGTTTTCCTTTCCTTATTGTCTTGAATGGAAGTAAGTAGATGACATACATATATATATATATACATAAATCCAGTAGCTTTATAATGTCATATACTTCATTATTATTTCTTATATATACTTTATAATCATTCTTAAATGGTTAACATGAAGAATGAATCTCATCGCGCCGTGGAGACGGTAGTCCGTACGTACGCACGAGCGATGATATCATTTCCATAAATATTGAATTGAATTGGAGTGGATTATACAATATATCAGAATCAATATGATGTTGTAATAACTATGTATAGTTATTCTTTACACCATTATACCCATCCATGTAAGGTGGTGGTGGAAAATAGATTACACCACGGCGTGGAGACGGTATTCCGTACGTATGCACGCGCGGTGATTTCTTTTTCCGTAGGATGGATAAATGGTGAAATAGGGTTGTTTCATAATTATAATAACATATCAGTATATGAGTGATACTGATTTTATTACTTCATAATGAAACAACCTAAGAAGAAGAAGTGGAAGAAGAAATAAAGATGAAAGAATTGGTAACGGTAATTACCTCTTCTTTGAAGCGCCTCTTTGAGACCTCCTCTTAGGGCACTAAAATTGGTCTTTGAGGAAGACCAAAACCTCTAGGATGTTTCTAGGGAAGTGGAGAAGAGATTTTGGCAGGGGTTGGCCGAGCTTGAGTGCTCAAATTGGTGTGAGGAGGAGGGGGAGGAGGTGTCCTTTTATAGGGGAGGAGAGGGGCACCTTAGGAATACCTCAAAATATTATTTAATATTAATGTCAAAATCGGTTTATAATGGTTCCAAAGGGGATTATTTCGAAGCTAAAGTGGGGATGGGTCGAAATCCTATCAAACAATAGGATTTAGACAAGTTTAGGGTATTATTTTAACCTTATCAATTATATTTAACTCTAAGTTAAATAATTTAACTTTTACCATGTCTTTTTGTTTTCTTTCACTATATGGTTAATACACTTACTATAACATGCCAAACGAACCCCAGATTGTTTATTATTAATATATATATCCTTATCTAAGTCATTTGGCCGAACCTTATATTTTTAGGAATAAAATAACAATTAATAATATAATATTTGATTTAAAAACTATTTTGTGTCAATTTTGACACTATTTGATATATGATTTTTGTCAAAGTCATAACAGAATTATATGTTCGAACCAAGTGGATTAAATCAACAATAATATATCATAGTAACCTAGAAAATTAGTGTAATTCATAAAAAGTCTCAAATTTCATTCATTTGAGCATTTATAACATCAATTATTTTAATATTTCCTTAAAAGGGTAATTACTGCATCATTGTTGTGTCATATATAAATTAATTTATTTAAAGTCTAAAAATTATAAATAAACTTTCATTATGTAGGAAATCTTTTTATCTTTCTAATGAATATTTATAGTCGAATTTATCTTATGTATAACCCCATATTAAAAATGTTTTAGTTATTAAACTTTGATTTTAACTATTTTAACTATTCATTAAATAAAATAATATTAAATGTCATAATCTAATCCAAGTGGACCTAAATGGTCATATTATATTCATAAGGTTGTTTTTGGTCGAATTACATTTATCCAATTGAATTAGGACATGTGTTAGGGTAATAGTAATATCATATTTACCCTTATTTACCCTATTTACTATTAACCGTGGTAAAAAAAAGTAAAAAGTTACTATTCACCAATAATTATTTTCATCTCATTGAACCACATTTTAGTCCTTGATATTAACCGTGTGTATCGGATTTGCTAAATTCCATTCACAGAAGCGGTAAAATTAAGTTTTATGCAAAATTCAGTTTTTAACCTACCACTTAGTAGTTTCCCTATTCATCAAAAATTGATGTTTTTCAGAACAATGCCAAAATTTCATCCTAAGCTATATTTCATATTCAGAATTCAAAAGTGAAGTCTATTTTACCAAATTCATAACATAGAAGTTGCATTAATTAATTTTATAATTAAATCCCATTTTTAAAACAAATAGCGTGTTTTTAAGAAACAATATCTATCAAAAGATTGACACTTGTTTATGTCTGGTTTAAATGTGAAATTGCATCCAATGACCAACATTGTAATATATTCTAAATATACCTTAAAACAACTCTAATTAATAATTTATCACTATTAATTATTTTGATTAAAAAAGTTGTTTTTAATTATAATTTAGTAATTTTCACGATTCATCAGTATATGAAAGTTATCCGAAAAGTACCAAAATTCCACCTTAGGTTAAATTCGGTACTCCGAATCCAAAAATGAAGTCCATTTTGAGAGCTAAAATTTCTAAAATTTTAAAAGGTGGTTATTACTATTCATAACAGCTAGTTATAATAATATTTTAATAGCATATTGTTGTTTAGTGAAACTCGGTATTGCGTACTACACACGCTATCGAGGAAGGTCGCGATTGCGTGTAATGCAAGGCAAGTCAAGGATGCGTGTTGTGCAAGCTCCTTTTGGTGTAGCGTACAACACAAGACATTAGTGAAATAAAAAAAAAATATTTTTCATAAAATCTCGGGCTGTTACATTCTACCCCCCTTAATATGAATTTCGCCCTCGAAATTCGTCGGGGTTATAAAGGGTTTACTATTTGAAAGTTTCTTTAATAGAAACCCACATCGTAAAAAGGAATACCAAAACTTGGCTTTAAAAACTAAAGTATGAAATGTAACGATTACCCAAATAAACTAATCACTGGGTTTCCACATAGGTGAAAATATGGATATGGAAGAGAAATCTAACCATAATGTTCTGATGGAGAGTGGTAGAGAACATGGCTATGGAAAATCCAGTAATCACAAATCCATAAATTTGTGACGATCTAAGGTACCATCTGATTCATCAGGTATAAGATCACTAGGACAACATTTTTGGTTTTCATGATCATTTCCCTAATGTTGAAAATTTGAATTAGAATAAATACTTTCTTTATTTTGGTACAATCTCACTGTTGTTATTGCCTTGAACAATTTCCACTTCATCTCTTAAATAAATGAAGTTGAATTTGTTATTTGTGAAGTGTTAGCAGATCATGTGATAGAATGACGGGTCATTCCATCTGTCTCAAACAAAAGGTTAGCAAAAATTATATACATAAGTCGATCTATAGTGAGATTAATCACATATGGTTCCTAAAATGGACTTATACTTCATATATCATACTTCTTAATATAATAAAACTAGTTTCTACTAAACAGAGACTTCCTGTAGGCCAGTGGTAGGCGATAAAGGCCAGTCGCACTTCAGTTGTGGGTCCAATTCCCACAGCCTTGTCCGAAGCGATGGGCTGTCGCCCGTCCTGCATGTTGTCCTTTTTCTAAAACTACATTACTATAACATCCCATCAATAATATCGGAAAAAAAACTTCTATCCTTAAACAATACTCACTTATGTCAAACATAATCCATTTCAATCTTTAGGATTATCCATAATACTGTAGTCCACTCTCATAACATAGTGAAAACGATTACCAGAGATTTAATACCATCATTGATCCCCATATATCATAAGATATGTTTTGTTGGTCACATTCCAAACATTCAAAGTCCTTAATAATGTATTATCTTGAATACCCATTGAACCATAGTGAAAACTTGAATGCAGTTAAAAGTTAACACTTTTCACATACCAAAATCCTCAAAATTCTATATACTCAAACCATGATATCACTTAGTCCTTATATCAATCACGAGCTCATGAATACTATTAAACATTTCATTTTCTCATTTTCCCGTCATTATGCGCATATCATCTTATTTCCAAAAAATATCTCAATCACTTTGAATACCACATCAATAAATATTGCAATACTCAATGATACAACATTATTTTGGAATCCCATTACATAAACACTTAATCATTCCACCACATCGTTGTCATATTCAACATTGCTAATAGTGATCGCATGTGACTTCCCTTTGTCCTTTGCCTTCAGTGGTTGCTCATGTTGATCATCACTAACCCTTGGATTAGGGCATTTATTAGCATAATGCCCCATTTCCTTGCACTTGAAGCATTGAAGTGTTGGTGGTGCGTTCTCTGTAGTGTTTGCTTTATTCACATCATTAGAAACCCTTTTTCCATTACTTCGACACTCAGCTGCTCGATGACCTTCTTTTCCACACTTAAAACATTTTCTAGTCCCTTTAAGACAATCTCCACCATGCTTCTTTCCACACTTTGTGCATAAGGAAACATTCATCTTCTTTTCACCATTATTCTGAGATTTCTCCTTGAACTCCATCTTTCGTTTTTTGTCAAAACCATGAGATGGATATGTAACACCAACTTCCATTTCTACCTTGATAGCACAACTCACAATTTCTTCATAGCTACTGAAGTCTCTTATAGCTAATGCCCTTCGAAGACTTGGTTTTAAGCCACTGAAAAATCGATCAACTTTACTTTCATGTTGGATGATAATGCCAGATGCATACCTTGCAAGTCTTGTAAAATTCGCTTCGTATATACCAACAGATTCATCATCCTTTTGCTTTAGTTCAAGAAACTCCTTCTCCATCTTTGTTCGAAGAATACGGGGGAAGTACTTATTGAAAAATAAGTTCTTGAACTCGTCCCATTCCATGGACTGAATTTCATCTCTTTGCCTTGTATTCTTGATAAGATTCCACCATTGATCAGCTTCACCATCCAAACGATATACTGCTAAGATGACTTTATCATGTTAAGAACACTGAAGAACTGAAAATATCTTTTCAGTGGTACTGATCCATTGTTCAGCAACAAGTGGATCAGAAGACCCACTGAAAGAAGGTGGGCGTTGCCTCATGAAGGACTCAATAGAATATTGTTCCCTTCTCTCCTCATTTGGAAGTCCAGAATGATTCATAGCTTGTGTAAGTATAGCAATAAGATTTTTCACTCCATCTCCCATAACATTTGTTTGTTCAGGAGGACAATCATTGCATTGTCCATTGCATTGATCAACACGGTTCCTTCGGGTTCCAGCCATCGTCTAAAACCCAAAAAGAATAGTGTGAGAGGCAAAAATCATGCTAGGGAAAACAACATAATAAAGGGGGAGTACCTTCAATATCTAACATCTTAGGTTTAATTCTATGATCGTTAGCGTAGTTCTAGTACTATAACCTATACGTATACTTAACCTTAGGGACATCCCTAGACATACCGTAGAAATATCTCTAGGGATCTGACTAACGTTTTCGCATCCTAGTTTCCAAAGGTTGACTAAACCTTTCCTATGATACCAACTGTAGATACCCGAAGCTTAACGTACATGGACATTACATTACATTTGCGGAATACTTAGTACATAACAAAAAACACACACACAAGGATCGTAATAGTTTAGTGTCTTTGGAAACTCGGAATATAATCTTCTAATCGTGGTGAAAGATCTTCAAAATCTCCCATAGAGATCTTCCTTTTTTTTACCTAAAACCTTTCTTTATATCCTGGGGAAAAGAAAACATAAAAGGGTGAGCTCAAATACTCAGTAAGGGTAAACAAAAGAAATATCAATCACATCATATACATAAGCACATAATTTTTGGAAATCTTAACCTGAAAAAGAGATCATAATTTCATAACATGGGGTAAATCATGGCAGTGAAATGTAATCACAATAATCATAAATTAAAACATGAAACTTTGTGGCATTCAACCATAATCATAGAGAATCATTTCTTGTTATTCAAGACTCATTGCCAAGACTATCCTAGTGTACAAAGTCCCTTTCTGAAACGAGTAACCCTCGTTTCAGTCCTGTTTCACTGAACCGGTATAACCTACCGTTCCAGCCCTGTCTATCTCATGAGATATAAAATATTTACCCAATGAATTGGAGGGAGATATAGGTCCCACCCATCTTATAATGAATCCTTTCTTATGTGTGCCACATAATCATAAACCATACATCATCGCATAACACATGTAACAAAAATGGGATTCTTGAAACATCATGACATTATAAAACAATTCATATAAGATAAAGGAATTCATAAAAATATTTCCATCACAACATAATCAAATACATGTAATAATAGGGATAAAAACATAACCCTTTATTATCTTAGATGGAAAATAATTTTGATAAAATACTTGAACTCCATTCTTGAGGAAAATATCCTTTCTACTTCAAAAACATTTTTCCTTTCATAACATGTCATACGACTTTAAAATAAAAGAAGTTGATTAAAAATAAACTTGAAAACTTGTAAAGGAAGCTTCTTGGAAATAATTTTTTAAAAATCCATTCATTCCGTATAAGTTAAAAAACATTCTTCTCGTACTTTTGTTGGAAAAGTCAAAAAGTACCTCGTACGAAAAACGAAAAAGGATTCCTTTCATATCTTTTACTAAAAACTCACCGAAGGGTAAAATTGGATTTAAACAATTGTAGGTGGATGGAAATAACATTAAATATTGAGGAAACATGGATGTGGATGATAAAATACACCCCAGTAAATACCAAATTATAAACAATCTCGGATAAAAGTGAGATTGTGATATTTCCCTTACCTTAGGTCCGATTTGCTTCGTATGTGTCCGAACCTCCTGTATAATGATTTAAATAATGTCATTGACTTATTACAGAATCATATTCTTTGTTATGATATCATACATGGTTCACTTATGACATTATATTACCTGTTCTTTTGTAAATTCCATGTTAAAGAAGCGTTTTGGGTAAAATCGTTTCATTTATCGTAGGTGTTTTGACTTGTTGTTCTTGACATTATTATTACTTATATCATGATTTACTTACTTACAGAATATAAAATATGATTTATATATCATATATATTCAGTATATATATATATATATATATAATATATAGATAAATGAAATGAAAAACACCGTTCATGGAGACGGTAGTCCGTACGTACGCATGAACGCTGTTTTCCTTTCCTTATTGTCTTGAATGGAAGTAATTAGATGACATACATATATATATATATATATATATATATATATATACATAAATCCCGTAGCTTTATAATGTCATATATTTCATTATTATTTCTTATATATACTTTATAATCATTCTTAAATGGTTAACATGGAGAATGAATCTCATCGCGTCGTGGAGACGGTAGTCCGTACGTACGCACGAGCGATGATATCATTTCCATAAATATTGAATTGAATTGGAGTGGATTATACAATATATCAGAATTAATATGATGTTGTAATAACTATGTATAGTTATTATTTACACCATTATACCCATCCATGTAAGGTGGTGGTGGAAAATAGATTACACCACGGCGTGGAGACGGTATTCCGTACGTACGCACGCGCGGTGATTTCTTTTTCCGTAGGATGGATAAATGGTGAAATAGGGTTGTTTCATACTTATAATAACATATTAGTATATGAGTGATACTGATGTTATTACTTCATAATGAAACAACCTAAGAAGAAGAAGTGGAAGAAGAAATAAAGATGAAAGAATTGGTAACGGTAATTACCTATTCTTTGAAGCGCCTCTTTGAGACCTCCTCTTAGGGAAATAAAATTGGTCTTTGAGGAAGGACAGAACCTCTAGGATGTTTCTAAGGAAGTGGAGAAGAGATTTTGGCAGGGGTTGGACGAGCTTGAGTGCTCAAATTGGTGTGAGGAGGAGGGGGAGGAGGTGTCCTTTTATAGGTGAGGAGAGGGGCACCTTAGGAATACCTCAAAATATTATTTTATATTAATGTCAAAATCGGTTTATAATGGTTCCAAAGGGTCTTATTTCGAAGATAAAGTGTGGATGGGTCGAAATCCTATCAACCAATAGGATTTAGACAAGTTTAGGGTATTATTTTGACCTTATCAATTAGATTTAACTCTAAGTTAAATAATTTATCTTTTACCGTGTCTTTTTGTTTTCTTTCACTATATGGTTAATACACTTACTATAACAAGCCAAACGAACCCCAGATTGTTTATTATTAATATATATATATCCTTATCTAAGTCATTTGGCCGAACCTTATATTTTTAGGAATAAAATAACAATTAATGATATAATATTTGATTTAAAAACTATTTTGTGTCAATTTTGACACTATATGATATATGATTTTTGTGAAAGTCATAACAGAATTATATGTTCTAACCAAGTTGATTAAATCAACAATAATATATCATAGTAACCTAGAAAATTAGTGGAATTCATAAAAAGTCTCAAATTACATTCATTTGAGCATTTATAACATCAATTATGTTAATATTTCCTTAAAAGGGTAATAACTGCATCATCGTTGTGTCATATATAAATTAATTTATTTAATGTCTAAAAATTATATATAAAATGTCATTATGTAGATAATCTTTTTAACTTTCTAAGGAATATTTATAGTCGAATTTGTCTTATGTATAACCCCATATTAAAAATGTTTTAGTTATTAAACTTTGATTTTAACTATTTTAACTATTCATTAAATGAAATAATATTAAATGTCATAATCTAATCCAAGTGGACCTAAATGGTCATATTATATTCATAAGGTTGTTTTTGGTCGAATTACACTTATCCAATAGAATTAGGACATGTGTTAGGGTAATAGTAATATCATATTTACCCTTAGTTACCCTATTTACTATTAACCGTGGTAAAAAAAGTAAAAAGTTACTATTCACCAAAAATTATTTTCATCTCATTGAACCACATTTTAGTCCTTGATATTAACTGTGTCTGTCGGGTTTTCGAAATTCCATTCACAGAAGCGGTAAAATTAAGTTTTATGCAAAATTCAGTTTTTAACCTACCACTTAGTAGTTTCACTATTCATCAAAAATTGATGTTTTTCAGAACAATGCCAAAATTTCATCCTAAGATATATTTCATATTCCGAATTCAAAAGTGAAGTCTATTTTACCAAATTCATAACATAGAAGTTGCATTAATTAATTTTATAATTAAATCCCGTTGTTAAAACAAATAGCGTGTTTTTAAGAAACAATATCTATCAAAAGATTGACACTTGTTTATGTCTGGTTTAAATGTGAAATTATATCCAATGACCAACATTGTAATATATTCTAAATATACTTTAAAACAACTCAAATTAATAATTTATCACTATTAATTATTTTGATTAAAAAAGTTGTTTTTAATTATAATTTAGTAATTTTCACTATTCATCAGAATATGAAAGTTATTCGAAAAGTACCAAAATTTCACCTTAGGCTAAATTCGATACTCCGAATCCAAAAATGAAGTCCATTTTGAGAGCTAAAATTTTTAAAATTTTAAAAGGTGGTTATTACTATTCATAATGGCTAGTTATAATAATATTTTAATAGCATATCGTTGTTTAGTGAAACTCGGTATTGCGTACTACACACGCTATCGAGGAAGGTCGCGATTGCGTGTAATGCAAGGCAAGTCAAGGATGCGTGTTGTGCAAGCTCCTTTTGGTGTAGCGTACAACACAAGACATTAGTGAAATAAAAAAAAATATTTTTCATGAAATCTTGGGCTGTTACAAGGTAGCTCTACTTGGCTTTTCTCTGGACCAAACCCAAGCCGAACTTCATCGTGTGAAGCTGGAACAGAATCGACTTCGGGAGAAGTTCAAGCTTATAGAAATTACTACTCGGGCAATGTTGGTTGAGCTACCATCAGATTCTCTCACCTTAGCACGCCTTACACTTAGGTCCTATGTTGGGGTTATAAGGGGCTCTATAACGAGACCGTAACTGCTTTGTGTAATCCTTTGGGATAAATAAAATTGTCATTTCTTATTATGGTGATGTTGGTAAATCTCAAATGTCTGGATAAATATAGAATGTATATTATTGCAGAATGTTTTAAAAAGGATATTTTAAAAATATTTATGTAAACCTTAAGTAATAAAAAATGTGTAATTATTTTCACAAAATGGTCTTCTACAGTTTTGTTCAGTATGAAATTTAGCGTCTAATAAGATCAACATATTTTTTGGTAAATAATAAATTATGAATAGTGATTTTTCCCTTATGATTAGTAATGTGACCAAATGGATTAAGTAAAATCACTTAATAAAGTATTAATATAATTTAGACACCATGATTAAGTAATGTGATTCAATAAAATAGGTAAATAACCGTTTCAAAAATTATTGGTTAAGTATTAGTTCTTCTAGGTGAATAGTGTTTTTATTTAAAAATTAAATTAAAAATATTTAAAAAATTATTTTCATAAAATGGAGTTCATTTTTGAAATCATAGAATTGATATTTGGTTAAGGTGATTTTTTGGGATTTTTCTGAAAAAGTTAAATTTTCAGTGAATAGTTAAATTTTAGTTTTGAGTTTCGGGTGTTTAATGACATAATTAAGGATGTAATAATTATTCAATAATTCTGGTAGACTTATGAATAGTAATATAAGTTATTAGGTGTCCCATTTGGCCAATACCATGATAAAATACCATTGGATAGCCCATATGTTTTCCAATACCACTGATGGGGTGTCCCTTGGTAATTAATGCCTTGTCCCCTCACTTCCCCTATAAATACAAATCCATTACCTCGTCCTTTTCATCCCAAAATTCCCCCAAAAGAATTTATTGTCTCCTTAACTCCCATTTAGTCCTCCCAATGTTCCCTAAATCCTCCGACGGTCCCGAAAATCAAGCCTTCGAAGTTACTTTTCAAGGTAAGGGATTCTTTCACCCTGCTCTTTTAAGGCATGACTTCCTTTATGTTGTGTCTTCTCGGTTCCATCTATTTATGTTGAGGTTATGTTATTATATTTTATAATTACTGTAAATTTAATTTCTAATTGTTTAGAGACCCTTTCCCCTCTCATCATTTTGTTTTCTAAATTTTTATGTGACGCCGTTAGGCTGCTGAATTTTTCATAATAAGAATCGCGTCTTCTCTTTTATTTCATATTTCTTTTTCATGTCGTATGTAATTAAAATTTCCATAACATGTTATTATACCCTTGTGATTATGTATTTATACTGTATTATAAGTTATTTATGAGTGGGTTACTCTTGTACCCTCTTTTTTCAATGTTTTCTAAAACCATGTTATATGGCCGTTATGCTATAGAAATTTCGCCTCAAAATTTCTATCTCTTTCTCTTCAGAAATTATTTTGTTTTATTTATGTGAATACCCAGACCTATTTCGTTTATTTGGGTGTTCATAAATATATAAAGATTATGTATTTGATTATGTAATTGACATACATATAAACCTCACTCCCTTTCCATGTGTTATAAATGGCATAATGACCTTATTTTTTTAGTACTCATAAAACGTCATGATTTTGAAATAAAACCCATTTCCTTTATTCTCTATGGGTTATTTATGAAATGTTTGATTATGATCTATTTGGATCACATTAAAGTAAAGACATATTAATGGTGTTCCCGGATATCTCTCCAATGCATTGGGTAAAAAATTAATCTCCAGAGATGACAAGTTTTACGATACCTTGGTGAATAACCTTTGTAATTTTTATGACACCTTGGGGATAAACCTTGGTGATATGTTCATGAATGTCTAAATGAAATTTTGTAGCCAAATATAAAAGTATTTTTCAAGTTATTTTCTTTATTATATTCCTATACTTACATGTCTCATGTCATTATGTTCTTATTCAAGTTCTTATTGATATCACAAGTAAACTGATTCCTTGTTTACCCTTACTGGGCCTTCTGCTCACCCTTTACTTTGATGTATGTCTCCAGGATATGAGATGCAGTAATTTTACATAGGATGAACCTATGATGAATCCTTACAAGTGGTTTAGAAGAATTATTTATGTTGTTTTCGTGTATTATGTTCTTGATTTCCAAGACACTAGACTTTAAAGATCCTATGTTTGTAAAATGTAAGGAAAAGTTATGTAATAAAAATGTGGGATGGCACAATTATATTGACCATATGAACTGTTCCTTCATGTATCTCAAAGGTGGTGGGCTCCATCTCATAAATATAGGATATTGGTTGGAATTAGAAGCACTAGATGAGCAGTCCTATAAAAGGAGGATGGATGACTTTGTGAAATACGCACTATATAATATTGAGTCACTAAATTATTATAACAATCCTCTTGTTTCTTTGAATAAGAAATGATCTAGAATTCCATCATGGATTTCATAGGAATCATGAACCACATAAGCCTTGTGTTGTTTTTCCCTTTCAATTTTTCTTTCAATCGTTGTTTCTAATAGTTCACGTCTCTTTATAACAACCCTTCTCTTTATTTCGCATTAATAAATATTTTATGACATAAACGTACACTTAATACAACCCAAAATATCCGGAAGTATAGTGTCATTGGGAATTATGTAAATTACATAACAACTTATAACATGGGATACAAAAAATTATTGAACATTTCTTTGACATAATCATCATATTCCAATGAACATAAAACAACATGGGATAACCTAGGGACAAACATAAGAAAGGGATGACATAAAAAGCCTCGTAATGGAATAAACAAGGCATAAGATGAATAAGATGATACATGTTACAAAATAAGAATATCAATGGGTCATAAAAAGTATAGGAATCATAAACATGAATAATTAGACATGATATATCACAGTAATCATAAAGGTAACATGGGAAATGTGGAAACAACTTAAAACATTACATCATAAACTTAGGTCAAGGATAAATCCTCCAAGACATCATGGTTAAAAAAGTACCATAAAATAATTTGGTTCACTCCATGTCCCAACATGATTTATCATGATACTAAAAATTATCCAATGTATTGGAGTGCTATCTGGGTGCACCCATTATATTTATTTCATTCTCATGCTTAAGTGTACCATATAGATCATAAAACATGGGTTAATTCATCATCATAATTTATTCCATGATTAAGGAGTGTGGAATACATATAATTAAGTCCATAATCAATAATTATATGTGCATAAAGGTGGATAACCTTGATAGAAAAAATGGGTATGGTATTAACTACATAATTGTTTTGGAATATAAAATCATGGTGAAATTTCAACAACATAATGGTGTTACATAAAAATTCTTAATAATGGTTGGTGAGAGAGAAAGGGGTATTAAATAATTTAAACATTAAATGTTTAGTAATAGGAACATGTAAAGACATGTCCCAACATTAATAAAGGTAAATATAATGACTAATTTAATAAAGAAACATGAATAAAGAAAATAAGTTGAAGATCCCTTATGAAATTTCAACATAGTAACGACATGGGAAAGGGTACAAATGGGGGAGGATAATTAATACCTCATTCAAATAACATCAAATGAAAAGTATGGTAATGATTATAAATTAATGGAAATATAACCATTTGAAATTACAAGAACCAATTTGAAAGAAGTTTCTTGAATTTGAAAGGAGGAGAGGAAGGTCAGTTACAAAATCTTGGCATGGTAATGGGTGTACATAAAAGTTCATAGGTGGGATAAATGAGAGTGAAATGAGATATAATATATTATACATAAATTGTATTGTAAGTGGGATAATGAATAGTATATCCCAACGTACACAAATGGAAATTAAAAGAGATAACATAAAAGGAGTTCTTGATAAAAGAGGATACTGGAAGATCCCTTACTTGAATGTGTGACTCCAACGGCTTGGTAGGGTCTTCTTAAGAGATTGGGAGCACCTTGGGAGGACTATAGAGAGTGTGTGGAAGAGTGTTTTGGTGCACTAAGGAGTTTTAGTGAAGATAAATGGGATATTTTGTGGGTTTATATAGGAAAATCGGAGAATTTATTAATTATTTATGTTTTGGACTCTACATAATAAGATATCCAAAACCACAAACCAACCCATTGTTTTTGCACATAGTTTCTACCAAATGGATATGGTTTAAATTTTATAAGTCCAAGGGACGAAATTATTAAAATATTACTATTGGTGATCTGGAGGTGAGTCACACTCTTAATGAAATGATTTTAAAACCTTAAAATATATCACAAGTTTTGGAGGATTCAAAAAGCCTTTAAAAAATAAAAAAACAATCTTAAAATAAAATTAATTTAAAATTGAAATATATATATTTAGTCATGTATAACATTTATATTACTTATTAAATCACATTTGTGTCATTTTGATTCCATAAAACACAAATTATACTTATACGATATTTAAGTTTTGCCAGCAAATTTGATGTCTATGAAAATTATGAAAAATTCACTATTTGATAATTTCAACATTCTAATTACAAAAATAACTAGTACTCTCATGTGAATTTTCATGCACTATAAAACAATGATTAATTTTAATAATTGAATATTATTTTTCAAAGTTAATAATAAAAAGTGATATTTAATATATTTAGTAATTTTCTAAAATGATATAACCTAGAAAAAATGAAATTTTATTTAATGAAATTGAAAATGAAATAAATAACCGTGATAATGTGAGAAAACATTATTAAAAATTCGAGTAAAGATTAATAAAAATAAATCCACATAGAGAATGAATCATAATTTATGAAACAAGTTCAATTAAATTTTAATACATATCTTGAAACCTATTTTTTGTTGTTGACTTCGTAATTTCCACAAAATGTGATGTCAATTTATGGTGATAATTACAACAAAAAGGTCTTGGGAAGTCAAAAATAAACCATTAATATTAAATTAAATTGTTATATTTATAAAATAATCATATGTAGTTTAGTTTATAATATATATTTTGAAACATAAATAAATAAAGAGGAATGGAGAAGAAACAATATTGAACACAAAGTGAATACATTTTGTATTTTGTTATTTAATAGTCAAGGAATTTAACATAATCATGGGATGCACTATTGTGATCAGAGTACATAAAATATATATTTTAAATGAAAATAATTTTTTAAATGTTCATGTAATCAATGAATAATATGCTGATAGTAATGAAATGTATATTAAATCAAACAGAATGTCACTCGAAGAGTTGTATGTTGGAAGGAATAAGTTACACTTAATATGCAATAGAATTTGATGCGATAAGGAAATCAATATAAACACTACTAATAATGAAAGTATAATAAACAATGAATAAGTTGTTTAATAAATAGGGGGAGTTGGAGTATTAGAAAAGGAGTTTGGAGTATAAATTTTTCATATATTTTTGTTAACCTGTAAAGAAACCATGATGCTTTTATAGAAATGTTGTTATACACAACAATTACTCATTCAATATTAATACAGGTTAGACCTAGATTATCATCGCTATTAGGGATGCTTCCTCACTTCAAAAAGCTTATTGTGACAACACCATCGGAGTCTTTGAGATCCTTCACCGACTTTAGATTGACAGTCTTTACAAACAGATGAGGCGCACTTTTGAGGTGTTCTGGAAAGCCCTGCTCCTAGGATGGATAAATTTGAACGTCTATGGTGCCTCTGAAAACAACCCTGGTACTATGGGTTGTGTTTCCATTTTTAGAGACTATATTGGTTAGTGTCACATATGATTTTATGGTAACTGTGGTACCACCTCGTCTCTGGATGCGGAAATGATGGGTGTGATTTATGCTATTGACTTTACCAAGAAAAAGGGTTGGAACAATATTTGGATTAAAAGTGATTTGACCACTATTGTTCATGTCATCTGGAATGGTGTCGTGCATCTTGCATGTCCTCTTACTACCCATTGCATGAGCTATATAGATTTACTTTTGGAGATCAACCACATTTCCACTCATGCCTATCATGAAGCCAATATAGTTGTTAATGGTCTCGCCAACAAGGGGGTCAACCAGGATATTACGTGGCAGGATAATTTTCCTGGTGATTTGATCCCTTTTTATGATAAATATTGTAATAAAATTTCATCTCATAGACTCATGTAATCTGCTTTTTTATATTCAATAAATTATGACTTGGTCTTTGTCTGAGGCATCACCTTCTTAAAAAAATAATGCACAGAAGAAAGAATTATTCCATGACATAAGTAGAACATACCTGTTTTAGAGATCTTGATATGTAATATGTATTTAGAAGGTATTAGTGATGGTAAAGGGGTTCACGAGGAGGTTATTAAGCATCATAAATGGTGGTTTACACTAAATCTGAAAATAGAAGGGATTGCGAGAGGTGAAATGAAGGAGAAGCTGAGGGAACTCATGAGTTGAATGACTAGGGATTAGAGAGATAGGTGGATGAGGAGTAGCTGATTGACGATTTAGCAGTAATCACAGGTGCAGATGGAGGAGTATAATTTCAGTGGTAAAATGAATGTAGTGGTAGATGAAAGAGGTGAAGGTGTTCGACGATGAAGGAAAAGTCATAGGCGATCACAAAGGAGTCGATGTTCACGCATAACACGTCGTCATTGGTAAATAGATGAGAAGATGGTGGCCGAATAATTAGAAAAATTCCGAATCGATGATGAAGGAATCAATTATCAAAGAGAAAAACAACATCAATGATAGAGGGAGGAGAAGTGTAGAGGCTGATGAAGCAATTAGAAGTATCGATAGATGAATCCAAATGTAGCGGAAACTCGAGAATAGGGAGACGTAAATTTCAATGTCAAAGGAAATGTATTTGGTGGAGAGGGAATATTTAAGAGACTTATGGATAAAGTGACATGTGTTCTTGAAACATGCCAACTTTAGTATATATATATATACTCATTTTATATAAATAAATTTTAAATATTCCGATTTTCAATTTTAAAATAATGACTGAAATTTATTGAAAATTATGGGTTTTTGACAATAACAGTTTTCGAACCCTAATAAAAAATTTCATTGGACTTTCTAAAAAAATTATATGATCATTTATATTTGATAAAAAATATTTAATAATCATATTTTATTAAAATAATATTTATTTTTAAAAACTATTAATTCATAAATTCATTAATTGAATTTAAATATTAACTAAAACACCCAAGGATTTCATAATAGGATATCTCTTTAAAGTAATTCAATAGCTTGCGCCACACACAACACTGAGTTCGTGCACACCACGACTTACCGAACTAGTTGTTTAAAAAGTGATTATGAACAATATTAATTGAATTTTTAATATTATATACTCTATATAATTTCAACATCCATATTATGTGTTTTTTAAACATAATATAAGAATAAATTCATTTTGTTAGATAAAAGAATTGTTTTTCAAAAAAAAAGTAATTTTATCACCTTTTAATGGTGAACCCATTTTAAATTCAATATTTTACAAATTTATATATTAAATTTTACAAAATAAACTTCTTATTTTGAATTGGAACATAAAAATAATGTTTGAATAATCTTTTGGTGTTTTTCTGATAACTTTTATATTTTGATGAATAGTGAAAAATACAAAATTTTAATGAAAAAAACTCTTTAATCAAAATTATTTATATTGTTAAATTATAAATTTGAATGGTTTTGAAGTATAATTATATTATTTTATTATCCTTTAATATAATTTTGGTCATTAGAAGTAATTTTACATTTAAATTGGACATAAAAACATTTCAATCTTTTGATTGTTTTTTACTTCTCAAAAACTAGCTTTCTGGTTTTGATAGTAGGAATTTATTTTAAATTAATTAATTAATCTTCAATGTTTTGAATTTTGTAAAATAAACATCATTTTGGAATTTGTAATATCAAAATTATCTTAGGGTGAATATTTGGTATTTTTCTGAAAACATTTAATTTTTGATGAATAGTGAAAAATACAGCATAGTACTTAAAAATCGATTTTTTCATTTAAATAATTATATTTAATTAAAAATTTATCTTAAAATAGATGCATAATACATATATTAGTACAATTTATGTTATTTAAGTCATTTTATAATATGATGAGATATATTATATTGTATTGAATCATTTTAACATCTTTTTACCCATATTCTAGGCACATTTACCCACCTTCTAGGAACAATTGAAAATGTGCATAAAACGTAATTTTACCACTTCTGTGAATTGAATTTCAAAACTCCAATAGACACAATTGACATAAGTAAGTAAATTTTGGTTCAATTGGATGAAAATATTTTTGGTGAATAGTAACTGTTGAATTTTATTTACCACGGTTAAAAGTAAATAGGGTAATTAAAGTTAAAAATTATATTAAAATTACCCCAAAACATTTCCTAATTCTATTGGATAAGTTTTTTTCGACCAAACTCAACCTTAGGAAAAAATTAAGATCTTTTTTGATCTATTTTTGAAAGATTAGGAAATTTATTATATATTTTTTAAAGAAGTGTTAGAAGTGTTAAATTCAAATTTTATTAACTAAACCATTTTTAAAATAGATTTAAACATAAGATAAATTAGAATACAAATATTTATTATAAATATAAACATATTTCATACATCATGGTATTTTATTTATAATTTTTAGACCTTAAATAATTAAATTTATTTATGACAAAATGACGATGCAGTAATTACCTTATTAATGAAAGATTAAAATAATTGATATTATAAATATAAAAATAAATTTAAATCGATACTTTTTATTCCATCCACGAATTTTCTTGGTGAATATGAAATTTTAGGTTTCATTTAATATATTTCGTTTGAATTAATCAACTTGTTATGATTTTCAAAAAACCAAATACTAAATAGTGTCAAAATTGACACAAATGAGTTTTTAAAACAAATACTATATTATTAAATGATATAATATTCCTAAAAATATGAGGTTTTGAAAAAGGACTTATATAATGATATATATGTCATTAATTAACCACTTGATGTTCTCTTGGCCTTTTATAGTATGTTTATTAACCATGTATAATAATAATAGAAGCAGACATGGTAAAAGTTAAACTATTTAATTAAGGGTTAAATCTAAAATATAAGTTTAATATTGTGATATAAAATTGTATAAAACCTATTGTTTGAGAGGATTTAGATCCATACCCACCTTATCCTAGAAATAAATTCATTTTGAGCTATTAGAAACCAAAAATGATTGTATAATAAATTAATATTTCAAGCTCTTCCTAAAGTGCCCCTCACCTCTCTTATAAAAGGGCACTTCCCCTTCTCTTAAATTCGCACCTCCAAATCCTTATGCCTTGGAAAAAACCTTCTCAAATATCCTCCCAACTACCCTAAATTAAACCTATAGTCCATACTTTTATCATAAAGCCATCTTATTGATCCATTTTGTTCAAATAAAGAGGAAGAACCTAGAGAAGATGTAATTATTTCATCACCTCTTTCAAGGTTCTTTTCTTCTCCCACTTCCTCTTTATTTCTTATTTACATACCAAAATAATAAATCCAGTACCTTATACATACTGTGATGTTATTATAAATATGTTGCAACCATATTCATTATTCTATCGATCCTATGAATGAAAAAGTCACCATACGTGCGTATGTACGGCATACCGTCTCCACGTCGTGGTGTAGTTTGTTATTCAACGCTTAATTATTTTGATGGGTATAATAATGAGTATAATTGTTATAAATAATAAATATAACATGTTAATTATTATGTATATATAATATACCATCTAATTACATACTATTTCACCATTAGTAGAATGATATCATCGCTCATGTGTACGTACGGCTTATGGTCTCCACGACGCGATGAGATTCATTTCCACATTCACCATTCAACAATGATTATAAAAATATATATTATTAATATGTAAGTAATATATGACATAATAATTCTATAGGAAATATATATATATGTGTGTGTGTTTACATATATCGCATTCACTTACTTCCGTTCAATACAATATGAAAACGGAAACAACATTTATGCATACGTACGACCAGCCATCTCCAAAAACAGTGATTTCCATTTCATATATCTATCTATTATACTTATTTTTATTATGATTATATATGATACATAAATACATTTTTATATTTTGGAAGCAATTAAATCATTATAGAAGTTATACGATCAAGAATAACAAGTTAAAAAACGTATGATAATGAAAGCGATTATTACCCGAAATGTTATTTTAACATGGAAATATTTTTTAAATAGCTAGTATAAAGTAATAAATTAATTAAGTATGATATAATAAATATGAATATGGTTTTGGTATAATTTAATAAGATACTATGGTCCTTATATATGAGGTTAAAAGTACCCTTTACCAAAGGAAAGTACAAGATAAGGGTTAATTCCTCAATCTCATTATTATATGAGATTATTTATGTGTAAGTATTTACTGGGAAATATTTATCATCCAAGTCCATGTTTCATAAAAATGTTTTCAAAAGGATAATTTTAATGTTTTTTGGAAGGGACTCTTTAGAAATATCATCATTTTAAATGTTTTAATGATTTATTTTTCTAAATATTTTTAATTAATGTCCATGTTTTCAAAATGATTTTAAGTATTTATTTATATGTACATGATCTTTTTAAAAGGTTAATTAATTTATAAAGTTTCAAAGTGGTATGGGACACTTCGATTCAAAAATATATTTTAAATGACTTCCTTTATAAATGTGTGACTTTTTAATGATTTCAGAAGAAATGGATATTTATCTCAAAGAGTTTTACTGATCATTTTCAACTATGTCAATATCATTTACTGGATATTATTCTTGATTGAGGTCGATTTATTATAATAAAGTATTCCATATTATATTGAATTATTAATGATATGTTTGACTGTGGATGTGCTATTTTTATAACATTAATGGTTTATGGTTAAAGTATTGACATTTTCTATGCTACGTTTAATATGAATGTTTATGTTATGTTCCAAAATTTTCATATGAGGAATGAATTGGAATTAGTAAATGATGGGCCGGGCCCGCTATAGACCCTCGATGCATCGGTAGGTCTCAGGAGAAATATTTGTGTCTTGGCACAAGGCCTTGACAAAGTTTTTATTTGTAGTCTTGGCACAAGGCCTTGACTATGTGTTTATGATGTCCTATATTATGTATTCCATCATTATTAAATTAGCTATTGATATTACATGTGATTATTCGACCTGTAGAATATACAAATGAGTAACTAAATGGAATTATTTAATTTTTCTATCCCATATTTTGTTGAAATTTTTGTTTAAAAGGATTTTATTTTAGTCTTATTCATTGCCCTTAATATTTATTCTTATTTATGAATGTTTCCACTATATTGAAATCCTTACTGAGAATCTGATCTCTCCCCTTTCTTATGTTTTATTTTCCTAGGATTCCAAGAACTGTATTATGATTGATATATAGGGTTAAGCTAAGAAAATAGTGGCGTTATCAAAGAATTATTTATTCTGTGTTTTATGTTAGAAAGTGTAATGTAATGTTCATTTATGTAATCTATTTTCCAAGACTACTAAACTATTCGGTACTTTGGGACTTGATTCCTTTTAATAATTCTAATGTATTAAAATAATGCACTGGCATTGGGATTCTAGTGTCGGGATGTTACATTAACCAAAAATACAATTTGTGCTTTATTGTATCAAAATAAAAATAATTTACAATGTACCAATAATAGGATGAAAATATACTCATTATTATATAAAGAAAAATGTAAATACTTATATTTCTAGGGTATTGATACATATCCCTTTAATACACTGGAAAACGGCCTAAGAGTAAGGTGCGTGGTGGTGGGACTTTCATGTGGTAGTTCAGTCAACATAGTTTGATCCATGATCTCGATGAGCTTGAACTTCTCCTATAAACTGTTTCGTTCATTCATAAGTTGTTGGATCATAGCTTGGGCTTGGTATAGGTTAAATTATAGAAATTATATCTCCCTTTAATGCTATGATAAATGGGATTCATAGGGTACAATTCTACTGGTCGAGTCTATCACTTTTTTTTTGTCAATTGGATTTGTTAACACCATATATTTCTACTAATCTTATGATCACTATTCAAAGGCAATACCATCAATGGTAATGATACTTGATGGTCATTTAAATACAATTTAATATAATAAAAAAATATAAATGCATGTGTTTTCTATAACCATATTATATAATAATAAATTTAATTAAATAAAAAGAGGAATTTTATTCATAATAGTTCAGTTCATTACAATCTTCCCCCATTTAGAAAATTTTCCCTCAAAATTTTATTTTTCCACACTAAAATGGATGACGATAACTCTGCATCATCACCTCCTATGGTTCCCATGTGCTTTCTTCAAACTTTTTATTTCTCTACAACACTTTTTCAAGATTCATTATCTTATCTAATATAACATTTTCATTTTGATATAAGATCTTCACTAGATGCTACTCAAAGGAAAGGTCATTATTCAATGGTACCACCACAGGATTGAATATGATGGGTCTGGTATGTACTTTTTCAAGAGGGATACATGGAATACATCATGTAATTGAGATAGTCTCGATGAGAGTGTGAGTTGACAGGCCACCACTCCAATGCAATCAATGATCTCAAAAGGGCCAATGTACCTTGGACTAAGAATTTCCTTCTTCCAAAATCTCATTACTTTCTTCCATGGAGATATTGGTAGGAATACCATTTATCCCACATAAAACTTCAGGTCTCATCAACGATTATCAACATAGATCTTCAGTTGACTCTGAGCATACTTGATGTTCTGCTAAATGGTCTAAAAATTCTCCTCCATTTCCTCAAAAATTTCCAACCCTAGAAATTTTCATCTCCCAACATCATCTCCACATGATGGTGTTATTCACCTCTTCATGTAAAGGGATTCATAGGGATCCATTTGGATACTCGAGTGAAATTGTTGTTGTAAGATAACTTGACCAAAAGAATATATTGGTACCATTCCCATATGATGTCCACAGAACATGCTCACAACATGTATTTCATTGTCTGAATAGTCTGTTTATATTGACCATCGGTTTGAGGAAGATAGGCCGTACTAAATTTAAGCTCAGTGTTAAGAGCGTGTTTGATACTTTTCCCGAACATGGAGGTGAATCTCAAATCTTGATCATAATCAATACAAAGTGGTACTCCATGTATCTTTATGACTTATCAAATGTATATCCTGACATGTTGATCAATGGAGAAGTCATATCAAATTGGGATAAAGAGATCTATCTTTGTAATATGATCAAAAAAACATATATATCATTGTTTCCCTTGGATTTCTTTGAATTTCTGATGAAAAATTCCATTGTGATGTTCTCCCATTTCAATGTTGGTATGGGTAATGGTTGCATAATCTCCTATTATTTCTACATTTCAGCCTCTACATACTGACATACCAAGTAATTTGATGTATATTTATCGATATCCTTCATCATATTGTCCCACCAATAGTGTTCATGGAGGTCTTGATACATCTTTGCGCTTCCTACGTGAATGAACAAAGTCAATTTATGTTCATAATCCAACAATTATTTCTTTAAATCAAGATTCGATGGAACAAATAGTCTTGAACCAAATTTCACATTTACTTATTCTTTAACATTTAACTTCTAGGATTCCCCTTTTCCTTATAGTTTCCAATTTCTTCTAAATTTCCACATCATTTATTTAATCATCATTTATTTTCTCCAAGAGTGATGGTTGAGAAATAATTTGAGAAATGATTGATAATGTTTCATCTTTAATGATTCCCATGTCCTTACTTTGAAGATCTAAGACGATTGAATCCTTATAAATTATCATAATTATTAATGATGTGATATCTTTTCTACTTTGAGGATCTTCCACCTTATTTTCTTTACTAGGATGGTAGTGGATTGAGCAGTCGTAATCCTTGATGATATCTAACCATGTTAATTGAAATATATTAATCTCTTTCAATGTGAATATATATTTGAGGCTCTTATGATCAGTATATATCTCACACTTTTACCTATAGAGATAATCCTTCTATATTTTCAACGCAAAGATCACAACTTCCAACTCCTGATCATGAGTGGGATAGTTTTTCTCATGAATTTTTAATATCCTGACTGATGATACAACTTGGAGAAGTATTGTGCTTCACATAACTAACCGAATAAGTCATCTATCTATGGCATATGATACTTTTTCTTTAACATGATCTTTTTGAGCTCATAATAATCAATTACAATGTGCATTAACCCATCCTTATTCTTGACGGATAGTACTGGATTACCCATTGGTGAAGCACTTGGTGGTATGAAACATTTATCTAGATTTTCCTATAGTTAACTAATTATATTCTAATGTTATAAAACTATAATTTTATACGGAGTATTTTATAATGGAAACGCCCTAGGTATAATATTGATTAAAAATTATACCTCCCATATAGGATAAATACAAGGAAATTCCTCGAGAAACACATCCACATATTCCATCATAATAGGCATATCTTCGTGGATGGTTATTTCCTTAGAATCAACCATTTCAATAGGATCTCTTTCTCATAGATCAATAATATGCATGCTTGAGATGATGGTGCTAAAGAAGATTCATCCTCCTCCTTGCACATGTATAGAATCACGGGTAAATTTTTTCACATAGAGAGTGATTTCATTATCATGGAAATTTATATTGGATCTCTATAGGGAAAACCAATACATTCCTATAATGGCATCAAATTCCACCAAAGGGAATATGAATAGGTTTTCTAGGAAGTTGATCCCCCAAAAGTTGACAATGAAGGAGTTATATTCTTGGGATGCAATAATTTCCCCACTTTTTGTTTTCACCGACATCTCTACTTCTATGATTTTTTAGTGGTTTTTGGATGGTTCTACTAAACTTTCGTGATATGAAGGAATGTATAGAAGTAGAATAAAAAAGTAAATTTTCTATTATTTAATGAATAACTAGAGTACCTATCACAACTTCATTTTTGGGATTTAATTAATCGTTAGTGATGGAAAAAGATAAACCTTGCTTCCTTAGAGGTTGTTGGTTATCTCAGAAAACCCTTGGATTAGGGAATTGGTTTCCAAAGTGACCTGGTTTTTTGAAGTTGAAGTAATAGAAAATGTGTTGAGGGATGAATAGATAATTTGTTTCCTCCTTCGCATTATTGGGTTTCTCCTATATGCAATTTCTAGCTAGGTGTCCTTACTTCCCACCCCTCAAGAATTTATTTCTTCCCTTTGGGCAATTTCTATGGTGCTTCTTCCCGCACCTTTGACAAGTGGGATATTGAAATTTCTTAGAACTGTTCAATCTCTCCATCAGACCGCTAGAATTAAACTATACTTCTTTTCTTCTTATCCCCATGATACCCTTAAGATTCTTCAATCTCCATTTTGACATTGAGGGAACATTGGACAATTTCTTCATAGCTATCAAAGTCATGGATCACTAGGGCTTTTAATAGACTAGGTTTTATCTAAACAAAGAAGTTTTTAACCTTGAATTTGGGGGTAATGAAAAATCCCGAGGCATATCATGGACGTTTTGTGAGGTTTTCTTCATACAACATGATAGATTTGTTTTTTTCTTAAGGGAATGGAAAGACATTTCCATTTTATGTCATAGGGTGCAAGGAAAATATTTTACAAAATTTATTCTCTATAATTCCTTCCACTCTATCACTTTGATCTCTTACTTAGGCTTCATAATTTTTTTATTAATATCCACCACTAATCAGCCTCTACCTTAATATGATAAATAGCCAGTAAAACATTCTCTTGTTCAGAAAACTGAAGTTTGGAGATGATCATCTCAATGGATTTGACCCATTGATATGTGATTAAGGTATTAGATGATCCGTTGGAATTATGGGTCCTTTGTCACATGAAGCTATTGATTTTTACTTGTTCTCTCTAGGGGGAGGGGGTTGGGGGATCCTCTGGATATAGGTTTATATTTAGAACATGAGTTACCTGAGAGAGTTTTATGACAAAGTTTACAATTCGCACTCCCATCAGATTGAGCATCTCATTGGGAGAGTCATCACATTGCCCTTCGCATCTGGTGTTAACCTTATTCCTCCTTTTTTGTACATAGGCTAGATTAAAAAGAAAATCAAGGATGATTATCTTAAACTATTAAACACAAAAAGGGAAATCAAATGAAAATAAATAGATAACTTATAAATTACATTTATTTCCTTAACTTATGAATTACTAGGCTTCAACCTATGTTATGCATGATTTATTTCCTAACATATATTATTATGGGATTTTTTTTGTTCCCTTGATAATGTTTTGTAATGTGATTATGAATTTTCCATAGCATATCCCCTAGGAGTGTCAAACCAGGTGTTTAGTAAGGCCCATTGTTGTGTACGAGGTTACCTCGAGTTAGGCCTGAAACACCTTGTAGGATTTGTTACTCCTAGGTATATTTGTGACAAAACCACATCAACTTTTATTATCCAGACATGATTTGTTTTCCTGATAAACCATTTTCTCTATACTAACCAAAATTTAGGGATGTTTTCTTATACTTAGTCTTATCCCTAAGGTTTTCTATAGAGTTTTTCTAATCCTAATCCCAAAAATAACTAAATTTTTTCTCTGATACCTACTATAAAAATTTTACTCCTGATTTTACATTAATACATGTTTTATTACATAAAATTACACTTAATACAACCCGAAATATTGATAAGTCTAGTGTATTTTTTCATTAGGTACATTACATAGAAACATATAACATAATATAAAAAACATTATTTAACACTTCTTTGACATAATCATAATATTCCAATGAACTAAAAACTGCATGGGATAACCTGGGTACAAACATAAGAAATGGGTGAGAAATAAAGACCAGTATGGGAATAAACAAGGAATGACATGAAGATTATGGTAAATGTTAGAAATTAGGCATAGAAATGATGCATAAAAAGAGTTTGAATCATAAATATAAACAATGATACATGATATAGATATATAATAACAAAGGAAACAAGGTAAATGTGACAAAAACATAAAACATTACATCATAAACTTATGTCAAGGATAAATACTCTAAGAACACATGGTGGAAAAAGTACCATAATGGAATCAGGTTCAATACCTATCCCAACATCACGTATCATTATACTAAACAATACCCAATGCATCAAAGTTCTATCTAGGTAGACCCATCATATTCATCTCATTCTGATTCTTAAGTGTACCACATAGATCATACAACATGGGTTCAATCATTATTATAATTTATTCCACGATTAAGTAGTATGGAAAAAATATAATTAATTCCCCAATCAATATTTATATATTCATTAAGGTGAATACCCTAGATAGAAAAATGGGTATGGTATTCACTACAAAAAATTTTTCATGGAAAATCGATGGGAAATTTTGGCCGCATAACAACATTACATAAAAACTCATAAAAATGGTTGGAGAGAGTGAAAGGGTATCTCATAATTTAAACCTAAAATTGGTATTAATATGGACATTTAAGGAAATTTCCCAACTTTATTAAATTTAAATATAATTCATAAGTTCATAAAGAAACATGAATTAATAATAGAAAGTGAGGATCCTTTATGAAATTTCAACATAATAACGAATTAGGTAAGTGTCCAAATGGGGAAGGATAAATGATCCCTAATTAAAATAACATAAAATGTAAAATAACAGGATTATTATAAATGAATGTAAATATAAGCATTTTAAATTACAATAACTAATTTCAAATAAGTTTCTTGAATTTGGAAGAAGGATAGGAAGGTCCCTTACAAAATTTCAGCATGGTAACGGTTGTACTGAAAGGTTCATAGGAGGGATAAATGAGAGTGAAATGGGGTATAATAATTTATTCAAAAAACTTACAGTAATGGGAATATTTAAGATAATATCCGAAAATATGAAAATGAAAATTAAAATAGATAACATAAAAGGAATTCTTGATAAAAGTGGAGAGGGGAAGATCCATTACTTGAATGTGTGACTCCAAATGCATGGGAATGACTTCTTGAGAGATTTAGGGTGCCTTGGGAGGACTATATAGAGTGTATGGAAGAGTATTTTCATGTTAAAAAAAGTTTTAGGGAAGGGAAATGGGATATTTTCTGGGTTTAGATAGGAAGGGAGGGGGATATCTTTATTATTTAGGTTTTGGACATTACATAATAAAATATCCAAAACTAAAAACCTTCCCATGGTTTTTTGAAATGGTTTCATCCAAATTGGAGTGGATTAAATTATTTTATATTTCCAAGGGCAGGACTTATTAAAATATTATCATTGGTGATGTGGAGGTGAGTCACACACTTAATGAAATGATTTTAAAACCTTAAAATATATCATAAGTTTTTGGGGATTCACAAAGGCATTATAAAATAAATCAAATAAACTCAAAATCACATTATTTTAAATTAAAAACATATATTTTATTGTGGATTCCATTTATATTACTTATTACATCACATTTTGTTCATTATGATGTCATGAATCACAAAGTATATTTATACGATATTTAATTATTACCTGAAAATTCGATTGTCTCAAGAAATTATGAAAAAATAACCATTGGATAATTTAGAAGTTCTGATTCAAAAAATAATATTCATTTTATCTAAATTTTTTTATAAATATTCTAATTCTCACTTTTAAAATAATAACTGTAATTTATTAAAAAATATGGGTTATTGATAATAAAAGTTTTCAAACCCTAATAAACAAATTACATTTTACTTCATAAAAAAATTTATACGATAATTTATATTTGATAAAATTTATTTAATAATAATATTTCATTAAAATATTATTTATTTCAAAAATCCATTACTCCATTAATTCATTTATTTAATTTATATATTAACCAAAAAGACACTGTGATTTATTTTATCAAAATAAAAATCATTTACAAAGTAAAAATAATATGATAAAAATAAATTCATTATTATATACAAAACAATTTACATACTCATATTTTTATGCTATTGATACATATCCCTTTAACACACCAACAAAATCCCTACGAGTAAGGTGGGTAATGGTGGGACTTCCATGGGGCAGTTCGGTGAACCTAGTTTGGGTCGTGATCTCGATAAGCTTGAACTTATCCTATAAAATATTTTACTCATGCTTAAGTTATTGGATTTTAGATTGGGATTGATCTAGGGGAAAGACCAGAAATTCTGTCTCCCTTGGAATCTCTGATAGATGGGATTCATAGGTTAGTATCCTACTAAATGATTCCATCAATTCCTTTGTATCATTTAATTTTATTTGTTAACATTCTATATTTATACTAATCATGTGATCCATGTTCAATGACTATATCATCAAAAATAATGATACTTAACAGTCATTTAAATCCAATTTGATATAATTAAAAAATATGTGCATGTGTTTTCTATCACCAAATTATATAATAATACATTTAATTAAATAAAAAGGTAATTTTTATTCATAATTGTTTGGGTTGTTACATGCTTCTTTCAGTGGTTTTATGTTTTTTTGTAGTGACTTGGGTGTGCTTGTATTTATATTTCCAATCATTATATCTGTGTTTCATTATGAATATTTTTCTTCAACGTGTCTTTTCTTTGGAGTATCATGTATTAGCTTAATTGGAAGGTGATCATAGAATTAAAACTTTTAATGTAAATATAACCTCAAATCACAACAATTATGGAATGTGTAAAATCATAATTTAAACTATAAAAGTTTCACACAATAACTTAATAGGATACTACTCACTTTCCAAGGGTAACCACCCTAACTATGATTAGTTTATAAAAATGTTAAATGGAAAGAGGTTACCCATGAGATCTATAGAGTATAATCAATTAAATTACCTATCAATAAAATCTAATTTGGGGATAAATTGATCCCCATTGAGGAAAATTAAACAGTTTACTTAAAATTATGAAAATATCCACCAATTCATAATAGTGAGATAAATATGTAAATTAGTTCACAGAACAAAAATAATTTTTTTCATGGTTGAATACCATTTTTAAAATCTAGATTTATCTTCTAGTGGGTTTTATTTTTGGTCAAACATATCTTATAAAAAGAATTTATGGATCAAATCACACCTTTAACAAAATATTCCAAACCAAAAACTCATCATATCTTAAAAATATTCATATTAATAGATGATTCCCTCAAGGAATCATATATTTATACTGACATATAAATATGAAATAATTATGAAGTATATGTAAATTTAAATCAGTTCCATACCCTTTATTAAAAAATGAATCCCTAGTTATTTTATCAAAAATTTTTGTTGAGGGTAAATTAGGATTAAATAAGGGGTTAAAAATAAAAAAATTAAAATGTTTATACTTTTAAAAAAATTTACAAAGATATATGTCGACAATGTGTTAATTGTGTTGAACATGTTATGAAATTTTTTTGAATTCACATGGCTTACAGAATTGGTCTTGTTTAGAACATGTCATGATTTTTAAACCTATATAACACAATTTATGGAATCTATAATGAAAATAGATAAATTTATACAGATCATGTAAAAACCACATCCCTTTTTATCATAATTTTTATCACCCTATACATCCATCACACCCTTTATAGACCCAATGAACTGTTATTTTCACTTGATCTACATAATAAATAAAGATATTATATCAAGGGTTGTAATCCTAACACCACCAAATACCATTTACTAGGGTGCATATAAATTTCTTAGGAATGTACACCACATTGATAATGGGGGATAAATAAGTAGAAAACTCTTAAAATTTTCTTTTCTAAAATTCACATTGTAACTAATTGTTAAGGTTTTAAACCTCTCAACTTTATGACTTAATATCACTAACATGAAATGATAAGGAAAATAATGCAAGGCACATATGTTTTTGAAAAGGTTCATTCCCAATACTGGTATATATTCCTTTCCATGTTGAATCATCTCAATCCATGGATATCAACTATATAATGAAAGTGAATACAAATGATCCTAATCACACAAACCTCCTTCAATCTCTCGATAGAAAATATCAATGGTTCCAACTAGTTACAAGTTTTTCTTATTTTTCAAAGAAAATTTAATATTGGGGCTTTGAAATATGATCCCTATAAAGACTATATGAAATTAATCCTATCATTTATTCTTTGTTTGTAATTCCTTAGTTTGTTTCCTCTTTATTTGAAATGGCTTTATCTAGAATCTGATGTTCTGGTCTTCTCAAACATTCCCCAAAACCATTTTTATGGTCTTCTCAAATTTCTTTATTTAAAGGGACTCTATCATTTATTTGTTCTCTATACCATAATATAAATATAACACAATGAACCGAATTCCCTTTATATCTTCATAATCGTTTTAAAATCAAGGAAGAAGCATTTAATCCAAATTATAATTTTCCAGTCAACTCATTCTTAGTTTTACTACCTTCAAAGACTATGAAAAAAAATCATATTTAATAAACTTTTTAATAACTTAATAAAATATTGGAATCAATGATATTCATTTACTCCTAAATGTTTTAGCTAAAATCGTGATTTATTTACTTCAGGAAAATTGATTCATTGAATATTTATCGAAGAACCATCATAATGTTTAAAAACTATAAACATATAGGAATATCTGTCTAGTTTTTCATTGTGAGAACTTCTCCATCCAATATTTCTTTATAAGAAATCCTCCATCTAGAAATTATCCATCTTATATTACATTTTCCAGATCATATTTTTTTGGTAAATTTTAGTCTAGATCTCATCCATCCATTAATATATATTCTATTAACTTAGAGAATTTTCTCATTTGATAATCTTTATAGTTTTTTTGTCATGGGATCTTCACATGTTTCCCTATCTACTGATATCTATATGATAGATTCAAAAAAGTTCATTTGTTTAACTCACAAGATATCCTCCATTTAGTTTTCTTATATCTAATAAACCCTCAAATTTCCATCTAGTAAAATCAAAACTATTATTCTATAAAATTTATATACTTTCTTCTTCTAGAAATTTTAAAAAATCATCTTGAACTATGAGAACTTTTAGTAAACATGATTTTATAAACATTAGTAATTAGAAAAAAATCATATTACTTAATTGAATTTACTAAAATGTAACGTGTAACTGATATATTCCAGTAAGAGTTATTTTAATTAAATCAAGAGTTTTAGTTTGAAAATATTTCTACACTTATTCTTGTTTTAACACCACTAAGATCAACTCAAATATTCTTCCATGGAACATTTTATGCATACATAAATGTATATATATTTTTCCCTTTATTCTTCCACTGCATTCAATTTATTTATATCATTAAATATTTATTTTGGTGAACTATTCTTCTGACTGAATCATATATTCTTCTGAATATCCATATGCAACACAATCCTTCTTCAAAAAAACTATCATTTTGAAACCACTCATCTTTCCATTTCTTCTTCCAAAAATCCATCTGTATATGTATATTTCTTCTCGATGATTTATAGAATCAAAATAGTATATGGTTTACTATAAGATATGGTGAATTTTAGTTTATAAAAAGAAAAAAATAAATTTTCACAGCATTCTTTATGAAAATTATTTTATGAGGTTTCATATCTATTTAATTTATAATCAGGGTAAGAAATAGTTTATAAAAATTAATGTATATATTTCTTATAACATGCACAGTGGAATAAACATCTTTTAAAAAATAATAACAATATTTATTAATTAATTAATAAAAGCTTTAAAATAACTCTATGATAAAGACTCTAGAGATTAACCTTTATTATTAAGTAAATCAATAACTTCGATATAAGGTATCAACAATATTCACCCTATCATTGGGTTATATATCCAAGCCACAAAATTCCTCAGTCACAAAGTTCAGTGTCCCTTAGCCTTGGGAACCCTCAATTATATGTTCAATATATCCTCTTTATTGCTTAGTAATGTAATCCCTCGATAAAAATTCATTGGGCACATAAATTGAAATAGAAATAGTTCTTAAGGAATATACAATAATCCCCATAATCCGATGTGTTATGAAAAATATGTCTATAGGTTACAATAAAGTGTTCACTCATAAAAATATATTTAAAACTCTTCAAATTAACTCTAGATAATTCAATTGAAAATGTTTAAAATTTTATACTTGAAAAAATATTCTTCTCCTTAATCATGTAGATTTATTTATAGATGTTATTGCGATGGCCATATTCCTCATTTATCAAGATCCATTTGAATGGTATTATATGATCTTATTCTAAACATTTAATGGTTTAACACAATATAATCATTTGATATTTTTCATGGTTTAAGAAATTAATGTGTTTATAGGTTCCATCTAGTAGAATGTAAATTCTTCTTTCGGTAGAACATATGAAATTATTCTACGGGTAGGCTCAATAAAAGTTCACTCAGAAAGCATGTTTTCCTCTGTCAGATAAAGTATGTTAAGTAGACTTGGAATAAATTTTTACAATGGAATTCATTACACTATGTCTAATAGTCCTTAAAAACCTCTATTTGGTGAACTTGTATCAATCCATTAGATGTACAAAGTACATGTGCATCTGGTAAAGAATTTTTGTTTGATGTCCTCTGTATAATTTTTTTAAGAAATTTCCATCTATTGGAATGGATATTATTCAACTAGAAAAAAATTCTACTTTCCTAAAAAAGTATAAAAAACATGGGAAGTATAAAATTTAGAAATTAATAATATTTTAAGGAATTGAATTTTTATTTTCAGAAATAAGGTTATAAAGTGTTGAAATGATACTATTGAATAACAAATCTCCCCCATTTTAAAAATTAAAAAGCACAACTTTTCAAGAGAGAAACCAAATTTTATATCATAAAAAACATACTCCCCATATCTTATATAATTTCAAGTAATTCTTAAAGTTTCCCTTTTTATACAAAAGTTAAAACATTCTTCCTTTTTCCCCATTTGTTCGAATTTTTAAACCCTTTCTCCCCAAAATTTTAAACCCTTTCTTCCCCTTTGTGATTTTTAAAAACATTTTTAGTAAGTAGAAAGTGTTACCTAAAATTTTAAGAAATATTATAGATGAAAAAGTAGTTATAGGGGTATGGAATTAAAAAATTAATAAAAAAATATACAATAATGAAATTATTCCTAATATATAATAAATACATTCATCTAATGCCAATGGGGTGTTGGTAATGTGGTGACCAACACCTTCTAGCATCATCTTCTTATAAGGGATCCCTTGTTTGACCCTCGATGGCCTCATTTGGGTGGATTTTTACAACAATTATGGAAAAGGTGGGATGGGCATCCAAAGAAGTCTGGTAGATGTGATATGGATGATGGAGGAGGCAAGGTGTATTTTTAGGGATAGCATACATCGGTGTCCCTTAGCAGTAATCAAAAGGAGTGGGAATCCAGCGACAGTGTGTAGTGATAAGGCATATGAGGGTGTTTCCGTCAGCGGCCCTCAACATCGATCAGATGAAGTGGGTATCTAGAGATAGTGTGTGATGAGAAGTTTGTTGATGACCATGGTGGTCGATTGATAGATTTTGGTTGGTAGTAGGAACGCACCGTGGTGGATGGAAGTTCAATATAAGATACAATTTAGATTAGTTGGTGTATTTGGAACCTTAGGTTATTGGGTTTATAAACCTATAGGTTTGAGTCTCTGATCTATGTTGTCTTGGGGTTTCTAATACTCCACTAGGTCTACGGGTCATGTAATGGGTTCCCACTACCTAAAAAATTGAGAGGATGTTTGGTTTAATAAAAAAAATAGTGTATTTCCCATCTAATTGTTTTAAAAAATCATCCAATGATATTAGAAAAAATCCATCCAAAAATATTGGAAAAAAATCATTCCAGAACATACATCCAATTTTCATGAGTTTGATTATTATAAATAATTTCTAGAGTTCATGTAAAAAATTTCCGTCTTTATTTGATTGTTTCATTATAATCTCCTTCATATTTTCGATATCATCCTAATTATTATTAAAATCCTCTTTTTTTGAGATCTATTAATTAAAGTATTCTACTTTTCTACTTCTTCTTCCAAAACATTAATATTTTACCTTGTTTGGTAAACTCATCATCTTCCTGCATTATAAGATATTTTTGATCATCAATCGCTCTTGATCTTTCAATGAATTATGTGCTGAAACTAATTAAAATCTTTGAAACTGACCTTGTTTCTATTTTTATTCCATCTGTTTTTCGATCAATAAACATTAAATCACTTATATTTTATTTTTACACTGGGTAATTTTTTATCTTTATTCAATAGACATTTTATTTTCCTTTTAATTCTTTAAATTCATCAATATTTTTAATCATTATTTCGAAAAATTTCTTTATGGAATATGAATTTTATAAATGATATTTTTCGTCCATTGATATACATGCACATGGATTGAATTTTCATAAATATGTGCATAAATTATTAAATCCTATTTATAACTTTATTTAAATATTTCATTTTCATTTCCATTCTCTTTATACTTTTACCTGGAATAGAATTAGTAGAATCACTCAAAATATATGCTATTGAAGGAGCTACTGGTCTTGATTGTTAAGGATCTTATCATTCAACAAAGTGAGTTTTCTAAATTTCCATAACATCTAAATTTTCATTGGATCTAAATTTTTTTGATGATTGTGCCTCATATTTTTGTTCATAATTTTCTGAAGATTCTTTTTTTGGGAGATCACTTAGAGAAACATATTTTACTGATTGAGTGGATTATAAAGTAAATGTTTCGGATGTCATTTCTTCAATATCTAAATGAATTTTAAACTCACAAAAATTTTCATATTTATTCTTAGATTTTATATTCCTTGGTATATGAATTTTTTATTTAGGATGGGAAGATTCATCATTTCCTTCCTTATATTTCTTAAACAATTTATCAACTTCAGCGTGGATATCTTTATACTGACATTTTTCAACAAAAACTTCTTTTCCTTTTCCCTTCTAAATAGATTCATGAATAGTTGTTACATATTCCTATTTAATTATATAAGGAACAGCATACGTAGGAGGATCATACTAAGAAGAAACTTATTTAGTTGAAACTTCAATTATGAATGATTTTTTTCAATTCCCTTTAGGAAATCTCTATCCATTTTTTCTTTTCTTTCTTTTTTCATCATGCCAATTTTTCTTCTATTCTTATATGGGAATCTCATTATCTTTATCCTTCATATATAAATATTATACCGCATCTAAAACAAATAATTTTATATCATCTTTCTTTTCTAAATACTTTTTATTAAACTCAAAAAATGACTCAGCATAATTTTTTCTTTTCTTCTTTCTCTGCATAGAAGGAGATTTATCATTAGATTTTCCCTTTTCAAAAACATTTTCCTTAATTTTTTTGACTTCACCTATGGATAAACCTTTGTATTATTTTTTAACATATATTTTCCAAGCTAGAACAAACACAAGCTTCATTTTATTTATAGTCTCTTCTCTAAAAAAATAATATTTTTCTATAAAAAGAAATTTCTAATTCATAATCATTTGTTCCTTTATAAAATTTACCAAAAAAATTATTGATAAATCTTAGGTATAGATAAATATTCAACTTTAGTGACACAACCATTACTAATTCAATAAATTTAAGAAAAAAATTACTAATTTGACCTCTATATTATTTCAAAGAAAATTCATCATATAGATATCATTTAATTTTAGGGTATCCCCATCTCCTTTAATCATTATTAGATTGTTTTGAATAGATAGGGACATAATCCTTTTTCTAGTAATAGATGAGATACTTTCCAAAATTTATCATATGAAGAAAAAAAGGATGTTTCACAATGATATTTCATAAAACAAACAAGGTTTCCAGGAAGCATATGACTGATAAGACTGACTTCTCCATCTAATGGAATGTCAACCAATTGAATAAATTTTTTATCATTAAGGATTTATGATTTTCAAATAAGAGTAAAAGAAACATTCTTGAGGCCTATGTTTCATTGAACTCAAAATACATATATAATTTGCTCGAAATTTCTCTAAAGTGAAAATCAAAATAATCTTTAGAAACACTCAATGATTCCCAACATTGGAAAAATATTTCAAACATCAGCATAAAATCATTTTTTATGCCACTTCCTTTCTAGAAAACATTCCGTTACTTTATATATGTTAGAAAATTTTCTTTAGGATTCAATGAATCTTGATCATATAAAAATGAAACCAATAGATGAACTAAAAGAAAAATTGATGGAAGAAATTTTAAAAGATGCGATCTATCCTTAGAAAAAATTAGTGAAGAGGAAGTGGTGACATAATGCTCTTTTATATAAATATAAAGGGAGACTCATTACAACTTCTTCAAATTCTATGGATTAGATTCAATCCCCCAAAAACATTAATGACTGATAACATTTATCAAAATATTAAAACATTATGAACTCTTGATGTTTTATAATGTTTGATATAAGTATATTAGAAAAAAATTTGTTCTGAAAAAAATTGAAAGTTTGTAAAATGATTTAGAATGATAAATTTTCATAAATAGAATAGAAAATATTATAATAATAGATAGAAAAATTTCCATAAAAATATTTAAAATTTACCTCTCAGAGAAATGTTTTATAAACATTCTTATGGAGGATTATTCAGTAATATAAACATCTAGGTTTCCTAAATTATAAGTAAAGAGTATCTATATTGATTTTTTGGATAAAGAAGAGTCTAATAAAACATAATAAGTTTCTAAAAAAATATTTTCCTAATTTTTTTAAAGAAAATTCTTTCTATAAATTTTTTAAGAAAAAAAATCAGAAAATCGGAAAAATGGTGTCCCAATTTTTCAATGAGTTTCATACAATATTGATACGGGTAAAAAATTATGTACATGATCATTATATGTTTGTTATTACAATATTTTTATTATTATAATCAAATATATCAAAATCAGTTGGTTTTGTTAAAATATTAGCAAGTTGTTTTTTTTATTTTTGTGAATTTTAAAATCATATATCATTTTTTTCACGATGCCGAAGAAAATGGTGTCTCATATGTATGTTCTCAGATAATACGTGTTGTGATAAATCATTAAATAAAGATACAGAACTTATGTTGTCACAGAAAATAGTATTTTTACAAAACCTCATGCAAAAATCAGTGAGTGTGTGTTTCATCCTCAACACTTGAGAACAAAAACATCCAATTATTAAATATTCTTCTTCAAAATTGGAAATTACTAATGAATATTGTTTTTTACAAGAAAATTAAAATAAATCCTCACATGAGAAATGATAAGTTCCTGATATAGTTTTTCAACCCATTTTCCATCAACCATAGTCGTCATCTGAAAAAAAATTTAAATTCAAAATCATTTTTAGGGCAATAAAATATTCCAATTTCCCTAGTTCCCTTAATGTAACAAAAAAAATAATTTAATAGAATTAATATGGGACTCTTTTAGATTAGCTTGAAATTTTTCACATGGACATACAAAAAACATTGGGTCTGGCCAAGTAGTTGTGAGATATAGTAAACTACCAATCATTCATCAAAAATAAATTTGATCAGCAGGCTTACCAAATTCATCAAGATATAAATATTTTGGGGTTCTGGTAAGAATACCAATATTCATATCATTTTCATATCCAAACATCTTAAGTAGATATTTTATATAGTTTTATAGAGATATAAAACTCTTTTTGGTTGTTGAGGAATTTCAAGACCAAGGAAATAAAGGTAAGCTCACCCATCATTCCCATTTCAAAATCAACATTCATAAGTTCCACAAAGGAATCAAAAATAAATTTTTTAGTGGAGGAAAATTTAATTTCATTGATATAAATATGACCAATGATGGTTTCCTTAAAAACCTTTTTAATAAAAATATTTTGAAATATAAACCTCCCTTAACAATTTTTTTTAAAAAAAAATATGGTAAGTATATCATACTAGGCTCTTTTGGATTTTTTGTTAATAGAGTTCCTTAGTATGTATACAACCATTATCCATAGATTTTATGCTTTAAAAAATAGTTCATTGTTCTACACAAACTTCATCCCATACATATTTTTTAATAAAATCACACTTCACATCCATTTTATAAATTGTAAAATTTAATAATATTTCATAGGATATAAGTATATTAATAGATTAAAGTATATATAATAGAGAAAAAATATCTTAATATCATATTTCTTCTTGTTGATTATATCATTATTTAACAATTATTTCCTTATTTATCACTATTATTTCATTTTCGTCATTTTTGTTATGAAAAAAACTTTTTACTCCAATTATAGGAAAATATTAAAGACTTTCTACCAAAGTCTAAACATTATTACTTTCAAATTAATTAAGTTCATCCATAATTTCTTTTATCCAAAATTCATCACCTAAAGCTTTATTAGGAGTCTTTGGTTTGAATTATGATAAGAATGAACAATGTTTATATTCTTTTATTAAGGAGATTCTTATTTTTATAGGTTGATCTACATCACCAATGATATTCTCTATAGGATGATTCCATAGATTTTTTTATTTATTGGGTATGTAAAATTTTATTCTTGAACAATAGGTTGACTTTCTTCTAGAGGTATAACATCAGAAAAATTTTCTTTAGTTGTTCTCTCATGTGAAGAATTTTTTGACATGGTGTGAAAATTAGTTTTATAATGATCATCTGAAGATGTGGTTTTGGTTAGTTTAAAAATCAAGAAGTTCATTTTCATCAAATATCACATGCACAATTTCTACAATAGTGCTTTTATTTTTATTAAATAGATGATAATCCTTACAATATATAGAATATCCAAGGAAAATACATTCATCATCTTTTGGAGAAAATTTATGTAAATTATCCTTACTATTCGGGATGAATACATTACATTCAGAATCTCTAAAGTATGAATGTTTTGGATTTATTCATGTATAAAAATCATATAGATATCTATTAATAAAAGGTCTAAGTAAAACTCAATATATATAATATAATTTAGTAATTACTTCTTCCACCAATATTTTTTTACTAACTGAGTATTCAATCAACAAGGTTATAGTAATTGATTGAATAAATATATTACTACATTCTTCTAAACCATTTTTCAGAGGGGTTCTTGGTGCTGAAAATTTATGTATAACACCTTTCTTTCTAAGTTTATTTTTTCAAAACAATAATTTTCAAATTCCCCACCATGATCACTATGAATAGTAACCAAATGTATCTTTTTATCATTTTTAAGTTGGTCTTAAAGGTTTTTAGAATAAAAGTCTGCTTCCAACTTTTTTATCTAAAAAATAAAACCATGTAAATAAAGTATGGTCATCAAATAAGACATATAGATAGTATTTTACTCTCATACTTCCAGTTTGTTTTTAAATGAATAAATCCATGTTCCTTAAATATAAATAATCATAGCTTGAATCTTTAATAATAGATTTAATGCTTGACTTATGTTACTTTCCAAATTGACAAGGATAAAAAACATTAGATGAATTAAACCTATGATCTATTAAATATCCAAATATTCCTTTATTAGAAAGTTTTTCTGACATTATTACATTAATATTTCATAACCTTTTATATCATAACTATGAATATTATTCCATTTAAATAAGGAATGTTAGATCTTGGATTCTAAGGTATTATATGTTTAAAGTGTATACGTTCTCATTCCTATAAGTATAAATAATATATTTACCTTCTAAACTTTTAATAGTATATCTACCAATCCAAATATTTACAATACACCCTTAATTACATATTAAATTATGCTAATGATTTTTTAATTAATTCCAAAAAAATTTAAGGTTTTCTTGGAAGTGCAATGTCACTAATATCGTATATTTCTCCTTGAGAATTATCTTTAAATTTAATTTTTTACATTTCATCTTGATAATATTAAGGAAGTATTTTTTTCATTCCAATCATATTTATAGAACATACTCTATCAATGTACCAAATATATTTGTTTTTGGTACTTTTATTTTCTCCCTATAATAAAAAAATTACTATTTTGGTACCCAGACCTACTTGGTTCTAGAATATTTAGAAAATAAATACTCATGAATCCAAATCTATCTAACTTTATTATGTGGTAAAACTACTAATTATTTGGAAATATAGGATTTTTGAAAACTAAGGTATTATATCTTGTTTAAGTAAATTTTTTTCTTTAAGTAGCCACCTCTCTAACATTTCATATAAATAGGTTCACTTTTTGTAAAAAAGCACTTGTTTTTAAAGTGAGGTCATACATTACTAAAATATTTTAGTATTTCTATGAGGTCTCATTTTTCTATATAGATTACAAAAATTTCCCTTCCCAAAGGTAAAATCGGATATAAGTTTCTTTAAAAAATATATCATATTTTAGTTTCACAACCAAATTAAGATCTTCCTTAATTGAGCTAGAATTAAATTTCATATATAATTATTTAGTAAGATCTGAAATTTTTGAGGCATGTTTATAAATTCTTGAATTTTATTTTGAAATCTAAACCTTATAATGTTCATATTTTTTTAAAACATTATTATTATTTTTCCAATAATTATATCATATATTGAAACTTCTTCAAATATTGTTAAATATCCTCAACATTAGATGTAATATATTATTATTCTTTATAAGAAATATATCATTCATCATCTGAATCAAGATAGTTTTCATTAAATGTTATTTTTGTTAAAGATTCATCAGATAAATTATCCATGAATCATTTTTTGTCCTTAAAAATATCCATGTAGAAACCAATAACATTCTGAGTGTCACTGATATTATCAAGAAAACATTTTTTAGAGTTTTCTTCACTACATACAGTATAAGTGTCTGTAGCTTGTAGACATTCCTTTCCTTTTTTCATATAGAAAATTCTTGAATTTCTATCCTTTTTATCCTTTTTCTTTAGTCTTGAACAATATGACCTTATGTGACTCAGTTTCTTATATTCATAGCATATCATCTCATATGTATCCTTCCTATCACATATCTATTTTGGATTCTTCTTGTACTTGTAATGAAAATATTTATTTCCAAAACTTTTTTTCATTATTCTTTCAATTTGGGAAAGTTAATTATAACTCTCTTTAGATAATCTAATTTCAGTATCAAGTTTAACTTTCTTATTCTTAGAATATTTAGAATATTTTTCAATAGATCTATCTTTCTTAGAAACATTTTATTTTGAAACAAAAGCTAAAAATTCTTTGCTTTCTACTTTCCTACATCTCTTTTAAATCTACCCTCATATTTCATGAGAGTTACAAATAAATAATCTAACGTAAATTTTTTAAGATTTTTTGTATTATAAAGGGTTCCCCTATTAGATTCCCACTAATTGGGAATGATATCAATAATATTTTCAAACAATTTCTAATCTATAAATTCTTTTGTATCCACAATGTTTTAGACTATTTACAATGGTCATGAAAAGTTTCTGTATTTTAGAAACATATTCTCTGTTTAAAAAATAAAATTCATGATAGTATTCTCGAAGAAAAGAACTTCCTTTTTACACAAATGTGGTAGCTATAAAGTGAGTAAATTCATGTTTCTTTCATATATTGTTCATATTTTCACAGTAATAAATTTTACGATAGGTTTCTCTGGTCATTGAGCACAATAGAGTTTTTCTGACATGATTGTTGAGTTGATATTCAAGTTTATCTTTTCTTGTGGAAGTACTAGCCTACATATCATAAATCTGATAGCTTTAAGTAAGAATAATATTTTTTATACTCTAGTATTGATAAAATATTTTTCATATGATCACTATAATATTCATAATCAGCATTATCAAATATTGGTGGTATACTTAGATTTATATTTTCATGTTTCCCAATCAAAAAACCTACCATATTAAAAACAACGATACTTTTTTAAAAAAAATTAGTGTTATAGTTCATAATAATTTGAAACAAACAGTATTACTAGATGCAGGATCTAAAGAGTACATGTTTTACTATAAGGGGTGAATTTTAGTTTTTAAAAATAAAACTTTCAATTTTTTCCAACCACTTTAATAATTTTATCGAATGAAGTTTTATACCAATTAACATTATAATTAGAGTAAGAATGTTTTTATAAAAATAAATATAAATATTTCTTATAAAATTAATAGTGGAATAACAATCTTTTAAAAATAATTAATAGAAATATTTATAAAGTAAGTGAGAAAAAATTAAAATTAAAATTATAATTAAGATTCTATGCTTCAAACATTATTGTTAAATAAGTCAATAACCTTGAATTTGGGTATCCATGATATTCATCCCATCATTGGGTATGACTTCCTAGCCATAGAAATACTCAATCACAAAAAATGTACATTGTCTCTATTTCCATTAGACTTGGAAACCCTAGATTAGACGATCATTATATCTTATGTCTTCCTTATTAATGAAAGCTCTCAATCAAACAATTTTAGATAAATAAATTTCAAAATAAAATGTTCTTTTGGTATTTACTATAATCCTCCCAATCAGATTCCCTACAAAAAAGACTCTCTAAGGGTTATAATGAAAATCTCACTTGGAATAAGATATTACAAACTCTTTAATGAAACATTAGATCACTCAATTACAAAATATTAAAATTTTATACCTGAAAAAAGATTCTTCTCCTGGATCATGTGACTCTATTTATACATGTTATTCCAATTCTCATATTTTTTATTTCTCATGATCAATTGTATTGAAATCAGCTAAAATTTTTATTCACATGGAATGGTTCATCACATCAGTTTTATTTGATAATTTTCATGGTTTACACCATTACAGTGTATGTTGGTTCTATCTGGTGGAATGGTAATTCTTTTCTCAGTGGAACTTATTAAGTTCTACATCTAGTATTCTTTATAAATGTTCATCCAAAAATCATGTATACATCTATCCGAAAAAGTATTTTTAATATACATGGTAATACATTTTTTGATGGACTTCATTATACTTAATTTTCTAGACTTTATAAACATCCATCTCGTGAACTTTTATTCATTTTCCTAATGTAAAATTGTGTATATGGATCTAGTAAAGAAGTTTCATACGATATCGTTCATTCGGAAAACTTTTTGAAATTTCTGGTCATTGGAAAGGATATTCTTCATCTAAAAATACATTTAACTTTTCTATAAGAAAATCTTTAAAAAATTTGAAGTATTAAAGTTATAATTGAATAAATTTCCAAGGAAGTGTTTTTTTAAAAAAAATTAAGGTTAGAAAGTGTTGAAATAATTATTTCAACTCAACAAGTTTTTCCAAAAAAAAATTATTAGCTTTACCTAAAATATAAAAACATTTATCAGAATAATGTTGATGAAAAGTATTACATGTTTTAAGAATTACACCAGAGGATTTTCAATCTCCCCATTTGGGTTTATTGGAAAAACTATCAGCAACACTTATCACAATTTTCTTCAAACCATTAAATTTCTCATAGAGAAGATTCCTGACACCACCCTACCTGATTAATTAAGGTTTTTAAAGAAAGTAATCCAATAATTATAAGAAATTTTGTGTCCATGATATTGATATAGTTCCCCTCAAACAACTTAAATTCTATAATTTCTATAACTTTTACACCCCCTTTCTATGATAATACGAATATTATATTCAGAAAAGGTAAAGTATAGAGTTGTAATTTTTCTCCCACATTGAATACATAATCCAAAATACCGTGTGGGATTCTCAAGAACATTCTTAAGTCATTAATGGGGGATTAACATGCAACTTCATTCACAATTACTCCAATATAACACTTTATATAGATTTGGTGAATATATCATCAATTTGACCTTTCATTAAAATACACTCAAGATTTACATCTCTTATAGCCATACTTTTATTATTGAAATGATATTTAATATCAATGTTCTTAGATATAGAATGTTGAAACATATTTTGGGATTAATCAATTACACTTTGATTATCAAAAATAGTCTTTAGTAGTTTCTCAACATTAAACATAAAATCTTCAAGTTGTGTATTCATCCACATCATTTGAGTACATGTATAGGCGACACCAACATATTCATATTTAGCTGTATTTAATGTTAAGGAACATTGTTTCTTACTATGTTTAAAAAAAATCTCTCAAATAAAAATGTTCCTCCAAATGATGATTTTTTCCATCAGAATCACTAGCCCATTAATCACCTATGAACCTAAGAAAGTTCAACTTATTAATTTTATTATTTTCAATGTTCCTTTGAAATACCTCAAAATTATATTGGAATATTTCATGTGATATTTTTTAGGATCAATTTTATAATAATATAATAAAGTTTTAGAATAACCAAAATATGGTTGAGATGTTGTAATATAAAGTAATATTTTGATAAACTTTCAAATGTCATTCTGATTCAAACTTTGGAATATTTCATTTTTAATCATATTAATATAAATAGAAATATGTGTTCATAATTACTTTGAATCTGTCATAAAAAACATCTTTAATAATTATTTGGAATAATTTTCTTGTGAAATAAAGATGTATCTAAATTTCTATTAAACTTGTAGTCACAAAAAGAAATTAAACTCCTCATGAATTAACATCTCAATGGTCATATTCATCTGTATAAAAAATTCTTCATAATATTTATCCATATCACCAGAATTAAATATATCATCATTGAAAATAATGATGATTAGGTTACATGTAATTTTCTCTTTCGCATATAAATTTCTCTCAAATATTAGTTTAGAAAAGTTGAAATTCTTCAAAAAATCATTATGTTTTAAATACCAGGAATAAGGGGTCTATTTCAATCAATTCAAATATTTCTTCATCTTAAACACCATGGATCCATAATTATCTAGTAAGAACCCATCAGGTTTCTCAATGTAAAATTCATTTTAAATTTATCTATTCATGAATTCTAACTTAACATCCATCTAATATACTTTTTAAAATCTATGATAAGAAACATCCAAAAACATTATGAGAATTTCAAGTCTTGCAATATGGGAAAAAGTGTTGTAATAGTGGGTTCTCTAAACCCAAATAATTAGTACTTTTTATTACCATATCATGGATATAGTGATTTATATATGATTTACTCTTTTCATTATAGTGTTGATATTTCTACATACACTATTTAAATGGTAATGTTAATATATTATTTATTATATAAAAAGGTTATAGTGGTTCTTAGGATAAAATGAGGACCTCAAGATACTTTGAAATTAATCTCAAATAAAATCTTACAGACTGGATATATCATTTTGAATAGACACTATTTATGTCTAACTATTAGGTTCTTAGGGATCACAAGGATTGAGACATCTTCTGATGAAGTTCTCACTTAGTGATATCTGGTAGGTGAGATCATGAGGGTGGACCTGCCAATAAAAACACCACATGTTTTAGGTGTCATTGGTTTCTCATATCTATAAACATGTGTATTAGTATCCTAAATTGAGATCATTATCAATGAATACCATTTGATAATGTACTTTTATGCAAGGAAAAAATCACGATAATGAATTCATGGTGAGGTAGCTAGTGTTGGGTGCATCATTGGTGTTATGACATTAGTTGAATGGTTAAGAAAGAATTTGTCACATCTGGGTTGTGGAAGTAATATCTCAGTCCTGGTTGATCAGGATAGTAGTACCTAAATAAATACTTAAAAATGTATTTGAAGGTATTCTCATCCAGTTATATCAACAAATAATAATGCAAGAAAGTATGATGACACAAGTTTCTGTCCTTCTTTATGATATATCTAAAGATAAATGGATAATATTACACAGTTCATGTTTGTAGGAATGGTTTTCATAGCTATGGATTTTTTTATCTATTTAGAAACTATAATGGGTTTCTAGAATCTACTCTTGGCCTATAAATATTATTCAATACTATCAAGATAAGGTCCAAGACGGTCACACACAATAGTGTATTCAAGAATATACCCTATTATAGTGAATATGAATATTGGACATAGTGGTCCCCACCAAGGGGTCTGAGAGCTGTCCATGTAAATGATAATCGATGAATACATAAATTAATTAATTTTTGACAATAAAATAATTGGCTTGAATTTATTTATTAAATGTATTCAAAAGGTATTAAGTTAATCCAAGAAAAAATAATATACAAATGAATATTATTTTAATGTTCAGGGTTTGTTTAATATTAGCTGGAATTAAAAGTTGAGTTAACAACTCAAGTTTACCACATAACATATTTAATATATATTACATGTATGTGATAAAATATAAATAATATTTTTAGTGTAGTTTGTTTTTCATAAATATTTATTTATTTCTTATTTAGTGGAAGGGGTCAGCGAACCCTATCCAGGTATTTTTTCCACCCACTATATAAGTAAGAGAGAGGATATATTCCATATATTATTCATCATAATGGAATGAGTGATTATCTATCGTCCCACTTCCTATATAGGTAAATAATCACTCTCAGCAATCGATCTAAGAATTTATTTGATGAATCAATGGGACAAGATCGATTGATTGTCATGACGTTGAAGGAATCATCGTAACTCCACACTAGCACCTGGAATATGAAGATAGACATATGTATGGATTCTTTGAGAATGTGTAGATTATCTAGAGGGGTTTGGATTCGTATATTTCGATCAATGATCATCGATGACTAACTGTAGTCAAATAATCTTCCAAATTGAACAAGGTGTTTGTTCAATTGTATTTTTTTTCTTTGATTAATTCACATGAGAACCTCCGATCTCTACCAGGGCTTATATTTCTAGGGAAAACAAACTTAAGTCACTCTGGTAATAAAAATTCTAACACCCCATCCCACCATATTTTACTTTACACCCTAGTACCATCAAATATTTTCTTCATAATCAATATCGTCTACCTTTGAATAACCTTTTCATATTATCCATGTTTTATTCCTCTAAATTTCTTCAGGTTTTTTGAGTTTCTTTCTGAACACCCATTTCGCTATTATAAAATTTTATCCATACAATCGAGGAACAAGATCCCACATGTTATTATTATAAAATTAATCTATCAATTAATTTATTTCATTTATACAATCTTTATAGAAACTATTTCTGAATCGGATTATGGTTCCAACTGTGAGATAAGTAACATTTTATTTTCAAAACTGAATTTCTATCTATCCTAAACTAGATATTCTTGAGTTTTTATGTCATTATTGGGTTAAATTTTTTTTATAATGTCAATAATTTTTCTGTTTTTCATATAGTATTACTTTATTCATCACCAGACTGATTAGAATTAATCTGTACAAGATTAGGAACATGGCTATATTCAGATTCATTAACTTCACCATAAGTTATCATTTTATCTTCTTTTAAAGCATACATATTATATTTAACAAATTTTGTTTAGTAAACTAAATTTAAATTATTTTTACATCAAAGAAATCAACTAAATTATGTAGTTTTTTATTACCTCTCCTGTAACTTATTCTTCCAGATAATTATTCCATGGAAACACCTTCCTCTATTTTTTATCACACTTTCCTAAATCCTAATTTATAATATTTATCAAGAAAAAACTCCCAAAAACCTAAGTATTTAATTCTAGGATTATTATTACACCACATCTAATAGGGGTTCATTTTTTTGGTTAAATAAAACATCTATTTTTCTTATGAAAGGTTGTACTTAGAGATTCTATGTAGAAGAACATTGAATGCTTATATTTAAAGATTACGTTTCATCCCATATCAACAAGACTTTTGTTATTTTTTTACTTTCTACTAATCTATTTTCTTGAGGAGTGTAGGGATAACTATATTGGTGTTTAATTCAGTACTTCTTTAGGTAGAACTTGAAAGGGAATCTTGTGTACTCCTTTCCATTGAATGTTTATAACTTTGAGATATAAATACCCAGATCCTTCTCAACTTACCTTCTAAATTTTTTTAACAACTCTACCACATATGAATTATATTTCATGAATATTACATTGGTCATATGAGTGATATCATAAATGAAATTAATAAAGTATAAGCCTCCCTTTATTAATAAATTTCTCATCAGTCCATATAGACTCGAAAGTATGACCTAGAGTGTTCTGGTAGAACAAATATTATATTTATTATAACTTCCACTAACTATCCTTCCGCTCTAGAAAGTTTGGAAAATAACATTATATTTCCTTTTCAGTTATGGTAAATCTCTTAAAAAATCATACTTTGATTTTTTTATAATTCTCTATAAAATATGGGAAATACTTCAATGCCACAACTTGCTTTCATCCTCAACACTAAAATAAAAACAATTACAATGATCTCTAATTTGTAATAAAGTACCTCTTGTTCTTTATCCCTTAGTAATAACTTTTCCATCACTAAAATGTTGGATGATACATTAATATTTTCTAAATATTACTTCCTTTAAATAATTATAGAGTTGAATAAAACTTATTAACTAGTGTTTAAGTATGTCAAAAAACATGGCTTCCTTTGAATTTAACTTATACACTTTAATTTCAGTCATACAAATTCCTCTCATTTTTAAGGAACTATCATTTATAAAGGTTACTAATACTCCCTCATGTTCTTCAATTTTTTAATGATTATTACATCACCTTACATATGTGAGGAATAACCTCTTTCAAGTATTCATAGTTGATTCTTTTTTTCCTTTAGAGAAATATCAACAATAAAAAAGTTTTTTCTTAAATATTTATTTTCCAATCTTCCTTTTATTTTCTGGTATAAGTAACATTCCCTAGAAGTTTTTTCATATAATTTGTAGAAAAGTGACCTAATTAGTCACACTATCCAAAAATTTCCTCTAAATAGTAAAATTAGGTTTTCCTTGAGAGATTTTTATCTTTTTTTGAATTTTATTTTGTTTCCTCCTTTAACTTTAGGAATTTTCTTTCTTTTCTTCCACTCTTTCTACCCATTAGTTCTTATCTACTTTTAGGGAGAGACATGTTGTGATAATAATTTTATGATTTGTGTGTGATATCCCACAACACCAATAATATATATTTAACCTCAATATTTTATAGACGTATGGGTTTTCTCTGGGATATGTTTATTGAGATTTAGGAATTTTACAACATATGTTGTCCCATAACGTGTGGAATCATTATTATGGAATTTATATTTAACTCTCATTAATGTGAGATATTTATCAAATAAATTTTTAACCAAATATTTCTAATTTTAGGTCCTTAAAAATATATGGTTGGTAAAATCAAATGAATTCTTAAATTTATTGGATGAATATTTCTCCTGATTTTTTGGAAAAGTTCTATCAACACTTTGAGATGCTTCAGCCTACACCTCTAAATAATTTTTGAAATTCCCATTCATCTTCTTCAAAGTATTTTCAACATTGAGACATATTTATTTAGTCATACATATATATATTACCTTACTATTATGTTTTTCATTATGGCCTTTCATAATTTTCCTTTATTTCACAACTTTTAGATTTAGGTCTTTAATTTGATCTTTGTGTGCATATTCATTTTTGAGTAGTAATTCAGTTCCTTAATTTTTCTTTCAACTTTCCATATTTAATACTCTATCTTTTTTCTTGTGTTTTGTGTTTTTATCAAGAAATTCCTCAATTTTTGATCTCATTAAATATTCAATATAGGTTTCTTTACCTTCATCATTTTCATTAATTGAATTATATTCCTTCTTTTTAATGTGATCCATGATGGTTTTTGACTTATTAATAACTTCATTTTTCAATAAACTATTGTTAGTACATTCATAGTATTCATGTTTACTCAACATACATATTTTTTTTCTGGGAAACCTTTTACTAATTCAAGTGAATTTTTTAACTTATTTAGAAGTTTTCACTCACATATTTATTTGGTATTTTCCTCCTGAATCATCATTATCATATTCATCATATTTCTTCTTATTTGGACATTTTAACAAAACATTTATAATTTATCCAAAACCAAAACATTTGGGTGGGATTTTGACTTTATACTTGTGTCTATATTTTCATTAATTCATAGAGGTAAGGGATATAATCCTATTATTCTCTTCATCATCGGTTTCCATATCTTCCAATTCACTCTAAACCATTACCGTATATTCCAGTTCTTTAATTTTCAGCTTCCTCATGGCTATACAAGCCATATCATACTTATAATTCTTTTTTAATATTGGAATTTTCCTTATTTTACACAAAACAAAAATGTTTTGTAGCTCATCAAGAGATAAATCATATTTTTCTTCTAAAGAAGAGAATTTAGGATTAAATATATTTGGAATTTTCATCATTCATTTTTAATAATAATTTAATGTTCTGATTCCTCTTTGAAAACTCTCATGTTTCTTAAAATTTAATTTACTCAGGTGAAGTAATCATTTATAGTATCTTCCTATTCCATCTTGATATCTTCAAAATCACTTCTACATATTTGAATCTTTTCTTCGTTTACTTTTATAATCCCTCCAAAGATTCTTTAAATTTTTCCCACATTTCAATCACTATTTTGAGACCCATCACCATTAAAAAAATATTATCATTCAAGGACCTTAGAATAGCTTAAAAATATCTTCCATCATATTTGAGATTCCATTTTTCAATAAATATCATAAGATTATATTTCTCTATGGGTGGAAATCCCATATTAGATGCATCAATCCCCTCCCGACAGAGAAACATAAGATAGGTTATCATTCTATTTTTCAATCCATGATAATTTCCCCCATTGAAGGTGGGAATAACACTACTGTTGACTGTATTGATATTATCCATGAAAAATAATATAGGTATCTTATAGAGATAACATTTATTTGATACCAATTTAATTTCATAGGAATATACGAACTACTAATAAGAGTCGGTTGAATCAGTGGTTAGAGTTTACAATTTCATTCTTTGAAATTAACCTCTTAAAATTGTTAATTTTTTTATCCTCTAAACATTATAACTAAACCTCAATCATATAAAATGATAAGGAAAATAATTAAAGGCACATAATTTTTTTCAATATTCAATCCCAATATGGGTACCTATATAGCGACCCTGCGTTTTCTTAGATTATTATTACAACATTTAAGGATAACAACATAAAATAATTAAAAAACTGGGATACAAAGCTTTATTGTCTTTGGAAAATTAGTATCGTAATAAATTTTACTAAATAAAATAATTTTTTTATTTAATTCCTTCTTCTCTAGCTTCTTATTGGCCCTTTAATTCTCCTTAGTAAAAGTAATCACCTGAGGATATACATCAAATAAAGGGGTGAGCTAAAAACCCAGTAAGAGGATAGATAAGAACATGAATCAAAATAACATGTAGTAAGAATAATAATAATCATCATAACATAATCATAGGATCATAATCATGATAGGAAGAATTTATAAAAGTCTTGTAATGTGGAAATTCATAAAAATGAAACAGCATGTCTTAGTGGTAAATTACCACACATAGTTTTGAACAAAGATAACATCATGTTCATGCATACTTAACTTTTTATCATGAGATACATCACATTACCTAATGAATTTGAGTTCTATATAATTTCAGGAACACCCTTCACATCATAACATTTACATTTTCTATATAATTCAGGGTTCACCCTTCACATCATAACATTTACATTATCATGCATTCCACATAGAAAATATATCAAATCTGGAAAGAAATAACCCATGGAAATGAACGAGTTTCATTTAATAAAGAATAAATTCAAAATAATTGGAGTTTATAAGATAAAAAGGGAATATTAGATTTGTTATCAATCTTAATTGATGAAGAAACAATCACATGAGAAGTTAAAGATGGATTTTTTTTGAAAGAAGAGTTCTTTTAAAAAAGTATTTGCATTTTTCATAAAAAAAAGATTGGTAAAATGTATATCCTTGAAAAGATAAGATAATGATTAATAAATGATATATAAGGAACAATAAAGGCATATCAATTCTGAAAATGTGGTAAAAGAGGGAATACCCAAAGAAAAAGAGTTGGGTTCGAGAATTCCCCTTAACTTATGTCTAAATACTTTCTTCACTTTAATATAAGGTATAATCATATTATTTCATTAATTAACAAATACAGAACCTTTTATACTTTATTTTTATTCATTATGGTTTTATTAAGTTCATTTATGATATTTTCAATGAGTTATAGAGTTTAATTTTATCATTCGAGAGTGTTCGTTTTCTTGATATTCATGATCAGTTTACTTGTATACATGAATTGAAGTTCATGTAAAATGCGGATAAATATAATGAATTGTTATAATATTTTAGTAATGATCTTATATATTTTTAAATGATCATATAAAGAATTTGGTTATATGGTATGAGGATGAATCATTTGATAAAAGTTAATGATGATCATTTTAAGTTAATTTTAGAGGGTTTTTGATCACAACGAACTCGTTTTGTTTTATCATTTAGTATTATGTATATATGTTATCTATAGAACATAAATTGGGTTTTAACATACTTTTTAAAATATTTTTCAACCATTATAATGGTTTTATTAACATCCTTGAAGGTGTTAAAATAAAATGAAAGTGTATTGCCCATGATATCGGTAAATTGACATATCATGAATAACGATTTAATTTTTATAACAAAATAGAGATAGAATGGTGTTTTATTATGAATATTCCATTATATGATATAGTTAAATTTTATAAAACACACTAGAGTTATCATTCCATTTGGATAAGAGAATTTGAGGAGAAGAGAAGAACGGAAATGAAATAGAAATGAAATTAAAAGAAAAAGAAGGTGGATTTTACCTCTTGGATTTATCCTCCTTGAGAGCCTCCTTAGGGAAAAGGTTTTAGACTTTTGATAAGATTAAGAGATCTTATATGTTTTGGAGGTGATAGGGAAGGGTATTGAGTAGAATTTTTACATGGCTCAAATATTTATAGGTGTGATGAAAAGAGGCGGTGAGGGGGGTATTTATAGTGGAGTAGAGGGGTGTTTTCTCATTATTTTATTCATTAGTTTAATATTTTGGATCAAGACTATGAATATTTTGAGAATTATAAAAAAATATATTAAATTAATGAAAGGAAATTCTATTTTATGGTACTTACATCACCCATGACTCAATTAATAGTTTATTTATCTTATAATGTATACATACAGTAAATTACTGTATTTTACTATTCCTCAAAAAATTCAAGTATTTAAAAAAAACTAAAAAACTCAACGTAAACATTTTTGGACATATATAATTAAAAAATTAATGTAATTTTATGAAAATAAGTTTCTAAATATGATTATTTAAATTTTTAATTAATATTATCATTTACTTGGAAAATATAGATTTTAAAATTATAACTGATTTTATAACACCTTCAAAAATTACTTAATGTCTCATAAAATTATCTTAAAACTATAATAAATCAAAATTATAATTTACGGATACATTTTATGAAAATAATCTTTTTAAATTATTAAAATAATCATATAATTTTAATTAAATATTCATGACTTACAAAAAATCCAACACTTAATTAATATTTTTAAAAACATTTATTTACATAGAATATGATATAATTGTACCATACGTTCATTTATAAGATTCCTAAATTTTATTTATACTTTCATGGGTGAGGTTACTATTCATTTGGCTAGTTTACTATTCATAAGGGTCATATTACTATTCCTAAGGTCAAGTTAATTTGTCGTCGGTATTGGTTCCTTAACTTCTAGAAATAATTCTTATTTCATTAATTCATCATTTATAAAAAAAATTATTATGGTATATAATTTATTTTATTTGATTTATACAATATGAAATTACTATAAGAAGGGGGAAATTCCATTGAAAAAATTTTAGGTCATTACATTCTTCCCCCCTTTTGAAATTTCTCCCTCGAAATTTAATTTAACAAAAACAGGTGAGGATACTTATCCTTCATCGCCTCTTCTAGTTCCCATGTTTCTTCATCATAATTATTGTTCCCCCACCACATTTGGACAAGGTTAGTTGTCTTGTTGTGTAGAACCTTATCACTCCAGTCTAGAATCATTTTTGTCTTCTCCTCATATGAGAGATCATCCTCCAGTTGTACCAACACTAATTTTAGTATATGTGAGTGATTTGGTATGTAAATCCTTAGGAGTATTATGTGGAATAGATCATGAACTTAGTCCACAAAAAGTGGAAGTGCAAGATGATAATCCACGGATCATATGCAATCAAGGATCCAAAAGGGGTCAATATACCTTGGGCCTATCTTCCCTTTATTTTGAAACCGGATAACTCTCATCCATGGTGATATATAGAGGAAGAATTTATCTCAAATGTCTAAGTCCAAGTCATTCGATGGTTGTTAGCATATCACTTTTGCTAAATCTGAATAGCTTTGATATGTGGCTGGATGGATTGACCATTTCTATCATATCTTGTATATGATAAGGTCCAAATATATTTCTTTCACCAACTTCATCCCAACAGGTTGGTGTTCAACATATCTTTCCATACATAGCTCCATATAGAGCCATCAGAATAATCGAGTAGAGGCTATTGTTGTATAAGAACTCAACCAATGGGATTTGCTGATCCCATCCACCATTGAATTCTAAAGAGTAGTCTATTAGAATGTATTAGAGAATATAAATAGTCAATTTAGATTGGCCATCATTTTAGGGGTGATTGGCCATGATGAAATTCAATTTAGTACTCAAGGAATGTTGAAGGCTCCTCTAGAATTTAGATGTAAACCTGGGGGCATGATTAGAGACAATCAAGAGTGTAACCCCATGAAGTCTCACCACTTCTTTAACATATATCTTTTCAAGTTCTTAAAGCGAGAGATATTCTGGAATAGTGATGAAGTGGGTAGTCTTGGTGAGTCGGTCCAACACAACCCACATCATATTATTTACTTTGGGTCTCTTCAGGGGACCCATGATAAAGTACATAGTGACATTATCCCATTTCCACATGGGTATATGCAATGGTTTAATAATCACTTTGGAATTATTTCACTCTTCTTTAACTTTTTGACATATCATGAAACATGAGATATACTCTGAAATATCATTCTTCATGTTTTACCACTAGAAGTGTTATCAGAGATCACGATACATCTTGGTACTTCTAGGATGAATAGAGAAATTTGAGCTATACACGTTATCAAATATATCATTTTTTATCCCAGGTGATGAATGCACATATAGCCTCATTCCAAACCGAATCACACCATTATCATATATATGTAACTCTTACAGATTCCCTTCCTTTACTATATTCACCTAATTTTGTAACTCCATATCATCCTTTTATGCTTTCTTAATATTCCCTTGGATAAATGGTTGGGAAATAATTTGGGAAAGGTAGGTTCTATTCCATGTAGTTATGATTTTAAAATCCTTCATTTTCATGTCCAAGAGGATATGGTCTTTCTTAATCTTTAACATGGATAGAGTACAAGGTTATTTTCTACTAAGAGTGTCAGCTACCTTTTTTCCTTTCTAGGATGATAGTGAATAGAGAAATCATAGTCCTTGATAAGCTCTAACCATCACCTTTGACTCATGTTGAGCTCCTTTTGTGTGACTATATAATTTAGGCTCTTATGATCAGTATATATTTTACAAATATCTCCATAGAGGTAGTGATGCCATATTTTCAAGGCAAAAATCATAGTTGCTAAGTCCAAATCATGCATCGGGTATTTATGCTCCTAGATATTCAACATTCCTGAGGAGTAAGCTATCACATTATCATTTTTCATGAGTACAAAACCAAAGAATTTCTTTAAAGAATCACTATATATCACAAAAGTTTCTCCATTTTTAGGTAATGTGAGTATATGTGTAGTGATAATCCTATTCTTTAGCTCCATGACGATTTCCTCACATTCCTGCATCCATACAAACTTTACCCCTTTACTTGTTAACTTAGTTAGCGGGCTTAGAAATCCTGAACAATTTCTCAAAAAACATCATTAGTACCTATATAATCAAATAAAAATGAGTATTTACTAGAAACTAGAGGCTCTGGGTCATTCCTAAATTGACTCTGTTTTTTAAGGGTCCATAGAAATTCCCTCACTTATGATCACATGTCCCAAGAATGTGACTTGCTGCATCCAAAAGTCACACTTTCTAAACTTAGCATACAACTTCTCCTTCCTCCCTTGATGTCTCCAACACAATCCTTATATGTTTTTCATGTTCTTCCATTCTATTTGAGTAGATGAGAATACCATCGATAAACACTACAATTTTTTTTCAAGGTAATGTTTAAAGACTATATCCATTAAATCATTGAAGACTGAAGGAAATAACCAGAAACACCCAATTCCCATACCTTGTAGAGAAGCTATTATTATAAATATCTTCCTTTTTCACATTTATCTGATGATATCTATAATGAAGATCCACTTTTCAGAAGTACTCAGATCCTCACAACTGATCGAACTGGTCATCATTCCTTGGAAGAGGATACTTGTTCTTTATGGTGATCCTATTGAGTTCTTGATAATCGATACACAACCACATTAATCCATCCTTATTCATGAAAAATAAAACTTTCACACCCCAAGTCGATGCACTAGGGTTTAGGATCCCTTTTTCCAAATTATATTTCAACTTCTACATTAAATAATCTTTTTCGATTGGAGACATCTTATAGGGACACATTGAGATAGGTGTATCTCCAGTTATGTGTTCTATTGAGAAATCTACCTCACAATACAAGGTGATGTTTGGGTAACTCTTTGGGAAAAAAATAATTGTATTCCTTCAGAATGGGAATTTACCCTAGGTTGACACCTTCCTTTGACTCAACAATTTGAATGAGGTATTATTCTTCACAGGGAATAAAAAATCACACCGATGAAGGATTTTCAAAAGGAGATTCATGATTTTCCTAGAATTTTTAAAGAAGCATGAGATAGTTCAAAATATGAAAAGATATTTTATTTTATTGACAATTTATATGTTCTTTATATAACAAGAGCCAATCCATTCCCATTATAGTGTCAAATTCCACCAAGGGAAGTATAATGAGATTCACTGGAATAATCTTCCTAGATATTCCAATAGGAGAAGATTCCAACACTTGAGTTTCATTGATTACTACACTTATTGTTTTTACATATATCTATACTTCAAGGTTTTAGGTCTTTTATTTAACAAGTTTACAAAACATTCAAGATATAAAAAAATTTGTAGAACCAGAATCGAATATGACTTTTTCCATTCTTGAGTGAATAAGAAGTGTACCTTATACAACTTCATTTTCCTGCTTCACTTTGGTAGTAGTGATTGCATAATACTCTAATTTTTCATTTGGATTTAGTGGATGTTGATGTTGACTACCATCAACGACTCCAGGTTTAGTGAACTCTCTTGTATAGTGCCCTTGCTCCCCAGAATTGTAGCATTGGACTATGGGTGGTGATCTCATTTCCTCCACCACATTTTCTTGCTTCTACATTTCATTACCACATTCATAATCTTGGTTTCCTTATCTCCCACACTTGAAGCATTTCCTCATCCATTTTAGGCATTTCCCATGATGTCACTTCCAACATTTTTGACATGTCGGTAGTTGAGTTTTCTTTCCACCTTTCTCATTCGATCCTACGTCTTGAAACTCCATCTTTTATTTCTTATCACCATATACATAGGTCCATTCTCAAAACTCCATCTCTACTTTGAGAGAACATAAAAAAATTATTTATAACTCACAAAGTCTCAAATTTCAAGATCCTTTCAAAGGTGTGGTTTTAAACCACCATATAATCTATCAATTTTTCTATTATTTTTTATAATAAAACCCAAATCATACCTTTCAATCCTTGTGAAAATTTCTTCATAGGACATGATAGATTCTCTTTAATTTTGATTCAGCTCTACGAATTCTCTCTCCATATTAGTATGAAGAGTTTGAGGGAAATAATTGTTAAGAAAGATTTTCTTAAAGTCTTTCCACTCCATCTCTTCAATTTTGATAGTCATATTGGTATTATTAATCAACACCAATCATTGGTCAGCCTATAAATCCAGACGATAAACGAAAAGAGTCCCCTTCTCCATATGAGAACATTTAAGTATAGAAAATATCTTCTCCATTGAGTTGAACTATTATTCCATGACTAGTGGATCATAAGATCAACTAAATTTCAATTTTCGTTGCCACATAAAACACTCGATATCCAGTTGTTACCTATTAGGCATAGGCGGACTTTACACATTATTTAGGTTATTTTTCATAACCAAAGACAGCTAGGTATACATCACCACAAATGTTTTAACTCCACCTCCCATGGGTTTGGGGATTTTGTTCGTGAAATCGGTTTATTGTCCCTCACATGGTTTGTTGGCCTAGTTTCTCTTAGTTCCCATCATTTTCTAAAATAGAAAATGTTAGAAAAAAACATAACTCAAAAATTTATGAATAAATTATTTATTCCTTTATGAAATTAAGTATAAAGTCATATCTTGTGGGATCCCTATGTTTATAATTTTCTAAAACAGAGCTTCTTGGGTGATTACTTATACTTAGTCTCATACCAAGGGTTTTTTATATAGTTTCTCTAGTCATAATTCCCAATTTTACTAAACCATGCTCTGATACGAACTATAAAATCTCTTCTTTTTCTTACATGATTATTACAACATTTAAAGATAACAACATAAAATCATTACTCAACTAGGATACAATGGTTTAGTGTATCAGGAAAATTAGGACCATACATAACATTTAAACAATAAAACATAAACATTTATTTAATTCCTTATTCTCTAACTTCTTATTTTCCTTTTAATTTTCCTTAGTATAAGTAATCACCTAAGGATATACATCAAATAAAGGGGTGATCTAAAATCAAAATAAGAGGATATGTAATAACATGAGTCAATATTACATGGGGTGATCATAATCCTCATTATAATAACATAATAATAGGATCATAATCATGAAAAGAATCATTTAGAAAATTCTTGGAATGTGGCAATGCATTAAAATGAAAAATTGTGACTTAGTGGTCAACTACCACACATAGTTGTGAAAACATATATCATCATGTTCAATAATATTTCACTTTTTCCCATGAGATACATAAAATTAACTAATTAATTAGAGCACTATATAATTCTAGGTACATTGATCCCATCATAACATTTAAATTATTCTATATAATTTTGAGAACATTTACATTTTCAAGAATGCCACATAGAACATATATCAACCTTGGACATACAATAAACCAAAGGAATGGGTTTAATTTAATAATGAATACATTCATAAACTTTTGAGTTCCCAAGATAAGAAGGGGAGAATATGATTGGCATTAATCTTGATTGGAGAAGAAACAATCACATGAGAACTGAAAGATATATTGTTTTGAAAGAAGAGTTCTTTTGGAAAAATAATTTCATTTTTCATAAAACCAGATTGGTAACATGTATAATTAAAAAAAGATAAGATAATGATGAAGAAATTATATATAAGGAAAAATAAAGGAATATCCATACAAAAAATGGGGTGATAGAGGGAAAACCCAAAGATAGAGAGTTGGGTTTGATAATTCGCATTAACTTATGTCAGAATGATTTCTTCACATTAATATTAAGTATAATAACATTATATTCATTAATTAATTAATTAATAATATTTTATAAATGAATTTTATTTATTTTTTGTTTATTACGTTCATTTCTGAGAATTTTTAGGAGTTATAGAGTTTAATTTTACCTTTTGGGAGTGTTTTTTTTTTGATTTTCATGATCTATTTACTTGTATACATGAATTGAAGTTTGTGTAAAATGTAGATAAATATCTAGAATTTTAATAATATGTTATAATTTATATTCTATAATTTTAAATGATCTTATAAATACTTTGGTTATATGGTACGATTATGATTCATTATATAAAAGTTAATGATGATCATTTTAAGTTAATTTTGGTAATTTTTCGATCACAATGAACTCGTTTTGTTTTATCATTTTTTATTATGTATATATGTTAGTTTCAAAAAATAAAGAGTTTTGTAAAATATATTTTAAAATATGTTTCAACCATTATAATGGTTTTATTAATAACATTGAATGTGTTAATGGAAAATGAAAGTGCATCACCCACGATGTCGGTAAATTGACACATCATGAGCAACAATTTCATTTTTATAATAAAAGAGAGAGAGAAAAGAGATTGATTATAGATATTACATTTAAATTATATAATTATATTATGTAACACAAAATAGAGTTATCATTCCATTTGGATAACATAATGTGAGGAGAACAGAAGAATTGAAATGAAATTGAAATGAAAATAAAATAAAAAGGAAGAGGATTTGACCTCATGGATTTATCCTCCTTTAGAACCTCCTTGAGGAAAAGGTTTTTTTATTTTTATGATACCAATAGCTCATGGATTTAGTGGATGGTATAGGTAAGATTATTTTTCATAATTTTTATAAGGCTCAAAGCATGAGAGTTGTGATGAAAAGAGGGGGTGAGAGGTAGTATTTATGGTGGAGGAGAGGGATGTTTTCTCATTATTTTATTCATTAGTTTAATATTTTTCCTCAAGACTATGAATAGTTTCGGAATTATCAATAAATAAATTAAAATAATTATGGGGATTTTTAGATTATGGTGCTTACATCATCCATGAATCAATGAATAGTGTATTTAGCTTAAAATGTAAATATACCATAAATTACTGTATTTTAGTATTCATAAAACTTTATGTATTTTAGAAAAATCCAAAAAAAATCACTATGACAATTTTTAATTGTGTAGAATTCAAAAATGAACTCCATTTTATGAAAATAATTTCCAAAATATAATAATTTAATTTGTAATAAAATTCATCATTTACATGGAAAATATATATTTTTTAATTATAATTGATTTTATAACACTTTAAAAATAATATTTAAGGTCTCATAAAATTATCTTGAAATCTTAAGACATAATAAATATTAATTTATGGATACATTTTTTGAAAATAAATTTTGTTTTAAATTATTAAATTAATCATAAAAATGTAATTAAATATTTTTGAATTACTTAAATTCCAACACTTAATTGATAATTTTTAAAACATTAATTTACCTAGACTATGATATAATAATACCATAAAATCATTTATAAGATTCATAAATTTTATGTATACTTTCATGGGCAAGGTTTCTATTCATTTGTCTGGTTTACTATTCATAAGGGCCATATTACTATTCCTAAGGTAAAGATACTATTTCATCAGTATTGGTTCCTTAACTTCTAGAAATAATTATTCTTTCATTAATTATTCATTTATAAAGTTTTTATTATGGTATATAAGTGATTTTATGTGAGTTATACTATATGAAATTACTATAAGAAGAAAGAATTATATTCATAAATGTTTGGTTCATTATAACCTAGTCATTTATTTTTCGACTCCCAACGATCTATGGATATCCACTGTATAAAGAAAGTGAATAAAAATGATCTAACTCCTATAAAGATCCTTTTATCATTTAAGAGAAAATATTATGGTTTCCCACTAGTTAGAATTTTTTATTCTTCTTTAGAGCCAATTCAATATTGGAAAATTTTAATCAGATCAATATAAACCCTCTCTGTAATTCCCCCATCTAAATATTCTTCATCCATAATTCATCCATTCATTTTCTCTTCATCTAGAACAACTTCATCTGGAACATGAAGTACCATTTTTACCAAACCTTCCTCAAAAATTTTAGTTCCAGTATTCTCAAAATTCTTTTCAAAGGTACCCTCCCAATGATATATTCTCAATGTCAAAAAAATTAATAAGGACTTCCTCAAATCATGCTGTCAATAATATTCATTACCTCCTGATATTTCATCTAGATTCGTGATTTTTCCTTAATTAGTATTGATTTATTGAATGCCCTACATAGAACCATCACAATGTTTAGAGATTAAAAACACATTGGTATCTCATCCTAATTCTTCTTTGTGAGAACTTCTCTATTAGATATTTCTTCACAAGAACTCCTCCATCTGATAATTTTCATTAAAATTCTTCTTTTTCCAGATATTATTTATCTCATACATATTCATTTAGAGATTCATTATTTGGATCCCATCCTTCTAGAAACCAATATCAGATAAACTTATAAATGTTTCTCACTTGGTAATGCTCACAACTTTATTTGTCTATATTTCTTTACATGTTTCAAAATCTAGTGATATCCATCTCATGTATTCATAAAATTTCATGTAGTTAATTCATAATATACCCTCCATCCAGTTTTATTCTATCATATAAACACTAAAACATTACTATAATAAAATAAAAATTCATTATCTGGAACATTTAGAAACATTCTTCATTTGGAACTTTTACAAACTCAACATGAACCATGAGAAATTTTAATAATCATAATGTTAGAAACTTTGAGGATTAGCGAAACATCACATGAATTGATTGAATTTACAAAAATATAATGTTCATAAGGAATATTCGTATAAAAGATCTTTTAATTAAATAAATAATTCTAGTTTGAACTTTGTTCTACACTTATTCAAAATCGTCCTCTAACAAAATCATCCCAAATATTATTTCATGAAACATTATATATAGAAATGAATGCACAAATTATGTTTCCACCTTTATTTTTCAACTATATTCACTTTATTTACACCATTCAGTATTTATTCTGGTGAACATTTCTTCTAATTTCGGTACATCTCCTTATGAATATTCATTTATAGAACTATAATTATTCAGGAATATGGCCCTTCCTAAAATTATCAGTTTTACATTTAGCCTTCCAAAAATCCACTCATAGGAGAATCTTTCATCCTGAATTTTTTTCCTTCTAAAAATTCATAAATTTACCTTAATTACAAAAACAAATCACAAAAATAATGTTGACAAAAAATACAACAAGTTTACAGAATCAAACCAAAGGATATTCAGCATCATAGTAACCCTTAAAGGGTATTTAAAATGAACAGAAAACATACACAAGAGTTAATAAAAACAATTAAAACATAAAATATTACTTATACTCTATCTACCACCATGTAATTTTTGAAAAGAGAAATATTTTCATTACCATCCTCAAAACCATTTTATATAAAAAATTAATGGTACATACCACTATGATATACACTAACAACTTAAAAATCATATATTCACTAAATCATTAAAATATATGAAATAGAACATGATGGTATAATTTAGATCATAATTTGAAGTTAATACACACATATATAGTTTAATAAAATTGAAGAAAATATAATGAATTTCTATAAAATCATTATCTCAATATAATTTTACACAAATGAACACTCAGCCCTAAGATTCCTTACAATTATCAGGATCCTAAAACTTGAAATCAAAATTTTAAATATTAAAAGAATTTTTGGTATCCTGTTAATATTTCAACTATAATTTTAGGATCGATTAGGTTAGGGAATGGAAAAAAGGATATGTATGACTAACTCTAGTCATTCCCAATCATTTCCTTCCCATTCAGTAGACTACTGAACCCATTTTTTTTTAATTATTTTGTATGATTTTCATGTGTAAGTGGAGAAAATTTCACTTAATGTATATTTTATTACATATACACAATTAATTTATATTTATTTGGATAATATTTGAGCTCCCATGAAATATTACATTATTTTTAAGTCTTTCAAGGAAAACATAGAATTTTGGAGGTTTTGTTTTGAAAAATGTGATATGTTTTCCAAAATCTATTTGATCAACTTTTAATATATTGAATATATATGTATGGTGTTAATGATATATTCTCTTGATATATACTTAAATAAAAAATATTTCATGTTTTAGAAGTACACTTAAGAAATAATTCTTATTTTCCATATTTTACTATGGATTGGTTTAACATGTTTTTTTTGCAATATTGAAGGGTGAAAAGCCACTAGATAAATATTTAATAATAAAAACTTATATTTTAATCCTTGGATGGTACCTAGGGTTACATGTAGAATTATTGTAAGGAGGAACTCCTTTTCCATTAAATAATGTTCTAGAATAAGCAATCATCTTTGAATCATTATGGGTTTTGGGTCTCCTTTTTCTATTTACTATTATTTTATTTTTTATCTATATCTATATTATATGATGAATACATTTCATTTTTATGTGTTTTATATGATTCATATGATGTTTTTTTTAAAATAGATATTATTTTAATTATGTTTCATTTCATAGATTTTGTATTAGATTGTGTAGTGAAGGAAATTAGTAAGATGACTATCACGGAATTTTTGAGAAATAGGATTAAGATAATGGTAAATCAACACATCAAGAATAATAAATAGAATAACCAAAAAATTTATTATCCTTTTAATTATTATTATTCATTCATAAAATCATAGTCAAATATAACAATGGACTAAGTTTTGAACATGGATAGAGTGATTGTGTGAGTAATGGTCTAAGGAATCACTTCTATCTATGAATCCCATAAAAACCAAAGCATGAATTAAACCCATGTGTATGATTATGACACTAAAAAATATTAAATTGAGACCCATTTTAGTATTTCATTAAAATTAGATCCTTCCAACCATAGAACTAATATTTAATATATTTTGTTATTTTTCATATCATTTTTTGAATATCTTAAATAATTGATCAAATCCACAGTACTTGGGAATACACTTTGTCTCTTTTGGATTCAACCCTAATACCATTAAATACATAGTTAGTCACTTTAGAGTAAATAATATTTTTTAATTTGATGTTAATTGTGCTAGGAATGAAAAATTTTGACACAATTTCCTAATACCAATGGTGCAATGTTTGGACACACAAAGAACAATTAATTTATTAATAGTTTATTTGTTATATCTATATTGATTTTTATTAATTTGAAAAAATTGTATCTTGTATTAATTAACCTTTTATGATCCATTTTTTGGAATGAATTTATGGGTTATGAGGTTTATTAATGGAGAACACTCCATTTTTTTGTCCAATTTCAAGATCTGTAATTTTTTAATCACTAATTGTGGTAAGAGTCTTCCCCCTATCATCACCCCTTATTTCACATGATTATTTTATTTATTTTTTGAGATCAATATAAATTTTCAAATTAGGGATATGATGAATATAAGAATTAATTTTATAATGAAATAAATACATCTCTGCCACCACCAAAACTATATCCTTCACCTAATACGAGTGAGAATTTTGAATTTTTTATCAAGGATTTAAAATTTCACAAAACATTAATTATAATATTATAATCAGTTGAAAATATTAGATAATTAAATGATAAAGCTATCAAGGATAATATATAATCTAGATAACCTGAATTTAGAGGGTGAGAAAGGTATTGATGTGAGGTTGGGTAAGTAATATACTTGTGTGCACACACTATATGAGGAGAATATAGTTTATAAATTTTTACCACCACCATTAATTAAATTATTGAAAAACATTCATTTTCAACATGGAAGATGAAATTGAATCTTATATTATTGATGATGTTCCAAAGTATCACATAAAAACGGAGAAAGGATGGGTGTTGAATTAGTTTTTTCCTATTTACAAATTTCAACTTTAGGATACTAAATAACTATAACTTGTTAGAGTTTTTTACTTATCAAATTTTAGTAAACTCAATTTCATGAAGAAATATAGAATTAAACAAGGAACACACAATTTATAAGGTTTGGTCTCATTTTGATAAGCTACATCTTTTCCATAAGCACTCCCATGGGTCTATGTAAATTAAATATTTTGAAGAAGTGAATGAAAATTGTGTCAAATCCCATCAGAAACCTTCCGTATCCTAATATAATTATTATACTGACTCCCATTAAATTAAAAAATTTTCTGACAAAAATTGAGCCCGAAAATAAAATGAAACAAAGAAACATTCTTCTATACTAAGGTATATTTGAGAATTTAATTTTGATTAGACTTTTTTCTAATATGATATTGTCTGATGGTCTACATCTGATAGCCTTAGACCAATGGACCTATTATCAATGTGTGAAATTTCATAATTTCTATTTTTCCCATATAACCAAATTTTTCTTCTCGAAAAACAACTCAAAATATCATACTGATACTGTCAATCCAACTCTTTCTATCTAGTGATCTAATATTTCCTTAGTATGATATTCTTATTGGAGCCCCTATCTAGAATCTATTCTTTAAGATAAAACAACTTTAGTTGGAAAACTGATATCTAGAACCAAATAATCAGTGCTTAAATTTTTTTCTTACTCTAAATAGTAACATAGTATAATGTAATGTGTACTTCTCTTAATAGGCGCTCCAGTTTAAAAAAGGAAAGGAAACAAATGTCATTTTCCTGGTCACTCAAATTAAAAATTTATAAATTTCAAATTCATCAGAGATTAATTTTTACTGATTAAAAAATCCTCCTCTTTTTGATTTCTTCTCAAAACTTCCTTATTATACTCAAATTTCCTATATTTTACCTAGACAGAAAACCATTTCAAAGAAAAAAACTTCAGTATGGAATTGGTGACCTCAAAAACTCTTCATCTGTGTGATCCTCTTAACCCACTTGAAATAAACTCAACCATAATCTCACACACTATACATTATTTGTTTGTAAATTAATAGCCTTTAACATATTAGTTTGAAAATATGTTCATCATTCCAGTTATCTTGACCCAATTTAAATATAAAAAATTTATGATCTTGACATATTTAAAAAAAACAAGTTGAACCATTGAGAAAAAATATACGACTGCTCACTCCAATGCTCCGAGAAAAGTATATTTTTTTGTATAAATTGTTTAAACGTCTAAAGACTTAAGAAACCTATAACAACTATCAGATAGAAATTTCTAAAAGTATTACGTTTTATTCAAATTTCTCCTTCATTAAATATTCTCTTAAATATAATCACACTATTTCTAATGAACATCTACATCCAATTAATTATCAATGTTAAAAACTCATATGATGGATTAGTGTCAGTAGATCATCCAATGGATCAGTGTCTTCATCATTTATGATTGATCGATATCTACATCTCTTATAATGGGTCAGTATATAATTCTAATTTGTTGGATTGGAATCTACAAATAATTTTATAGGAAACTAAAATATTTTTACCTTTCAACAACTTGTTCATCTAATGAACTTCTATGGTGAAGCAATCATAAAAAATTTTCATATTTTTGGTCAGTAACACAAATTATCTCTTCCTTTGTCTTTACCTAGATATTGAAATATTAAATCATGAGACTCTTTATATTTATTTGATATTTGAAATAGATCTGCAACATAGAAATCAAAAACTACAATTCCATACTTTCAAATAAATGAAATTTCTGATGATTCAGGTATGATCTGGCACGTTGGATGGTATGCATCAGATGAGCCGCGACCGATCTGAATATTTTCATTTATTTAACATTCATCAAATTCATACTTCAATTATTCTAAGAAATTATATGTTTTTTAATCATTGTTTGATGATATTTTTAAAAAACACTTCAATTTTGGAAACCCTAGAAATTTTTGTTTTGCTTTCCTTCTTCTAATATTAGTTTTTAGCATGACTTATTTATGATGTTAAGGAAGTTGAAGGAATAATAAAGAATCCTATTAATTATTAATTAAAGTTATATGAATTCCCATATTTAAAATTCTTAGAAATATTCTAACTTTTTTCATCTAAAAAACTTCTGACATTCCATCAAAATATAAAATAGATGGATTATGTCTGATAGATCATCTGATCGAGTGTCTGATTTTAAAATTTTTAAAACACTTTCCTTATCCAGATTTTTGGAAACATCTCCCCAAACAGGTTATGAACATCTAGAAACACAACCTTCACCTGATTTACAAACCATTATTAACAAAAATTTAGATTTCAACAAAAATAAAATATTTAAAAAAACATCAAAATGTATCTTCAATACCACCCTTTGAATTTGTTAAAAACTCTTATTAAAAACTTTTTCAACTCATTATTTTTCAACAATTAGAAATTTTATATCTCACCTTCTATAAAAAATAAAATTCTGTAACTTTTACCAAAACATTTAATTTCTCAAAAGAGAGTTTCCTAAAAATACACTACTAGATAAATTTTTTTTGATAGAATTCCATCCCTCAGTGAATAGAAAATATGTGTCCATGTTAAGATAAACTCCCCATTACATTTATTTTTTCTTATCACTTCTATTTCACTCGCCAATTCTTTGATAACTACAAGTTAGTATTCTTTTAATTAAGAAAAGTAATTCTTTTCACATTATAGGAAAAATATGTAAATATTCTAATACTCTGTCAATGTAATCCCAAGCATAGTGGGGTTTGTCCTTAAGATGTTTTGAATGTATTTATTGGTGGTTGAAAATGAATTTGCTGCTTCAATTATTCAAATATATCCCATGCCATATATTTTTTGAAAACATCAACAATGTGATGTTTTTTTGAAATATATTCCTGTAATACAACACCACTAGAAACTTTTTCTTTTATTCTGTGAAACATAATAACAATGTGTTTAGATATTGAGTGTTGGACATGATTTTTAGAAAGATCAATTTCACTATGATTATTTGAAAATATATTCAATGTTTTTAAAATTTCAACATTAAAATAGTAAAAATGAACTTTCACGTATAGCATTTGAGTAAAATAATGAGTAGTTGCATCATATTTTCATTCAGATGTGCTCAATGCTACTAAACTATTTTTCTTACTATAAAAACTCACAAAATATTTTCCTAATAAAAATGTTCATCCAGATTTTTATGTTTTTTCATTACAATCTCCAACATAATCAAAATTATTATAACCTTGAAAGTTTGTTTCACAGCTTCTTTTGTATAATATCCCATCACATTTTTTCCATTAACATATCTCAGGATTCTATTTGCTACCAACTTATGCTATTCTCTCATATAACTCTTCTATTTGGAACATAATGTTACAGAATAAAAAATATCTGGTCTTGAAGCTATCATATAATGAAAATTTCATATTAATTTTTTAAATTCTTTCTAATTAACACGTTTTCCAGCTTCATATTTACTAATCATCATCCCAACTAAATTTGGAGTAGAAACTCTTTTGTATTCTCTTATATCATCGTTTTGAAACATTTACATGGCGTACTTTTCTTGAGATAAGAAAATGTATTTTTCCTTTTATTGAACTTGTAAACTAAGGATGAATGTTAATTCTCCCAACATTAACATCTGAAATTTGTTTTTTGTTCCCTCAAAAAATTCATTACATTTTTTTCTTCATCTCTAGAAAAAATTATACCATCCACATAAAAAATTAAAATCAGGGTGATGGAGTTAACTTCTTTTACATATAAGTTACTTTCATCATTTCCTTTAGAAAAACTGAAAATTGTCATACAATTTTCATATTTTGAATGCCAATAATGTGGGGCATCATTCAACCCATAAAATAATGTATTTAATTTACAAACATTGCTTCCATAATTATAAAGTCTAAAACCAAAATGTTTCTCAATGTAAACTTCTTATTCAATCTCACCATTTGGGAATGATGACTTGATATCCATTTGATAAGAATTTTAATATAAAAATGAATCCAATCTAGAAATAATTCTTACAGTTTCTAATCTTGTAATAGGTGAAAAGTTTTTTAAAAATCAATAACTTCCACCTATGCATAGGCTTTCCAATCTAGTCTTGTTTTGTTTTTTTGAAAATTCTCTTTATTCATTCAAATTTTTTCTGTACAACTATTTTGTTCCAATAGTATTTTTATTTAATGGACTTGGAAAAAGTTCCCATGTGTTGTTTTTCTCAATCTAATAAAACTCTTCATTCATCGAATCAAATGATTATTTGTATTCAACTACTTGTAAAACTGATTCTAGATCAATTTATGAAATCCATGATGTCTAGTTTTCTAATCTCAACCTTCTTCTTGTCTGAGCTGGATATTTCAAATTCCAATGAATATTGTGAGTTTTAAAATGTTTCTGTAAGTTTTTAAATTTTAAAGTTTCTCTTATAGATTCACTTTCTTAATCATAATATTATTCTAAATCTTGATAAGTTTATTTTGAATCACATTCACTTTAATTAAAAATCTTTGGTTTTACTTCCTCAGCATTTTCAACATATTTTGTAAAATAATTTAGATTTTTAATAACTTTCACATCATATGAATCCACCAACTTTTGTAAATGTTTTTTTCAATATTTGTATCTTTTTTTTGCTTAAATATCACATGAAAATTCCTTCTTCAAATTTCTCATAAAATTTTAGAACATCTGAATTTTTTATTTTTCGTAATCAAGGACTTCCAAAAACGTTGAATTTTTTAATTGAAGTTTTTTTATAACACATGTTATAGGAAGAATTATTTTATTCTGGTCTTATTAAACATCGGTTTTGAAAATGTACAACAATACAAATAGAATATTTCCAAAATAACACAGAATGTTTATATTATGCTAACACACTTCTTCTAATTTCCACTAATCTTTTGTTTCATCAATTCTGAAACTCCATTTTATTGATGGTTGTATAGATAATGGTATTTATTTTTAATTCTATGTTTCTTAAAATATGATTCAAAGGTATTGCATGTGTATTCCTTTGTATTATTAGTTTTCAAATTTTGTTTGTAAAAATCCATTTCTCTCTCAATATATCTTCTGAAAACTCTGAATATTTCTAATGGATCTGACTTGTGATTCATAAAAAAAGCATTGTTCATTATAGTGAAATATAAATAAAAGTGATAAATTAAACAATCTCCATTGTTTTATTGATATCTCATCATCCCACATAAATTGGATGAATATGGTCAAGAGGTCTGGAAGACTGAATCTTGATGGGCTCCTCATGTATTAATCATGTTTTAATGATCCCAAATCCTATCCAGTCTCTAAATCTTATTAATTCCATGTAATCTATCTCACATCATATGTAAAGATGATTATTATCCTTATTCTTTAAGTAAAGTTTCCCAAGATCTTAATTACTATAAATTATGATTGATTGTTGTACAATATATTAAATTTACTTTATAATGATTTCTTTGATAAATTATTAAGTATAATCCATTTTATGAATATCACTGCTTAAGTATGAATGAAGATATTTGTCTATGTATGAGACACCATGAGTATACCATCAGTTATGTTTTTTTTGGAAATGAATCATACACCGTGAACTAGACACCGTGACCAGACACGGCGACCATCCAGACACCGTGACCATCCCGACACTCTGACCATACAGACACTGTGACCAATCCAGAAACCATTTCAGGGAGACACTGGTTCATAGAGATTCCGTTTATCGACAAACTGTGACACCATTTCTTAATCTGTTTTTTCATTTTTCAATTTAATCTCTAATGGTCATATTTTAATTTTTTAAATGCAATGACATAATTAATGTTTCTTTATAGACATGTCACCTGACAGTACGAGGTACGAGGTGCTGAATACATGAAACCTGTCGGCTCCAACACATGAACTCCAAGATAAAAGAGTAGTGCGGCCTAGAAACAGATTGACATGAAAGTGGAATAATGTGAAGCAATTTTGTGAGCACAAAAAAGAAGAAAACACTTATATAATTTTTGAAGAGATAATTTTCCCATGTAACTCCACACTGCTGAAGAATGCACTATGCATACCTAAAATCCCATAGTCGAGGAAATCTTCACACTATCAAACACCACAAATAACACATGCCAGATCTAGCTAACTTACGACACTTTATTTCTCAGACAAGGACTTGATTCCAATATCTCCTTCATCCTAGAAGTCCAGAGCTACAAAGGCTGACACTCAGAGAACTTCTAACATTATCTCAATATTTCGGCTCAGTTTTGTTTCGTTTTATTAGATTTAGAGCAGTGTTTGTATCTATATAACAACACACTCTGTATCCTACATTAAACTGAAGGATACCAGATATACTTTCTCAATCATCTTTTTACACTTCTATATGCCCGCAGATAAGTGTGGAAGAGGTCCATGTGTGGCCTGGTAGTTTGTACCCATGAAGAACTCTAGAAGAGGTCGAATGACCTGGACAGCGTTGTGTACTGTTGTTAACCCTAATCCAGGGTGTGGATCATTTTTATTTATAAAAACTTCTTGGTGGTATGTTATCACCAAGTGGAGTGGATTAGGTCTCAGCTTGAGACTAAACCACATGTTTTATATCTGCTGCACTGATTAATTTATTTGTCCATGTTTTACTGTTTAATTCAGAATTCACCAAATTTACTTTGACAGTTAATCTTGGAAAGAAGTTATAATTTATTTCTTTATTATAATAGATTCAAAAGTAATATTAATAACTACTATTAACATTTCTGAGAATTAATCAATCTTATAATAAGTTATTTAAACAGTCAAACTTTCATAACCGTATTACTTTTATTAATTGGGTTGTATTTAAATTTATTGGTGAAACCTTATAGGAATATTTTTTAAATAGATATTTTTATAGACACTCAATTCACACCCACCCTCTTGAGGGCTCTACTCCGACAAACATTTGGTATTAGAGTATTTTTTTATTAAGACTCTGTTTTTAACCTTATTCAACTGTGATTTTAGTTGTACTTTAAAGATATGTAAATTTTTGTTAATTATAAATTTATAGCTCTTTCAAAGTAGTTCCTTATTATGGATAATATATTGGAAGGTACTGCAACCAACAGACCACCATTCTTTAATGGAACCAATTATGCTCAGTGGAAAATAAAAATGAAAATGCATTTATAATGTCTGGGTTTTGAAATTTGATCTTCCATTATAGATGAATATAAGATTCATGCTACTCATAGAATCACTTTGGATGAACTTACCAAAACTTCCTATAATAACAGTTACAAAGGTATGAATTATTTATACTGCTCCTGAGGAGATGAATAATTTAATAGAATTTCTGATTGTAAAACTGCCCATGAAATTTGGGATACCTTGTCTATTTCACATGAAGGAACTTCTAGTAGGAATGAAATGAGACTTAATACTTATTCTATTAAATATGATAAATTTAAAATGAAACCTCATGATCCTATTTCTGACATGTATCTGAGATTTAATGAAATTGTTAACACTATGATTTCTCTTGGAAGATAAGTCACTACCAAGGAATAGAACATAGTAATCCTCAGATGTCTACCAGAATGATGGAGAGGAACCTTTATCTCTGTTATAGAATAATGTGATATCATCAAGCTACAGGTAAAATAATTCATTGGGAAAATGATGATGTATGAAGAGGAACTAAAATTCAACAAGGAAGAGTAGGATGAACCCAAACACAAAACAGTTACAATCAAAACCACTACCTCTAAACACAAAGGAAAAGGGAAATTGGAAGCTTTTGTAGAGAGTTGCAGTAGTGAATAGTCATTACCTGACATTGATGAGGAGATGGATCAATTGGCTAGAGGATTCAAGAGATTTTACAAGAAGAATAACTTTTTTCGAAAGACTAACTTTAAGGGAAAATATGATCAAAAATGAAGTTTGAAGAAGGATTGGAAAATAAGTGAAAAGGCTGATGATATTGTGTGTTATGAATTTAAGCACAATGGAAATATCAAGGTAGACTGTTTAAAGCTCAAGTAAAAAAAGAAATATGAGGACAAGGATAAAAAATACAAAAAGGAAATGAATGAAACCTGAAGTGCTTCTGAGGAAAGTTCAAGTGACTCAGAATCTTCACATAATGAACATGCGAACAAAGCCAATATGTGTTTTATGACAAACAAATCTGCAGTAACACTGCAATCTTCTGTACATAATTCATACTATTATGGAGATGAGAGTGACTCTGAAAATATTTCTAATGAAGAAAAGTTTGAATAATGTAATATTCTTGAAGAAACATGTAATGAACTAAAAGATAAATATAAATCTTTGAAGAAACAACATTCTCTTACTGTGAATGTTAAATATGAACTAACAACTGAAAAAGGAAAAAATGATCAACTTATCAAAGAGAACAATGAATTAAAAATTTCTAATGAGCATTTGAAAATGGATCTTGACATGTTTAATAATGGTAGAGATACCTTGGTACAAATTCTAGGTAAACATATTTCCTATAAGTATAATACTGGAATTGGATATCAACCTAGAGAATAAATTTTGGAAGAACAAACTATGTTTCTAAATCTAGGACATACATCTTTACTCCAAGTTCTGGAAAAAAATCAACAAGTTCACGTTATGATACACTTTCTACTATTTCATGTTTTCCTGGACCAAATAGAGTTTATTTTTCAAATACATTACATAATGTTTGTAGAAAACCTATAAAGAATATATGGGTTCCTAAATCAATAGTCACTAATATTTCTGGACCCAAACAAGTATGGGTACCAAAATCTATTTTTACTTGATCATGTTGTAGGTAAATTTCTTAAGGAGTTCCTATAAGAATTTATGGTACTTGGACAGTGGGTGTTCAATTCACCTGACATGAGAATACCCATGCTTCAAGAACCTAATAAAAATTGATGGAGGACATGTAACGACCCAATGTTTCATTAATGGAAAATCCCTCTTGATCCAGTTAAATGTATCTTTATGAAAAATATTTTTATAAGATGTCAACTTCTTTGGTTTTATGTTAAGAATTTTGACTGTTTCTAATATAGGCATTGAATAGTGATCACATGATTAGTATAAATATAGGACTTTAACAAATCCAATTTACTCTAACAAAGGAAGTGATGGCCTCATCCAGTAGAATTGCCCCATACGAAGACCATTTGTCGGAGCTTGGAAAAGAGGTGGCATCTTTGGGCTTCACCCTTGACCAAGACCAAGATGAGTTTTATCATTTCAAGCTTGAACATGATCGTCTATAGGAAAAGTGGAAGTTGATTGAAATTACCACTCGAGCGATGTTATCCGAGCCACCCCAAGAGTCTGTCACCATCGCACACCTTACCCTTAGGTCTTATGCGGATGTTTTAAGGGGTTATGTAACAAATAACTAGTACTATGTTCATGTACATTATTTTTTTATATAATAATGAATATAATTTCAATTCATTTTTGATAAATTGTAAATAGTTTTTAATGTAAAAAATGGTGTTTTTAGTTATTATTTAATCCAGAAATAAATTTTATTAAATTAAGGGATTTTTGAATTAAACAATATTTTAATAAAATAATAATATTATTATTAGATTAATTTTTATTAAATATAAATGATCTTATAATTTTATGAATGTAATTAAATTTTTTATTAAAGTCTGAAAGCCATTTTGTCAAAACCCGTGAATTTTCAATAAATTTCAGTTTTTATTTTAAAAGTGAAAATTAACATATTTAGAAAAATATTTAGATAAAATAAATGTTATTTCTGGAATCATGATGTCGAAATTATCCAACGGTGAATTTTTCATAATTTTCTGAGACAGTCAAATTTTTGGGTAAAAATTAAATACCGTTTAAATATATAATGTGTTTTATGACATCATAATGACCCAATAGTGATGTAATAAAATACTATAACCCTTATGTTCGGCCAATATATGTTTTACAATTAAAATAATGTAATTTTGGGTTTGTTTGACTTACTTTTCAAATCATTAATGGACCCCTCAAGACTTATTCAACACCTTGCCTTTTTTAATTAATTTCTATGGTAGTGTGACTCACCTCCACATAAGCAACCCTAATATTTTCAGAATTTCGGACTTTGGCCTTATAAAATATTGTTTTCCTCTTCCCTTTTCCAAAAACCATGGGCAAAAACCATGGGATGGTTTGTGGTTTGGATTAATTTAATGTAAGGGGACCCAAACCTAAATAATAAAGAATTCTCTCACCTTTCCTATATAAACCCTCCCAAGCTCCCACTTCCTCCTCACTCAAAGAACATGATGTTCGTCCAACCTCTACCCTACTCTCTCTAAAATCCTCCCGAGGTTCCCCAAGATCCCAATAAGCCTCTCACAAGCCTCTCTCTAGTCTTTGGAAGCACACTTCCAAGTAAGGGTTTTTTCTTCCTTTCTCAATTTTTTTCAATTTTCATTAAGTTGTATTGCCCTTTTAATTTCAATTATGAATGTTGGGGTATGGTTTCGAACCTCCCCCATACTTTTCTCTTATTATTTGAATGATGGGAGACTCCTTTCTCTCTCATTAAATTCATCCCACGTACACCCGTTACTATGCCGAAATTCGGAAAAGAACTTCTCTCTCTTCTTTTAAATTCAAGAAATACATTTGTATCATGAATCTAAATTCCATTTCAATTGTTGGGACATGTATTTATATGACCTACTTATGTTAAATTACATTTAAATATGATGAGGAACCCATTTCTCTCTTATCAACCATTTTTATGAATTCTTATGTCACGCCGTTACGCTGCCGAAATTACACCGATTTTCTAAGCCAATGTCATTGTGTAGTGAATACCATGCCCATTTCTCCATCAAGGGTATTCACCTTTATGCACATTTAAATATTGATTATAAAGTTTCATGTATTAATTACACATTCCTTTATCGTGGAATAAATGATTATGTTTTATGAATCCATGTTTTATGATCCATGTGGCACACTTATGCATGAAATGAAATGTTTAAGAAGGGTGCACCCTTATAGCACTCCAATGCATTGGGTAAAGTATAGTATCATGATAAGTCATGTGAAATTAGTTTTGAATCATGCTAATTTAAGTGCAACTAGGGTTTACTCGTGCTTCATGTGCAATGAGGATTTACTCATGCTCTATGTGCAATGAGCCTTGGCTCATGTTAATTCCATGTTAAGTGTTGTTTCCACATTTCCATGTTATGATTATCATGCCTTCTCATGCCTTTATGTTCATGTTTCTATTGTTCTATATTGATATGCCTAATTTATAACATGTATTTTACTCCTCATGTTATTCCATGTGTATTCCCTTACTGAGCTTTATAGGTCACCCTTTTCTTATGCATGTCCTCAGGTTATCCCATGAAATGCTAAGTACGAGGGAATGTAGTGGTCATGTAAAGGAAGTTTTCAATAAAGATTTTGTATTTTCATGTTTTAAGTTTTTATGTAATGATCCTAATCCCCAAAGACCCTAAAACTCTTGATATTCTTGTTGTATCAAGTGAAGTTTTATGTAATAAATCATGTTTATGTTTGTAAGAAAAGCAGGGTTGTCATAGTTGGTATCAGAGGATAGGTTTAGTTATTTTTGGGATTAGGAAAATATAGTAAAGACTTAGATACAAGACTAAGTATAATAAAAACATCCCTAGGTTTTGGTAAGTACTGAGTAAGTGGTTTATGAAACAAATACATCCATGTCTGGATATGAGAAGGTAGAGCCGGCTCTGGCACAGATGTATCCTAGGGGTAAAACCTGAAAACACCGCTTTGAGCTAGACTCGAACGGCAACTGGTGCACGACAAAGGGCCTTGATGCACTCTTGGTTATGACACTCCCGAATGATATGTTTTGACAAATTCAAAATCATAGTATGAACTCTTATTAGGGGAATTAAAAAATTCCCCTAAAAATATATGTTAGAAAGTAGATCATGAAAAGCCTAGATTGAAGTCTATATACTCATCAGTTAAGGAAATAAAAGTTTATTTATAAGTCGTCAACTTTTGTCTTTGGATTACGCTTTATGTGTTACCCCTAAGATTCCTTTTATTCCAGCCAATGGCCGGTAATAGGAGGACTCGGGCTAACAACCGATGTGAAGATCAGTGTGATAACTGTACTAATGAGATGCTCAATCCAATGGGAACGGGAATCACGAACTTTGTCACACTTCTCTCTCAGATAACTCAAGCATTGAATAGAAACACGGGTCAATAGAAATGTCCAAACCCCCATAAGAAGGAACAAGTCACTATCGAGAGCTTCATGAGACAAAGGCCTCTTACTTTTAGTGGATCATCTGATCCCACGATCGCTGAACAATGGATCAACTCCATTGAAAACTTATTCTCCATCCTCCAATGTTCTGAACAAGAGAAGGTTCTCCTAGAGGCTTATCGTATGGAGGGTGAATTTGATCAATGGTGGACTTTGATCAAAAATACGAAGCCTAAGGAGGAGATCGAGGCGTTGGAATAGAAGGATTTCTGGAAGATGTTTTTCGATAAATATTTTCCACGCACCCTCTGACTTAAGATAGAAAAGGACTTCCTTTCCCTCAAGAAAAAAGATGAAGAATATGTTGGAGCGTACGAGGAAAACTTCACAAGTCTTGCACGATACGCTTCCGGATTTGTCGTTACCCCCGAATGCAAGGTTCACCTCTTCTTTGGTGGGCTGAAGCCAAGCTTGTGGAAAGCATTAGCGATCCGTGACTTCGTCAGCTACGAGGAAATTGTCTGTTGTGCCCTCAAGGTCGAAATGGAGATCGGGGAATCAAAAGGGTATCATGTGGGAAAGAAGAGTAAGGTGGAATTCAATGCTGGTGGTCCGATGGATAAATACAACGGTGCTAAGAAGATCCATCACCCCACTTGCCAAAATTGCGGTAAGAAGCACCCTGGAAATTGCCTTAAGGGGACGAGAAAATTCGTCAGGTGTGGAAGAGAAGGGCACCTAGCTGTTAACTGTCGGCAAGAAAGACCCACGACTACGAAAGAGGAGAGGAACGCTCCGTTAGAACCACAACGCGTTGTTCAATGCTACAAATGGAAAGAAATGGGTCATTTTTCAAATCAGTTCCCTAATCCAAGGGTTCTCTAAGACAACCAACAACCTCCAAGGCAGCAAGGAAGATCTTTTGCCATAACTTATGCCGAAGTGAACCCCGAAAACGAAGTGGTGATAGGTACGCTAGTTATTCATTCTAGAATAGCGAACATACTTTTTGATTCAGGTTCTACACATTCTTTTATATCTAGAAAGTTTAGTAGAACAATCCCAGCACCACCACAAATCATGGATGTAAAGATGTCGGTGAGTACGGAAAATGGGGAAATCATTGCATCCCATGAATATATGTCCTCCCCTGTTATAGTCTGTGGATTGAATTTCCCGGAGAACCTCGTCATACTCCCTCTGGTGGAATTTGATTCAATTCTTGGCAAGGATTGTCTTTCCTTATATAGAGCCAACATAAATTGTCGGGAGAGGGAAATCACACTCCATATGGAGAATCGACTCCCGATTCTTTACAAGTGTCAGGAGGAAGATGAATCTCCTTTAGATCCATCATCTCAAGCATGGATATTACTTCCGTATGAGCATGCGTATCTAGCTCAGATGATTGAGTCCAAAGAAGAAACCATCCTTTAAGAAATGCCTATTTTGAGAGAATTCACGGAAGTGTTTCCCGAGGAACTGCCTGGTCTTCCTCCTAGAAGAGATGCTGAGTTATTAATTGAACTTATACATGGGGAACTACCAATATCCAAGACTCCATATAGAATGGATGTTGTAAAGCTTGAAGAGATGAAGAAATCACTAAAGGAGAATCTGGATAAAGGGTTTATATGCCCAAGTTCTTTACCATGGGGTGCACTAGTCCTCTTCATCAAGAAGAAGGATGGGTCAATGCGGCTTTGCATCGATTATCATGTACTTAAAAAAATCACAATAAAGAAAAAGTATCATCTCCCAAGAATTGATCACTTGTTCGATCAGCTGCGTGGAGCACAATACTTCTCCAAGGTGGACTTGCGGTCAGGATATTACCAACTATGGGTGAAGAAGGAAGATGTCCCCAAGACTGCTTTTCGTACAAGATACGGGCACTATGAATTCATAGTAATGCCTTTCGGACTCACCAATGCTCCATAAATATTAATGGACATGATGAATAGAGTCTTTAGAGATTACCTTGACAAATTTTTGGTAGTCTTTATAGATTATATTCTAATATACTCCAAAACCAAGGAGGATTATGAGGAGAATTCAAAAAACTTTACTAGAGACTTTGCGCAAGGAGAAGCTCTATGAAAATTATAGTAAGTGTGAGTTCTGGTTGAAGGAGGTCTCATTCTTGGGCCATATCATCACAAGCAATGGGATATCTGTGGACCCCTCCAAAACAGATGCAATTGAAGGATTGTCGAGGCCAACATCGGTAACAGATATCCATAGCTTCTTGGGGTTAGTTGGATATTATCGACGATTTGTGAGGAATTTTTCACGATTTTCCAACCCTCTTACCAAGCTAACTCGGAAAGGAGTAAAGTTTGCTTGGAGTGATGAATGCGTTTCAAGGAGTTGAAAAGGAGGCTTTTCACTACGCCCGTGCTCACTTTACACACAAGTGGGGAACTTTTTGTGGTATTCAGTGATGCTTCAAAGAAGGGATTAGGCTGTGTGCTGATGCATAATGATAAAGTGATATTCTATGCTTCAAGAAAGTTGAAAATCCATGAGCGAAACTATCCAAAGCATGATCTGGAGTTGGCGGTAGTGATCTGTGCCTTGAAAATCTGGCGGCATTATCTCTATGGAGAGAAATGTGAGATATATACTGACCACAAGAGTCTTAAATATATATTCACACAGAAGGAGCTTAATATGAACCAGAGAAGATGGATAGATCTCACCAAGGATTATGACTGTTCAATACACTACCACCCTGGGAAAGCGAACAAGGTGGCAGATGACCTAAGTAGAAAGGACCCAACAATTCTATCAATGATGAGAATTTAGAAGGATCCAGTCTTCTTAGACTTGATGAAGATGGACGTGGGAATCATAAAAAAGGGAACATCATCAATCCTTTCACAAATGATTTCTCAACCATCTATTTTGGAATGGATAAAGGATGCTCAAAAGGATGATGTGGGAATTCAGGAAAAAGTGGAAGCTATCAAAAAAGGGAAATCCTCAAAGATTAATGTTAATGAAGAAGGAATTGTGCGGTTTGGGAAAATAATATGTGTTCCATCAAGTCCGGAGCTCAAGAAAGAACTTTTGGATGATGCACATAGTTCAAATTTCTATATTCACCCAGGGAGCACAAAGATGTATCGATATCTTCGAGAAAACTTTTGGTGGGATAATATGAAGAAGGAGATCACTGAATATAAATCAAAGTGCATGGTGTGTCAGCAAGTGAAGGCAGAGAGGCAGAAGTCTAAGGGGATGATGCAACCATTTCCCACACCCGAATGGAAATGGGAGAAAATCACCATGGACTTTGTCACCGGCCTTCCAAGGACATCCAAAGGAAACAATGCAATCTGGGTTGTTGTGGATCATCTTACAAAGACTACACACTTCATTGCTATTTGGGAGGATTTATCATTGCATCAAATGGCACGGATATATATCAGGGAAGTGGTAAGGTTTCATGTAGTACCACTATCTATTGTGTCTGACCGAGATCCAAGATTCACCTCTAAGTTTTGGAAGAATCGTCAACATGCTCTAAATACTGAACTGAACATCAATACGGCCTATCATCCTCAAACTAATGGCCAATCTGAGTGGACTATCCATACACTTGAGGATATGTTGAGAGCGTGCTCAATAGACATCAAAGGAGGATGGGATCAATATCTTCCTCTGGTTGAGTTCTATTATAATAACAATTTCCACTCGAGCATCCAAATGGCACCATGTGAAGCCCTATATGGGAAAAGGTGTAGAACACCAGCTTGTTGGGATGAGGTCGGTGAACGTAAGCTGCTTGGACCAGAAATGGTTGAGGAAATGGTGGAGAAGGTAAAACCCATTCAGCAGCATATCAAGGAAGATCAGAATCGACAGAAGAGTTATGCAGATAATCATCGACGAGACCTTGAGTTTAAATATGGAGACATAGTGTTTCTATACATATCTCTGTGGAAGAAGGTTGTGAGGTTTGGAAGGAATGGGAAGTTAAGTCCAAGGTACATCGGCCCCTTCGAGATTCTTGATCGTGTCGGGGCGGTGGCCTATCGACTAGAACTTCCACCTACTATGGCCAAAGTACATGATGTCTTTCATGTATCCCTCTTAAGGAAGTACATACCGGACCCTTCACATGTACTCTCTTCTGAGGTGGTACAATTGGAAGATGATCTTTCTTATGAGGAGCAACCAGTGAAGATCTTAGATTGTAGAGAAAAAGTTCTAAGAAATAAGACAATGCCCCTCGTCAAGGTGTTGTGGAGAAACCACAAGTTTGAAGAACCAACTTGGGAATTAGAGGATATGATGAAGCTGAGTTACCCACATTTGTTTAGTGTGGGAAAAGGAAAAATTTCGAGGGAAAAATTTATTAAGGGGGAATATTGTAATGACCCAAAGTTCATTAATGGAAAATCCCTCGTGATCCAGTTAAATGTATCTTTATGAAAAATATTTTTATAAGATGTCAAATTCTTTGGTTTTATGTTATGAATTTTGACCGTTGCTAATATAGACATTGAACAGTGATCACATGATTAGTATAAATATAGGACTTTAACAAATCCAATTTACTCAGACAAAGGAAGTGATGACCTCATCCAGTAGAATTGCCCCATACAAAGCCCATATGCCGGAGCTCAGAAAAGAGGTGGCTTCTTTGGGCTTCACCCTAGACCAAGCCCAAAATGATCTTCATCATGTCAAGCTCGAACGTGATCGCCTACGGGAAAAGTGTATGTTGATTGAAATTACCACTCGAGCGATGTAATCCGACCCACCCCAAGAGTCTGTCACCATCGCACACCTTACCCTTAGGTCTTATGTGGCTGTTTTAAGGGGTTATGTAAAAAATAATTAGTACTATGTTAATATAAATTATTTTTTTATATAATAATGAATATAATTTCTAGTCATTTTTGATAAATTGTAAATAGTTTTTAAAGTACAAATGGTGTTTTTAGTTATTATTTAAATAAGAAATCTATTTTATTAAATTAAGGGATTTTTTAATTAAATAATATTTCAATAAAATAATAATAATATTATTATAATAATTTTTATTAAATATAAATGATCTTATAATTTTACGAATGCAATTCAAATTTTTATTATGGTTTGAAAGCCATTTTTGTCAAAACCCGTGAATTTTCGATAAATGTCGGGTTTTATTTTAAAAGTGAAAATTAACATATTTAGAAAATTATTTAGATAAAATAAATGTTATTTCTAGAATCAGGATGTCGAAATTATCAACCAGTGAATTTTTCA